>OZ005654.1:242998776-244198776 GCA_963930645.1 Salticus scenicus | reverse complement strand
TAGTTTGTTTTTATTACACTTATTTGGTTAATGCAGAATTCGCCATTTACAACTTTTCATTTTAACCTATGGAATAATAATAATTATAAAATAATAATAATAATAATAATAATAATAATGATTACTTATTGTTTAACGCATTTATCAAAATTCGATTTTCGATCATCTGAAAGTAGAATTTAATACTGAATAACTGAGTTAAAAAAATTATGTCCATAAATATTAAAAAATTATAAAAAGAAAGATAATAAGTATTGTAATTGAAATTCTTTTAAATACATTAAAAAAAAAAAAAAAAAAAGAGAGAGAGAAAGAAAGAAAGAAAAGAAAAGAAAAAGAGAGAAAACCCCTTAAAATTTCATAAAACTTTTTTTTTTTTTTTTTTTTGTTAACTTAGTGTGGATATTTCTGCTTTAAAATGATGAAAACCGAATTTTAATAACTATATTTGATAATAATTCTATAATAATAATTTATATTTCTCTATAAAGTTAATGGCGCTACGCGTCCGGGATGGGAAGGGAGAAGGAAGGCTTTGCTCTTCTAGAGACAGTAGTTGTAACAATGAAAGACTAAATTCGTCTACTTCACATTTAAACAGTCTGGTGTGTTTTAAATTCATTAGAAAATTTAAAAGATATAAAATCGCTTTAAAAATTTAAATAAATAATAATAACTATTTAATAACACAGATCTTACTTAGTATAATGAAGTGATTACATAAAACGATCAGATTACAAAATCGTAAACAGTGTGTAAACAGAAGAAAGACTTTTGAACAACGTGTAATTATGAATAGAAACTGTTCAATTTCCACAATATCAATAGATGGATGCTTTAAATTATAAAATATAATTTAGTCATATTTGACAACTTTTAACTCTTGTGTTTTCTGTATCTTTAAAAAGAATTTTAAATAGTATCTCCAATAATACTATTATTAAAGATTGTTAGAAGTTATATTTAACTGATTTTCATGGCTTAGTTGTGCCTTAATTTAAAAGTAAAATTTGCTATATCAACTCATATTATAAGAACTATGGTATTCAGACTAATTGTCAACTTTAAATATTACCACATACTTTTTAATTTTACTCAATTAAAATCACCGTCTAGTAGTCCAATTTTTTTTTTATAAACTATCTTCAATATATGGATATAACTAAATCAAAACATAAACTCATTAAAGTTTTAAAAAATGTGTATTTTGTTCTGTGAGTGGATCTTATGCACAATATTTACTTTGATTGCAAAAGAAACGGGTATTTTAGAAGCATATAATACATTCAGCATTTAAATTTCTATAAATGTTCATCATTAATTATTAATGAGTGAAATAAGACAAGGTAATTCAACAAGGTTAACAAAGTAATTTTTTAAGATTTCTGTCGTTTTTGGCTTAACCCTTTCACGCTCAAGGGAAATATTTTTCCCTTCTACAAAAATCGTTATCGATTGTTCAATTATTATTGAATCGATATTTTTTTTTTTACTGAATGTCAAAATAAAACGTATGTCCAAGACAGCAAATGTGTTTCTGAACGAATAAAAAAAAAAAAAAAAAATTATAGAAAATAGGACACATAATAAATGTGTTATGTGCAATGTCCACTTGTGCTTCACAAGTAAACGAAATTGTTTCGTAGAATACCATAACTAACTATTTATTTTACTTTTCTGATAATTTTTATATTACAAAGCAATAAATAAAATACCGATATAATAAACCTAACTCTTCGTTTATTTACTTATATGGTCCATAGGGAAAAATATTTCCCATGAAATTATAGGAAACCTATACACCCTGCTATGTTTTTCTGGTGATATTCTCTTACTTTACGCCCACAATAGCTAAAATATTGTGTTGTATTGGCATATTTAGTCTTGGACATCTTATGGTCCTGTAAGGGTTAAATAAGTAAAAGGTCAAGAATGGTATAAGAATAGTTCTTTCAGTTTTACACAATTCAAATCACTGTCTAGTCCTAAATTTTTCTAAGCTATCTTCTGCTTATGGTTATAACGAAAAATAAAAACAAACTGTCTCATTAAAATTTTAAAAGATGTATACTTCGATCTGTAAGTAGATTACACGCATAAAATTTACTTTGTGTGTGTAAATAAAGTCTTTTAGAAGCACTAATCTAATGTAATACATTCAGTATTCAGATGTTGCAACTTGTTAAAATACTCATTCAAGGATAATAATATTAATAACTAGCAGGCTACGCCCGCTTCGCTGGTCACTATTTTTAAATGAATCATTATAATTAACGAATTCTCAAAATTGCATTAATTTTTATCGTGTGAAACAAAAAAAGAAAAAAAAACTCTGATCGGGAAAAATGTCGTACCGGGTCCCCACTGCCTTCGGCAGCGTAGACCCGTGCGCGATGCACACGCACGAATGCATATATATGAGCGCTGCGCGCGCGTATTCCTTCATCACCCTTATGAATTCTCAAAATTCCATGTTGTTACTCATAAACTTCTATTCTTAAGAAAAGGAATAATAATTTAAAAAAAAAATCATTTCTGATCGGGTAAAAACTCACACCGGGTCCCCTCTGCCTTCGTCAGCGTAGACCCGTGTGCGCGCAGTGCTCACGAATTCATATATACGCTCGTTGCGCGCGCGTATTCCTTCACCACCCTTCCTGTCCCTCCTTAATTTTACACTCGAAAATACCCTCATTTGACTCGTAGGCACCCAAAACCTACATATACCAATTTTGAACAGTCTAACTCAATTTCTAACTTTTTGGCCCCCTTGAGGACATCTTAAAACATATAAATCAGGTGAAATCTCGAATAATTGCCATTAGCGCCCTCTATTGGATAAATTTAATGTAGGTTATTCGATAATATAAAAGTACTTTAAAATAACTTTCGAATGATGTATTAAAATTAATTTAATCATATTTAGAATTCAAAATATTGAAATTTTAAAATATTGTAGCGTCATCTGGTGTAGAAATATCTGTAATCTACTGTTCAATCCCAAATCAACAAAGCTTTAAAATGATGTATTACTTATGAAATTATTTTAATTAGTAGCTGAGATACAAAAGAAAACCTAATCAGGAGACCTTAAAACGTGTAAATCTGGTGAAATCTCGAATTCCACTTTCGATAATGCAAAAGCTCTTTAAAATATCTTTCGAATGATGTATTAAAAACAATTTAATCTATTCAGAATTCGAAATATTGAAATTTTAGAATATTACAGCGCCATCTGGCGGTAGAAAATTCTGTAATCTACTGTTCAATTCCAAATCAACAAAGCTTTCAAATAATGTATTACTTATAAAATTATTTTAATTAGTAGCTGAGATACAAAAGAAAACCTAATCAGGACACCTTAAAACGTGTAAATCACGTGAAATCTCGAATTCCATTACTTACGGTAGTCAGTTAATGGAAGGTGACAGAAATTTGTGGCGTCTACTTTCAAATTTAATTCAAATAATTTTCAAAATGACATATTACTTTTGAAATTATGCTAATTAGAAGCTGAGATACAAAATGATATAAACACTATTATAAAACGACTTATGTCTGACTTTTTCGTGGTTTTCTCCGAAACTTGCGTAATTCCGGGCTAAATACAGTTAAAAATCAATAGTATGAAATGTGAAAGGAGTACCAGAATTCGGAACTCTGCAAAATATAAAATAATAATGGCGTTCTGGGTTTTCCGTCGTTTTCTTCGAAACAACCGTTCCTTTTCTACGTTTTTGCCCCTTCCTCCCTCCCCCCCTTTCCGTCCCTTCTAATAATTTTACATATGAAAATATATATCCGCAATCGATTTATCTTTCCTTAAAACTTAATAATACCAATTTCAAACGCTGTAACTCTCTCTCTTTTTTTTTTTTTTTCCCCTTCGCCCTTCTTCCCTCCCCCTCAAGCCCTTCCTAATAATTCTACACTTTAAAAAATATTCAGAATCGAATTATCGGGCGTTAAAACCTAATATTACGAAATTTCAACGGCATATCTCAATTTAAAATATATACTACAAAATATAAAACAAAATTTAATCTATTTTTTTTTGTTTATCCGGATATTTTCATGAAAATTGAACAGTAGCTTTATAATATGCTGTCTAAGCCGAATATTAATTCAAATGTAACGTGAATGAAAATTTGAAAAAGTTTGAAAATTGCAATTTTTATTCCCACTGTAAAACACGTGACATCTTGATCCGTTACTATCATTTCCTTTATCATGGCAGACGGTCGGCATTTGAAATGATGTTGCCACAAAAAATTCATACTTTAGTTAATTTTAAAAAATCTAATTGTGGTACCGATAAGCCGCTTGCACACTTAAATTCAGAAAAAATTCCCCTTTCATTTGGTACCAAAATCGTAACGATCGGACAAATATTTCTAATTTATTTTCCACTTTTTCTAATTTTAAATCTGTTAAAATATCTATTTTTATGCAATGGCGGTGACTTCTCAGCCATTGAGATCGCTTTTAGATTAGGCATGATTTTACATTTTAATTAATATCTCCACAACTAATTAAAATTTTTAAATTCTGTTTTGAAGAGGAACTCAGAAATGTTCCAGAGCATCAGTATGTCAATTTTTGTACTTCTGCGTTCAATAGGGGCTGAACGTATAAAAGAATAGACTGACAGACAGACAGACAGACAGACAAACCTTTCCATTTATTATTATAGATTATTTTCCACTTTTTCTAATTTTAAATCTGTTAAAATATCTATTTTTATGCAATGGCGGTGACTTCTCAGCCATTGAGATCGCTTTTAGATTAGGCATGATTTTACATTTTAATTAATATCTCCACAAGTAATTAAAATTTTTAAATTCTGTTTTGAAGAAGAACTCAGAAATGTTCCAGAGCATCAGTATGTCAATTTTTGTACTTCTGCGTTCAATAGGGGCTGAACGTATAAAAGAACAGACTGACAGACAGAGAGACAGACAGACAGACAGACAGACAAACCTTTCCATTTATTATTATAGATAGATAGATAGATAGATAAGAAATTTTAACCCAATTTAAATCGTCATATAGTCTCAAATATTAATGTTTTAAAAGATGTAGGCTTTGATTTGTGAGTAGATTACGCGCTAAATATACTTTTAGATTACACGCACAATATACTTACTTTGCGTGCAAAAGAAAAGAAGAGTGTTTTAGAAGCACAATTTAAATGCATTCAGTATTCAGACTCTATTTAATAAATTTGAGTGTTTTAAAATATTCTAAAACGTTATTTCTAAAAATAACCCTTTGCCTTTCGTTTTACACATTTTATGACGCTCACTGAAGAAGTGAAACTGTATTTAAAAAAAAAAAAAAAAAAAAAAATTCTTAAATTGAGACCTCGGGATCACTAACTGAATTCAGTATTTTGGACAAGATGAAAAATAAAAACGGTACTGCAGAAGATTGTGATGAAGACGAAAATTCAAAAAGTTGTGATGAGGGAAAAAAAACATATTTTCGGATGTTCATATAATTAAAATCTTATGAAATAATTCGATATGAATTACAATTTGATAAAAACATCCCTGAAGAAGTTGTTTAAGGTTTAAGGTATAGAAATTGTTATAGATTTGGCATAGAAATCAAAACATTGTGAAAGAAAACACAATTCAAACAAAAAACTCAAATAAAATTTAATGAAATGAAGGACGCATAAGGTATGTATTACTAAAACTACTTTATTATAATAAATATAGTAATATTATATAGAATTGGAAGAATATATTTTCATATACACTGTAGATTTAAAAAATATATATATACATATATATATAATGCTAAAATTTTAATGTTTAAATTTATTACGATATGTATCTATCATTTATATTTGTATCTGAATTCAATATGCTGCTTATGCGCAATAAATTTAAAAGTTTTTTTTTTTTTTTTTTTTTTTTTTTTTTTATATAAACAGTTTTTTCATTAGATTTAAAATCTTGCTTAATATAAACAGTTTTTTCATTGAATTTCAAATCTTGTTTATGCTTAAATGTATATATTGTTACGAAATTGTAAATAATTGTGTTTATTTTTGTATAAATTCTTTCAAAGAGGCTTAGAAAGTTGATAAAGTGCTAATTTTGTGCATTTCTAGTCGTTTTAGCGTTGAAATAGCCTTAATTTCCCTTTAAAACGCATTAAAAAGCCCCAATAAGGCAGGTAATGGATTTGGCGCCAAATTTGGCGACTTTTTCCCACCTTGGTGATTTTTTTGGCGACCTTGGCGAGAAAATCCTTATATGGGATATACCAAATATGGAAGCTGTAAGTTGATTGGTTGACCACTTTCTAGAGTTTTCTCGAAAAATCTGGGTTCCATGGAACAGTATATAAGGAGCGCTTTTCGTCAAGGCAGCGAGTCAGTTCAGTTCAGATCTCAGCCAGCTTCGCTAGTGCTTGCATTGCTCTTGAGCCTCTTTGAGAGAGACTTGCTTCAAGTGTTATTGCTATACAGTTTGTACTGTGGATTTGCTATTGACAGCTGTTGTTTAAGCTGTGGTTACTGCTTGAATTGAAGCTGATAATTGGTTTATTGACCTGTATTTTTCTGGAACTTTCTGTGAATAAATTACTGAATTTTTGTAAGTTTGGCCTTTCATTCCCGGACAACTCACGAACCCTCAAGTACGCAACATTTCTGGTGTCAGAAGCGGGGTTGTCTGTGAATGGTTATAACTAGAGCTATGGAGGAACAGATGAAGAAACTTCTAGAAAGCTTAGCTACCCAGATGAATGAAATGAAAGAAGGGCAAAGAGAAATGAAGGAAGGACAAAGAGAGATGAAAGAAAGTATGGAAACATCGCAAAGAGAATTGAAAGACGGTTTGACTGAAGAAATGAAGGAAATGAAAAGCAGTTTGGGTGAAGTTCAGGAAGAAATTAAATCTAATCAAGATGAGATGAAGAGAGAGCTTTCAACGGTGAAAAAATCAATCGAGGGTAAATTAACGGTGATGGAAAATAGAATGGATGGAATAGAAGAGAAAGTTATAAAGATAGAAGAAAATTTTGAAGAGAAAGTTATACAGATAGAAGAAAATTTTGAAGAGAAAGTTTTGGAAATAGAAGAAAGTTTTGAAGAGAAAGCTATGAAGATAGAAGAAAATGTTATGAAGGTTGAAGAGAAAGCTATGAAGATAGAAGAAAATGTTATGAAGGTTGAAGAGAAAGCTATGAAGATAGAAGAAAATGTTATGAAGGTTGAAGAGAGTGTTACGAGGATAGAACGGAGTTTCGAGGAGAAAGTTAAAGAAAATTTTGATCAGGAACTGAAAGGAAGGTTTTCAGAGATAGAAGGTAAACTGAAGAGAATAGAAGAAGATCTGGAGAGGAAAGTGGAAGGAAAGTTAGAATCCATGCCTCAGGAAACTGAAAAGAAAGAGAGAAGAATCCAGAATTAGGAAGTTATTAAGCTATCCACCTACGATGTCAGTTCCTCTTGGCATGTATATAAGACGCAGTTTTCCATCGTTGCTGAAGCTAACGGCTGGGACTCTACCGTCAAGTCAGTCCACTTAGCAGCAGCATTACGGGGAGATGCAGCCGAGATCCTGAGAAATGTTTCTAAGGAAGAAAGGAACGACTTCGAGGCCCTGACTAGAGCACTGGAGCTACGGTTCGGAGAGAAGTGTTCTAAGGACTATAGTCGCCTTCAGCTAAAATCTCGTTACCAGAAAACGGGCGAAAGTTTGCAAGAGCTGGCAGCGGACATTCAGAGACTGTCACACCTAGCATTCTCGGACTGTCATGCTGACACTCGAAACGACTTAGCTCTTCAGTACTTTATCGATGCTGTTCGTGATCCAGAAATTCAAAAAGCGCTGAGACTCTCCAACATCAGAGACGTAGAATCAGCTTTAGGCTATGCACTTAGGATAGAGGCAGACCAACAAGCCGCCCGTAAAGACCGCCATACCATACGAGCAGTCTCATTAAACGATACGCCTGCTGGTGAAAATGAAATGAAGAGAAGTATCGAAGAGATCTTAAAGAGATTGCGCAGCCTGGAGAATCATAAGGAAATAAGGGACCGGAAGATAAAGTGCTGGGGCTGTGGAGGGGATGGTCACGTGAAGAGTAACTGCCCTGTACGACCAACTATAGGAAATCACCCGTCTTCACCATCACTACAGGGAAACTAAGAGGAGGCCATCTCGCGGGGCGGAGGTTGCCTAAAATTAAAGAGCCCCAATTTACAGTATTTCATGTTTCATCGATGAGTGGCGGCGATAATGGACTTCACGTCTATGGCCAAGTCAACAACGCCACCTGCCGGATGATTCTGGACACAGGAGCCAACGTGACCATCATTAGAACGGATTTGGCTCAAGAACTAAAAGAGAAGATCATCTGGACGCCGCCCTGTGTTAAACTCCAGACTGTGACCGGAGACGAAATCAAAATATATGGGAAAATGAACTTGACTATCACTTTTGGGAATGCCAGTTACCATCATATGGCATACGTGGCAGATATAAGAGATCCTTTAATCATTGGAATTGATTTTCTGAGAAAATTTAACTTTCAATTGGACTTCAAGAATAATGAACTGCATTCGAGTTCGGAAGACATCGCTGTGTTCAACACTGAAAATCAAGACATTCAGACAATTTGCCAGATAACAGCCAAGTCTGAAATTTCCATCCCTCCACACACAGAGACAATAGTTTCAGGAACACCACCTACAAAGCAATACTTCCGCTATGGACTGATTGAATACCCGAATACAGACAATAACCCAAGAGGAGTTCTGGTAGCTTCATCTCTAGTTGATCTCTCAAAGAGTACTATTCCTGTGAGAGTCGCAAACATCAGCGATAAGGTCCGAACAGTGAAGAAGGATGAGGTGTTAGCAGCCTGCACTCCTGTAACATGCATCAACTGCCCCACGCAATCAACTGAATCCAAGTCTTCTGAACAATTAATAACGGAATTACTCAAGAATACAGAGTTAGGAAAGGAACAGAGATGTGCTGCGGAGAAGCTACTCCAAGAATTTAAAGACCTTTTTTCCGGAACACCTGAAGACGTCGGGAGAACGAACATCACCCAGCACAGAATTGATACAGGAAATCATCCTCCAATCAAACAACATCCAAGAAGACTTCCCTTTGCTAAACAGGAAGAGGTCACTGAACTTCTAAGTGAAATGCAGCACAATGATGTCATCGAGCCATCAACGAGTCCTTGGGCCTCTCCCATAGTACTGGTGCGGAAAAAGGATGGTTCAACAAGATTTTGTGTGGATTATCGTCGTTTGAATGACATCACGAAGAAAGACAGTTACCCTCTTCCCAGAATTGACGACACATTAGACACACTTGCTGGCAATAAATGGTTCTCGACGTTGGATCTGAAGAGCGGTTACTGGCAAGTAGAATTACATCCGGATGATCGTGAGAAGACTGCATTCACCACGGGACAAGGACTGTGGCAATTTAAAGTTATGCCGTTCGGATTATGTAATGCTCCTGCCACCTTTGAACGCCTGATGGAGACAGTGCTAAAAGGACTTTTCTATGAAGCCTGTCTGGTGTATTTGGATGATATTATCATTGTGGGGCGCACCTTTGAAGACCATCTACGAAACATCCGAAAGGTGCTGGAGAAACTCAGAATGGCTAACCTCAAATTGAATCCAGGCAAGTGTAACTTGTTCCGTCGTGAAGTGAGCTACCTCGGCCATATCATCTCTGCCGAAGGTGTGAGAATTGATCCTGAGAAGATCTCTGCAGTCGAGAACTGGAGTCGCCCTGAAAATGTACACCAACTACGAAGTTTCCTGGGGTTATGCACTTACTACAGGAAGTTTGTCAAGGGTTTCTCAAATATTGTCAGACCACTGCACAAGCTGACGGAAGCCAAACAGAAGTTCCTGTGGACAGATGAATGTGAAAAAGCGTTCAAGCGACTAAAAGAGGCCTTAACATCATCGCCTATCTTGACATATCCACAGCCCGACAGACAGTTCATACTTGATACAGATGCCAGCCATGAGAGTGTCGGTGCTGTTCTGTCGCAGGAAATTGATGGTCAAGAACATGTCATTGCCTATTGGAGTAAATGCCTGTCTAAATCGGAGCGAAATTACTGTACCACCAGGAAAGAGCTACTCGCCATCGTAAAAGCCATAGAACATTTCCATCATTACCTCTATGGCAGAAGATTCCTGCTCCGAACTGACCATGCATCTTTAACGTGGTTGCTCCAGTTCAAGAACCCGGAAGGACAGATTGCCAGGTGGATACAACGCCTGCAGGAATATGACTTCGAGATACGTCATCGTAAAGGGGCTCTACATGGTAATGCAGATGCCTTGTCACGGAAGCCCTGCTCGGAAAGCTACAAGTATTGCTCTAGAGCCGAACAGAAATACCTGCCGATAAATCCGGTTGCCTGCCAAGTTACTGTCTCAACACCATCAGATCAAGATCCCGATCCATGGAGTGACGAAGAACTTAGAAAATCCCAGTTGGAAGATCCTGACATAAAGCCAATATTACAGCTGAAGGAGACGACCAGCAACAGACCTATCTGGCAGGACATTTCCAGATTTAGTCCCATTACGAAAAGTTATTGGGCACTTTGGGACTCTCTTCATATCAGAAACGGCGTATTATACAGAAAGTGGGAATCTGATGATGGGAAAAGCTTCAGATGGCAGATTTTATTACCAAGATAAAAAATTCCAGCTGTTTTAGAACAACTGCATAGTAGCTCTACCGGAAGCCATTTTGGGGTAATGAAGACTCTGCAGAAAGTTCGGGAACGCTTCTACTGGTGCAAGGCGAAGGATGATGTGGAGAAATGGTGTAAATCCTGTGATGCTTGTGCGGCACGTAAAGGCCCGCAGAAACGAAGTCGAGGAAGACTGCAACGGTATAACGTGGGAGCACCATTTGAATGTCGACATCTTGCAATCGACATCTTGGGTCCTTTGCCACGGAACTCCAGTGGAAATAAATACATTCTCGTCGTGATGGACTATTTCACCAAGTGGCCTGAGGCAGATCCCATTCCCAATCAAGAGGCATGCACAGTCGCAGAAGTCCTAGTGCAGCAATGGGTGTCAAGGTACGGCACGCCCCTACAACTTCATACCGACCAAGGTAGGAACTTTACCTCTGATGTTTTCAAAGGACTGTGTGAACTACTCGGCATAGACAAAACCCGGACAACACCCTTACATCCCCAGTCGGACGGCATGGTCGAGAGGTTCAATCGTACCATCCTGAATAACCTCTCCCTACTAGTATCAAGGAACCAGCAAGATTGGGACTTGAAGTTGCCACTTTTCCTGCTGGCTTATCGAAGTGCTGTCCATGAAACCACCGGCTATACTCCAGCCCAGATGCTGTTTGGACGTGAACTTCGTCTCCCTTGTGATCTCCTGTTTGGTTGTCCACCCGATGCGCCTTCATCGCCTGAGGAGTACATCCAAGATCTCCAGGCACGATTTGAGGACGTACACAACTTTGCTCGGGAGCGGATTAACATGGCAACGGAGAAAATGAAGACAAGGTACGATCTAAAGGCTACACAACATGAGTTCCAGGAAGGAGAGAAGGTCTGGTTGTGGAATCCTGTTCGACGCAAAGGACTCTCTCCCAAGTTACAGTGCAACTGGGACGGACCATACACAGTCTTAAAAAGGCTGAATGATGTAGTGGTGCGGATAACTAAAACACCTTCATCAAAACCGAAGGTGGTGCACTATAACAGGCTGGCCAAGTACCACAATTACCGGTAATATTAAAATTAAAAATGTAAATACTGATAAAATTTGCGCATGCGTAATGTAAATATTTGTATATAAATATTTGTACATATTTGTCAATTTTGTAAATATTTCTCACTTGATTTATATTTCTATTTTATCGTTATATGCAACTTAGTTCTTGTATTTTAGATTGTGTAAATTTGTTTAGTTTCTCCTCTTGACCAAGGGTTGCACTACCCGGGACGTGCAGTCCTTGGGAGGGGGGCAGTGTTACGAAATTGTAAATAATTGTGTTTATTTTTGTATAAATTCTTTCAAAGAGGCTTAGAAAGTTGATAAAGTGCTAATTTTGTGCATTTCTAGTCGTTTTAGCGTTGAAATGGCCTTAATTTCCCTTTAAAACGCATTAAAAAGCCCCAATAAGGCAGGTAATGAATTTGGCGCCAAATTTGGCGACTTTTTCCCACCTTGGCGATTTTTTTGGCGGCCTTGGTGAGAAAATCCTTATATGGGATATACCAAATATGGAAGCTGTAAGTTGATTGGTTGACCACTTTCTAGAGTTTTCTCGAAAAATCTGGGTTCCATGGAACAGTATATAAGGAGCGCTTTTCGCCAAGGCAGCGAGTCAGTTCAGTTCAGATCTCAGCCAGCTTCGCTAGTGCTTGCATTGCTCTTGAGCCTCTTTGAGAGAGACTTGCTTCAAGTGTTATTGCTATACAGTTTGTACTGTGGATTTGCTATTGACAGCTGTTGTTTAAGCTGTGGTTGCTGCTTGAATTGAAGCTGATAATTGGTTTATTGACCTGTATTTTTCTGGAACTTTCTGTGAATAAATTACATGAATTTTTGTAAGTTTGGCCTTTCATTCCCGGACAACTCACGAACCCTCAAGTACGCAACAATATAATTATATATATATATATACATAGTATATATAATTATATATAGATATACATACATATATATTATATAATTATATATATATATACATAGCTTTGCCTATTTGGCTCTATCATTAATATTTAAAAAGCTAACATGCACTTAGATTACAGCTGCAATTGCGCTTAATCTTATGTGTATTATTTCAGTTTTCAATTTAATTACTTTGATTAACTTTGTGATAATCAATTTATGTTATCTGGCTAATTTGTGGATGTATGCTTTACCAACTCTTTGATGTAGAATTGGTTTGACTTTGATATAAATACTGGGAAATATCTTCAATGGTATGAATGTGCTTAATTGAGTTTTGACTTTTATTATATGTTAGATGTAGTTGAGTGCATTTTGGCAATTAGAGGTTTCCTATGTTTATACTGAGTTACAATCGGTTTTATTTTTGTGTCGTTGGTATTAACATATATCTATTAAATGCTAAAATTTTAATGTTTAAATTTATTATATCTATAATTTATATATGTATGAATTCAAAAGTAGAGAATTGGTGTTTATAGACTGTAAAGTTGTTTATTATTATCTTTTTTTTTTTTTTTTTTGTTTAAATAGAATAATTGTGAGAAAAGAATATAATTTATAAAATAAATAAACTATAATTTAAAACTCTTTTTTAATCATATTTTGTGCTAATGAATTTAAAATTTGTCTTCATATAATTCTCCAGCATTATAACAAGTGAATATCTATTTAACGAACTTTTCTGCTGAATTTAGTGATTTCGCTAAAAAATAGGCGATCCGATTGTAGATCAAGAATCAACATATTCACTAAAAAGCCTGCAATAAATTCTAAGAATAGCCATGATGAAATTGTACCCGTATTTTAAAAGATGCCTATCCACAAGATTTCCGGCTTTTTACTTGATATCAGATATTTTGAAGCTGTTGACTGTGTTCCTCTCGGACCGCTGGGTTTTCGATTTGTCTGTCCCTGAACCCTTGTCGGTTAGAGGCGTATAGGGGCAGGTGTTCATGTTTATGTTGTGATGTTAATATCCCTCTCCCTCCACAGAAGGGTAAAAAATAATTCCCCTCAAGGGAGGTTAGAATTCATACTGACTGGAACGCTTTAAATAAACGGAGCCAAATACATTTTCATTTGTGTAATATGTGATTTGTGATGTACGGCCGTGAAGACTGTATCGCTGGTTGCTGGAAAAGATTTTTACTTTCTCCCTACCCTTCCTCCACAATACCACTAAAACCGCAACTTTCGATGTCGAAAGTTGTGCTAAAGTAGTCTCCGAAACAAGACGAGAACGATTTTTTTTTTTTTTTTTTTTTTCACACGAACAAACTTAATGAAAACGGTTTTTTCCTTTTTTTCCTTTGGCATCAAGTTACATAATACCAAAGGATAATGACATCGAATTAGTATAAATTGCGTCGCAATCACAAAGAAAATTTGGAAAAGGATTTTCCATCTTAATATATATTCAAAATATAATATTTAAAATATATATAAATATATATATAATCAATTAAAAGATAAAACTTTTCTAGTTTTTTTTTTTTTTTTTTTTTTTCAATCAGTGTCAAGTAAGGACAAAAAGAAAGAAAAAAAAAATTACATTTCTTTTCTTTCTTTCTTTCTTTTTTTTTAATGCCTTAATAATATCATGAAAAGAGTGAAATTTAGTTATTTGACACAAGTGCTGTAAGAAACATATTTGTTAGGACGAGAGGACTATTCTATTTCTTTCATATATCAAAGAAGACTCCGACTCGTTACCGATTTACCGTAGACCACATTGAATAAAATAGGAAGTTCCGCAACGTAATAACAATCTATATAATAGTTCTCTAACGTGGTCCATTTTACGATTATTATTATTATTATTTTGAAACGATACGATAGTGACTTAATAAAATACGCGAGGATAAAAAATAATACATAAGCAATATTTAAGCACGCGGACTCAGTTCAGTGATCTATAAAAAAAAAAAAAAAAAAAAAAAAGGACGACATTTGTTTGATGAGATCATTTTTATAGAAAAAGGTATTTTTAAAAGTTACATCTTTACAATCTTTGCAAGCGTCATTTTAAATCTAGCAATATTTTAATGATGTAAGCCCCATGTGAACTTTTATCATAAACTGACTAAAAAACGCAATAATAAATTTATAATCAAAATAGGTACTAAGTTTTTTAACACAAAATTATGTCAAAATAAAGTAATTAATAAAAATGTATCGCCAACATGGTAACAAAAATTTAAAAAGCGCGAAAATCGGGCCGCCAAACATGAATTTTATTTTTAAGCTTTTCGTGAATGATATTGGTTTGATTATCATTAGCATTTGATACCACAATATTAATTTGTTTTTAATAATAATTTGGCTTCTGATGAATTAAAATTGGGTGGGAAAATTGGCCTAAGGTTTATGAGTTTCAAATTTTAAAGGTAAATAAGAAAAGAAACAAAGTGCGAAAGTTTCGCACGGGTTTGCTAGTAAAAAATCTATATATATAAAAATGAATGTTTGTCTGTATGTCCTTTATAAAATCGTAGACGGCTTGACCGATTTCGATCATTCTTTTTTTGTTTTTGTTTTTTTCCTTATAGGTCAGGGATGGTTTTGGAAAAAAAAAAAAAATTGAAAAAATTCGCCCCCCCCAAGGGGGGGGGGAGGGGGGCAAAAGGTGAATTCAAAAAATTCTTCATGTCTCAAACAAAAAAACAGATATCCGTAAAATTTTTGCTTTAAAATATAGCTAATATAAATGTATAAAAACCAATTTCTGGAATTTTTGAAATTCGGTCCCCAAGGGGGGGGGGGGGGGGCAAAACGGGATTTCACATGCGTAAAACGCGATTTCGCATAATCCTATATATCTCAAAAAAAAAAAAAAAAAAAAAAAAAAAAAAAACAGATATACGTGATTTTTGATTATTACGTGAGATTTTTGCTTTTTCAGCCCCCAGGTGGGGCAGCAGGGGCAAAAACAATTAGAAATACAGTTAGGCCTTTCAAAATTGGTACAGATAGGTTTCAATAGCCTGCAAGTCGAATGGGGATATTTTCGAAAGTGTAAAGTTATTAGGAGGGGAGAGATGGGGGGGGGATGGGGGGGGGGCAAAAAAAATAAAAATAGAGTTAGATCGTTCAAATTTGGTATATAGAGGTTTTCGATACTTACAAATCGATTGCGGATATTTTCGAATTTGCAAAATTATAAGGAGGTGCGGGAAGGGGGTGGAGCGGTAAGGGGGGGCTATGGGCAAAAACAAATAGAAATACAGTTCGGGCATTCAAAATTGGTACAGATAGGTTTTAAAGACCTGCAAGTCGAATGGGGATATTTTCGAAAGTGTAAAGTTATTAGGAGGGGGCGAAAAGGGGGGAGGGGATGGGGGGGGCAAAAAAATAAAAATAGAGTTAGATCGTTCAAAATTGGTACACAAATGGTTTTCGATACTTAAAATCGAATGCGGATATTTTTGAATTTGTAAAATTATTAGGAGGGGCGGGGCGGTAAGGGAGGGGGGGGGCTATGGGCAAAAACAAATAGAACGTTCAAAATTGGTACAGATTGGTTTTAGAGGCCTGCAAGTCGAATGGGGATATTTTCGAAAGTGTAACGTTATTAGGAGGGACGGGAGGGGGGGGGCGAAGGGGCAAAAAAAAAAAAAATAGAGTTAGATCATTCAAAATTGGTACATAGAGGTTTTCGATACTTACAAATCGATTGCGGATATTTTCGAATTTTTAAAATTATTGGGAAGAGTGGGGGGAGAGTGGGGGGGGCAAAAAAATAAAAATCGAGATAGATCGTTCAAAACTGGTGCATAGAGGTTTTTGATATTTACAAATCGATTGCGGATATTTTCGAATTTGTAAAATTATTAGGATAGACGGGAGGGGGGGGGGGCGAAGGGGGAAAATAACAGATATAAGAGTTAGAGCATTTTGGGAATTTTTCCGAAGGCAGTGAGAACCCGGTGCGACATTTTTCCTAATTAGATTTTGTTTCGCTTTTTTTTTTTCACGTGATAAAAATTAATGCAATTTTGAGAATTCAGTAATTATAGTGATTCATTTAAAAATAGGGTCCAGCGAAGCGGGCGAAGCCTGCTAGTAAATTAATAAAATAAAATGAAACAACCTCTGGCCCCAAATTAAATTTTGCTTAGGGCAGAATTATATATGTGTGTGTGTGTGTATACAGAGAGATAGAGATTAATTCAAATTGTATTTTTAATTCCTCTTCACTTAATGAATACGACGTGGAATTTTATTCTCTTCATAATGTTTAATTGAATGTGTATGAAAGAGCCTTTTTTACTGTAGTTTGATTATTACTAAAAATTCACGATTTTCATGAATAATAATTAAACTATTTATATACAATATATTAGTAATTGACTTTACTTTCTATTATCATCAATCATCATATATAAACGAACTAAACATTCATAAATTCAGAAAACTACTCATAATTTAAGTCAAATTTTGAAATATTTCATTTGTCCCACCAGTGGTAGAAAGATTCTGTTATCGAAACTGGTAGACTGGTAGATAGGAAGGAGGTACTCCCAGGTTGTGCTAGTCAGCCTAGCAGTTTGGAGTTTTCTGTGGTGCTTTCGAAGAAACTTGCATAAATATGGAGAGAACCCCTTGGAAAGGTCCTCCTCTACGCGGATGGCACTTCATCCAGGCCTATAGAGTTCTCACAAAGTCAATAGAATTTAATCCAAAATACATACGCCCAGTGGCGGATTTAAGGGGGGGGGGCTAGGGAACTGAAGCCCCCCCCCCCTTCAAAACACTGACATTCACAATTGAATATTGCAATTGTAAATTTTTTATTGGTCTAGAATAATACTTTGAAAAATTTTAGCCTCCCCCCCCCCCTACAAAAAAAAAGTCAAGTTCTGGATCCGCCACTGCATACTCCCTATACTTCATTTATTACTTTGTGTGGATGTAAGGAACTAAAATGTAGGGAAGTTAATGGTCTTCCTCTGGCAAATATTGTAATTTTTATGGTCAATTAATCTAAATAATACATGGTAAACATTGTCACAATTGTTCGACAGCGTAGATTCAAAACATCGTATATTGTGTAAGAAAAAGTATCTCATAAATGTCATCCCAAAAAGAAATTCCCATATCAGATACTTTTTTTTTTTTAAACCATGCTGAAATAAAAATCTCAGAAAAATCTCTCCTATTGTGTCCGAAAGATTAAAGGCTTTCAATCGACGATACAGTTACATGCTTTTTCCCTTTAACAATGATCAATTGTGTATTGTTTCGAAGAGGCACCACTGCTAATTCATTTCATCTTTCACCTGTTTTAAGAAATGTTCGAACGAGATTTACGTGCTTATTCCAGGAAGTAAAAGTAACCCGTTAATGAACGATGTCTTCTGATATGAAACAGGTATATGAAAAAAGTGCGTGACTGTTTCCGAAGCGCGGATGAAGCTGTAGTATGCAGAAAGAGAAAATAAACGCTCTGTTGAGAGAAAAGCAGCATTGAAGGAAAGAAAAAAATGTCGAACGTTAATCAACGTGTTTTCGTTACGTGTGTTTTGTATCTATTCTAATTGGTTAATATAATTTGTATTTTTTTTTTTTTTCAATCATTTATTTATCGTTGAAACTGATAGTTATAAAGGGAATGTAGTCTGCCCCGTTTAAACGAATATCAACGGATCGGGAAATTGTCTTTTAATGCTAAATGGAAGAATCACCCTGTAAAAACCTAAATTTAAATCTTATAAAAAATGATTTTTTTTTTTTTTTTGGTAATTGATATTAGTAATTAGTGAATACCAATTAAAAATTAATTATTAATTTATTTTCTTGAAAATAATTTTGGACCATTTTTAAAATGGAATTGTTTGATCGCCTCCCATTGATTTTGAATCTCTTCGCTCCTTTAAGCGGGTGTCTGTTTACGATCTGAAAACTAGAATATTCTAGTTTCCTAACAACACACGCATCCATAGCACATCCCCGAGTTATGTCCTTTGTATGTCATTTTATCCATAGGATATCCTAAGGATGTCATTTGGAGAAGATGTGTTGTTAATGAGAGTTAACTCTCATTATATGTATTTAAGTGATTAGTTCTTATACAAAACGATAAATGATCAATATACTTCTTCTTATTTCGATATTTTATTTATTTATTTTTTACTTAATTATGACTTACAAAGGAAATTAATAGCAGAATCAATGCATTGATGCGTATTTAAAAATAAATAAATAATCTGTCGTTATTATTTTTAAAACCATGGATTTTTCCTTTTTATCTACTCGTTTTCTTGGAAGCAGAGCTTTATTTATTTATTTAATTATCAAAAAATAAATAAATAAAAAACGGCTGTTTCATAGAAGTTAAAAATATTTTTAATATTTTCAACTTTCTATCAATAAAATTTATCAGAATGTTAGGACAAGGTAAATTTATGAAAAAGCAGGAGTCTAGTGTGTGGGGCATTTCAGTCTGCGACCGTGCTGAGTGATCGGCTGAGTTCATCTCTCTTAACATGAATATAGTATGTCCTATTGTAGAAATTCGTGAGAACAAACATATGGTGAAAACTGAGTAGAGTCCACCTATGATAACTAGTTTATTTATTTATTTATTTACATTATTATTATTATTATCATTACAGCTAATCATACTGTTTTCTATACAGAACATGATTTTACAAATGTTCATTTTGTTATGTTTACACTGAGAAAAAATTCTGTAATTGATATCTAGAATCTAAATTGTGGCTCTAGAAAAAACAGTTCCATGTCATCCTTATAAATTCTAGTCCCCTTTCAGAATGAGTTCTAGAAACCCCTATTAGAATTCTAGAGCGTTTGTCTATATTCTCGAGTCGAGGGCAAAGTTATTTAAAAATCTCTGCAAATAAATGCGAATACAAGAGGCGGGTTTCAGCAACTAAATCTTGGTTTATTACCAATTCTAGAAAATCAAGCGAGAATTTCTCGCAATACAAAAGATTCAGAATATTATTTTTTATAGAAACGTATAGACTAGAAATTCTCGATCGTTTCGTCTATTCAGTTTATTGGCGTGCCTTATGCGCATAGCTCGAAAATCTATATTTCTAGTTAAGGGATTTAGAAAATGACCACTTATTCATTCTCTATATGAAGGCGGTATATATATATGAATTTTATGATTTAATCTTATTACGATATCTATTATATATATATATATATATATATATATATATATATATATATATATATATATATATTTCCCTCAGTGTAGCGCATTATACATAATTTAAAAAAAAATTATACTAAAAAATATACCTCTCATAAAGATGGTAATGTATGCGAATTCTTCTGTAAATTCCTGTATACAAAATATTTGTGTTACATGTACAATATGCAAATGGAAACATTTTATATTGAATCTAAAATAACACCATTCTAAACATATTTGCGCCAATAAGAGCACGGACAGACAGACGAACCGATTTCATAAACATATTCTAACTGTTTCGGAAAGTGTTATAAACAATAATGATAAATTTTAATTGCCAGAATTATCTAAAAATCTGTAAATATGAGTAAAAATACGACTTCTTATAAAAATAACTGTAATAATTCTTCTGTGATTGTAAAGTTGAGTGTCGCGATATCTTTTAAAAATGTATGTAATATAAATTTTGTTCGAGTTAAGCATACACTAAAATATAATGTACACGAATCTGTAGTGTTCTTAGATAAAAATTATATGAACACAAACGTTCAAAAAACTCTAATGGAAGTAAAATTATTAAAGAAAACTTAAACTGAGCACTAATCAGAAAATTTAAAAATGATAATTTATATAGTCAAAAGAGAATAAAAATTATCAAATTAATGCTTTCAGTTTAAATAAGATTTTAAGGGCAATCTTCACTCACCACCGCCGGAAGCCGAAGCTAATGCTATTCTATGGGAAATTTTTCTTTACAAATAACTTATTAACTAATACATATTTTTAAATTCTATTTTCACATTCTGAAAGTTCCCAGCTGTTAAATTGACGGACCTTTTTTAAAAAATTATTATTTAATTTAATTTTATATTTTATTTTGAAGCTGCAAAATACGAATTTTTAGCATGTGAATTTTTTTCATTTTGCAATTTCAAAATAAAATATTAAACATTGAAAAAAATACATTTTTAAAAAAAGTCCGTCAATTTAACAGTTGGGAATTTTCTGAATGTGAAAACAGAATTTAAAAATATGTATTAGTTAATAAGTTATTTGTAAAGAAAATTTCCCCATAGAATAACATTGGCGCGGGCTTCCGGCGACGGTAAGTGAAGAGGGCCGTTAAGTCAAAGAGAGAGAGAGAGAGAGAAAAGGTCTACTTACCTTATTGAAAAAATTAAGTTTATCAATACAAGAAACCACCGTACCTTGTATGCCTTTTAATTTGCTAATTTCTACTGGTGCAGAGAATAAATGTGTTTCAATTCTAATGGTCACTTTTTAAACACATAAGCAACGAAAACACAGAACTTAACATCGTATTACTTAATTTTAAGTATACATTCTCACCCTGTCGGTTTCCTTTGCTAATCCATATCACTTTCCAGTGATATTCCTGAAGCACCATAAATGCTGACTCTAACCCCACTGGCTTATCCGCTTGATATAAATCTTATTTTTAACGATCAGTGTAATGGAAGAAAGGTAAATATGTGAAAGCAGGAAGAATAAAATAAAAGATCGACAGATTTATCTGATTATGAATATTTCTATCATCTTGTTTCCAAAAACAGACTTCATCTTGTTTCCAAAATTAATCCATATTAAAGATTAATATGAGCAGTCTGGCACCTGATTTTGTATAGAGGTAGGACGTGTTTTTTGTGCATTCAATGAAGACAGGATATAAGGTAAATGTAAAAGTAATGAACACTTTAAGGATCTCTATTCGGCTATTTTTTGTGTACCTACTGTTTTTAATTTTAGAGATTGTACTTATAGCCAGTATTCGATACCTTAATCAATTTCTTTCTATGCATACATGATTGCGCTGTTAAAGATTCCAAGCCGTTTTTAAACTCAAAAAGTTATTTTTCGGAAAAGCTTAAAATGCTATAGTAGTGGGCACGCAAAAACTCGGTACTAGTGGATATCTTTGAATTTTTGCAGGAAAAGTTATATAAAATGTGAACCAATTAGAAATTATATACACTAAGCGACAAAAAAAAAAAAAAAAAAAAAAAAAAAAGGTCGCACTGCAGAAAAAAATGACTTATACTTTTTTTATTTGTAATAACTTAAAAATTAAGGGTTGAAACAAATAAAACTGTCTTGTTTGCATAATACCAAAGGGATGAAATGATACCTATGTACATTTTCGATATAATAATTCGCTTTATTACACTCGACGAAGTACTTTATAAGAATCTGCATAAATCTTTCATTTTAAACATAATGCAATAACTATACACTTTGTATTCTATTATGATTTATTATATGAAATAAAACTATTTATTTGTTAGATCTAAGCAATTTTGTATTAAAAATATATATTCTGCATTGGGTTAATTCCACCTTCATATGGAATTACTGCTTTAATGCACAATGGCATACTGTTTTAACATACAGTGTTTTAACATAAATCTCAGAAATTTCAATGTCAATCACAAATAATTTTTTCTAGTTCTGGCAGAATTGTAGGATACAAATTTCAAATCCTCTCCCCTCTCCCCCCGCCTTTTTATAGACGAAACATTTTCGAGCGGATTGCGATTAGGAGGACTATTTCCATGTCTGGTAAAGAAGAAATTCTACTATATCTTTTGTGGTATTTTACTTAAAGTGAAAAATGATATGATTTCTTACAGAATTATAGGTTCTCAAGGGAATCGATAGGAAATTTTGACAATTTCAAATGCATAAAAGTACCGCAGACGCCGTGTAGTAAGGTGCATTTTCATCTTGAAATGCTGATTGCGAAAATGTTCAAGATACCTCCAAAATAGTGCGTCAGGCACCACTTTTATAATGACTGTGTTTTATTTCGAGTTAACTAATCCCTTGAGAATAAAAATTTGCCCGACTGGTTGAAAAGTTATGCAGCTCCGTACCATAATGTACGGAGAATGTGTCACTGTTTTAAAAGTGCGATTTTCATTAAGTTGGTGATATTTTCTTTGTCAAATCTGCTTGTTTTCTTTAGCTCGAAATAAGTTAAACTTGACTCACCAGAGAGAACCAGTTCAGCCCAATAATTAACTAATCATTTTTTAAAAATTTTTAGCCATCTGAGGTCTTGCTTTTCTAATTTTCTTCGCTAAGAATGGAATTTTTTCAAATTTTCTGTCATTTAAACCTGTTTTGTTTAATAGTTACTGGACTGTAGTTAAAGAAATTATGCTGCTAAACCCTTTTTCTGGATCTCTTTTATGTTCTAAATGTAATACAAACCGATTTTATAAGCAATGGCTTTTTAACTTAAGGTCATCTCGCTTGGATGAGCAACATGGCCGCCGAAAGTCAATTTTCCAGTTTAAACGGCCAAAAAATTTTATATCTTGCTAAAAACCATTTTACAAATATTACGTTAACATTTAATTATTTTGCCATCTCACGTATTAAAAGATTTTTTGATTTTTATTCAAAAATTAATACTTTTTGTTGCATCGTTAACTGCCTATTCTTACCAATTTTCAAATAATTTCTAAAATTACAATTTTCCTGACAATTGCATTTTGTTTTTAATACTGGACTCAATACTAAAGTGTATGTGGAGGACAACATAATAAAATCTGTTCGAAAATTTGCTTTTTAAACAATAAAATTGGTGGTTGTAGAAGGTGAAAAGGAAAATATCCAAGTGCGCCTTTTTTTTTTTTCTTTTGTCGCTTAGTGTACTTAATTAACAAAAGGATTTTTTTTTCATTAGTGCGTTAATAGCATGGGGAAAACATACATATACTTGTATCATAAACCGGAAAAAGTTACTCCTGAAAAATTTGACAGTCACTAAGAAACATGCCAGTTGCAATGCTACAAATGAAATTGTTTTGCTTAAATTGAATCCTAATTTGTAGACATTAATTTGATCACATTCCTTATATGATAATCTTATAAATGCCAAGGCTAGCCAATCTCTTTTTCGGATATTTGCAAGACTTCTGCGTTTCATTTAAATAAATAAAAATAAAAAATGCAAATAGTTACACAAAACCTGGAGAAAAACCCATATGAATGTGTCGAGATATTCCGATCTGATTTTGAGTGAAATTAATTCACATTCAGTTAATTTTTCAAAAAATTAATTGACTAGGAAAATTAATTTTTCGAGTCTAATTTTTCTAAATTTGATTCGAAAAATTAATTTCTAAAATTTCTAAATTCGACTCGGAAAATTAATTAATTTTTTTTTAAAATTGGATTCGAAAAATTAATTTCTGAAATTTCTAAATTCGACTCGGAAAAATAATTTTTCAAGTAAAATATGATATCCAATTATCATTTTTTTCGCTCTACAATCAGAAAGAGTTAGTTGAGATGTTGAGCATTGATTATAATTACAGATTCTAAAATTAAGTATAATTAAGAATAAAATTTTTCTGATAAAAAAATAGAAAATTAATGTGTCACTACTGGTGCAGTTACCCTATTTAACTTCAAAATAATTACACCAATCTTCTTATAAATCATATTGTACAATAGATGTTATCATTATGTATATTTCTATTTATAGAAATTGATATCAATATCAGTTAGATGTTCACGGACAAGAAAAACAGGAAATTTAAAATTATCCGCCTTTGCCCTCGAAGATTATTTAGACACTTAATTTTTAGCTCTGAGATATTAATGGAGAAGTAACGTCATTTGCTGATAAAAATAGCTTTTTAGCTCTTGTGGAAATTCTTCATACTGGTTTCGATATATAAAAAGCATTTTTAAGATGCAAATACTTAATAAAATTAGAACAAGAAATAAAAATCATGCGACTCGCGTAGAATATAAAACGTTTCAGTGTATTTTTACAGATTTTTACACATTGTACATTTAACACATCTTGTTTCTAACATCTGAAAATGTACTTGGAACGATTTTCACTCATAACTCATACCGTATCTGAATATTTTTGAGTTAATTATACGATATTCTATGAAAAACATACTTTTATCTATACATGGATAATGTATGTTAATTCTGTTTTGTTTTGTGGAGAAAAGAAGGAGAAGAAAAAACAAAAGTGCTTTAAAGAAAGACCTTTCGTAGACCGTAAAGTTTTGGAATTCGTTTATAATTCCGATGTATATACAGGCGTTAACAAAAGTGTCCGAACACTAGCAAAAATTCCTATGTAAAAAAAGTACACTTTATACGGTTTTGTTAAATAAATCCTTATCGAATCTTGTTCTTACACTGACTAAGAACAGAATTCGACAAGGTTTTATTTAACAAATCCGTATGAAATGTACTTTTTTTTACATAGGAATTTTTGCTAGTGTTCGGACACTTTTGTTACCGACTGTACCAATAGTACTAGTGTTGCCAGATCTGGCGGATTTTTTATTCACTACTCACCAATAATTTTTAATTGTAATGTTTGCTTAATCACTTCGAATATTAATAATTTATTATGTATATTAAATATCACATCATGAAATTAGAATATTGAAACTGGCAACACTGAATAGTACTTTTTATGCAATTCCTTATTGAAAATATAATTGTATTATGAACCTGACTAAAATATATATCAGTTTCAAAGCACTCGATAAAATTTACGAGAATGAGATTCCTGGAAGACAGACAAATTAATAAACACTTTTCAATTTTAATGAGAAACATTTAAAATAGTCAAAAATGTTAATTTTTTTTAATATTTTTGTTGTGATACTCATAGAGAACACGAGAGAGGCAAGTTTTTAGGCATCACTTGAAGCTTGAAGGATTCATTGATAATGTTTTATAAATTTGTAATGAGCATTCATTCTTTCTTCGTCCTCATTTAATCCTTATGGGATTTTTGTTGCTTCGTGTCGCGATGATATAAGGATATCTCAACCAAAAGGAAAGTTTTTCGAATTCGGTTTTCAGATTTACATGCCTTTTATCTTAGTGACCTTAAAAAAAAAAAAAAAAAATGAATATAAATATTTAATTTCTTTAAAAAAACTCAGAGTTCAAGTTTTCAATCTCGGAAAAAAAAAAAAAAATTCAAATTTACTTTTGTAAATAATTCCTCACTAAAATAAAAGGGACGACATGTTCATAGAATTCGAAAATCTTCATTTTTAATAAGATATCCTTATTATAGAAAGCAATAAAAATCCCATAGGATTACATGGGAACGGGGAAAGAGTAAATGACGTTCATTTGTTTCACGTTAAAACCAAATATTTTAAAAGAAAAAAAAAAAAAAAAAAAAAAAAATCCAACTTTTGTAATCCTCCCCCCTTTCTTTTAAACGATATTTAGACTTTTGGTTTTTCTCTGTTCGGTAGATAGCACATAGCAATACTCCGAAGTCCGAAATAACAAATAACAACTATGTTTCAGAATTGTATGTAAAAGTCACTTTAAATTACTTAGTAGACGTAAGTGAAGCAAGCTTACTGTTTTGATAATGCACACGAGCCTAATTTTTCGCCTGATGAAGGACTGTGCTATTATTTTCACCTAAAACAACCGTTGTGAGTTTTTTCAATCTACAGTATTTACTTACAAAGATATTGGTTTACCAACCAAATTAATTATTATTTAAATTTAATCAAGTTAACATATAGACGTCGCAAACAAAAATTTCTTGGAAATTTCGGTTACATGGGACTTTAAAACGTGTAAACATAGTAAATCTCAATTTTGAAAATTTAACTCCAGAACAGTAATTATATAAGTAAGTACTTATATAAGTACCATATATAAGTAAGAGAAAGTAAAAATATGTCTCCTATCTTGGACGTAGCATACAAATTTAACTACAGAAATTCGGAAAAATCCATTGAGAAAGAAATATCCAATCTACATTAATACTTTACTCCACATTTTAAACTTTTTTTTTAATACCATAAATAACATTGTGTAATGTCCAATCCACTCCCACTGCCTTAAGATTTGTATTGTATCACGACACGCCCATGAAAAGATGAACCCTAACTAGAGACTAGAACGTCAATCAAAAATCATGAACAGTTATTTGTTTATTTATTATTATTATTATTATTTTTTTTTTTTTTTTTTAAGAAGACAGAAAGTGCGGTAGATTAGAAAAACCTGTTTTTAGCAAAAGACTGATTCCCAGAAATGGCATCCATTACCTGCTTTCTCTCCCTTGCATATACAGAACAGAATGTTATGTTCGGTGTCCCAACTCTTGAACCGGTTTCAGTATGACTCTATACTACACATAATATTTGTTGGTTGAGGCGTTTTTGACTTACGCTTCTTCTGTGAATCAACTTTGTAACACATTATGCGCATTTACGTGCATCTTGTTTATATGGATAACCAGGGAACAATATATTTTACATAATTTCCCGCGATATTATTTTATTATATAGGCAAGATTATATTGTATTTTTATTATACATATTTTCTATTTGTATTTCACCCTATAGTTTTATACGCTCTTTATATATACAGGGTCTGCTAAAAATCCTAGCCTATTCCCTGAATCCTGCGAACGCGTCGGAATTACTGAAAACTGTTAATCAGAGATGTTTAATCAATTTGAGGGCAATTTCGTTCAATAATAATAATAAAAAAAATTTGATGTCACAGGGAGGCTGCTAGGGGGCAAACTTTAAAATTTCAAATAGGAAGGGAGGTCATTTGGCATTTATTTGACAGCTTTGACACCTATAGTTACAATGACTTTTGTCTCGATTGATCCATATTACAATAAATCACAGAAACAAATGCACACACAATAGGGCAGTTCCTTGTTTGTAAACAAACATCTCAACTTTTATGAGTGGTTGGCAAAAAGGCTTGGGAAAAGCATAGCGATGGCGGAAAATCAATGGTGGGCGAGGCGCGGGAAAGTCGAGCGCGCTTTTTTGCCAACCACCAGACGTCACTAGGAAATGCTCTATATCTGGTAGACATAGGACATCACAAACACCCATGCCTGCACCGGGATTCGAACCCGGAATCTGAAGATCCAGATGGCAGCGCCCTACCGACCAAAAGGAAGAGAGGTCTTTTGTTAGATTGAGGAAGAGGAGTAACATTTTGACCAAAAAAAAAAAAAAAGTTTTGTCCGACTACACTTTTTTGTGGGAAGTTAAGAGGGATTAAAATTTTGTTTTAAGTCCTTTCGCCCCTCCCGTCTCTCTCTCCCCATTTCCACTATATCTCGAGAACACCTTAAAAGTTTGAGAAACTAAAAAAGGGCTTGTTGGGAGACTTCCTTTGTTTTTTAAAATATTGGAATTGGGGAAATAGGGGACGTCTAGGGGGGGGGGGAAACTTTGAAATTTCAAACGGGAAAGAGTTCTTTGTTAGTTCGTTTGAAACGTTTTCTGAAAACAAGCAATTTCTTTTTAATGTGTTTTTTTTTCCAGACTTCTTATTTTAGGTGATTACATTTTGGCAAACATTTCACAAGAAATCCCACCAACAACCCTGTAATTCGAGAATACACCGGAATTTTTTAATGCCAAAAAAAAAAAAAAAAAAAAAAAAAAAAAAGTACTCCTTCAATTTGAGGGAGACCTCCTTTGATTTTAAAGAATTTGTGTCTTGAAAACATAGGTTGAACCTAATACAGCAAACATTGAAATCTCAAGGGGGAATGGATTGTTAGCTCATCGAAAGGTCTTTTTAAAAATTCATTTTTTTTTTTTTTTTTTTTTTTTTTTCAGTTTTTAAAAATTTTGAGACTTTTTCTAAATATGGGAGGAAGGGGAACTTTTAGAAAAAACTTTTATTAGTCTTTCATAACACGTGTAACAAAAATGGCTAATTCGAACCATTTATATTTATTATTACTTTATTTTGTTTCATTTTATTTATTTATCTAACTTTTGAACGGTTTGAATTCTTTTTAACAGAAATAGGAGACTTTTGTTTAACTTAATTACTTTACTACTTGTCAATTCAATAGTTAACAATCGATTTTTAAAATGTATAAGTTTTTACAACTGCATAAGTAATTGTCTTGACTCTCAATTTAAATAAAATAAAATTGTTACACGCTCATTTTTCTTTTCGACATAAAAGAAATATATTTATTATTCACGTGCATATAATTTTTTTTTCCTTTTGTATTAGGAGAAAAAAAAAAAAAAAACGCGAATTTTATTATTATTATTATAATTCACCTTTTTTTTTTCCTGTTTAATAATTTTAAAGTTAAAACTGTGTTTTTATTTAATATATTTTGAACCAATTATCCGATTGAACCAAAATATTAGCTAGATTTTGTCCCGATTGAAAGAGTATCAATTTTCGTAACGATCGGTTGAAAACTGTAGCTTTGTATAGCAATAGACCTGACATATTTAAGGGAAACACAGTAAACGATGACGAAGTGAAATGTATGATTGAAAGCAATAGCCCTGTCTCACTTATATAAAAAAAAAAAAAAAAAAAAACGCCATTGACTAACACAGGCTTTAGCTGTCAGCTTTTGTCGCTCTTCATATCTTACACATTAAATTGTAATAATATGCTCAATGTCAGGTAAGAGAAAGTGGTGTGAGTGCCATACCAGATTATTATTGTTATTTTATTTATTTATACGCTGTATATTACATGCTATGCCTTAAATCCATCAGTATTTGTCTATAACCAGTTTTCAGAATTCACTCCCCAAAATAATAATTATATTCGAAGAAAATTAAATTTTTATAATATAGGATTGTCATATGTTATATTAAAATTGTTTAAATTAATTTTCATATAATAATACGGAAAAAGAAAATTCTATTCCTAAAAACTCGATTTTATTTCATAATTTTTACATTACTTTAAATCTTAGGAATAGGCGAAAAAACTGTACTGCCTTTTGCTTAGTTTTTTATGTGTGATCGGATATATTTTAACCTATCTCAAAATTTTGAAGCTAGTCAAAAATTTTAATATTTTATTTGAAGTTATTGGTTCAATTGTGTATGCTCCTCTCTGTAATAAAGGATGTAGAGTAACGTTATTATTATTTTTTTCCCCCTTATTTTTCATCGTATTCCAATAAAATATTTGAAATGTGTTTCCCTCTTCTAAATTTTTTTAAAACCAAATAAGTTTCCTCAGGACACATTTTTTTCGAGTCATTTTTCCATGACTTTTCAGGAATAATAAGTTTTATTTTGTAAAACAACAGAAACTCTGTTTTATTTTATTATTTTAGGTTCAATTAGGGTTTTTATTTTCTTTAAGAAAAAGAAAACCTTTCAAGAGTTAAGAGCGTACATACCTAACTTCGCCAAAGCCCAATGTTTTCTAAAGGGAAATTTGTTGATACAATTACTCATTATCTATTTATTATTTTTATTTTATTTTTTTTTTTTTTTTCACATTCAGAAAATTCACGACCGTTAAATTAGTATACTCGCTTTCCAAACACTGATTTTTCACATTTTATTTTTAAACCCTAAAAATGTGAAAAAAAAAAAAAAAAAAAAAAAAAAATGCACTTAGTTAAATTTTCGCTTTAATATTAAACATTAATAGATAAATAAATTTTTTGTTTACGCATCTGATCAAAACACATGACACAAATTAATTAGGTCGCTGATTCGATAATTAAACACTTTAATTTCACAATATAACATTTGTTCGGCTCAAAAGCACGAACTCGCACGAACACATTTTTCTCCTCTTATTCCATTTCGTATTCCACAGTAGTCTCGCAGAAACGGAATATCACACTTTTCCGGAGGGGTGTGGGAAGCACAAGCATGTGCAGCACGTAATACTCATTGGTAAAATGTCAATACAGAACATCCCGCCCCACCTTGCAATGTTTTTTAAACATTCAAGACACGTATCATAATTACTCAATTCTAAAATTACAATATCACAAATAAAATTAAATACTTATGAAATAAAATACACTATATACATATAACAATAATGACACATTTAAAAAACACAAATAATTTTACTTATTTATTCATGGGTAGGAGGCACAACTTTGTGATTGGACGTTTATAAGTACCCAAGGCAGTTTTAACTTCAACTACTCTTACTTTTGAGTCTTTGCCTGGGTAAGTAGCAGAAATTCTGCCCAATGACCACAGACATGGGGGCAAATTATCTTCTTTGATAACGACCAAATTTCCTACCTCCACATTATTTTTCTCGAACTTCCACTTGCTCCTCTGCTGCAAGTTGCTCAAATAATCAGAGCTCCACCTCTTCCAGATCACTTGAATAAATTTTGTTAATTTTTGCCAATGATCCAGCCTATTTTCACCAATATTTGTTAAATCAGGCTCAACCATTGATGTAATAGGTCGACCAATCAAAAAATGGGAAGGGGTTAAGACATTAAGATCGTTTATATCCGCCGACAAAGGAACAAGTGGTCGAGAATTTAACATTCCCTCAACTTGGATTAAAACTGTTAGAAATTCTTCATAAGTTAGTTTTGAATTTCCAACAACTCTCTTTAAGTAATACTTAATGGATTTAACTCCAGCCTCCCAGATGCCTCCAAAATTTGGGGCTCTAGGGGGGAGAAATTTCCAATCAATACCTTCTGATGACATGAAATCGGCAAGTTTTTCATCTGGCTGGTTTACTAATCTGTGCAATTTTTTAAGCTCAGCATTCGCGCCTACAAAATTTTTAGCATTGTCAGTAAAAAATTTTGCACACTTGCCCCGCCGAAAAATGAACCTTTTAAGAGCTGCAATAAATGAGGCTGATGTCATGTCTGACACCACTTCCAAATGCATTGCCTTAGTAACAAAACAGATAAATATACATACATAAATTTTATGGTACACACCTTTCCTTTGACCCTTAATATAAAAAGGTCCGCAGAAGTCCGCTCCAGTAATGTTAAAGGGAAAGGTTTTTCTCACTCTCTCCTCAGGCAAATCACCCATTAATTGGTCGATTACCTGAGGTTTTGCTTTGAAACAGGTTACGCAATTATGCACAATTTTTCTACATGTGCTTCTCCCATTAATTATCCAAAATTGTTGCCTGATTTGGTGCAGTAAAGCTTGAGGTCCTGAGTGCAAATACTTTACATGAAAATAATTAACAATTAAATCAGTTAATCTATGTTTAGAAGGCAACAAAATGGGGAACTTTCTGTCGTAATTCAAATCACTATTACTCAACCTGCCTCCTACCCTTAAAATACCATCCTTATCAATAAAGGAGTTTAGATTTGCAAGGGGGCTGGTTTTGGATCCCTTTTTGGCACCCATTTCCTCCTGAAAATGTTGTCTTTGAACCATTTTTATAATAAAAAATTCAGCTCTTTTCAATTCGGCGGCTTCTAAAGGACCGCTCCTCTTTCTTTTCCCCCGGCAGTTCTCTGTGAACCTGAAAATAAAGCTTAAAATACGAATAATTTTAAAATATTTGTTACTTATATTGAGAAAATTGTCAATAAAGGAGTCAACATTAACACTGAAAGAAAATAAGTTAGAGTCACTAATTTTCAGTTCCTCATGAAAGTCACTTAAAGTAATTGCTACTGGAATGTCTCTTTTAGGATAGTTATCCCCAGTAAGGAACCTTGGTCCCCTCCACCATAGTTCATTCTCATTGAGCTTATCTGGGTCTACACCTCTTGAGATTAAGTCCGCGGGATTTTCACCGGATGAGACATATCGCCACTGTTGTACATCTGTAAGTTCTTGAATTTTGGCCACTCTATTGGACACAAATGTCTTAAGTTTGAAGGGTTCCTTCTGTAGCCAAGAAAGAATTATCATAGAATCGCTCAATAAGAATATGTTGTTAAAGTCCATTTTTAGAGCTGCTAGCACGCGTTCGATCAGTTTTGCCAACAACAACGCTGCGCATAATTCTAAGCGCGGTATAGTTAATTTCTTTAGTGGTGCTACCCTGGATTTACTTGTCACCAATTGTATAGAAACTTCGCCAGATTGCGACTTGGATTTACAATATATGACAGCACCGTATGCCAGTTCCGATGCATCGCAGAAACCGTGAATCTCAATTTGTACCGCCGATGGCAGCACAATGCATCTTTCTACTTTCATCTCTCTTATGGACTGCAAAGATACTGTAAATTTACGCCAATCCTTTGATTCTTTCTCTGGCAGGAGGTCATTCCAGTCAAGCCTTAATAACCAAAGTTGCTGCATAAAAATTTTAGCCTTTGTAATAACAGGTCCTAATAACCCCAAAGGGTCAAACAATTTCGCAATAAGTGACAGCACTGACCTTTTAGTAATTTCTGTTAAATCTGCACAGTTCACCTTAAATAAAAAAGCATCTAAATTATGCTGCCAACAGACACCTAAAGTTAAAGATTCCTCTCGTTCAGCAAACTCATAGTTTGCATCATCAGTTTTAATGAGCTCGGGGTGATTACTGTGCCACTTGTGCAAAGACATTCCTGCAGACTTAAGAATGCCTATTAGCTCATTTTGAATAATTTTAGCCTTTTCCAAGGAGCTAGCTCCAGTTAGGACATCGTCCATATAAAAATCCTCTCTAAGTACTGGAGCTGCGTTAGGGAAATTTGGCTCTTCATCTTCGGCTAACTGTTTTAATGTTCTCATAGCTAGAAATGGTGCACTGACCGTTCCGTATGTAACAGTTAATAATTCGTAAGTCTTGGGGGGTTCATGAGCACTATTGCTCCACAAAATTCTTTGTAAAGCATGTTGATTCGGGTCTATTAAAATCTGTCTGTACATCATTTTCACATCTGCTGTGAACGCATAAATGTATCTTCTAAATCTTATCATAATAGAAAATAAATCTTCCTGAATGACTCCTCCATTATATTGGAGTGAATTTAAAGATAAACCATTGGAAGATTCACTTGAACAGTTAAAAACAACTCGCAGTTTGGTTGTAGTTTTATCCGGTTTGTATATTCCATGATGTGTCGCATAATAACATATTTTGGGTTCTTTTTCCTCAATTACTTCTCTAAGATGACCCAATTCTTTATATTCTTCTAAAAAACTTTTATAAAGGCTTAAATACTTTTCATCTTTCGATAATCGGGTCCACAGCGATCTGAGTCGTTTAAGAGCAACCTCACGAGAATCTCCTAAGCACGAAGGATCAGTTTTAAGAGGCATCGATACTACATATCTCCCCTCTTCACTTCTCCAATGAGTTCGCGAAAAATGCTCTTCGCAAATAGAATTTTCTGTAGATTTGGTTACCCCCATTTCAACATTCTCAATTTCCCAGAATTTTTTTAAAGTTGTATTTAGATCCCCATCAAGAATCAGACCGCAATGACCCATACTCGCACCTTGTTGCTCGAAACTACCTGAAGCAACATAGCCAAATTTTGTGTTCTGTAACAACAAAGAAGAATTTTCCGCATATATCTGTCCTGGCGTAAGTAACTCATAGAAAATCTCTGCACCTAACAATATATCTATTTCACCAGGGATATTAAAGCTATAATCCGCTAAATGGACTGTATCTGACACCTCAACATTTACATCAATTATCCTCTGAGGAACAAGGTCGGTGATTTTCTTAACTATGAACATATTTAGATTCCTCTGAAAATCTCCCGTATTATTTGCTATGGTAGCTCTCACGCAGCCCTTTACTACAACTGACGAATCGTTTAGACACGAAATCAAAGTATTTATTTTTTCTGCTTTGAGCTGTAGACGATTTACACATTTTTCACTGACTAGGCAGACTTGACTTCCCACGTCTAACAAGCATCTACACTCAACCCACTGATTATATTTATTTTTTATCAGCGCTCGAATTGTGCTTAGCAAAACATTTCTAGTGCTTACAAAACTCGTAGCAACAATCGAGTCTGTATTTACAGATTTCACCTGAGTTACTTGACTATTTGCCCCTACTCCATACACCTGACCGCCAATGCCAATCTCAGAATAACTTGTATTTTGATTTTGCGAATTTTGTCTCAAATCCCTATTTACATTCTCATTGGAAAAGTGAAGAAGTTGATGATGTGGTTTCTTACACATGAAACAATTGCGCACTTTACATTGTCTGAAATTACAGTTTTGCAATAAACACTTAAAGCAAGCCTTAGTATTTTTTACAACTTCTACCCTCTCGTGTGGCGTTAGCCTTTTAAACTGCGGGCAGTTCTGGAGTAAGTGAGATTCATTACCCTTACACAAACCGCATTTGTTATTTTTCATCTCTGACAAAAATACATTAGCACCTTTATTAAACTTACGAGATGAATTGTAATTCTCAGGCTGTTTACCTCGCGAAGTTGTGTATAAGTCAACCTCCTGCGCTAATTTTAAGGGATTAAACCACTCATTTCCTTGTCTAATACTTATATGCGACGCGACCTCTTTATCTAAAGTTTGGAAGATTTTATCCGCTACAATTAATTGGTTTAGTGTATCAAAATCCGAAACTTTTCTCAGTTTCAAATAGTATTCCCAATTTGTTTTTAACCGAGACGCAAATTGCACGCATGTTTCGCCATGTTGTCTAGTCGCCTTTCGAAATTGTTCCAAACACGCCATAGCAGTGGGTTCAAATTCTCGCAAAATTAATGATTTCACTTTCTCATAATCTCCAATTTCCGCATCTTTTAAATATGTAATTATATTGGAAGCCTTCTCGCCTACTAAATTTAAAAGAATTTCCGCTTTATATTTGCTTGGAACATCCTTCGCTACAAAGGCTCTCTCTAAAGAAGCAAAAAATAAACACCAGCCCTCAGGTTTACTAGGCAATCTCATAGTTAATGTTCGAACACTTTTTATTAGTGCATCTAAATTACACAACTCAGAATCTTTATCACTATTGACTTCCGATTTATTTTCAGATTTTAATTTCTGAAGTTCTACCTCAGCTTTAACCCTTTCAAGTTTAATTTTCTCCAATTCCAGAAGTCGCTGTTCACCATTTTTTCGTTCATCAATTATTGAATTGCCGATAGAAATTACCTGCCCTGGATCCGACTTATACAACGCACTGTTTGATATAATACTATTTAATTCAGCCACGGTCATTTTTTCATTAATTTTTTCCCCTATTTCTTCGGCTATAAGCCTCAGATCGCTTTTTATTGCGTTTTTGAACATATTTATATTTCTCAATTTACTTTATAATAAATAAAAAAGAGGAATAATCTCACTTACTCAAATAACGAACACTTAAATCACGAGTACTAAATAATCACAAACAATAAAATCAAAATAAATTCAATCAAAAAAAGGGAAAAGAATTTGCTCTTACCTCAGATCACTGCGATCCCTATTTTCTATCACTAAGCTGATGTAATTCATAGTTCCTCTCACAAATAACAAGTATTGTTCACAAAAAACACGTAGTCTTCACAAATACCACTGAAATTTCACCAATAATACGCATTCTTAATTAATCAGCAAAATAAACAGCCATTCTGTTCAGTTACTTTCCACAAATGTTCGAAAACCGTTGTTCTTTTACGCAATTCAAAACCAAATTATTAACACCGATAACTCGTTAAATTACACTTATTACTCCGGCTCGACGGACCAGATGTTTACGCATCTGATCAAAACACATGACACAAATTAATTAGGTCGCTGATTCGATAATTAAACACTTTATTTTCACAATATAACATTTGTTCGGCTCAAAACCACGAACTCGCACGAACACATTTTTCTCCTCTTATTCCATTTCGTATTCCACAGTAGTCTCGCAGAAACGGAATATCACACTTTTCCGGAGGGGTGTGGGAAGCACAAGCATGTGCAGCACGTAATACTCATTGGTAAAATGTCAATACAGAACATTTTTAATTTAATATTTGTGAATTTTCTGAATGTAAAAACGAAAAAAAAAAAAAAAATCACCAACCAATGAGCAATTGTGGAAACAAATTTCCCTATAGAATAACATGGGCTTTGAATGTTGTTGAGGTTACGTATTGTACGTGTGTATACCCTATACCCAGATGATATAGAAACGAACAACTATTCTACCATTTACGTACTAAAGTGCATTTATTATTATTATTGCTATTATTATTATTATTATTATTCACTGATTTATTAGGATAATATTTATTGAAATTTTATTTTTCCAACTGAGTGAAAATAATGCCTGGACCGGGAGTCGAACCCCGGATCTTTGACTTACAAGGGCAAGGCTCTACCAATTGAGCTATCCAGGCCGACAATCGGTCGGCATTACTCACTCAGACAACCTTTAGGCAGAAGCATCTGGTCTATCATATAGACTGCTCGACAGAAAATAAGCCGCAGGTAATGGAAAACACCATTAAACAATGGGAGAAAGAAATAATTTTTTTTTTTTTTAAAATCACACAATCAACCGATTGGAAGAAAATCATATTTATTGAAATTTTATTTTTCCGACTGAGTGAAAATAATGCCTGGACCGGGAGTCGAACCCCGGATCTTTGACTTAGGTCGAGCTATCTATATGATAGATCAGATGTTTCTGCCTAAAGGTTGTCTGAGTGAGTAATGCCGACCGATTGCCGGCCTGGATAGCTCAATTGGTAGAGCCTTGCCCTTGTAAGTCAAAGATCCGGGATTCGACTCCCGGTCCAGGCATTATTTTCACTCAGTCTGAAAAATAAAATTTCAATAAATATGATTTTCATCCAATCAGTTGATTGTGTGATTTTAATAAAAAAAATTATTAGGATAAGTTGCACAATTTGACAATTTGCGAAAACCGGAGACGGATCCTGGGTTTTGAGTAACTTATTCAAGCTATTAGTTACATTTGGTCAACTTTTGCGAAAGTTAAAAAATTCAAAAAGATCACATTAGGGGGTAATTAAACTCAAAAACTATTTTCTAATATTTAATTTCTTTTCTTCCTTTCACGAGAGCGAAGTCTCTACCAATTGCTCTCCAGTTTCATATTCTAAAAAATCTACATAAAATCGACTGTCTGCTCTGCTTCATTCTTTGGAAGAATCATCTTCTATTTGCGAACCATTTGCAGTAAACGAGGGTGATCATCCATTTGTTTACTCGCCGTACACAAGCGTGTTATTCAGCAACGTTTCTTATTTAACCAATTTCTTTTTCATTTACTTTTTTCATCTTCCGGTCAAGGGCTAAGAGAAATGGACGATCGTCACGCTACAAGAGCTGCTAGCATCATGATGTGAATCTCGGATGTGTCTACTATAACTAACGTTGCTTTTCCATGATGTCTGCGCACGTGAAGTTATAACAAAGCGAGAGGAGGATGTGAGGGACGTGGAGTTACATTCTAGATATATTCTTTTCTATTACGTTAACTTTTCTTTAATGACCTTCTTGCAGGAATATCTGTATGCGCTCATCACTTGATAGAGTGATTGTTTTTTTATGAGATTTTTCCAGGTTCGGTAGCTATGTATTGCGTGTTTCAATCAATCCAAAATATAAGTTTTATGGTGTGAAAATTTGATGATGGCCTATCTATCATGTCGATATAATATAGGATATAAACAGGAAAAAAATCTTCTCTGATTTATTTCTAAAAAGGGTTTAGTTTTTATATAATCTAGATAGAGCTTTCGAAATCTAGATTCCCCCCCCCCCCCCTCGCCAACCGAGGCTAGAACTAGATTTTATTAAGGATAACGTTAGTCCCTAATATTCAAATTTTAAAGTGTATCTCGAATCAATCCCGAGCATACAGTCGGTAACAAAAGTGTCCGAATACTAGCAAATATTCCTATGTAAAAAAAGTACACTTCATACGGTTTTGTTAAATAAATCCTTATCGAATCCTGTTCTTAGTCAGTCTAAGAGCATTATTCGATAAGGATTTATTTGACAAAACCGTACGAAGTGTACTTTTTTTACATAGGAATTTTTGCTAGTGTTCGGACACTTTTGTTACCGACTGTACTTCTTTTTAAATCGGCTCGAGTTCAACAAAATTTTTTAGGGAAAAATGTTACCTTTAAGATGAATGTTCGGTCCACATTTCAGATTTTGAACTTTTACAAGCTTTTGTACTCAGGATGATCCACTATTGGGTGAAGACTACAATCTCATTTCGGTTCTGGGATGATTTGATGCCTGGTCAACTTTTAATTAAAAGTTAGATAATTCAATAGATAAAAATCTTAAGAAGTAAAAGCTTTTATTTCTTTGCGTAGTTATGTTTTATTGATTCGGTGATTTGAATTAAGATTGGAGTCAAACAAATATCAATATACAATGTCACACGTAATTTGCGATTTGTCACGATATGGAATCTCTTGATTCTACAACTTGTAAATAAATCTAATTTCAAATTAAATCACTTTTACGAGATTTGCATATGTTAACAGCACAATACCACAGTTATATCTATGAAAAAAAAAAAAAAAAAAAAAAAGTGCTGGAGGAAGTACTGAATTAGAAAATCCAACAGCAGAGCAAATATTCTGCTTATCGGATTATTCCAGTTCAACAATATCTATTGTATATACACTTTTACGAAAGGGTAAATTATGTATATTTATACAATTGTGCCCATCGTGAAGATATAATTACGAAAAACACAACAGAGTAGAAAAAATTCAGACAACAGTAAAAGATATACTAGCTGTGTAACAACTTGATCGCCGGTTCCTAGCCAATTTGAACTGGAATCCTGCATCTGGTAGGGTTTACATCTATTTTTCATGCGGGTTGGGTTGACTGAATTTTTTTCCTGCGGGTCGGGTTCAGGTCCGGGTCGACTTGAGAACATTTAAAAAAAGATATTTTACCATAATAATCAAAAACTTGTTTGATGTAATTATAACTGTACAATGGATGTAAACATACTATATATGTCTATGAAAAAATGTACGCGTACCCAATTTGTTTAGTTAAGTAAACAAACATATCAGACAAAAGTAAGTAACAAAGAAACATCAAGTAATTATTATTTTTGTTAAGAATATAAGCATTACACAATAAACTACAAACACTAAACTTGAACTCCTTTTTTGTACACTTGAAGTACAACAATACACATAAATGTTTAAAAATTACTATTAATCCATTTTTCAGATTTTTAACTTAGTGTATTTAATTAAATTTTTAATTCTTTTTAAAATGATTTAGCAACTGTGTGACAATGAAAATTTATTTTATAACTGAAAAACAATATAACTTAGATGAATTATTAATTTTTATTTAGCTTTCGGATTTGTGTATAAAGAAGCAGGGTTTCGGGTCAGTTTCGGGTATAAAGAAATCGGGTTCGCGTCGGAGTCGGGTCGTCAAAATTTTCTATTGCAAGTTTGGGTCGATGAAAATTTTTTTGTCGGGTTCGGGTTGATTTAAAATATATCTGCCGGGTTCGGATCGGGCAAAACTCGACCTGTGCAGGACTCTAATTTGAACAAATGTCTGCAGAAACAAAAATATGCATAAATCTTATGTACATTTTATACGCTTGTGACAAAATTGAAAGTTAATATTTCCAAAGAATTGAAATTTAACTGCAATACTGAAAACAAGTTGTCTTTCTTGACTTCTAAAAACAATTAAACATTTAAAAAAATTATGAAAAATGAATCCTATTACAATTGCTTTTAATTATAATATAAATTAAATTCTTCTTCTTTCTCGACTTCTAAAAATAATTAAACATTTAAAAAAATTATGAAAAATGAATCCTATTACAATTGCTTTTAATTATAATATAAATTAAATTCTTCTTCTTTCTCTGCTAAATTCTTTATATATAATTTTCATAAAGTTGCAGATTGAAAGCGCATAATTGCCAAACTTAAAATATTATTTCCGAGCTAATGCTAACAAATAAGTTTTAATGATTTTAATCTTGAAAAAACTCATTCCTCCACACATGTCTACTCATTTTGACTGGCTAAGGGATCAAAGGGATTTTAATATTAAAATGAAAAATTAATTAATTAATTAACTAAATTAAATTAATTAAAATTAAATTATTATTATTATTATTATTATTATTATTATTATTATTTTTTTGGGGGGGGGGCAGGGGATCTATATGTTGATACATAAAGAATTGTTAACATTTTGACGTTTCATTTATGCATATACACACTTTCGTTCAAAATTTATGAGAAAAATTTAAACAGGTGCCAAGATCAAACATTATGGTATTTCCAAACTTTATTGCTTATTTTCTTAGGGAACACACACACACACACAAAAAAAAAAATCCATATTGCTTTAAAACTTATTTAAATTATATCTACAAAATGAATTAATATTTAGTGAAACTAACTTCATTTAGTTTTAATTTTTTTCAAAAATGCTGAACTTTTTGAAAATTATTATTATTATTTTAATTTTACATATTTTTAAAAATAGCAAAATTGGAAATATATTTAAAACCTTAATTCATTTTATGAAATAAGTTTGTACAAACATTTTTTAACACAACAGATAAGTTAGCTTTACCGTAAAATATTTTACAGATAGTAGCATACAGTAAAACAAATATATACACTATATCTACCAATAAGTATTCGGACACTTTCGAATTTAGACGTTTTGTTAAATATCTATAAATGTTCTCTAGGAATCAGCTTGAAACTTTGGTAGTGTACAGTACAGAACATGTTGTACCTCATACATTTCAGCAAAAGTTGTGTCCTGAAAAGGAAAAGAGGACAAGTAAAAAAAATTAAACAAAAATCAAAATGTTTTGGATCACCCTGTAAAACGTAATGGTTGAAATGCGTTATGGCTGCAGCATAAGATTATGAAGATTCTTCTCATTATCAGTATAATTTTTTATGAGAAATTTTTATGAGGCTGCCACATATATTCATGGAGATATAGGGTAGGTGCTCCAGCGATTGGCATGCTCCAGTAAATGTAATTGACACCTATCCCGAAATAATTTATAAATAAGAAAAATCATAAAATCATATATTTTACGTATAAGAATTTTAACATTTTATGTCAAACACTGGAGCATAGGGTGCTAATAACTGGTTAAATGAATAACTAGCAGTGTCAAACACTGGAACATAGGAGGTCAATTACTGATAAAATGAAAAACTGGCAGTGTCAATTACTGGAATATTGAGTGGGTGTCAAATAAAAATTCATTTAAAAAAAAAAAAAAAAAAAAAAAAAAAAAAGTTATCAAATGTATTTATTTTAACATATATGTGGTTCTGAATGCCTTTCATACCATGTGTACTAACTAAAGATTTCTAAAAATATTTTCTGATGACTAGAACATTAAAAACATCAGAGATTGCTCTAAAAGTGTCAATCACTGGTGCACTTACCCTAGTACCTTTTTTTTTTTTTTTTTTATCGCAAAACAATTTCCACTTTTAAATTATAATACATCGGGTATTAGACACAATACAAAGACATTTTTAGAAAATTTGGCATACTACATTAGACACAGCATACTGCTATCAGAATGCAAAAATGTTAAATATCTTACGAAATATGAGCATTTTTACTAAATAATTTTCAACTCGCATGCGCTATCTTTTTAAAATTTTTATTTGTATAATTTAAAAGCCAAAAGTATTGAGCAACTTATATGAAAACCTCAAACAAATATCGTGCAAATTCAAAAGGTTATGAGAGATAGAATGAATAAAATTTCAATTCTTCTCAAAAAAAAAAAAAAAAAAAAAAAAAAAAAAAGATGATGATAGGGGTTTTTATTTATATTTATTTACAATCAGCGAACACTCTATTAATTCAGCATTGATTGAATCAAAATAAAAATGTGAGTAAACCCCGTAATAGTTCAGCTTTTATTTTGAGAGAACTGAAATTCTATTCATAATATCTTTCATAACTTTTTGAATTTACCTGATATTTGTTTGGGGTTTCATATAAGTCGCTCAATACTTCAAATACTTGGCTTTAAAATTTTAATACTTGGCTTTAAAATTATGCAAATAAATTTTTTTTAAAGCAAAGGCGCATAGTTAAAAATTATTTAATAAAAAAGCTCGTATTTCGTAAGATGTTGAACACTTTTGCATTCTGATTTCTTTGTCTAATGTAGTAAGCCAAATTTTCTAAAAATAGCTTTGCCACGGATCTAATACCCTACGTGTTATAATTTAAAAAGTGAAACTTTTTTGCAATATATATATATATATATATATATATATATATATATATATATATATATATATATATATATACATATATATTCATGAATGTATGGTAACCTCTTAAAAATTTATACAAATGAGAGAAATTTACATAATCACATGCTACAGCCAAACGCATTTAAAGTTTTACTTTTTAAGGGTGATCCAAAACAATTTATATTTTTGTTTCATTTTTTACTGGTCCCCTTTTCCTCTTCAGAACACAACTTTTGCCGAAATATATGAGGTACAACATGTTCTTTACACTACCAAAGTTTCAAGATGATTCCTAAAGAACTTTTCTAGGTATTTGACAAAAACGTCTGAATATTTATTGGTAGACAGTGTATATATATATAACAGCAGCATATGTATTTAACGAGAAACTTCGAACATATATTAAAAAAAAAAAAAAAAAAAAAAAAAGTTCGTTAAATCCGATTATTTGCTAAATCCGAATTCAAGTTTGTATAAATAATTTTATATATAAAAATCATTTTAATAAGCCTTATTCAAAAATGAAAAAAAAAAAAATAGTTGATGGTTTAACTTTACAAAGAGACTCCAATGCATTTATAATATTATACCGAACAAAATTACTTCGAATGAATGTTCCTGCTATCGTGCTATCTAAAATGGCTAGCCTTTTCCATCTACCAGCAACTAAGACAAGATGTCTTTCATACGCGGTTGGACACTGATTTTATTTTACGTTTGTCTCCAAAGAAATATGCGATTAGCTTAGCTGTTATCGATTTCTTCCAAAATAACGCATTTCTGTAACAAGGGTGGGTGAGTTGTGTCAAGTCAAAGCCCTCATCTGCTTGTTGAAGACGACTTTAGCTGTTATCCCCCCCCCTCCCGGAATAATGCGTTACATTGGTATGGGCGTAGCTGGGGTGGGTGAAAAATGGTACATTTGCATCTATGAAAGGAAAATTATTTTTTCTAACTGTACATACTTCATCGTAGATAGGACGTTATAAAAATATTTATACATTTAAACATTTTCTTTGTTAATTTAAATTCTAAAATATCATTCCATACCTTCCTTTTTATTATAATAATGACATTTTAAACATTTTTCAACAAAATGAAACACGTTTATGACTTTGGTTCATCTGTTTGTCCGTCTGTTTGTCTGTGCTCTCATTTCCGTAAATATATTTAGACACTGAAACTAAAGCATATATCGCACTCCGGCGAGCAATGTTTGAGAAAAATCAAGTTTGACAAAATTCAAATTAATTAATTAAACAAAATTCGCATTACAATAAATGTGACGCAACTGCCTGTGAGGTGAAAAATTTTCGAGATAGAGATATGACGCTGTTTGTATAGGTTGAGGCACTTCATACATAGTTTTCAATGACATAATCTCTAAATTGCTATTTTTTTTTTTTTTTTTTTTTAATCGTGTCACTTTTTTTGCCGGAATGCTATATATTATTTAAATTCACTATGTTTACTACTTATGTTTACTACTTATAAATAGTATAAATAGTACTATTGCTTAGTATACAGGGACTCACGAAGCAATTTAAATATATATGGCTTGAAGAGATATTTTTTTAAAGCATATTTTAATAGTTTTAGACTGGGGTTTTGCGTATGCAATTTTTTGACATTATATAGATATTAAATCTATTTTATGCTTTTTCCTCTTTACACTGACTTCAGTAAAAATATAAATACATGTCTAAATACAATTAAAGCACACAACAACAGATGAAAAACGAAATCTATTAAAAATCGAACATTTGTGTTGATAATTAAATCAGTCTTGAAAAAGATACCAAGAGGTGTTGAAACATACGTTGATATTTTAACTTTTTAATTTTATAAATTTTAAACTAGCACTTTTTAGCAAAATAATATCAGTATATTGATACAAAGATAATTTTTCATAAAATTTCTTCCTTTTATTTTTATTGTTAAAGAACAAATTATATTTTAAGGTGGGGTAATGAGGGTAAAATATATTGAAATTTAAACGATATAACATGTCAGCACAGTTGTAGATTAATATTGAATTATTATAGATGAAATCTTTAATAATGATTAAATTTTTTAGTGAATAGAAAATGGAAACAAGTATGAAAAAATGGTCCAACCAGTACATTGCAATCTATGTTCAAAATGGAAATATCTTTAATTATACATTTACAAAGAAAGGGGCTGAGATTAATCTTTTATCGAAAGTTCCATATGTTTGGTGAAAAAGTTATTATAAAAAGATACGAGCTTTTGTAATAATCTTTCCTATTAATGCCAAATAAAAAGGAAAAATTATGTAACATCTATGAAGAAAGTAATTTTAATTATTGTAATTTCTCTCAGAATCATTTTAAAACTTAGCTCGCAGTTTGAACAATGCTGAATGTATAATTAAATATGTTTTAAAGACAACCCTTCTCTTATTTAATTTTCGACTATGAAATTCATATTGACGAAGGTTACAAAAAATGTCCTCAATATTATTCGTTATATATTTCTTTCAAGCAGGGCCAGATTATTGCAGGGACACTCGTGGCACGTGTCCAAGGCCCTGAGTATCACGGGGCCCTAAAACCCATTTCTTGTATCTTGTATATTTTATTCAACATATTCTGCTTTTAATGCATAAATATTGTAACAAAAAACTTTAAGTTTGAGGAGGGGGTAGCGGGGGCCCATAAAATATATGTGCCCCGGGCCCCACATGGAGTTAATCAGGCCCTGCTTTCAAGAATATACACTCGTCACGATTTGCTCCTGAGAGGCAATTTTACTTTCTGAAGTATCTAAGAACCTTTGTTTTCTTTTCCATTTTTTTTTTCTCCACATCTTATTTCTTCAGTGGTTCATTGCATGCAGGTTATGCAGGTTTAGTAATAAAACGAATATATTCCCCAATAGCACTTAGAATAAAAAATAAAATAATAATAATAATAATAATAATTCGAAATTTAAAGAAGTGGCACGAAGAGTAATCGATCTAAAAATACTTTTTCACCACTAACATTTTAGAAACAATAACAGTTTGGAATCTGAAAATGAAAATGAGGTAATCCTCAAAATGTGCTATCCCAAATACATCATCATCATTATCATAATCAATTTCAGCCTTTATCAATCCACTGCAGCATTAAGACCTCTCCTAGGTGATTCCCATCTGTCCTGTTTTCTGCAATTCTTCTCCATTCTACTCTTTCAAACTTCACAATGTTACATGAAATGTTTGTTTTATTATTATTATTATTTTGTTTGATAATCTGATTTCTCGAACTAATTAGTTCTTTCTACGTTCTTCCTCATATTTAACTTCAATTATTTTCATGTACGATAGGTGACTCGCTAGTAATTTGCTATTATAGTCACTAGCGAACGAAATCGCACATTGGTGCTCAACGGTGAAAAAGGTCTCCCCTGATGAGTTTTTATCGCCGTTCTTGAGCTATTCCTAATTCAAAAATAATCTGTCAAAAAAATGTGTTTCAATTGTTTATTCTCTAATTGCTTGTTTGCATCTTTTGTTTCTGGGTTTCATGTCGTTTTAACGCACAGGCAACATTATTTAAATAGCAACTATCTAGGAATAAAATTAAGGTAAATATGAAGTTAAATTAAATTCCATAAAAAAACAATAAGTAAAATTTATTGTTTCAAAAATCAAAATGTAAAATTAATTTTTTCTATAATTAACAATCAGTCTTCACAGCTAATTTTAATTTGATGAAATTTTATTTTTATTGGTCGATGCGGTTTCGGTGGTTTTAAATCTGTTACTCGGCGGTTTTTACTACGTTTTAAAAATTATTAATATGTATATATATATATATATATATAATTTGAATAATTTATATATATATATATATATATATACATACATACAAACACACACACACATATATATATATATATGCGTGTGTGTGTGAATCCCCCCCCCCACCTTTACCCGAATTTGAATAATAATGAAATGAAGGGTTAAAACCTATTTCAGATCTTTGGAATGACACATATTTAGAATAATGAAAATTAGTTTTCGCCTGTTTGTCACATTCATATGAAGAGTTTTACTGAAATGACGAACTATCTATAACTCAAGGTTCCATGGTGGTCGTTCTTGATATGATACCAAGCGGAGAAAAAAGGTATTTTATTATTCATAAGTCCGTTCCCTTTCAGTGCCATGAAACTGTAACCGTAATGCCTCATTACTTACAGAATTCTTTTCGGTCTGGTTATCAAAAGGTATACATTAGATCCAAAATAAATGAATATATATATATATGCATTTCATTAAGTGAAAAAATATTCTCTAATAAAGGAAAAAATAAATCTTAAAACAAGAATTTTAATTATATTATGAAAAGTTTTGCTGAATAAACAGCCAATATAAATGCATCATTAGCAAATGATTATTTCTCAATTTTCTATGCAATAAGTTTTGTGAAAAATCAGGACAAATTTCTTACATTACATTCGATCAGCGCCAGATATATATTGCGCTTACATTGAACTATGTTGGATTATTTTTCATTTGGTTATAATTATTTGGAAATACATTTAAGAAATGTTCGGGATATGTAAACCACATTACTCACGAATGATGTTAATGATACATATCCTAAAAACTCAAATTTTTCTAACAATTCTTTTAAACTAACACTAATTCATAATTACGGCAATATCTCTCAGAAAGTCTGCCTGTATTCAAAGGCCCCCTCCCTTTAAAGCCAGTTTCTCCCATGTAAAAAACATTTTAAAAACTAGTATGATGTGGCCACCATGGCACCATATGACTTTCTTCTATATAATTTTACACAAAATTTATTCAATACAAATTATTTAGTAAATTATCAAATTATTTCCCATTATAAATGCAGACAATTTTTATCTGACAGTATTATATTATCAGCCGAAAGATGTCAATTTTATGCAAATCAGAAGAAATAAGATTTTTTTCAAGTTTTTTTTCGTTGAAAGTTAAAAAAATCTATAACTTTGTTTTAAATTATCATAGATATATAGTTCAACCATTCGTTTTAAAGGTACTGACGAGATCTTTCGAAAGATACCCACATTAAACATTTACTCCCCCAAGCACAACATTTTTTTCCTAGTTAACTACTACTATTATCAACAATTCATATTAATTTTACAATCACACGATTAAAATAACTCTCATTATGTACATTTCTACGAAATTTTGTCCTATACTGCCATGTTAAAAATTTAGAAACAATGCGATCACAGCGTCACCTGTTGAGCAATTGATCCACAAGTCTAATCTGCACCAGTTTACGTCAGGGATTTCGTTTATTGGTTCGTGAGATACAACGTCCACAAAATTTGTGATACACATATACACACAGACAGACAGACATACATTTTCTAAAAACAGTCAAATAATGTTCAGGACATCCCAAAACGTGTAAATCCATCGAAAACTGGAGTTCAAAATTTTTCACGAATCCAGTACTTTTTCTATATATACATATAGAAGAAAGTAAAAATTCAGGTATGGTGCAAGTATTTCGGACTTCCTGAAATAACTCTGTATGAAACCTTTAAAATAACTGATGGCTTTTGGACTTTTTTATTTTCTTCTATATTCAATAGAAGAGAGTATTGGATTCGTAAAAATTTTCGACCTCGGGTTTTTGATGGATTTACACGTTTTGAAAGCTGTAGAACACGATTTGACCATTTTTAGAAAATGTCTGTGTGTGTGTGTGTGAGGCAAAATTTTGTGGTAACTGTATCTCAGGTACTACTGCACAGAATTTCATACAAATTGGTATGTAGTTACACATTAACTTAAATTAGTGTTTATCAACTTTTGGTAAAAATTGTCCAACAGCTTGCGTCGCCGTCCCGCTTTTTCTAAATTTTTAACATGGTGGTATAGGGCAAAATTTTGTATAAATGTGCATAAAGAGAATTATTTTTTAATAATCAGTATGAAATTTAAAAGAATTATTTGTAATAGAGATAGTCAACTGGGAAAAAAAAAATTGCGTATGCGGGGGCCTCGCCTCTCCCTCGAGGGGAGTAAATTTTCATGATGGGTATCTTTCAAAAGAGCTCGCCAATACCTTTAAAACGAATGGTTGAACCATCGATTTGCGATGATTTAAGATAAAGTTGTCGATTTTTTTTCATTTTTAACAACAACAACAAAAAAAGTAATATTGAGAATAAAATTGACTTTTTTTTTTTGGATATTTAGTGTTATACTACTTCTCTAATATGGATATCGTCTGCATTATCATGGAAGATATTTTTTTTTAAATAATAATTTTAAAAAAATTATTTTTACTGAGTGAATTTGTGTAGGAAAATAAAGAAGAAAGTCATGTGGTAGCCACAACATACTAGTTTTTTTTTTTTTTTAACTTGGGTTCCTATAAGTATCAATATTAATTTGCCTACATTAAAAGTCTGTGTACAATTGTGTATCTCTCTTATGAGGTCTCAATTTACGGTAGCAGATGATTTAACTTTTCTGTTGATTTTAATTGACCACTATTTACTATATAACTAAGGAGCTCCCCCAGGTACTGCTCTCGAAGCTGGAAGATGAGAAGTGCCGGGTTCAATCCCAGATCACGCTCGTCCACCCAGCCTTTCGGATTTTCTAGCGGTTTTCTCCAAAAATCGCGTAATTATGGGCTAGAAATCCTTACAAAGACAGAAGAAAGACCCTCCCCCCCCCCCCATGGAAGACATTCTCCCTTAAGCCCAGGCTCCTAACATGGACAATTGCCTTTAATCCCGAACACCAACGCTACATAGCTGAGGTTAATTCCTAAGAGCAGGGTTCGATTTAGAAAAAATAAAATTGGGTAGGAATCACACCATAATTTTATTAAATAATTATTTTGCAAATTATATAAGATTATTTTAATTATTTTGTAAATTTTTAAATTTACAAAATGATTTTAATAATCGAACTTGAACAAGGTTCAATTTAGAAAAATAAAATTGGGTAGCAACTACAAAATAATTTTAACAGCAACATTTTCAATAATAATACTAATAAAGTTTCTTTTTCATTTCTTTCTTTTATTGTTATCACGAGTTAGTAAAAACACTTCTTATTTCAAAACATTTTATAGTATTTTTTCTTTCTTGAGGAAGGAAATTTACATAATATCCTTATTTTAAAAGAAAAAAAAAAAGTTATGTTTTTCATTACACTGTCATGACATATGGGATTAGTAAATACCCAAATAAATTAACAAACAAGAGAAATATTTCAAATTTTTAGGGATAACTTCAAAATAACAGAATATACATAGATACATAATAAAATTAATAATACTTATGATATGCAATATTCGGAAACAGATAAAATGTATCGCAACAAAGAAATTTTTCATTGCAATTTCGGGTCAATCTGAATAGCAGCTATGGCCTTTCGCTGCCGGGTGTAGAGTTTGTGTTTAAAAATGACCCTAGAGAGACAACCCAACCTAACACATCGCAATTCGGGCAAATTTAAATCACATATTGAGATAAGATATTTATTAAATTGGACTTTTTTCTAACTAATGCGCGAGATAAAAAAAAAAAAATGCATCTCAGCGGTCAGCCAAAGCCCATGTTAGCCTAGAAAATAACTCCAAATAATCCCCAGTGTTATTCATTATAATACACATATTTTTTAAATTCCGTTTTTACATCCAAAAATATTTTCACCGTTAAGTGTGACTTTGTTTTTCAAAAACTCATTTTTAAATATTCTATAAATATTTCATTTTGAAGCAGCAAAATGTGAAATTTCATTAAGTGGAATTTTGAGTTTTACAACTTCAAAACTAATTTTAAAAACTTATATAAAAAAAAAAAAAAAAAAAATCGATTTTTGGAAAACGTGGATTTTGGTTGTGAATTTTCTTAATGTGAAGACGGAATTTAAAAAATAGGTATTGTATAATGAATAATAGAATTATTTGGAATTATTTTTCCCATTGCAGTTTTCCTGAACTTGACAGGCTATGATGCATACACTTAAACAGACTCACACTGTCTATTATTTCATATCTCCATCAACAACACTGTAATCGACTTTATCGAAAGTACAATCAACAACAGACTTTTCCTTAACCGAGAGTAAACGGAAGACAATGTGCTAATTTCATTGAGGATAAGGTCAACCCAACCTGGATGTCTAGACCTGCAGGCTATTCTCGAGTATTACTCAGAGAGATCTCACCTCAGAAAAGAAGAATAAAGGACGTTCTAAGAAATTTATTATCATTCTTTTTACATAATTGTTTAATTTCTTGGTTTTAAGCTTGTGAGTATTCATCACGTTAAGCGAATGAGAAAAATAGTTCCACATGCAGTTTTTCACAAGAAAGAATAGTTAAAGCGCAAAAGAGGAATTTTAAATTTATTATATATATATATATATATATATATATATATATATATAATGATAGATATCGTAATAAAATTTAACTTTAAAATTTAGCAATTAATAGATACAAAACACTACCAACACAACAAAAATAGAACTGATTTTAACATAAAGGTAAGACTGACACTAAAATGTTGCGATACAAATTAAGAACCAATAAGAGACAAAAACAATTTAAATTACTTACGCCTACATGAATGATAATAATAAAAAAAAGAGCCATATAATTGATAGATATCATAATAAATTTTAACATTGAAATTTTTAGCATTTAATAGATATATGTTAATACCAACACCACAAAAATTAAATTGATTGTAACACAGTATAAAAACTAGCACAGAAATGTTGCGATTCATATTTAGATCCAATAAGAGACAAAACCAATTTAAATTACTTACGCCCACATGAGTAAAAAGGACCATTATACCAATTGACGGAGAAAATTGTTGAAGGATCTCATTAAATGTATTAAAAAAAGTGATTCAGGAATTAAGAATACATATATAATAAATTTAAAATTCAGGGTGATACTGATATTACATATATATGCAGGGTTATATATATATACAAGGTGATTCCGAGGTCATGGGACAAATTTGGAGGGGAGGCAGAGAACATCACAAGGATTCAGAATTGTATAGGAATCCGTGTCCCCAAACGTCATTTTAACCCTTTAAGAATTGGGTATTTTGGGCTACTGCATGCTACTAACTCCAACTACTGTGTAAATTTTAAAATCTTGTATGTTGCATTATTTCGCAAAATCATACACAATGTTCGTATTATTGCGATCACTGCGATAAAATACATCGATGAAAACATAATTTATTTATTTATGTAAATATTAGCATATACAAACTCTTAACAAAAAAATTGTAATATTGCAGAGCCACGCTCATATTCACGCAAAATCAAAGGGTTAAAGTAACGTTTGAGGATATGGGTTCTTATACAATTCTGAATCCTTGTGATGTTCTCTATCCCTTCTAGAAGTTTGTTCCATAATCTCGGAATCACCCTATATATGAACTGTATTTTTGGCTTGAATTAGTTATACCGTTTTCCGAAATTTTGCGATCTCTCAGCTCGTAGAAGTACATGTACCAAGAAAACGGTGGGTGATTGGGAAAAGGGGGTTCATATTTGGATTCAGGAGGCCATTTTACATAAGAGTCAGCAACTTTTTTTTTTTTTTTTTTTTTTTTCAGCACAGTGTTATTGAAACTATTAATTTGATTTTTGAAACAATAAATTTTACTTATTGATTTTTAAATTAAATTAAATTTAACTTCAAACTTATATTAATATTATTCCTAGATACCTAGTTGCTATTTAAATAATGTTGCCTGCGCGTTAAAACGGCATGAAGATGAAACCAAAACAAAAGAATCAAATAAGTAAGAGAATAAACAATTAAAACACTGTTTTGGACAAATTTTTCAATTAGGAATAGCTCAGAACGGTGAAAAAAAACTCTTGGAGAGTCTTTTCACTGTTGAGCACCAGTGTACGATTTCGTTCGTAGGTGGCTATAACGGCAAATTTCTAACGGACTCCCTATCTCGTACATTAAAATAATTGAAGTTAAGTATGAAAACGAATGTGGAGAAAACTATTTAGTTCGAGAAATCAGACAATCAAACAAGAAAAAAAAAAAAAAAAAAAAAAAAAACACATTTCTCACATGTATTTAGAGGAAAAAATACTTTAAACCAAATGAAAACGGCGTTGAATATTTTGGTAAAATGTTTTGCTATAATTCTAATTCTCCGGTGCAATTTTTGACGGTTTTCTGACAAAAGAATTGTTTTTATATTGAAATTACTTCCTTCTTTTGTTTAAAGACAAAACTGAATAGGTAACAGATAAAAAGAATTTAAAAACAATGAAGATGGAAATGAAGACGCTTAGATGCAAACCGGATAGTCTGAATGACAAAATGCTCTCTGTCGCCTTAAATGGGAGCAAAAATAGCTTGAAGCTACCTGAGGCCCTTTTTTGTTCCTTTCTTTCTTTTTATCCCGACTGTTATCATAGTTTTTAGAATAAAAAAAGAGGAATTACCTTTTTCCTTATTTAGAATCTAATTTGTAATTGTTCATCAACTAAACCAAATTAAATGAGTTGAAAAATCGTGCTTTAAAAAATAAATACGAAAAGAAAAATATTTTTTTAGGAATACCATCTGTATAACCTTGGTTAATAATTTCTATGACGCAATTAATTTTCTTTCCCAAGTTAATTTACTTTATTATGTTTGGAGTCCCCCCCCCCCCCCCACACACACACACACTTTCCACAAACACACCATTGTAACTGTGATTTTTAATACTTATGCACCAAATACAGTATAATGAATTCCAGCATAATTTATAATAGTTTATTATTTATTTTTGATACAAAAGTTTGAACACAGTGCGGCGATACTAAAATACTCGAATATAAGGTTATGGGAATTGCATCTTGCAAATAGGGTTAAGGTAACAAATTTAAGCATTTTTAATATTTCTTCACACTAGATTGCCTAATTTCATGTTATTACTTTTTTTTTTTTTTTTTTTTTTTTTTTAACTTTTACGCATGTGACAAATTTGAATAGAGAGAGGTTTGAAAAATAGTTAGTGCAGATAATGATTAATCTACTACTGATGTTAATTATATTGACTAACAGAAATTAAACTGATAGTGATATTGAATGTAAACAAAACGTCTTAAAAATTTTTAAATAATGAATCGTACATGAATACTAATTATGATTTTTATGTACAGTATTTGTAAAAAACAAATGCAATTAAAAGTTTTAAAAGACTACAGAACAGTTTAAAATAATTTCAAGGACAATAATTTTATAACCATCTCTATGGTAAAAGACCATACTATAAGAAAAGACCATAATAGTGGACTCCTTTTCATGTAACTTATGAATGTCTCATAAAAAAAATAAAAAAGTGTGTAATGAATTAGAATGCTGTAAAAAAACTGAATGTAACTTTTCTGCATCAAAAAAAAAAAAAAAAAAAAAAAAAAAAAAAAAAATCCAAATTCCTCCTAAATGATTTGAGAGTGAATGATGTAGTACTTTGAAATTTAATTAAATAACATACAGATTTAAAAGTTTTAAGGATGCATTTTAAATGCACTGGTGTACAAAATTACACTGCAACAACATGCTTCTTCGTTTTCTTCTTTTGCGCATAATATTTAAAGAAATGAGCAAATTAACATAAAATTTGGACGACATGTTTATTATCAAATCCTTAATTGAATGTTAAATAATTTTAACAACAATAATAATTTGTAAATCGATATTAATTTAATTTTTCTCAAGAGTATGTTTTAGAAGAATAAAAAATTTAAACGATTCTAGAAAAGAAAACTAAATGAGAAATGGCGTTAAGAATGGATTACAGATAGGCAAAGTTTAAACTGCCATTAGTTTTTTTAGCATTTTGCTACAAGATATTGTAGTTTGCTAAACTATGTCAGTAAGAATTTCGTTAAAAAGCTAAAACTAGATTATATCATAAAATATCTTTATATAACTACTTCTAGTTTTTATACAAATATTCGTGGACGGAAATTACAAAATCACTGAAAATGTTGGGAATCATTATCTATTTAGTATATTCGGATTTAAGTTCGACTTCTAATGGTTGAATTTAAATGCAAAATATTTAAAAACATAATTAAGAATTTGCTTCATAGATGTATTCTCAGTGTTAGTATTGCGTTTGTTGAAATCGAAACAAAATGTTGCTGATTCATTTTTCTTAAATCGCAGAATATGTTTGGTTAAAATTGTCAGTGAACAAAATAAACAGAAAACAAAATTGGGGATAACCAAGTTAAGAAAAAGAAATCAATACTATTCAAAGAATTAATTTTCGAAAAAGCTAAAATACTGCTTATACGTTTTAGCTAAAATGCTATAGAAACTTTTTTGTCAGGTTAAACAGTGCAGATAGGTAAAGATACTTACTTATACCACTAAATATTAAATTTATCTTTTTATTTTTTTTCCTTCTTCTGTAATTCTCCGGCACTAAAACTCTCCCTTTTTTTTTTCTATTTATTTTTGTGAACTCGCTTGTTGATCCTTTTTTGGTTTCTTTTTAGGAGCTTGTATTTCATCTACATTTAAATGTACTACTATACCTATACGTTTAAATGTAACATTACTTCTTCCGTGTTTCACCGAATAAAGATGATTTACAGTATAAAATTGCCCATTTTCCATGAAGATAACTGTCGGATGTTCCTTTTCTTTATCTTCGTAAAATCGGACGAGGCCTGAAAATCTTTGCATGGTTCGACAATAATCTCTCATTTTCAAATAATAATATAGGCTAATTTTGTATTGGGGCTCGTTGCATTGCCTTTTTTAAGTAAATGATAATTTTCATCGGTTGTCGATTAACCCTTTCCTGTTGTACTTGTTGGGCAATGTGTCATATTTCATAATTCATAAATAACGAACTAATACAAATACTTTTCTTTCTTTTTTTATTGCAACCAGAAAATGTGAAACAATCTTTTACTTATCAATGAAATACGTTTTCCAGTAGCCGGTGACACATTCAAAAATAAAACCTATACAAGTAGCAATTGCCGGACAAAAACGTGATTTGATTTCAATGGTTTCGTTTTATAGAAGGTTAAACAGATTTTTTTGATAATAAGATCACTTATTTTATCCTGTTTCAGTTTTATACTGTAGATGGGTTTCATTCAAAAGTACTCAAACGCAGTGAAAAAAATTGTTTTTAGCAGCTGAATTTAATATAAAAGCTCGACAAGATTATAGAAGCCTTAAAAAACAAATCATTTTCCCACTGGCCATACCAATGACATAATGATAAGCCTCTGGAAAATGATATATTTATCCCAAAATCGATCTTACATGGTTCAGAAAACTTGAGTCAATGATTTCAGATTTACTGAAATTAGAAGGATGTAGGGGAAAAAAGAGAAGATATATATATTTTTTTTCTTTCAATGATAAACCTTTAAATGCCCTAAGTATCAAATTAGATACTGGACTTTTAAACCGAATTGCAATTGGTTTGTTTTTAAATTTAATATTTGGTTGTACGTATGTTTCCATTACATAATGTTCTGTTGAACAAAAGTTAAAAAAGTAAACGTCAGCTGTTAAAATTGTTCAGATAATATTCCTTAACCCTTTCAGTCGCAGTGTTCCTGCTGATGGAACACCTAATTCTAATTCTCAAGTGCAAAAACTCATCCCGGACATTTTTAGCAAAAATTTACATTTATTACATAGCAGAAAAGGTCCTTTTTTTAACCTGAAAATTTAAAATTTCTTTTATTTTAATTTTGTTCGCAAATTCCGGTGGCAGTGTAATTTAAATGATCCAAACTACCCTGCGCCGCAAAGGGTTAAATGCCGTGAGTTGCGTTTCGGCAACATACCCAATTTTGTCTTCTAAAATACTATTAGAATAATATTGAACCTCTAGTACCTAATCTTGTCAATGAATTACATACTGATAGTATTATTAAATCAACTTTCATCATGTAGAGGCAACACTTAGTGTTAAAATTTATTACATGGTAAAGTATGTAGTCCATATTTAGAATTTTATCAAGAAAAAATTATTATTTCAATTAAAGATTAATGTTGCCGATTGGCAACAAATTGCTTTTTAGCCGTAAACGTAAACCCATAGAATAATAATTAGGAAGAAGGAGCATGCTAATACTCTTAATGCTTACAAACTCCTTCTAGTGAAATGCCAGCGAAAGCTACTTTTGCTACTCAAAACCTTAAAGAAGGGCCATAGAATAATAATAATATCGCTGTTTGTTGTGGCAACACAACAGCTTATTAGAAACACTTATGCTCCTTCTTCCTTTATTATTATTATATGCGTAAACCATACTTAAAATAATATATGATTTTTAAAGTATTTTTCCTATGATTTATTTAAGAAATGAAAGCCGAAAAAGATTTTTAAATTGATTTAAAAAAAAAATCAGGCATTTAAGAGTTAATCTCGGAAATAATAAAGTATTTTAGTGAATGTTAGCCTGTGTAAATTTTTAGTATGAGCATTTTCAAAAGAACTCGCCAGTAATAATAAAGTTTAATAAGTGAATCCGAAGTGAATATGTAACACTGAATGACTACGGGTGTCTATCTAAATTACTTGAATTCGAGTAGGAAAATATATAGAAGAAAGTGTGTTTTTTGATGATCACAACATATTAGTTTAAGCTTTATTTTTATGTTTCTTAAACTTTAATAACGTTTAATAATATTGTAACACAAATAATTTTTCCATTTTTGTTAAAAAAAAAAAAATGTGTGCAGGTTTTGAATGTTTTTCGTTGTTGATATGGCACGATGGAAAAAAAAAATTCTCTTATTTTGGGTTCTTTTATTTTTTAAATAAATATAGTGGACGGAAATAAATGAATCTATATTAATAAAATCAGAGTTTTGTCTGTAAATTTGTCGGAATCGAAAAATTTTGCGATATCTTCACGTTTTACACCCCATGAAAGCCGAAAATGACTTCAGAAAATTTTGCCTGTGTGTGTGTGTGTCATCGTGTCCGTCGCTTTTTTTGTCCGGGCATCACTTGAGAACGGCAGGACGGAATTCAACGGCGCTTGGCAGGGATTTAAGTCTTCGCCCAACTTAAAATTATATCTATCAACTTTTCAGAAATTCCCCCCCCCGTTCCCCCCTGGGGGGTAAAAGACTAAAACACGTTTGTCCGGGCATCACTCGAGAACGGCTGGACGGAATTCAACGGCGCTTGGCAGAAACTTAGGTCTTCACCCAACTTAAAATTATATCTATAGAAATTTTTAAAATTCTGATTAGTGTTTAAATTGTGGGTAAAAAACGCCTGCGCATGCGCCATAAATATTTTTTCAATAAAACGCTTTGAATGGAAAAATAAAATGCAAAAATAAATTTTTAAGAGAAAGACTTTTTTTATTCGCGTGATTCGCACTACAGATTATGAAAAGATTGAAATGTGCCATCTGAGTTTCATACTTTAGTCAATTTTAAAACATCTAATTGTCGTATCGAAAAACTGTTTACATCCCAGGATTCAGAAAAATCACCTCTTTCTTTTGGTGCTGAATTTGTAACGATAGGTCTGATACTTCTAATTTATTTTCCCCTTTTACCGTTTTTCCGTTGCCACTTAAATTTCATACTTTAGTTATTTTTTAAAAATCTAATTGTAGCATCAAAAAACTATTTGCACCCCTGGATTCAGAAAAATCACCCCTTTCATTTAGTATCAAATTTATAAATATAAGTCTGATATTTCTAATTTATTTTACCCTTTTTCCGTTTTCAACCCAGATTCGATATGGAACAGCTTTAGTACTGGATCCCTTTGGCAAAATTTGAAATTCGGCACCGAAGTAGCTCGGACGTTTCTCGCCAAGATCTTTAATTGCACAATTGAGATAGCCAATTCAGTTCATCGCAAAAAGGGCTTAAACCGAAAGGGCTTAGTCACCAAAGGGTTCCGATACTTAAGCTGTGCTTTTTGTATTTATTTATTTATAATACTGTCTATTAAAGACTTCTGTGGTCACGAAATTTGGTGTGTAAATTGTTTGTATGCATCCGGCACTTATTGTAACTGCATTTCACGAAATTCGAAATCCCCCCCCCCCTTCTGGGAGTCGGAGGGCAATAAACATGTGTAAAAACATGTTTTTTCCGTTTGAATTCGCTTTGAATTATCTTAGAATGGCGAATTATGGTGTGTGGATATTGATTAAGTGTACGCATTATGTACATTAGTGGGATTTTGCAAAACTTCGAACTCACCCGCTAAGGGTGGGGAAGTAAGAAGTGGGTAAGTTGTGCCGAAAACAGTGGGGACCCAGACTCCTCACATTGGGAGCGAGAAAACCTCTACCAATCACAGCGAGAACTTAGGTTATTAATAAAGATATGGCATTTTGACAACTCATTTAAGTTTAATGTCCAGCGAAGCGGGCAAAGCCTGCTAGTAAATAAATAAATAAATAAACTTAACTATGTATGATTTACATGGGAACCATTTGAGACAAGATAAATTAGCTGTATTCATATCTATTTTAAAAGCTCTGTAAGTGGAAAATTCTGTTAGTTAGAAAAAAGTTATTTTTAACTTATTATATATATTTTTTAAAAACTTTAGTCGCCTTTTAAATCTAAAATTCAGATTAAGGAAGGAAAAAGAAAATAAAGTGAAATGTTTTTGAAATTTTGAGTGTTGAAATACATTAAATTATTAAATAAACCATTTCCTTTAGTTTATCAAGTATAATAATGTTTAGAATCTATAAAAGTTTTAAGAGCTTTTAGTGTTGAAATGGTTAGTGCACGGGTCGTCTATATTACATAATATTAATGGCTGGTATTATAATTGTACAATAAATGACCGTAGTTCGACACCCAAAACCCATACCCTTTTACCAATCTATATTACATAATATAAATTGCTGGCATTATAATTGTACAATAAATGACCGTAGTGCGACACCCCAAACCCATACCCTTTTACCAATCTATATTACATAATATAAATTGCTGGCATTATAATTGTACAATAAATGACCGTAGTGCGACACCCAAAACCCATACCCTTTTACCAATCTATATTACATAATATAAATTGCTGGCATTATAATTGTACAATAAATGACCGTAGTGCGACACCCAAAACCCATACCCTTTTACCAATCTATATTACATAATATAAATTGCTGGCATTATAATTGTACAATAAATGACCGTAGTGCGACACCCCAAACCCATACCCTTTTACCAATCTATATTACATAATATAAATTGCTGGCATTATAATTGTACAATAAATGACCGTAGTGCGACACCCAAAACCCATACCCTTTTACCAATCTATATTACATAATATAAATTGCTGGCATTATAATTGTACAATAAATGACCGTAGTGCGACACCCAAAACCCATACCCTTTTACCAATCTATATTACATAATATAAATTGCTGGCATTATAATTGTACAATAAATGACCGTAGTGCGACACCCCAAACCCATACCCTTTTACCAATCTATATTACATAATATAAATTGCTGGCATTATAATTGTACAATAAATGACCGTAGTGCGACACCCAAAACCTATACCCTTTTACCAATCTATATTACATAATATAAATTGCAGGCATTATAATTGTACAATAAATGACCGTAGTGCGACACCCCAAACCCATACCCTTTTACCAATCTATATTACATAATATAAATTGCTGGCATTATAATTGTACAATAAATGACCGTAGTGCGACACCCAAAACCCATACCCTTTTACCAATCTATATTACATAATATAAATTGCTGGCATTATAATTGTACAATAAATGACCACAGAGTGACATCCCAAATCCATACCCTTTTACCGATCTATATGACATAATATTAATGGCTGGTATTATAATTGTGATTCATTTCTCATACAGTTTTATTATCAGCGTGAAAATGATATAAAGAGAAGATCGATATAAAGTGTTAGAAAGTATCAATGTAATTATTGATTTGTGAAGCTTTATAGCATTTCATGTTTGTGTTGTATAAATAAATTATACATATTTTGTCGTAACTGTTAGTCATTTAACTTTTATTATACATATACAATTTCCATAGTAAAATGTTTCATTCTTCTAGGGTTTTAAATGAAATTTTATAATAAAAGGGGAAAAAAAAAAGTCGTTCGGTTATTGCATAAAATAAAGCTTCTTTGGAATCAAAAGTTTCAGAAACAATGTTCTGGATTATGTAACTGTCACCGCAGCTGTCGGCTTGTTTCCAAGGGTTTAAACGTTGCCATCGCCTTTTAATCTACAAGCGCAGGCCAGCAATCAAAAGCCTACTAGGAAATGGCTAAATTTTTTTGTCTTTTATTTATTTATTATATTGATTAGTTTGACAGTCGGGTTTTTAATCTGGTAACCTTGGTTGGGTGACGAAACCAATAAAATGCGTTTAGCTCATGTATTTTGTTCCCCTGTTATCAACTACAACCTACGTTCTTTCTTAATCCTCTTCATTGAACGCATGGCTTCTTCATTATCATCACGCTCGAGCCTGCTGATTAATTATAGGAACTGTGGAAGTTATTGCAAGTACACGATTAATTTTATTAAATTCGTTTAAAGGTTAGCTTAAACAGAACTTAATTAGGAGGAGTGTGTTTAATAGCATCGGATTATTGGTAATTGTTCTGAAATTTCATGAATGATTTTTAACGTTAAGTATCTTCAGGAAAAGGTGATTATTTATAGTAATGCTACTTTTAGAAGGGAGTAAAAATAACACACAAATTATGAAGACTGACAAACAGTTTGGGAGAGTCACAATAAATAAAACAATGAGTCATCTCTCGCCTTTCTTCATATTCTATTAAAATCCTTCATTAATATCTAATTATGTTAATGCATATAAATTCGTTTAGATTTTTATGACCAGAGCTCGAGGAATTTGAAAAAAATTGATTGTCAGCAAAAATTTCTGGTAGCCAGTAAAAAATATCCACCCGACTTTTTTCAATTTTGAAATTTACTTCCATATAGAAATTAAAATTCTGTTCATAAAAACTCAAATATTTACTAGGCTAGAATGATTCATCAGGAAACACCTGAATAAATTTAACATCATGAAACAGGTTTTATTATTAAACACCAAACAGAAAAACGTCAATGAATGTACAAAGAACTGTATATGGGAATGAAGCCTTATACAAGGCAAAATATATTTTAAAAGTTAATATTAATTGTTTCTGAAACATTGGTGAAGGAGATCATACATAGCAAATACGATCAAAGAATGGCAGGGAAAAATAATAGTAATAATAACTAGAAGAATAAGAAGTAGGGGCAGAAACCACCATGGTTTAAGACGGGTGGAGCTACATACTTTAAAATATAAAGTTGTGTCCCTTAGCAACGATTAATATATTCAATTCTTAAAATTCTTTTTGCATGTTTTCTTTGAGTTACATATATATTTTTTTAATAACTTGTTGCTAAAAGGGGAAAAAAAAAAAAAAAAAGTCTTCAAGTTGTTTATTTCGTTTGAAAGCAACGATTCTGTTGTCCTAATAACAGTTATTTTAAAATCATCCTGAAATATTCATACATCTAGGGCTATTAATTTAAATAGAAAAATAAATAAATTAAGGCGTCAGTACTTCTGAGACACTTAGAGGGATGTGTATATTGCCCCTTTCACATAAAACAATACACTGAGTTGAAAACTATAAAATTCATAAACATACTCATTCATAAACATACTCATTTAAATAATTGTGATATATATATGTTTCTTTCTTTCTTTTTTTTTTTTTTTTTTTTCGTTTTCTTCTTTCGCCTCTTTCAAAATCTCTAAAATTCTTTCACGTTTGAGGTTCAAAGCCTCTTTTTAAACTGGTCAACAAAATTTAAATTCTCCTTTATTTTATTCATAGATTCTATTCCTACAAAAAACCGGTCTGGTGTTTATTTTATTATTTGCTTGTCTTGAAATCTAAGTTTACGTTGGCCAAATTAGCACACGTTTGAAATACAAAATCAGTACACACGAAATGTTTAGCAATAAAAAATTTTTGCTGATTTTATAGTCTTTCTTTTGATTTGCTTCTCCCATTTCTTCTCTTTACTTGGATTTTCAGAAAGTTTCTTACACTTTCCCAAACTTCAAAAATATCATTAATGATCTCTCTTTAATGCCTTTCATGTCGGTTGCCTGGAAATTGTTCATGCAATTCCTTTTTTCTCTTATTGGCTTTTTTCTTTTTTTAATGATTTTTTTTTCTTTTCCTGTTTTAAAAATGAAACGTTTCTTGCCGCTTGTATCGCACCGGAGCATCTGGCTGCTCTTATGCTTAGTTTTTCTTTTCTTTGTATCTTCTTCTTCTTTCCCCCCCCCCCCCCTTAAATGAAGGATTTTGATGACTGTTTCGACCCTAAACAAATGTGAATTGGGTTGTAGGGATTAAAGCCGATTGACTGTACTAGGGTCCTAGGCTTGAGAAGGTCTTTCTAAGGGATCCTAGCCCGTATTTACGCAAGTTTCGGAGAAAACCACGGAAAACTCCGAACGGCTAGGCCGTCGAGCGCGACCTGGGATCGGACCCGGCACTTCACGTCTACCAGCTTTTTTGAGCGCAGAACCGCTCAACAAATGTTAGAAAAATATTTTGTAAGTAAACATAAATTGCAAAAAGTTATAACAGTTATTCCAGGTGGAAATAACAACAGGATTCTTCACAGAGCGAAAATGTATCTCAACGCACAACAGTCTACAAGCTGTTTTGTGTCCACTCTTTTGACCCGATGAAGAGACCTTCTATTATTTTGACCCGAATCCATTTCGAGAATTTTTTTTTTTTTTCAGTTTAGGGTTATTTTTTACAGATTTTTTTTTTTTTAAATTTAACACGCTTTTATTAGCTTCACCTGTATGTATGTTTGTATGTATAATGTATGTTTGTAACCGCTCTGGGAGCAAACAAAAAATCTATATTGTAAAAAAAGATTTTCCCTACGTGAACGCTGTGGGTGTGAGGTAAAGCTCCGCGGTACGAACCTAAAGGCCTAGCGTTCGAGCCCAGTCAGGTGAGATTAATTCTAAATTATTTTAATTAAAGATTTGCATGTATGCAAATATTATGGTGTGTCACTCACACGTTTTTCTCTTACCCTGCATTTTAATACTAAGGTAGATATTTTGTGCTTTTTAGTTCACATTTCTATAAAAGCGTGTTCTTTAATTTTTTAAAACTATAATATTCTTCTTTTTCTTTTTTTTTTTTTTTTCAGTTTAGGGTTATTTTTTTACAAATTTTTTTATTTATTACATTTCAACGCGAGTTTTTCAGAGCTTTTTACAGCAAAAAAAAAAAAAATGTTGCGTATTTGTACCATTTATGGTTTTATTTACAAATTTCATTTTCGTCATCTTTCAGAACTTTTTATTGCCATTAGTTTAGAACTGATTGTAAAATTATTACTAAACTAGAATATCCATGATACAAAGAAAATTCAATTGTCTAGTGTACCCATTTTAAAATTTATGTTTATTATTATTATTTTCATACTTTTACTCCTGAAAATAAATAAATAAAGATAAGTTTAAAACTGAAAAATAAATAAAAATATGTAGATAACTAGAACGCTTCTAATCTGTTTCTTCGGATCTTCAACTCAGACCATTCGAAAGTGCAACGAACGGTGTTTAAATGGCATGTTTACTTGGCTGATAAAATTATCTTTTCAATCTGTTATCCAACAGTTGAAGAATACTCTTTTTTTTTTTAAAGTTTATGTAAATTTATCAAATTTTCAGTTGTATATGGTAAAATGAATCACAATTTGTCGACATAATTGAATGGATATCTGTCTACACGCGTTCTTTCTCTGGAAGTGTATAAACTGTTAACAATTTACATTTTTAATGTAGAGAGCTTGAAAATAGATGCTGCGAGAGTAAAATTATTTTTCTTCCTCTACTTAATTTTTTTTTAAAGAAATTTTCTTTTTTTTCCCCTACAATTTAATCAATTTTATTAATTCGATTGTTTTATCTACATGCTCTGCTTATTAGCTCTATGCTTCTTTCTTATTTTTTACCCCTTTCCTCTTTTTAATTAATTTTGATTTCTTATTTTTGCACTATTTTTTTTCCTTATTTGTGATTATTTTATTTACATCTGCAAGTTTACATTCAAATTACATTTTCGGGATGCATGGTGTATTGTAATAAATAATTTAATAAACTAATTTACTTAAAAGAAAAAAAAAACGAAAACTTGTTTTGAGTGGGCATCGTGTCGAAGTATAATAGCTTCTCTACACAGCATCGAGACAGAAACGACTGAACCACCGATTTCAACAAAACTCGTCACAGTTACTGCTTATTACAAAGGTTGAAGTACTGCAGAAGTCTGACATTTCTAGTGCATGCACAGTTGGAAAGGATGGGGGAAAACCCTCTCGAAAATCACAATGTTGTATGATTTATTACAGTAATAATGAAGCTAGAAACTTTAAATTTCATGTGTAGATTACTTCGAATGTATATGTACTCTCTAAGTAGAGATCTTTAAAAATTCGAAATTGAAAATTGGTGAAATGATTAAAAAATGTCGTAAATTATGCTTTTATCAAAATTTTATACATACGACTGAAACATTGATTAGCCAACCAGCATACCAGCCACTATTAACTAACTATAAAATATTTAAAATGGAAAATATATATAATCACAAAAAATTAATTGCCTCATGCGGTAGATGTAGCGCGTATAGTATACTGCAATATTATATTTGGCATGAAATTGCTGTCATTTCATGGTCCACCAGGCTAATCAAATGAAAGTAAATAATATGTATAATGCGTATAGTGTTGTTCATATAAATACGTCAAAATGGCGCAGTATCTTAATATAATTAAAATCAAAATAATTTTTATAACATATTAAAAGAATGACGGCACTTTCAGAAAATCTGCCACATGCAGTACTATCGTTATTGAAAATGGCGTCTTCTCTTTCAACTCACTCGATAGGAAACGTGAATTTCCATATAGCGAAAACTGTTACGCTTTGCTATGATTGTATGAGGCTTTTATTTATTTTACTAGGCATAGAATAAATAAGTAATAGTAATCTTAACTCCAAATTGTAATGAGGCTTTTGCAAGTTACATATTATTCATATATTTTATTCATTTGCATAACGAAAACAAGCTCTTTCCTTAAAACAACAATTTGTTTTTTAAGCGTTATCCCATTGCACGGTTATGTTTTACAAATGAATTATTTCAAAAGTAATTCATTTGTAGCAAATGATAACAGTTCAGACTTTCAAGTTTTATTAAAGAAATACAGAAATTTAAAAAATGATATTATTAGAAAAATAATTCATTTAATTATAGTAACCAGCGAAGCGGGCAATTATATAAAAAACATTGTTAGTCTTATCAGCTAGCAAAATTTGTTTCCTCCCTTTTTATCACTATCTAAATCTTCTGAAACGTTTTCTTAAATATAGTAAGTTTCTCTCTCTCTTTTTAGGACGGAGGACTATTAGTATCAATCTGGATTTTTCGTAGACCAGTTTTGTGTAACACCAAAATAAATTAGAAATATCAGTCCTATCGTTACAAATTCGGTACCAAATGAAAGCAGCTGAATCCAGGGGTGCAAATAGTTTTCCGACACGACAATTAAATTTTTTAAAATTAAACTAAAGTATGAAATTTAGGTGACAACACTTATTTTAATTCATTTCAGTCACATTAAAAAGTACGGGGTCCAGTTTTACGGTCAAAAAATGAGAGAAAAAATAAATAAAAATAAAATTTTACAGAATGAAATTAATAGTCCCCCATTCTAAACTAAATTCTGTCTTTGACAGAATTTTTAATTTTTTTTTTTTTTTTTTTTTTTTTTACGTTTAAAAATAAGAAATTTGGGTGTAAAAGTGAACAAAAAGACAAATAAAAGAGAATTATACAAAAATTAATTTAATATCCAATCTTTTTTTTTTTTTTTTTTTTGTCTTAATACGTTTGTGTAAAAATATTTAATGAACTTTAAATTTTTTAAAGCAATAATAGAAAAATCTGATATTTTAACATTAATTATAGGAATTTTTATTTATTTTTACGATAACTGTAACGAATTAATAACTTTTTTAATTAACAGGATTGTATGTAAATAGCTGCTTCAAAAATCTAGCATAATTATCAAATAATAATAATACATTTTACAAAATTTCAATAAATAAATAAATAAATAAATAAAAATTTAATTTGAAATTATATGTTGAAAATATAAGGGGGAAAAAAAACCTTGAGGAAACAAAAAATTAAAATTTTTAATATTCACCTTTTAAATTAATAACAAATATTTCTTTTTCTGTATTATTTGCGATATGAAAATATATCTTTCAGAACCGATTGTTCATTTATCAATCATAATTTATTATAGTATCAAAGGTCACTTTTTCTAAAAAAAACTTAACTTGGGGGCTCTTCCCTCTGCTCGCTGTTTTCACCAACTCTCGACTTGTTTTGCTTATTAACCCCTGCTGGGCTCTACCCGCCTATTCGCTGCTTTGCCTTTCACTAAATAGAAATAGTAACAATGCATAACACCAGAAAAAAGCAGAAAAATGTTATATAAATCCCTATATTCAATGTCAAATTGAAATACATAATATTTAATACCCCCTTTTTTTATGTTAAAATCAATCAGTAGTTTTTTTTTTTTAGAATAAAAAGAAATTCGTAATATCTAGATCATTTTGCGTTACAACGTTGGTATATGATCCCCTTGGAGGCTTTCAAAAAATGTTCACTAATTGAGCCGTTCAGTGCACACATCGACTAACTCCACTTTTTGAAAAATCTTAAATTTTATGTCAAAGCACTTGGTATAATCATAACTTTTTGTATTTATAATAACTTTCCGGAATAATAAAGATTAGCACCGTTAAATGGCAAATTTTTTTTGGCCATTGAATAATAAGTAATTTATTTTAGAAGCCATTTCGATTAACTCCATACTCTAATGTGAATCGTTTCGGCAACGCTGTATCTGTTCTGGCCGTGCATCGACGCTTATTTGTTTTTAAACAGCGGAAGATGCTTTCTCCCTCTCAATAATATTCGTAACAAAATCGCATCGGTAAACAAATAAAAAGAACAACGTTTACAGTAGACTTTACCTGTAGTAAAAGTAATATATTTTTTTCTTTTAAATTATACTGCTAAAATATTAAATTATACTGCTAAAATATTAGTTAATGCGCTGGATAAAGTTAGAAAGGTCCAAACCCTATCTCATACAATTCAAATGTGACTATAATGAAGATACAGAATTTCAAACCATTAATATAAGAAAATCTTTAGTGGGTAGACCGCAAAGTTTGAAAAATATAGATCAGCCTTTATTATATCCTAAAGGTAGAACTGTGACAAGGGAAAAATGGAGAGACATGATGGACCTGCTAAAATTCATTCCTCCTGTTAAACACGATTACTATAAGAACTTGTCAACAAATCGAAATGACGAATCCTCGCATACAGCTGATGAAGAAGACATTATTTATAATATTGCTGAATCATCCCAAAGAATAATGCCGCTGACATAAAACTGCTATGAATTAATTACAAAAATTATAATATAACAGAACTGACAACATACATTCTTATGGAAAAGCTGTGATAAAAATGTATAATAACTAACTTTTTCTGTAATAAAAAACTTAAAAATGTAAAGACTTAATTTAACTTTATTACTTTTTTCAGTTGCCAAATCGATTAACTCCACCAGTCACATAAAAACTGTAACATTACTGACGATTGTTTGTTGGCTATTCTTTCTTATTAATTTTATACACCGTTAGATGAAAGCTATATCTGCAATTATGCATTCTACATTATATATTTGAATTCATATTATCAGAGGAATTTTAAAAAACAATATACATTACATCATCGCGTTTCTCAACTTTTTGTTTTATGGAGTTAATCGATGTGTGCACTGAGCGGCTCAATTGGCGAGTTTTTTTTTTTTTTTTTGCATAATTGCTTGTTAAAAAAAAAAAAAAAAAAAAAAATTCTAATACATAAATGTCGTAATAAGTACAAATCTTTGAATAAACACCGTAAAATGCAATATTGAATTTTATGGTGTTTATTCAAAGTTTTGCACTTATTACTTTAAAACGCCAGTTCTGTGGTGCTTTCTTATTAAAAATGTCGCGATCTTTTTGAGGAACGGAATTTTTAAATTTTTTATTATAGGCACAAGCGTTTAATACGGTGATATTTTTTTTATATTGACATTTGTATTATAACAAGTTTTTTTTTTCAAAAAAGCAACTGAATTTAGGCTTGGAAATTTGATATCCAGAATAGCATTGCTTATGATTCAGATTATTTATTCTTTTTTTAAATTATCATCCTTGTAAGCGCTCATAGCAGCATTTCGCAGGAATGTCAAACAAAAATTCATATTAACTTTTACCTGAAAAGAAGTTTCTAATACCTAAATGTTTTGAAAGAAAGGTTGCAAAAACTAAAATAATATCTGTATAATTGACTGCATTTCTTTTTGTCTTTAGAGTGTAGTTATCTTTTTTACTTAAAAACGTATTTTAAAATACTTCGGATATATTTTGGCATAAAAAAAATATTTTAAAGTCAAATTCAAACTTATGTATAAAATGACAGCATACACCAGTAAGTATTTGGACACTTTCGAATTTAGATGTTTTGTCAAATAACTAGAAAAGTTTTTTAGGAATCATCTTGAAACTTTAGTAGTGTAAAGAACATGTTATACCTCATATATTTCAGCAAAAGTTGTGTCCTGAAGAGGAAAAGGGGGCCAGTAAAAAAGTAAATTGTTTTGGATCACCCTGTAAAAAATAATACTTACGTCGCACTTGTGCTGCACAATGCGAAATTGGCGACGGTATGGGACTCACCAATAGAGGTGGTCCGGAGACATGCCATCACAATTTTGATCCTCCATGGAATGGATGGCTCTCCTTCGGTGACCCCCCAGAGGTATAATTTTGGGAACAAGGATTGTCACAAGCGACTTTTTCTTTTTTCTTTCAGTACCACAATTTCCAAATAACTAAAATTTATAATATACTTTCGCAAGTAAATCTGCACTTTGCCTGCATAAATTCATTATAAATTTCATGTTATGAAAATAGTCGTACGAAAATAACAACAACAAAAAAGTCGCCTGTGGCAGCCCTGTATATGTGAAAATTATTTGCCTTCTATTGTATATCCGCCTCATTATTTTATTATATATATATATTATACTATTTTGATAATATATATATATATTGTCAAAATACTGTGAATAGTGGATTTTTTTAAGCTTTAATATAGGGTGAAGTGGGAGTGTAACTTCGGCTTAATAAGCTGAAATTGGAGCTAACAGTAATCATATCTGTTTTCTAATATACAGCTAGGTAATAATTTTACACATTCGAAAATATCTGAATATATATATATATATATATATATATATATTGTTATTATTTTAATTTGGAAAAATCTCCTACAGCTCCAATTTTTAATTCTCTCCTATCTACTTCTTAAAATAATGAAGGATAGAATGCACTCGATTCTCTATCAGAACTTTAGGTGATGAATTTTTTTCTTGCCATATGCTAGAAATATGAAATGTAGGGGAGACCGGGGCACAGTGGACCACTTTTACACTCTTAATTTTTTTTCACAAAAAAAAAAAAAAAAAAAAAAAAAAAACAGAAAAGCAACGTACTTGGGAAAAAAAAAAAAATATAGGAAACAATATCTAAGCCTTTCTTAACATGCCTTAATTTTTTATAGCAATATTTCTAATACATTATGAATTAAAAAATAAATTGTGAGCACTCACAAAGTGGACCAGCCTCTTTTGTTTATATTAAATTAATATAAATTACTTTTTTTCTCTAAAATTAGTTTCTTATACTATTCTAGACTAAATAACATAATTCTAGCATTTTCATGAAATAAAATAACCAAAATTAAATAAGAAATCAAATCTCAGTAAGAAAATTTATTAAATTTAAATAGATATTGTTTTTTATTCTTTTATTAATAAATATTATACTACTATTGAAATATTTAATATTTTTGTAAATATTTTGAGATATAATTAATTTACATTGTATTTGTAGGATAAATTTCTTTTGTTTTTCACATGTGATCTAAAAACAACAAAAATAATAAAAATTTCTTACTATTTATTTAACTCTCTCTCTCTCTATATATATATATATTATTAATACTATATAATTCAAATAGTTAATAAATTTAGATATTAACAAAACAATAATTATATTACGATTCAAAAACTTACTCTTTCAGAAATTTATTATTATTATTATTTTATTATAATATTAAGATATTTATTACTTTGAGATATACTTTACATTATATTTGTATCTATAAATTTAACTAAAACAAATATATTAAATCTAATTTGTACTTTTAGGCACACTGGAAGGTGGTCCACTATGCCCCGTGTCAGATTAAAACAAATAATAATAATAAAATAATATATAGATTATAAATATGCTAATAATTTTTAGGAATTTCAAAACAGCAATATCTTGCCTTCCTTTAACAGCTGTATAGTATTTATAGTCACTAGTTCAATCTTTATAAAATTTTAAAAACTTCAATGTGAAAAAATTACTTTGAGCACCTCAAAACATAAAAACTGCTCAAAATGGTTATCTTACTATTTCCCATGTGATTTTTTTTTGGCTGCATACAACTAGTACTATGCTGCCATACATGTGTATCCATATGAACTAAAAGAGTTGAATATTAATAGATTTAAATAGGGGTGGTCTACTGTGCCCCGCCCTCCCCTATCATAGAAATGTCTAATTCTGTAATGTTGTAAAATTATCATTTTAAAATTAGAAGATGAAATGAGTTTGAATTTAACTCTAAAATATTTTTTATGCCAAAATATATCCGAAGTACTTTAAAATCTGAATTTACATTATGCGAACTAGTTAATTATATAACAATAAATACGGTAGCATCGAACTCTGGCCGAACAAATCGTTTTGTCGAACTTTCTATGCAAATAACACGCTATAATTGTTTCAGATCGATATAATTACACATGACCCTTCATCAACCGAATAAATGTAAACACGAACGCAATATAAAAGTAGCAACACACACACACAAAGAAAAAGAAAGAAAGAAGTACAGACTATTTATTTATTGGTATTTTTCCGTTTGATGACCACCGCTTGGCAAGTTTTATTTCACCTCTTTCGTGATAAATGGTCAAACTACATTCAATATATTAAATTAGAGGCAGCTACAAAAATAATTAGAAAAATTGTAATAAATTTAAATAAAAAATAACTTAATAATAACCAGGGATGAGAGTGGGAAATGGACAAAAAGTCTGAAAATATGTGCAATACTCAAAGATAATTTAATTTTTGCAATAAAAGAAGAAACAGAGACAATAAATCATACTTTCCATCAACAAATATGAGAATAAATTAAAACTAATTGCTCAAGAACATGTTAAAACAAAGAATATTAAATAAAAATAAGAATGTTTTGAAATAAAAAAGGTCTGAAAATTACTTTTAAAAAATTAAGAAAAGTCTGAAATTCCTACTAAAGTCTGAAGAATCTCATCTCTGAATAACTAATTTAAAACGAATATTAATAAAATAGACAAATAGTTGAGAAAAAATCGAATAATTTGAAGTGATTTGGTTCTCGGATAGTATTATCATCGGGTTTTACCTACAGTCGGTAACAAAAGTCTCCGAACACTAGCAAAAAATCCTGTATAAAAAAGGTAGAGTTAATACTGTTTTGTTAAATAAATCCTTGTCGAATCATGTTCTTAGTCAGTCTAAGAACATGGTTCGACAAGGATTTGTTTAACAAAAAAGTATTAAGTGCACTTTTTTTTGTATAGGAATTTTTGTTAGTGTTCGGATACTTTTGTTATCGCTTGTACTGTAAAAATCGTCGAATCCGCCGAAGAACATGGCGGTCCTCAAATGAAACAGTTCCTATTTATTTATTAATTTCGATCAGAAACAACTGCGAGTTTTTATAACTTGTGGTGTTTACTTAGAAAGTGTTTGTTCATTTTTTCAATATTAGTCATTCTGTGCACTTTATTACATCACATTTTTCTCAAAAAGTTGCCTTTTTAACGCGAGTTTTTCTCGATAATCTGGAAGATAAACGCATCAGATGAAATGGATTATTAAACTGCCAATACTACTATTAAATAGCAATTAAGCGATGCACTTTCCTTTACTTTAATGTAAGTTCATTTCTTTCTTTTATCCTCCAACCTTCGTTCCATACCTCCACCCTTTATTACAATTATTATTTTTACTTTCCGAACACTATAGTGAGGAAAGTATTGTAATCATGTCAAAAATCCGAATTGGAGATTTTGATGTTTCTATACGTTTCGAGGTTCAATGAGTCCGTTTTCACTATTTTTGCGATGATGTATGTATGTGTGTGTGTATGTATGTGTGTATGTCTGTGAGTGAACACGCTAGCGTCTAAACGCTTTGTTCGAATAAGCTGAAATTTGGTACGTATATTGTAAGTCACCATAGTACGAACCCTATAGATTTTGGTGAATCTAGCACTTATAGTTTTTTTACAGGGACACAAAGAAAAATTCTTTATCATTATGACCTATGGGACCAAAATCTTAAAAGTGCGATAGCATCTAAACGCCTTATTCAATTGAGCAAAAAATTTATACACATATTATAGGTCACAGATATTCAATCCGTATAGATTTTGGAGAATCTAGCACTTATAGTTTTTTACAGGGACACAAAGAAAAATTCTTTATCATTATGGCCTATGGGACCCAATTTTTAAAATTGCGATAGCATCTAAACGCCTTATTCAATTGAGCTGAAAATTTATATGAATATTATAAATCACTATAATGCACTAACTATAAGCATTTTGGTGAATCTAGCATTTATAGGTATTTTACAGGGACACAACGAAAAATTCTTTATCATTATGATCTATGGGCTCAAAGTTCGGTAGCGTTAAGTAAAACATCGTGTAGTATAATGGAGAAAAATACTCAAATACTCTATTATGGTTTTCTCTCTTTTGTTTGTTTAACGACTCCTCTTTCCTTACTTTATCTAAAAAACTGTTAATTACTCAATGTTCGGAAAGTCGAGTGGAGTCACTCCAGATTTTTTAATTCTGTAGCATAGCCAAAACTGAATTTCAGAAAGTTAGATACTTGAATTCATTGTTTTTGGACAAGTATGTTTTAACTTGTTACAGCTTGAGGGGATTCCTTGAAAAGGTTTAAAAGAAGACCGACAAATATTGCTTTAATCTGTCACCGAAAATGCCATCTGTTATTTCAGGGCAAAATGAACACACGGAGACCCACTTTCATCATTACACTGAAGGTATGCATCCTCTAGTTAAGGATAATTACATAACAGATCTTCATAATCTTATTCAGCTTAGCACGTAATAAGGAGCTCGTTTATGTTTATTATTTATGACATTTCGATCACATATATTTTTATTCCTAAAAGTATATAATTTAATTATTTATTTCATTGAATTTTCTTTTAAATTTGTTTTAAAACTGTAGTATAATTTAAACATTTTTATGAATTTTTAAATATTTTTCAAAAATGTATTTTCTGTTTTCATATACATAAAACATCGAATGACACCAGTTTTTCTTTCTTTTTTCATATTTTGAAACTTCAGTTTAAGATGTTTCATGCAGATTAAAAATAAATAAATATGTAAACACTAACATAATTTATTATTATTATTCAATTAAGTGGGTTTTACGTCGCACTAGTGCTCCACTATGAGCAATTGGTGACGGTCTGGGAGTGGTCCCTGAGGCTGGTCCGGAGACATGCCATCACAGTTTTGATCCTCCACGAAAAAGGATAGTTTCTCCACTTCGATGACCCCCAGAATATGAAAATGGAATTTAAAAATGCGTTATGTGACAAATAAGAATGTGGATTATTTCCCCATGGGGTTTGGCTAATTTTAACGTGCTGTCAAGCATCTTCATACGAATACATATACAATTTTGAGTAATAATAGAATATAAGTTGGTTGGCTGTGACTTAAGGCTGATTAACTACTCTAGAGACCTAGGCCTATAGATACACTGCCATCCGTGGAGGTCTTTCTAAGGGGTCGTAGTCCGTATTTAAGCGAGTTTCGGAGAAAAACAAGGAAAACTCCGAAAGGTTCGGTAGATGAACGTGATCTGGGATCAAATCTGGCACATCCCATAATAACAGAATATTCACTGCATAAGTTAAGTAGGCAACCATAAATAGTACAGTAAAGCATGTATACGGTTTATACGTTTTTCAAGGGACTGGCGTGTAAAAGGACGTATAAATGAAAAGACGTACATAATCGAAAATTTAATAACAACACTTTGATTACTACAAATTTAATGACACTTAAAGCAAAATTTGTATGAAAATACTAATTAATAAAGTTTCTTAAGTTAGTAAATGTATATTATACTTTTACTAACAAATAGGAGACAATAATTAATAAAAAGAAAAGAAAAAAGATTTATTGTAAAAAGGGAGAAAAATCATACTATTAATGCATGGCTAGGTACTAATTACATATATCATGATTGAGTATTATATTTCTTAAGGACTATATTACATTTTGAATATTAATTATATATATTGCGTATTTTTAATAATAAGCATACGATTTATGCCCATACAGATAGTTATTTAATAACTTAAAATTCTTTAATATTCGTCTGATTTACTGCTTGTCTAAGAGAATTAAAAATTCTACTGGGAATTCAATTGATTCTTTGACCAGTATTCTTCAGTTCTTACTGTGTTCTTCCATTTAAGATGCTTTCTAGGAAAAATCAGTCTTATTTAAAATGGAAAATAATGAGAGATCGAGAAATTTTGCGAATTTTAGTAAAGTAGAAAAAACGTATAACCGATATTAGCGGCGTATAAACGAATTTTTGCATTAGAATGAATCAAGACGTATAAATCTAAAAGACGTATAAACGAGAGACATATAAACGGTGCTTTACTGTATTTAAAATATTCAATCAAGATGTGGTTGTTCTCAGTTTGATGATGACTATTTAATTTTCAAATTTATTAAATTTCAATATAAATACTACTTTAAAATAATAAACTAGTATAGACTTTAAATTTTTTAATATAGTTACATAAATTTGCATTCGTATAAATTAGTAAGAATCAAAATTGTTTATTAAATTTCGATAAGCCTTTTATATCAGTTCCTTGAGAGACGTACAAACGATACTTTACTATATTAGAAAGATAAAAAACTTAAAAAGTCATAAAGGGAAAATAGTTTTAATTTTCAAGAAAAAATGAAAAGTAGATTCACTTACAGGAGATTAATTCCGCTTAATATATTTAAAATTTTTTGCAGAAAGAAAATTAATGTCATAGCAACTAATAGTTTGCATTTAATCTACGGAAAGATCTTTGACACACATACATATATTTGATGCAGATCATGTAACACAACTGATATAATTACTGAGTAGGCATCTAAAATTACTCTTTCATTATTCCAAAGAATTAAATATGAATTAAGTATACATTTTTTTCTTCTTTTCATGGCTTTTGCTTCCTTTGAATTAAAATTAGAACAAGGTAAAAAATTAATTTTTGCAAAATTTCTAAAAAATAATGTAAAGTTAAGCAACCATAACTAAGAAAATAGAAAAGTGAGCTCTTTTCTTTCCTCTTCCCCGTACCAAAGTTTTTTTTTTTTTTTCTTAAATGTATATAATAAACTGTGGAAATACACAGTGTCTGCTATTTTGATATAAATACTCATACGCATAACATTTGCTCTTGATTACTTTTCCCATTTTTAATTATTATTATTATTTTTTTTTTTTTTTGGTAGGGAGAACGAAAGAAGGCAAAAAATTAATTTTCGCACAAAAATATATATGCATGATTTTTTTTCTTTCCCTTCATTGCTTCTAACAGATATTTTTTTAAAATCTAAATTTGGAACATTTTTTTTTTTTTTTAACTTAATCAAGTTTCTATTAAGTTACAGACATAAACAAAACCGATACCCCTTGAATAAACTGTGAATGATGCACGATTTTTCTTTTTTGTTATCTCCTTCTTAAATGCAGCCTCACCAGTGGCTGAGCGGTTCTGCGCTCAAAGCTGTCGATGAGAAGTGCCAGGTTCGATCACAGGTCGCGCTCATCGACTTAGCCGTTCGGAATTTTCCGTGGTTGTGTCCGGAACTCTATTAAATACGAGCTAGGACCCCTTAGAAAGATCCCCCGCACACGTAGGGCACTCCACCTATAGACCTAGGCCCAAAAGTAATCAATTGGCCTTAACCCCAACAATAATATTCTTAAATGCTCTCTCTCTCTATATATATATGTATATAAGGTAATTTTTATTTGACGAAATTTTTATTCTTATTGGTCTATGTGGTTTCAGTGATCTTAAATCTATTGCTCGGCTTTTACTACATTTTAAAAATAATTAATATATATATATGTGCATGAATACATATACAGATATAAATGTGGGATCTGAAAACGATGGATGAATAATGAAACTAAGTTTCCTATTTCCCTATATATTTCACTTTCTGTAAAAGATTTGTCATACATAAAAGTTATATTTGATATAAATAAATTTTTTAATTAAAAATATCAGTGTAAGAAAGATGATTTCAAAGATAGTTGTCTTGAACTTCTTTCCAAACAGCTACTTTTAACAAATTATTACGTTCAATAGAAATTAAAAGGGGACAATAGTCAGATTCCCTCTTTCTTCCTTTCGATGTAATCCAACGGGATTTTTGTTGCTTCGTATTATAAAGATGTCTCGTTCAAAAACGAAGATTTTTCGAATTCTGTTTTTTGAAGACAAAGCAATTAAAATAAACAAATATTTCTTTTTCGAGATTGAAAATTAGAGCCTTATGTTTGCTTGATAGATAAAATATATATATTTTACCACTATTATTATTATTAATTGCCCTCTAAGATAAAAAGCAACGTGTTCAAAGGGTAGAATAGGAAAAAAAAAAAAAGAATTCCAAAAAAATTTTTTTTTTTGCAAATTACTTATTACCTAATATATTTTTAAAAATGTGCGAAAAATGAATTAAGCATTAAGTGCATTTTTCACACTTTATAGTTCAAAAAGAAAAGAAAAAGCATTAAGTAATGTGCAATTCTGTTAACAAATTTCCACGTAGAATAACATGAAATTTGTCTATGCAAGAGACGGAGAAATAAAAGGTAGAGAGTAGAGGAGCCTCTCTCAATCAAGAATCCCCCCCCCCCCCGTTTATGCAAACCTTATTTTATTATTATTTGATTAAAAGTGTATAAGTATTTGCAAAGCATCAACAAAAATATGCAAACGAGTGATTAATTATTATTGCAAAGCATGTAAGTATTATTAATAACGAACATAAATTTTTCTAAACAAACGAACAATCTTCCTCGCAAGAAATGATGCAATTTTCTTTTCTCCTGCATTATGAATATTGACTGATCAAAAATAAAGGGAAAACAAACAAACAAACAAAAAAAAAAAAAACAGCAGGGTAGGTGCTCCACTGATTGGCATGCTCCAGTAATTGACATCTATCCCGAAATAATTAATAAATAAAAAATAATATATTTTACATATAAGAATTTTAACATTTTATGTCAAACACTGGAGCATAGGGTGCTAATAACTGGTAAAATGAATAACTAGCAGTGTCAAACACTGGAACATAGAGGGCCAATGTTTGATAAAATGAAAAACTGGCAGTGTCAATTACTGGAACATTGAGTAGTTGTCAAATAAAAATTCATTAAAAAAAAAAAAAAAATCTGGAGTGACTACTCGACTTTCCGAACATTGAATAATCAACGGTTTTGTAGATAAAGTAAAGTAAGGGGAGCTGTTAAATAAACAAAAGCGAGAAAATTATAATAGGGTGTTTGAGTATTTTTCTCCATATAGTACACGATGATTAATTTAACACTATTGTACTTTGAGCCCACAGATCGTAATGATAAAGAATTTTTCGTTATGTCCCTGTAAATTCTAGATTCACAAAAATGCTTATAGTTAGTGCAACAGTGAATTGTAATATTTCAGCTCCATCGGATAAGGCATTTAGACGCTACCGCACTTTAAAGTTTGAGTCCATATGCCACAATAATAAAGAAATATGCATTGTGTCCCTGTGAAAAGAACCATAAGTGCTAGATTCTCTAAAGTTCTTTAAGTTCATGTGATGGTGATCTATAACATGTATATAAATTTTCAGTTCATTAGAATTAGGCGTTTAGTCGCTGTCGCACTTTAAATAATTTGAGCTTACAGGCCATAATGATAAGCAGTTTTTATTTGTATCTCTGTATAATTCTGTAAGTACTCTAGAGTCACCAAAATCTATATAGTTTGTGCGATGGTGACCTAAAACATGTATATACATTTTCAGCTCATTTTGATAAGTTATTTAGATGCTATTTCACTTTAAATAATTTTACACTATAGGCCATAATGATACAGAATTATTTCTTGTGTCCCTGTAAAAAATCTATAAGTGCTAGATTCACCAAAACCTATACAAATCGTGAAACTGTGACCTATAGTAATATGTGTATATATATATATATATATATTTTTTTTTTTTTGCTCAATTGAATAAGGCGTTTAGACGCTATCGCACTTTTAAAAATTTAATCCCATAGGCTATAATAATGATAAAAAATTTTTCTTTGTGTCCCTGTAAAAAAAAAAAAAAAAACTGTAAGTGCTAGATTCACCAAAATCTATACAGTTCGTGCAACTACGACCTATAACATGTGTATAAATTTTTTGCACAGTTTAATACGGCGTTTAGACGCTATCGAACTTTTAAAAATTTGGCCCCATAGGCCATAATGATAAAGAATTTTTCTCTGTGTCCCTGTAAAAAAACTATAGGTGCTAGATTCACCAAAATCAATAGGGTTCGTGCTACGGTGACTTACAACATACGTACCAACTTTCAACTCATTCGAGCAACGCGTTTAGACGCTAGCGTGTTCACTCACGCACATACATCAACATAAAAATAGTGAAAACAGACACGGGTGACTTCGAACGGTATAGAAACATCAAAATCTCTAATTTGGATTTTTGACATGATTACAATACTTTCCTTACATATGTATGTTCGGAAAATAATAATTGTTATCAAATGTATATATTTTAACATATATGTGGTTCTGAATGTCTTTCATGCCGTATGTACTAAAGATTTCTAAAAATATTTTCTGATGACTAGAACATTAAAACCATCACAGATTGCTCTAAAAGTGTCAATCACTGGTGCACTTAACCTATATGCATTGCTTCAAGGAAATAAATAATTACAAATTGTTAAAATTCAACCTTCTAGTACATGTTTAAAAAAAAAAAAAAAGGTGATAATTTCTCGAACTTTTAAATATTTAATAGATGGAAAAATAAGACTTTTTTTCCTCTCCAGTAACCTTATTTTTCGTATTAATTTAAAGAAATCAAACCAAAAAATAAACTTTTGCTAGAAAGGAAAGAATTCTACTTAACAACAACAACAACAAAAAAAAAAAACCTATCATTTTTTGGAAAATAACCAATTTATTTAATGAGTTTTTTGAATGCTAAGACGGAGTTTTTTTTTTTTTTTTTTTAAGCATTAGGTAATGAGCAATTCTATTAACAAATTTCCATATAATATAGAATAACATGAAATTTGGTTGCCAGAGACGGGGAGAGAAGCCTCTTCGATCCAAGTACTCCCCAACCCCACCTTTACGCAAACCTTTTTTTTTTTAATTAAAAGCGTATCAGTATTTGCAAAGCATGTAAATATTATTAATAATGAACATAAATTTATTATTATTATTATTATTTAACAAACGGACAGTCCTCCTCGCAAAGTAAGAAATGGTGGGGAGTTTTCTTTTCTCCTGCATCATGAATATTGACTGATCAAAAATAAAGGGGGAAGGGGAAAATGTTTCAGGGGAAAAAAAAAATGTTTTACAAAAAAAGACGTGATAATTTCTCGAACTTAATATTTAATAGATGAAAAATTAAGACTTTTTTTTTTCACTTCATTAATTTAATTTTTGTACTACTTAAAGAATTCAAACCAAAAAATAAACTTTTGATAGAAAGGAAAGGTTTTTACTGTGAAGAACTTCAGTCCCCTCAGAATAACAACATTTACAATCGAATCAAAAATAAAGTTAGAAATTTTTATATATATAACTATTATAAGTACACATTTGAGGTCATGTTCAAGACATTTTATAGTTACATAAAAACTGGTAAATTTTGTTGAAAAAAAAAAAAAAAAAAAACACGCATCTATTATTTTGCATATTTAATGATTATAAAATTTTTATTTTACAATATAAAATAATCTACATGCAATTATATTAAATATTAACTCTTGACCTTGAATTTTGATTAATTATGCAGAATAATCATTCTTTAGTAGTATGTTACCCCCAAGGGATAACCTACCTATTTTCCGTATCTACAACCGAAACATTATAAGATAACCTTATAACTAAACAGAATAGAATCACGCATTTGCGTAATTAATATAGTTTTACATTAGTGCTTTGCTTCGTAATCGTTCAAGCAGTCCTCAAACATTCAAGACTACAGATTAAAAGTGATAAATGGAACGTCGAACGAGAGAGCCGGCATACGAAGACGGACCCTTTCTATTCCGGTAATAGTCACGTGATGTTTTAATTGTTCAACAACAGGGAACATCGATTTTTTGTTCAAAAGAAGAGACTCTCCAAGTGCAAATTCATACTCTACCTCTGGCCTACTTGGAAGAGAAAAAACGAGGACGTAGTTGATGTGTGTGCCATTTTCTCTCTAGAAATGTCTCAGTTAAATGAGTGTGAAATTATGTAATGGCAGATATGTTTTTTTTCAAGGTTGAAAGATTTCAAGGACTGCTCGGCGAGAAGGGTTATTAGTTTTGTAGCTAAAGTGGTAAAAATCACATTTCTAAAAGGATCTTGAGAATGGAAGTAGAGATATAGGACAAAAGAGGGATACATAACATCTAAATGTTATTTGTTGAGGCGAAAAATAATTTAATTCCATTCTTTTGATATTCGAAAGAATTTAATGGTGCCCCAGTGAACTTTGTTTCAGAAAACATTTGATTAAAGATTAAAAGTTAAAGTTCGTTATATCTTTTATAATACAGATTCAGAAATCATAAAAATTAGTTCGAATATTAAATTGTAAATTAATTTCTAATTACCATAATAAAGCCTTGTGACCAATGTAAAAATTTTTCAACCTCAATGGGTCACAAATCTTTATTTTAGTAAAAAACTATTAAAAATTAATTTACAATTTAACATTCAAGATAGTTTTTATGATTCCTGTACATGCACATATAAGGAAAAAAAAAAAAAAAAAAAAACTTACAATATGCAATATATAACCGCCTTAAATTATTGGAAATATTCCATTGGTCATAACTGAATGACCTTATTTAAGTTACCGACCAGGATAGCTCAGTAGAGCACTGGGACATTAATCTAAACGATCCAAGCTGGTCAATTTTCGCTCTTATTAAAATTCAGCAATTCATAATTTTTTTTTTTTAAATATTAACTATCATTGGGCATTTCAAACGGCTATTAAAAAGAAAGAAAGAAAAAAAAAAAAAAAAAAAAAAAAAAAAAGGAGGAGGTGGAGTATATTTTTGACGTCATAAAATTATTTTCCAATCTAAAATTAAAGTAAAAAATCTGGAGTGACTCCACTCGACTTTCCGAACATTGAGTAACTAACAGTTTTGTATATAAAATAAAGAAAGAGGAATTGCTAAACAAACAAAAGAGAGAAAACCATAATAGTGTTTTTTTCTCCATATATCACACGAGGTTTTATTTAACGCTACTGAACGTTGAGCCCTTAGATCATAATGATAAAGAATTTTTCGTTGTGTCCCTGTAAAAATCTATAAATGCTAGATTCACCAAAATGCTTATAGTTAGTGCAACAGTGATTTATAATATTCATACAAATTTTCAGCTCAATTGAATAAGGCGTTTAGATGCTATCGCACTTTTAAAAATTTGGTCTCATAGGCCATAATGATAAAGAATTTTTCTTTGTGTCCCTGTAAAAAAACTGTAAGTGCTAGATTCACCAAAATTTATACAGTTGGTGCAAATGCGACCTATAACATGTGTACAATTTTTTTGCTCAGATTAATAAGGCGTTTAGACGCTATCACACTTTTAAAAATTTGGCCCCATAGGCCTTAATGATAAAGAATTTTTCTTTGTGTCCCTGTAAAAAAACTATAAGTGCTAGATTCTCCAAAATCTATACAGATTGAGTGTCTGTGACCTATAATATGGGTATAAAGTTTTTGCACAATTGAATAAGGCGTTTAGATGCTGTCGCACTTTTACGATTTTGGTCCCATAGGCCATAATGATAAAGAATTTTTCTTTGTGTCCCTGTAAAAAAACTATAAGTGCTAGATTCACCAAAATCTATAGGGTTCGTACTATGGTGACTTACAATATACGTACCAACTTTCAGCTTATTTGAACAAAGCGTTTAGACGCTAGCGTGTTCACTCACAGACATACACACACACATACATACATCATCTCAAAAATAGTGGAAACGGACTCAGGGGACCTCGAAACGTATAGAAACATCAAAATCTGATATTCGGATTTTTGACATGATTACAATACTTTCCTCACTATAGTGTTCGGAAAGTAAAAATTGGAAGTTTCAACGAATTGCAATTAAATTTTACAAAGCTAAGAAAATAAAACTGGAATATAAACAAAAAATTATGGTGAGGGAGAAACAATTTTATAATTAGTTAATAACCAAACTCATCTTTTTTTTTTCTTCAATATTAATTATCTTATCCTATTCATTATTATTTTATTTTGGCGAATTTCGAGTGTAAAAAAAAAAAAAAAAGCAATATTATCATACAATTTAATTCAAGATATCATTAGGTATGTTGCAATTTAAAATTTTAAAAAGTAATGTTCATTAAAAGTATAATTTATTGATAGATAAGTTTTATTTTAATTTTTAGAATACATTCATTAAGAAGAGAAATATATAAACTACACAAAATTTTATTTTATAGAGCTTTAACTGTATAAGATTCTAATTTTGCAGTTTGGGAAATACAACGATTTTGATAAAAAGCTAGTTTCATGTAGATTCAAAGCAACCAATATCAGTATAAATTTTAGACAACAAAATTTAAATTTAAAACAATTACTTATACGGCTACAAGAATAAATTTTCAACCAAAATGCTGAATTCTTTATTTGATATACTATCATACATGCTAATACCTTGAAAAGTTTTAAGTTTTTAAAGATTCTTAAAATTTTCTTTTTAAATGTCTTCAAATACACAAATATGAAAGTAATGATTTATATATTCTTTTTCAATAAATATATATTTTTTTCAAGCTGTAGCAGTCGTGTATTTTAACTGTAACCAAACGGGAAGGGGAGGGGTTAATTTTCATCATTTCAAATTAAAAATATACATCTAAATTTAAGAGTTCTGTATCGGGTCGGGTAACCGCAAAAAATTTCTCTTCCAAGATTTTTTTTTTTTTTGTTTTATTAAATCTAAATTTTTGAATGTAAGATAGATGACGTTCTATTATAACATATCAATTTAAAAGAAATATGACTCTTGTTATGCATTATAAGAACATAGTTTTATCTTAAATTTCGATTTAATTTAATTTCAGCTTGATCTTGCGAATACTTAAACTCCCCCCCCCCCTTTCCCTGAATATTTGTTGGCTGTTTCTTCTAACCAGCAAATAATTGAAATTTGCCACAGAAATAGCTCCATCGTTTCTCGCCAAGTTGTTTACGTACGCAATTACAATACTCATTTTAATTCATCGCCAAAATGACAAAAAATAAATAATAAAAGTAAAATATATAAAAACCTTCAAGAGGCTTCTATGCTAAAGTAATTTTAAGAAATGAATATAGTAACCGATGCTAGAGAGTGAAATACAGTTATTACATGCCTTTATATGGAAGAATAGATTAAAATAGGGCCTGCAGTATTAAATTCTGTTCACAAAGAATGTAAGCAGAATTTAAATTTTCATTTCTCTCACTCTCCTTTTTTTAAACAAGCAATTATACCAAAAAAATTCATCGCCAAATAGTGACAAAATTTAAAAGTCACCAAGTCGGATCATATACTAATGCTGTAACGCAAAATGATCTAGATATTACGAATTTCTTTCGATTCTAAATAATCTGGTGTGTCACTCAAACGACTTTTTAATACTATAAATACAGGTTGGAGATTAAGAGGTAAGATAACGAGCACTGTTATGTAAACCTATGTTAAAACAATTGAAATTAGGCTTTAGAAGAGTTTATTATAATAATTAGTTTTGTGTGAGGGGGGCAACTTAAAATTATTCAGACAACTTTCACACGCAACATTCCTTGAAACTTATCAGTCTTTATCAAACTTACATAAACTTGAAAATACAACTTTTGGATACCCTGAAATTATTCGTTTTTAAGTTACTCTAAGAAACACAGACCGTCAAAAAACTTTACTTTTGTAATCAGGAAGCCTCAAAACGTGTAAAAATACAAAAAACAAGCAATATTTAGCTTAAAAACATACATTATTTACCATATGTCTATGAAGACTTCAATTCCTGAGCAGCTTTACTAGACATGGTAAAATATTATAGTAAAGCACTTCCACTAACAATAAAAAAGAATGTTATTACCTAAATATTGGCAGCCCTGTGTATCTTTTGAAGATTATGTACAGACCAAATGGTGCACCTAAATGTAATATTATAGTAATAATACACGGCAAAACCTGAAATACACTTCCATCAATTTTCAGCTATTGTCACGCTATAATCCACTTCTTTTGTGCAGCCCTGTAAATGAACAGTGTACGATTTTCCTACCATATTCTACATGGGACATGTTTTGTGCATATAAAAAGTATTTTTATTTCATTTGGTTTAGTGCAGTCTATAGATGTTAAATTCCGCTTACCTGCAATTTCCCTCATAGACATAATATATTTGAATCCTCTTGGGTGTCCCTGTACATGAACCATTTGCTTCATCTTAACGAAAAGCTTAGTGTAGCATCCCTATATAATACACATTTAGAATATCAAGTTTGGACTTTCTGGCTACTATTTGTTCTTGAGATATGGTGAGAACAGACCAACCGCTAAAAACATGATTTTCGAATTCAGGTAACCTCAAAACGTGGAAATTAACAAAAACCCAATTTCGAAAATTTGACCCCAAAACAATACTTTCTCTACTTCATAGATAAGAGAAAGTAAAAAAAAAAATATATATTACTGATTTTAAGCATATTTCATTAAAAAAATGTATTAAATATTATGTATTTTAATTTGACATTGAATATGGGGATTTCTAACATTTTTCTCCTATTCAGTATAAAGCAAAGCAGCGAATATGCAGGCAAAGCTTCGCAGGGGTTAATAAGTGAAACGAGCCGGGGGGAGGCGAAGCCTACCTTGGGGGTTGGTGAGCGAAGCGAGCAGTGTTGGGCATAATTCATTAAAAAGTAATTGAAATATAATTATTTTACTGTCAATCTATTAACAAGTAATTGATTACAAATAAATTGAATAAGTAATTCAATTTATTTGTAATCATAATCAATTACTTGTTAATTGATCGATAGTAATATAATTATACTTCAATTACTTCTTAATCAATTATGCCCAACACTGTATTAGAGAATGAAACAAAAATGTTTTCACATAATTTAAGGCGACAATGGGCATTGAAATTAATTATTTTTGTATTATATATTTGATCGCTACTTGAATCATGTACTGTCATGAAATCTATCATTTTTTATTATACATAACAGCCTATTTTAAAGGAGAAAAATGAATTTTTGAGATGGAAAGGCTTCTTTTATGGGGAAAAATCTAATTTCAAAATGCTCCATGTGAATTTAAAATTACTTCAAATTTTGTATAATTTAAAAAAGACGTTTTATTATATTAAGTTTGAAGATGTATTTGGCTATTGTGAAACAAAAGAGAAATTGTTATTCTAATTTGGTTGATCATTAATCGTAAATTCTCTAGTTACACATCTAAGCGAATTCATTTACGCTTATTAAAGAAAAATAATATACCAAACTGGGAAAAAAAAAAAAATAAATCCCATTTAATAAAGTACCTTTAAAATTATATTATTATTTTATCGGCTATATCACTTTCGATTTGTCAGAACAATCCTTAGATAAATGAAATACAAAAAGACTGAACGAATTTCAGAAAATGGAACAACAGATATGAAATAAAATTATAACGATATTAGAATATAATTTACTTCAATGGAAAATTCTAACTAGAACCAGGCCCGTGCTGGGTACTTTACAGGGCGGTGGACAGGTTGTCACAAGGGCGCCTTCTATGGTGATGCGTATATATATATATATTTCTAAAATTTGTGAGTTCATAAGAAGATTTTCACAAAAAGAGAGCTTTTGCAACGTGATAGAAATAATTGGATCCTCAAATTAAATACGCGGCATGTGTAAAACCCCTTATGAAATTTCAACTCTGGAAAAGGCTTAAAATCGCGGTCGCTCTTTTGCCGACAATTTGCTTAATTTTTATTCTATTCAAATAAACTTCTGACAAAAGTTGCTCAATTTATTCAGCTTTCAACCTATGTAATAAAAAATTTTCTATCTTTCGTGCATGCGCAGTAAAATAATATATATATAAAATGCTCATATCTCAACGAATATACACGCATGAATTTTAATGTTACAGAACAATGTTTCTCTAACGTTTTGTCAAATTTTCAGCAAGTTTTGTAAGATTATATAGAAATCCGTTCTAGTTATAAGCATAAAACCTGTCAAAGAAAATTAGTAATTTTTGAAAAGAAAATTATATCTGGCTAAATAATTGCGCAATTCCCTCATCAAAATGTACAAATATTGTACATAGTTTGTACAAGGATGTATTAAAGTTACAAATCATTTGTAGCTTTCGGTGTTACAGGGTGATCCAAAGTACTTTCGCTCTTCTTCAATTTGTGATTGGTCCCTTGATTTCACTCTAGGCTAAACAGATAGTGGAAAATATGAGTTTTCAAAGGTTGCTTGCATGTATGAATTTCAGGCCATTTCGTCTATTATTTTTCTACATAATCAAAAAAATGTCTAAATGAAAAAAAAAAAAAAAAAAAGATTCTAATAATTTCATCATCCACTGTAGTTTTGATGAGCTTTAATTAACTCTTTCTCAGCTGACTTGAGTTAATGGTATAATTAATTAATACTTGTAAACTTTATAAAGTTCTGTATACTGTAGGCTGTATATGTTAAAATGCATGTTAATACACGTTAATTACGACATACTTTGTGCAGCATAAAGGTATTAAATCAGGCTTTAAAAATATGCCTCCTGTAGAAGGTAATGTATTGCAATTTTTTTGTAAACCCCTGTACACAAACCAATAGTGATATTAATACCATTTTCAATAACGGATATGCCATGGTGAACCTGAATAATACTCCAGCTTCAAGCATTCCACAAATATTTACAGAAAAGACTGAGAAAAAATATACTGAAGCCATAAAAAAATTTTCATATCTGTTCGAAAGTACTTAAAAATACAGTGCAGCTTGATGAAGAAAAAAAAACTACGCATACTCTTCTTTTAAATAAGTGTTTGATAATGACATAGTACTTATAACCCATTTTTAAATCATAGGTAATGGATGATGTAGGGCAATGGTTAAGGCAATGTCAACATATTGAATTTAGGCTTGGTTAAAAGTGAAATGACTGGGGGGGGGGGGGCTCTCTAAAGTGTTCCAGATTCCCGCGAATTCTGGAAAAAAGCATAGAAAACTCCGAACATCTAGACCGACAACTACGACCTGGGTTCGAGCCCAGCACTTACCGTTTACGAGCTTATGCAACAGATCAGCACGGCCATTGGTAGGGCTCTAAATATAAAAATCTGAAGTGACTCAACTGGACTTTCCAAATGTAAATGATTGCTTAAATAAATTAAAATAAGAGAAGACGTTAAATAAACAAAAGAGAAAATTATACTAGGATGTTTGGGTATTTTTCCTCATTTAATATGTTGTTTAATTTAACGCTATTTATTGCACTTCAACTAATTTGAACCCATGGGTCATAAAGATAAAGAATTTTTCGCTGTGTTGCTGTAAAAAAAACTGTAAGTACTAGATTCACCAAAATCTCTACAGCTCGTTCAAGAATGACTTGTAACATGTGTATAAATTTTCAGTTTATTCCAATAAGGCTTTTAGACGCTATCACACTTTAAATAATTGAACCCACAGGCTATAGTGATAATTTTTTTTTTTGTGCACCTGAAAAAAAACTATGAGTGCTAGAATCCCCAAACTCTGTACAGTTCTTACGCCGGTGACCTATAACATGTATATAACTTTTCAGCTCAATTGAGTAAGTCATTTAGACACTATCGTATTTTACAGATTTCGAGCCCATAAGCCATAATGATAAGTGAATTTTCCTTGTGTCCCTGCAAAAAAACTAAGTACTAGATTACAAAATCAATAGGGTTCGGGTTACAGTTATCTATAACATATGTACCATTTTCAGCTCATTTGAACAAAGCATTTTGGCACTACGTGTTCACTCATACACATATAAACTAAAATCTCAAATTCGAATATTTATCATGATTACAATATTTCTTAGTATGTAGTATGTATGTTCGGAAAGTAAAAAAAAGGGAGTTAAGAAATTTTGTCACAGATAAGAGATCCACGAATAATAAAATCTATCCTACAAAAGCCTAATTTTGTCAAGATTGAATATATTAATAATTAAAACAAAAGAAGTCTGAAAAAAAATTACATAAATATATAAAAATTATGGGGCTTTTATAAGGCCCTCTTACACTGCTACAACGCCTATGAAATTATTAGTAAAGAAAAAGAAGCCGACCCATTTCGCTTGTGGGCCTTTATACTGCTCCCATAATAACATAACTGGTTAGATAATTAATTAAAACTATAGAATTTTTTATAATTAACTTAAGGACATTTCATGGCGTTATGACACTGATATGGCACTCCACTCAGCTTATTGAAATTATTAGAAAGGAATCCGCTCTTACTATTATTCTTTGGGCGGTGTTTTGTACTGTGCCATATTCACATATTAAAAGAGAGAAGAGAGTTGAATCTATAATAATAAAAGAATCTGTCTGTCTCTCTGTCTGTGCATCTATACGTTCAGCCCCTACTGAACGCAGAAGTATAAAATTTGACATACGGGTGTTCAGAAGCCTTCCTGAGTTGATAGTGAAAACAGAATTTAAAAATTTTAATTAGTTCCGGAGATATTAATTAAAATGTCGACCAATGTGTAATTAAAAAGCGAGCGGATCGTAATTTTCACCCTTCAAGTAGAATTCAGCGTGTTCCTCAAAAGAAAAGCAGAGAGAGAAAAATTTCGCGGGTTTTTCTAAAGCGATCGCTGCCGATCTGTTGGAAATATCGAAAATACACCTGTACCACGAGAAAGAGCATTTATTACCGATTCTTAAGGTACAATTTTTTTTTTAAAGAATACGGATTTTTTATATTTTTAAAAAAAGTTTTAAAAAGGGGTCGAAAATTTCTCTTTTTCTCGATCGTCTTTTTTCAAACGCCCTGTACGACCGAGTAACTATTCCATTTCTTAACAACTGGTATATTTGGAAAGGACATTTAATTCTCTTTCGAACCATATAAACATTTTTACAAAATACGGATTATCGATCCATATTTTTAGATTTTACGAAACATCGATTTTTTCACAAAACATTTTATAACTCAAAAGCATTTAGAGATAAATCATTTCTTTTCTTTTTTTGTATATAGATCTTGCTTCAACAATTAAATTCCCAAAAGATTGAGAGAAAATTTCAAAAACTGAATGAGTTATAATTTTTTTAATTTTAGGCATTAAACCATTGTAAACGGGCATCGCCATTCCATAAGTGGAAGAGGGCGCCACAGGCTACCGAGCGGGAATTTACTGCGATAAAATTTTTCAATAAAGCTATTTTTACTATATGTCAATAAGCTGTTGTAAGATCTGAAACGGGAAAAAGGCGCCACAGGTGCCACCGAGCGGGAGTTTCATGAAGTCGGATTTTTCAAGGATCGCGAACCAGCTGGTCGCCGAAGGCGGCTAGTAATAAATAAAAAATTATTATCATTATTATTTTAAGAAAGCTTGAGGAACTTTTCAGTGTGCCAGACGGCATCTTTAAAGTTGGTATTGCACCCAGCTATTTATTTGTAAAGAGAGATGCCCTGTGTCCTCCTATTTCCCATGAATCTGTAATATTGGTCCCTTACTATAATACAATAAGAAAAATAAATTAATTATCAGAATTAAAAAAATATTTTATATTTAAATTATGTGTATTTTTACTGTGCTCTTAAACACTTTTTTTTCCCCACCCTTCTCAATGTAATTATTTGAAAGAAAGCCAGTTTTTCTCAACCATCTTTGTCCTGGTCGGGTACGTGGTCCCCTATTGTAATGTAATATTAGTTAAATATATTAACAGAAATTTTTAAATGAAATTTAGAGCTATCTTTTACCAACATCATCGTGTAATAAGAAGACTGAATATATAAATAATCAAAATTATTAAAAGAAAAAAAAAAAAGTTAAATTATGAGCATTTTTAGGGCGTTTTGACACACTGCTTTAATGCCCCTCTCGAAGAATTTATTAGAATAAAATATTGTCCTTCTCTCCGACCTGTGTACTAATCATATTTCCTTTATTACAATGCAACATTAAGAGTTTAATTTCTATAAATAAAGTGTTTATAGAAATTAAGGAGCTTCCTTTTACTAACATGTAATAATGATGTTGTATATGTAAATAATTAAAATGATAGAAATTTTGATAGTCAAATTATCGTTTTTAGGACGCCCTTAACACTGCTTTTGTACCACCTCGATGAAATTAATAGAATGAAATACCCTTCTTTTATCAACTTTTTCCTTAATTAGCTTTGTACTCACTTCTCTCAATTTCTTTTAAATTCTCCTAGGATGCCTAGATTAAGATTGTAGTAATGACTTAAAAATCTTATTCAAATAATTTGCATCTTTTACTTTTACAAGGAAGAGAGGAGGGGGTATTTTTACTGCCTTTGATTCTACCCGGCATATGAGAAGGAAAATTCTCCGAATGATTAGGGGATCAAGATAGCCCTGGACACATTCTTTTATTCACATTTCACTCTGCCTTTCCTAAAAAAGGAATAAGCACCCCTAATTTGTTCTTTAACCTTTAAAGACAGAAGTTGAGGAAAATGTTCTCGAAACTGTTTTCGTATTTATCACATTCGCAATTCCATAGAAATCGACAGTTTTTCTGTTTTTGTAAAAGGAGATAAGAATTGACCATTGTTTATTTTTTAAAAACATTAAAACATTTTTTATTTAAGACTTTTTTTTTTCATTGATTGAGGGCGCCAAGAAAACTTCAGACAGAGGGTGCAGGGGGACAAGTCCCCCCTGGCCAACACGGGCCTGACTAGAACTTATGGTTAACTATCAAACAGAAGCAAATCGTAGCAAGAAATCTATCCCTCATACAGCATGGGTAAAAATTTCAGGGCCACTTAAAAATATTCAGTTAGAATTTTAAAGGCAAAAAGAAATCCACGAAGACCACTTATTGCCAAATGCAATTAATTTGGCTGGAGAAAAATGGACAACAAGATAATGCCCAGTTTCATGAAAGTCTGATAGTGAAATCCTGATCTAAACCCTATTGAAAGTCTTTGCAGTGATCATGCTCGACATGCAAGGCCTTTGAATTTGAATTGAGATCAGCAATTGAAGATGAATGATGTGTAGCAAGTGAGGGAGGGCTGCCATCCCAAAAAATTGTCTGTGGCCTCAAAGCTCAACGAAAGCACTCCAGTTGGCCTATAATTTTTCAAACTGCAAACAAGCTGTTTAAAGTGATGGTCTGTTTGCAGTTGAAAAAAATTAATCAGTATATCTGTCAGTTGGCTGAATTAAGTACCTTTATTGTACTTTGAAGCCATAGTCCAAGAGAACTGACCAGTCAACCAAACACTTTTTTCTTGTCTGGCAGTCAATCTGGAGTAGACTATGTGATGAATTTCTGTTTGCTTATCGTTTCGAATGCTCAATAAAAGCACTCTAGTTCGCCTATTCAGAGATGACCGGATTGATTTTTAGTGCTAATGACTTTTTTTTTTTTTTTTTACAGTTGGCCTGTATTTCTAAACTATAAATAGGCCAATTGAAAAGTATTTAGTCTTCTGAAAAATTTCTTTTTAACTTCAGCTGAAAAGCTAAATAAACACATCCCAGTCAACCTATTGACTGACAACACAATTGATTTTTCTTCAATTAGGCTTTTATTTCTGATGAAATTATTGGAGATGCACATGGCTGCAAGTTGTAAGCTGTAGCCAAGACTGAAATTTTTTTTTAAATATAACTACTATAAGGTTTGCACTAAAGCGCAATGATCTCACATGATTTTATTTTTTTATTTATTTTTTTTTTACATAAAATTTACAACATAAAGAAAAATTCATGCACTCTTCTGCAGGGCTAATTTAATTTTTGGTTCAAGAACAAGTCATTTATAAAAATCAATTTTGAAATGAAAAACCTTTCACAAAATCAACAAATTTAAACAGACCCTTCACAAAAATTCAAGAATGATTTAAAAATGTTTTCAGAAAACTTTGATAAGAAAATTACATATTTTGCTGATCACCAGCAAAATTACATAATGAAACACCAGAAAAACTCCGCTTGCCGGCGGCGCGGCATCATTAGCTGGTACAGAGCGGGACAGTTTCCGATAGCGTAGGTAGTATGGAAAATTGTCCGATTTTTCAGTCTTGTTTTCCTGGGATATTTTTGAAAGACTGAATTCCGTTCTGTAGACGGAAGATTTTCACCCGTGAGATGCAAGTAGGCTGCCTGAAAAAGTATTTACCTGCCAGAAGAATTTCGATAAATTAAATTAAAACATACAACCTTTATTCTTCATGTTGATTGCCGGACTAGTTTCGCATGGGGCGCCCCAGCTTTTTCACCGGTGAAATGGTGTTCGAAGTTTGACGAAACTGACGTTCCCTCTTAGCTTCTTCTCTTAGCCAGTGGTGCCGAGTCTTTAAAAGTGGAGAAGCTAAGATGGAATGTCAGTTTCGTCAAACTTCGAACACCATTTCACCGGTGAAAAAGCTGGGGTGCCCCATGCGAAACTAGTCCGGCAATCAACATGAAGAATAAAGGTTGTATGTTTTAATTTAATTTATCGTTATACTTCATGGTTTAGTTTACTGCAAAGAATTTCTGTTTGCTTATCCCAAAGAGATTGAAAAGAGTGACTGTCGAGTCAATCTTTTTTTTGCCATGAGTCACAAAGACTAGACCTAGAACGACCTAGGTATTTGAGCGCCACATGTTGGCCGATAAGAATTCAAATGGAATCAACATAATGTCTCATGATGACCTTCTTACATATCGGGTTTTGTTTGATTATACACCATAGAACCTCAGATATAGCCTCCACTTAAACTACGGAAATCGCTGTATAGCAGCGCAACCTGTTGAGCAGTTGACAGCAAAAACTGATAGGCACTAATTAAGGTCAAGGTGCATCTACATATAAATTTATATACAATTCTGAGCAGTATTCCGGAGGTACAGTTGCCACAAAATTTGTCACACACACACATACGGACAGACAGACATTTTTTAAAAATAGTAAAATTGTGTTCTAGACCTCTCAGAACGTGTAAATCTGTCAAAAACATGAAGTCGAAAATTTTTACGAATCCAACACTTTCTTCTATTGAATGTAGAAGAAGGTAAAAAAAGAAATAAGAAACAGAATTATAAAAGGAAACTAAAATATAATTAAGGAAAGTTCATGAAGAATGAATAGGAACAACAAACTCAGGGTCCATGCAGCTCATTCTTCAGTGTGCTCAACCGCTGGATTACATACCACACTGTCTCAGTTGTTGGAACAACTGTTTTTTAAATGTTTTGTCATTTAGCAAGTTGGATGATGATGACAAACAGAAATAATAAACTTATTGTTTTGAAAATATTTTAACATATCTTCAAACCCATTTCTACTAAAAATTGTCAAGATGGCAGATAAATATGTTTTGCATAGGTACTATTTACACTGCAACTAAGCATTTCCTAATAGATTGCTTCATGCTCCCTTTAAAGCACAGGGAATGGCCTAAACCACTAGTAGTTTTAACATTATAAATAATCTCCAGTTTCAGTCAAAAAGTTCATCACTATACACTTAAAGGACAAAAAAAAAAAAAAAAAAAAAAAAAAAAAAAGTCACACTGCAGAAAAACTGACTTATACCTTTCTAAAGTTGTATTAACTTCAAAACTAATGGTTGAAACAAATGAAAATGTCATGTTTGCATAATACCAAAGAAGGAATGATACCTATATGTGCATTTTCGATTTAGTAATTCACTTTATTATACTCTACGAAGTACTCAAAAATTCACATAAAACTTTCTTTTTAAACGTAATATAACAAACAAGTTACATTTAAATGTATGAATTAAAACTATTTATTTGTTAGATCTAAACAATTACTTAATAAAAATACATATTCTGCATTGAGTTAATTTCATCTTTATATGGTTGGTTGGTTGGGTTTTACGTCGCACTAGTGCTGCACAGATGGGCAATTGGCGACCCCATCTTTATATGGAATTACTGTTTTAATACACAATGGCATAGTATTATATAGTGTTCTAATATAAATCTCAGAAATTTCACTGTGCCAAATACAAATATTTTTTTTCTTCTTGCAGAGTTGTAGGCAGAGGTAGATTTAAGTTAGATTGCACCCTAGGTCCATTTGGATATGGTACCCCTTCCATCTTCTGAATGTATAAATAATAATAATAATAACAAAAATAATTCAAGTAATATAAATGATCAACATACAATTAATCGAAAAAACAGAGAAATGAATTAGCTTATTTGGTTTCTCCTACTATTAAAACTTTTATTTATTAAAGAACAGATTAACGCCACTTTATATTTTGTATTAAATAATGTAGATTTCAATTTATAAATATAGAAGTTGCTTTGCTTCAAAAGTTTCTTTATAGTTTTTCTTTCGATGTTTTATATTTAAATTATTGCATACTTTAATCTTTAGCAAAATAATTGAAGGGTTTGTTTCCAAAATGCGTTAAGTCAAAATTTTCAAAAATTGACTTTTTGATACAAAACATGGCAGCACATGTCTAACAATGTATTTTCAATAAGTTCCAAACAGAGTTTAGTTGTATTGAAAACAGAGGGTGAAATTTGTGTTTTTTTTCGAAAAGAATAAAGTCACAAATAAGTTTTGTGCCAAAAGGAATTAAATCAAGTTTAACCAAATGCACTAGGTTTGCCTGGCTTTGGGTGAAAAATCAAAATTATAGAAAAGAATGTTGTTGTAGGTTGTCACATTGAGATAAGCTGTGGTATTATCTCCGCACCCGAGAAAGCCTAAACGTAATCAAGTCTATGGAAAAAAAAAAAAAAAAAAAAAAAAAAACTTCGACGTCTGGTAAAAATGGAACAGTCGTTGGCAGTCATATTGACAGTGTTTTTTAAAAATTTTTTTTAAGGCAAATAATCCTCACAAACGATGTTATCGAAGAAGCATTTAAGGCCATGTACAGCAATACTGATAAACAGTGACAAGATAATTTTTTGTGTTCTCATATGAAAATTACACCTAAGAAAGTATATCGTCCACAGATAAAACTAAGACACACAAGTACAAAGTACTTTATTTCTAATGATGATACACATGTTCCTGTATGCACTATCACATTTCAATCCATTTTCTATGTGGGAGCAAAAAGAGTTTGAAATCTTGCAAATTATTTCTTCAAGAATAAAATTGGGAGACCAGAGCGTAAAGCAGGGCCCAAAATTTCAACTTAGATTACACTCGCTGAAAAAAAAAGTTACTCGCCTCAAAATATGATTAACTTACTCTATTTTTTACGTATAAGGTGACCAGAAATTACACAATGTCTTATTTTATAAGAAAATAGAAGACATTCAATTTTGAAAAAGAGGACACAAAATTGAATGAAAATGATTATAAAAACCAATTCAAAAGCTACTTTACACAAGTGGTGGAAACATTTTTATTTCAAATTGTGAATTTGGATCAGTACACCTTAATTTAAATTAATAATATACGGATACGACAGGAAAAATCCCTAATTTTTATAGATGTCACTGGAGAATATATATATTAAATATTAATTTTTACTATAGAAAAAAACTTTTTTGTGGTACTTTCATGCACTAATCCAGCACCTTACGTATACCAGCTTTGAAGACAGAATCTCTCGGTCCCTGGTGGACCTATTTTTATGAGGATTATTATTCATGCAAAAGTGAGAACACACGTCAACCCACTGCGTATCAACCAGAGCACCACCTTCTTAATGATTTCATGCCAATTTCAACAGTGAGTCTGTGTTCTGGATCAAAGAATCGAACAAATATAGGGAATACTTTTATTTTTTTGCGATTTGAAGAATCTGAATTGCATAATTCATACTATACTTTGGCAAGTTTATTAGAAAGTTGTTTTTTTTTGCAAACCTAACACAGAAAAAAGTTAGTGTTTACCGTTCTATACAAACCAACAGCCGATTGAGCTTCCCAGTTTTGTGAAATTTTTGAAATTAAGGACTAAATCCTTTTCATTTGAAAAAGACAGAGGACGAAAAACATAGAGGATTTTTTAGCCATAATGTTTTTTTCGTTTAAGAGGGCAGAGCATTGTAAAAAAAGATTGTCCTCTTAAAAAGAGGATGCCTGTCACCTTGCTTAAGATAAGATTAGCATTGATTTTACGTTTCAAAGTCGATTTTTTTCTTCTTTGTGGTAGCACTGTATACTATAAGAATTCCATCTACATTTAGACCGAAATTTTACTCACCACAGTAAAATTTCCACTCGCCAATGGCGAGCGACAATTTTGATGTTGAAGATAAATTGATACGTGAGCACATACTAAGTTTTCATTGTTGTTCTAGTCATTGTAAAAAAAAAAAGAGACCTCACAAAAAATGCCTTCATGCGATGCTTAACGTAACAGAAGTAAAATATTTTACTCACTTTTAGGGGGAAAGCTTATAGAAGATGAAATTACAATGTGTTTTAACCTGATGCAAAATCAGGGATTACTATGCACACCTATTTCAGAAGCCTATTATTCACGTCAGCAACGGCAATACTTTTTTTGGTGTAATTATCCGTGAGGGTAAAAACAGTGTGCAAGCAAAGGAGGACATTTTTTTACACTTGGGGTGAACACAACGCCAGATGTGGTCCCAATGAAACTGTGAGTGCTTTATATGATTTTTTTGATGAAGAATATACGTCCGTGTTTGATTGTTCAGTGACTCGTGCAAAAGACAAAATAAAATTTACCAGCAGATAGAACATTCGGTCGAGTTGTAAAGAAAGTGGATACAATTTTACTGCCTAATGAATATTTTTAAATTTCTCTAAGGCTGGAGATCTTTGAGTATAAGAAGCAGTGGAATATTTTAGACTGGAAAAAATTTGTGCATAGTCGTCTGAAAAGCAAGCAAGGTTTCTTGATTTCAGAAGCAAAAGTACTTAAAATTACGAAGTGAGATGTGGGAATCAAGACAATGTACTGTGGTTTGTTTTGCCGTCACAAGATCCTGAAATTTCAGGAAAAATTCTCCCATGCACCTTTCTGAAAGAAAACCAAAAAAAACAATATGAAACAAGCAAAAAAAATCAGATGTTTTGAAATTAATTGAAGCTTTGGGAAATAATAAATTGCACAAATGTTTTTATTTTTATGAACAATATTGCAACGATACACCTACTAATGCTAACAAGTAAAAAAAATGATAGTGATGAAGAAATAGAATTTGTAAATGAAGATTTGTGGTAACTACCTTCCAAAATTGTGTATCTAAAATTTATGCTGTATTTACATGAAAAAAAAAAAAAAATACTTAGATTACTTTCAAATGGAAGGAAGTCATTTCATTTCGTTATCTGTTTGTTCCAAAAGGGTGTAAGTCACAGTTTTGTTTTAAAAGGGGTTAAAAATCATTTCATTTTTTTTTTTATATTTCTAAATAACTATACTATCAGGATTTTTTTTTAACCATATAATTTAGTGGTGTTATCCATAGATTACTAGGAAAAATTATCTTTTCCTTAAATTCAATAATAAGGCTTACATAACAAAATCGTGTTTTTTTAAGAATGGAAAAAGTTGACTTATTGTCATTTGAAAATAAGCTCTTCAATTCCACTGAAATGAAAACATTTAACTCATGGCAGGGCGAGTGAAAATTTATATCAACGATTAAAAATCTAATCTGTTTCAAATTTCGGTTGCTTTTTGTGTTCAAAACTAAAGTGTTTTTGAGATTTTAATAGGCTTAAAAATTTCGCCACTCAGGCCTAAGCATAATCCGGTGCTGAACGCTTAGTTACCTATGAAATTAGTAGCATCCCATAGTTACACGACCACTCTCTGATCCAGACAATCTGTACAAATATGGCATGACAACGTACAAAAATAGTACACATTTCTGTAAATACAAACCAAAACCTAAAAATTCGTAATGCTTAATGGAAGTCTGCTAAGTGTTTTTAGAATCGATGAAAAACCTAATTGTTTTCCCACTCCTTTAAAACTTGATTTCACCTTTCTTAATGGTTGTTCTTCAAATTTTAATCGCAACTGACGGTCAAATTTTAGTCACCTTTAAAACTTAAGTGTCCCTATGCCCGGGCCTCAGGTTTAATCCATCACTGGTTGTAGGCTGCATATTTCGAATCCTCCCCTTGGCTTTTTATAGACTAAACACTTTCGATTGGATTCAGATTAGGACTATTTCTAGGTCTGGTAAAGAAGAAATTCTATAATAATCTTTGTAGATTTTAACCTTTTCGTGGGCCATTTATTTTTCTTTTTAATTACTCACAGATTTCTATATTTTATTAACAATTAAACAATAGCATTTAAGGAAATATATTTTATTTTGGCGAATTTGAATTTTTGTTTATTCAGACATTATCATTTTTGAATTAGTATTATTTATTACTCAAATTGGATAGTTACTTGGCATAAAATGTGCAGAAATATATGAAATAAAATGTTATTACAATAAAAACAGTGTTTTACTCATATTTACAGTAGAGTCGTTGAGCAGTACAAATCTCACACAAAGCTTTCAAAACAAATGTGCTAATTCTATTTAGTTGATTGATCAATAAATGGCAGTACAACACTGAAGTGGGGATTAGTGTTCCCATCGTTATAATAGCAAGGTCAACATATAATGGGAAATGCACATCCCATAGATGTATTTTGTAAGATCATGTAGGTGGGAACTAATCTTCCCACAGCCCACAAAAGGGTTAACTTAAGTGAAAAAAGGTATGATTACTTACAGAATTATAGGTGCTCATGTGAATGGATAGGTAATTTTAACAATTTGAATCAAATAAACGTACCACAGATGCCCTTTAGCAAGGTTTATTATAATCTTAAAATACTGTTTGCCGGAAAGTCTAAAATACCTTCAAAATAGTCAGTCAGGCACCACTTTTATAATGGCTGCGGTTTATTTCAAGTTAATTGATCCCTTGAACATGAAAATTTGCCTAACTCCTTGAAAAGTTATATACCTTCGCACCACAATGTGCAGGGAATGTGTCACTGTTTTAAGAGTGCAATTTTCATTAAGTCTGTCACTTTTTCGTCATCCTACTAGCTTTTCTCATCAGAGAACACCAGTTCAGCCTAGTAATTAACTGATAATTTTTTAATTTTTGGTCAACTGAACTCTTGTTTGTTTGTTTTTTAAATTATTTTCCTTAATAATGGCTTTTTTTGCATGTCTTCTGGTTTTTAAAATGATTTGCTTAATTGTTCCCACACTGTTTTTGAAGAAAATATTTTTCTATACACTTACATTATAAAAATCAATTTTTTAAACTTTTGCTTTTTAATTTGTGGTCATCTTGCCTGGATGAGCAACATGGCCACTTAAAGCCAAATTTTCAGTTTAAACAGTCATTTTATATCTTGCTATGTTCCGCATTAAAATATTTTTTGATTTTCATTCTAAAATTAATACTTTTTGTGGCAACGATTAATTGTCATATCCTTGCCATTTTTGAAATACTTTCTAAAATTATAATTTTCCTGACAACTGTATTTTGTTTTTAATATTGGGCTCAATTCTAAAGTGTATGTGGAGGACGACATAAAATCTGTTCGATTTCTAAAATTATAATTTTCCTGACAACTGCATTTTGAACACTGGGCTCAATTCTAAAGTGTATGTGGAGGACGACATAAAATTGATTAAAAAATTTGCCTTTTAAACGATAAAATTGGAAGTTGCAGAAAGAGTTAGTTTTTTATTTATTTATTTATTTTTTTTGTCTTTTTGTGTACACATGTTTTCATTGAACTTTATATATAATTTTACTTATGTTCCTAAACTTTTGAAATTCAAAGAGTATATTACTCAGCATAAAGTTTCATCCACTGGAAAGTGGCAATTACCCTCCTGTAGGAATCTCTGCAGTTTTCTTTCATGAAATTATGTGTATCAGGTTCTTGATATAAAGCACCCAAAATTTTGGTGACACATATACAAAGATATCATTCCAAATATGGTTAATGCACATGACTATTTAAAACTAATAAAAATTTACAAATAAAAATTTAAAGTGTTACAATAATTTCTTTTTATCAACATTGAAGTTAAGACAATTCAGTATTGAACTCAATAGAAGAATAAAATAGCAGCAAAAATTATATCATTTTTACACCATTTCCTTGAAATATTACTTTCTAATTAGCATAAAGATGACAAATCAAATAACCTTAATAAGGACAAAATAAGTCTTAAAATAGTGACAATGTCTGAATACTTTCAGAGAAAAAATTTAATGTTCTAAATTTTATTTTTATTCTAAATAATAATTAAACAGTTTGAAAATCATATCTTATTTTAACTTTTTATTAATATTTTCTAATGTATAACTAATAAAATATTTACACCCACACCAAAACAAATAAAATCTGACACAGTTTAAATGTTATATTGAAGATTGACAACAAACAGATGTAATTTACATTAACACTAGAATTACCATATTTCTTGTATATCTAGAACAGGGCGCGAAATTTTTGCTTGCCAGCGGCGAGTAAAAATTTGGTGTAGTTATAGATATAATTCTTACACGATACGGTAACACTTTTTTTTTTTTTTTAAATAGATTTAAATATGGCAAAATCTTGCCATCTTATAACCTCATATTTAACCTCTCCTTTTTAGGTTCTCGGAGACCTGAGTCTGTGTGTGCGCTGCCCGAGATCGCCCCAGCCTGGAAAAAGGAAAAATGCTTAGTGTAGTGTGCATACATAAAAGTTTTGATATCTTCGGTAGTTACATTTCTTACTCTGTTATTTCTCCAAGCAGAGTGAGAATAGACGAGTAGAAAGCCTCTTTGTCCGTCATGTTTATTTTGCTGAATAATAATTAAAAAAAAAAAAAAAAAAAACTTCATATTTTCCAGTTTTTTACTGAAACGCCAATGATTTGCACTTGTAATGATTTGTAAGCAACAAAAAATTATTTCGGAAATGTCTATTTCAAATGACAACAATGAACAAGTTATATACATCGACATTCTGGCTAATTACAAAAAATAGAATGGACGAAAAAGGCATTTCTAATATAAAACGTTAAGTAAATAAATAGATAAATAAGAAAGCTTAATCTTTCATAATAAAAATATTTTTACAGGATACTGTTTGACAATGACAAGCCTATTTCTTGGCGAGTAAAACTTTTTTTTTGGCGAGTGTAATACGAGTTGAAATTTCGAGCTCTGATCTACTACCAGTGTAGGTCATATAGCTGACCCATGCACTTGAGTGATATTATGGAAAAAAGTATTCGTTGGAATTCCCTAAGTTCATTTAAGACATTATACTGAATTATTTAAGTAAAAAAAAAAAAAAAAAAAAAAAAGAAAGATTTATTATCAAATACAATTGTGAAATGAGTAAAAAATCACGTCTTGGGTCCTCATAGATAGATGACACCCGCTTTAGTAATTCTAGCATTAATATATGAAAATTATATATATCTAATAAACCGAATGCAGACAAAATATTTGGACATTACGTCATAATTCTTGAATGTCACTTAAAAAAAAAAAAAAAAAAAAAAGACTAAAAATTAAGTTTTACTTAAATGCCAAGAAAAGCATACCTCTTCCTTACAGAATAATAATAATAATAATAATAATAATAATAAAGGCGCCATAAATTACCAGAATGACTAAGTTATTTGTTGGTTATATGTATGAAAATAAATTTTCAAGTTCTCCCGCTCCCCTCATCCCGCATAAATGTTACATACACAGCCTTTAATTAAGAATGACAAATTTAACAGTTGGAAATGTTTAATGACATGCTGTTAACATTTTGTACAAATTTCGTACAAAATAGATAACTTTTGCCTTTTCATGCCAATTCAAAAATTGAAGAAGTCATTGAGTCAATTAGTTAAAAAAAAATTCCACAGTTCTTCTAAAATGTTTTATTTATATGACATGTAAAACATCTTAGATCCAATGTCCATTTTTAAAAATTACTATAAGGCTACACAAACACTGGCAACAAAAATACAAACAGTAACTATTTGAATAATGCCAAAAAAAAATCATACAAAAAAAAAAAAAAGCTTCCAACATCAAAACATATATGATAAATAAAAATTCACAGATATGATTATGTAACACCTTATGCTCTTGATTTTTATAAATTGCTAAACACGAGGGAAAAAAATCAAATACAATAACCCTTTTTATTGATACACTTATATACTCAAGCTCATATTTTGGCTATACAGTAGGGAATTAAGGCGCCTAAATAAAAATGGAAAAATTTATGAAGAAACATACTAGTTGAAAATTCAACAGGTGCATATCAAGTAAACTTAAATAATTTAATAATAAAAAAATTATGACGAAAATCATTATCTACATAAAACATAAGTTCAAAATTTGTATAATAAAAGGAAATTTGAAATGCCCAAGACCCTGTCAGTATACTTAAAAAGAACCACAAGTCATGAATATATACACATGAGTTTGTTAAAATAAAATAAAAAAAAAAAGTTTCGTACAAACTTTAATATCTAATGAAATTTAAAATATGAAACAAGCAGTAACTTGTTATTTATAAACCTAATTCAAAGAGCACAGTAGGTGAAGGTGGGGTAAACTGCATCTAATGACTAATATATGGTATATAAAAAAGGATAGCCAGAACATTCATTTCACAAGGCCCATTTCTTCAAAAGTCAAATAGAGAATCAACTAGTGCTGACTCTAGAACAATAGGGCTGCTTCAGTGGAACTCAATAAAAAAGAAATTACTTGCTTTTCCCACTTCTACATCTGCAACTTTTGTACAAGTCAAAAGTAAATTTTACCTTGTGTATATATAGGTTACATGCATTTGTTCTTGCAAGAATTCTCCGAAACTATCCTCAGAAAGCTGTATGTCAGAAAAAAAAAAATCTGAAAAGCCACTAGACACAAAATGTTGTAAGGAACCATTAGGTGCTGCACCCTGCCAAATTAACTTAAGAGTCAGCACTACGAAAGCATAACATAACCAATGTGGAGAAACTGACAGCTGGAATATAACAAGATTTTAAGGGATGTAAATAAATAAATAAAAATAAAATGACGACAAGAAATTAAAGAATTTATTTTTTATGGATGCAAAAATACAAGGCATAAAATTCATAGCTTAACGGTCGATATTTCTTTATTACCTCCCATGAACACTATACCAATTACATTATTTTAAAGTAAATATTGAAAGGGAAAAAAAAAACTTTAAAAATGCATAATTACCCCAGCTTTCCCTTATAATCACAAAAGGTTTTGTACCATGGAATTTACAAAGATATTTTAATAAATATTTGAAAAATTTTGGAAGAAAAACAAAGTCAAGTACTTCGACAAGAAGTGTTTTTTTTAAAAATTAAAACAAAATTCCAAAACTCTTCAAATATATCATAGCAAACCTCCACTGGAATTTAACATTTACACCGCATCAATTTATGACAAAGACATTAAATTGCAGTCCGAGATACATATGGGTCACTGATGGCAATATATTGCTGTCATTATTGCAAACTATAGCTTTGTAGATAACATTATTCATGAATAAAATGCATTTTTATGTGTTATGTCTACACAAGTATAAATATTTACACTATATTAGAGGAGACTAAATTTGTGAAAATACCCGAAATACTTCCGATAGGGGGGGAAAAGGGAGGGGACTGTTTCCACATTCAGAATTTTTATTTTAATAAATATTAACAGCGATTAAATCTAAGTGTAAAGTTGACACATTGGACCGGTTAATAAGTTTCATATATAAAAATATATATTTATAAACAAAAATTTTATGTTTTACCTAAAAATAAATAAAACTGGCAACTCATATTGAACAACCTACGCGAGACAGTATCAGATTATTAATGTAATAACAATGGAAAAAATTAAGTATAAGCACACCGAATGAGTTTTCTTAGAAAATGTCTGTTACTTAATATCTGATAAACAATTTTCACATGCTTGAATGTTAAAATTTAAAGCCTGTTGAATGTTGAAGTAAAATTATATATTTCAACTTTATAAATAAAAATCATTCAAACTTTACAGATTTAGTGTTTAGAAAAGATTACAAAAACCGTAATTATCGCTCTAAAATAAGTATATACCTACAGAATAGGTATATAAATAAAATTATTCTCAATCTGCTCTGTAACCTCCCCTTTCCTTAAATATTCCTTTATAAGATTAAAACAGAACTTGCAAATACAAGTATTAAAATTACTACAAACAATCTTACAAAACACCACATTAGTTTTCTAAAAGCATACAATTTCTGAATACGGTGAATCTTGTCCACTCTTTTCTTTATACAGTAGAGTGCTTTTTTCACTAAACTATTCCATAATTAAACCAACAAATTTTATTTATTTATACTTCTGGTATGAATTGGAGTAAATTTTTTTGAATTCCAAAATAACTAATTTGATAAAATCAATGTATCAAAGTAGGTTCTGACAAAAAAGGAAAGTTAATGCCATGGAAAAATTTAAAATATGCCAGTAAAAGCAGCTGCCAATCCTAACTTTAATACCTGGAAAGTATACATATTCTACAACCAGACCAATTATTCAAATTTAAATATATTCAAACTGTTTAGGTGTCCAACAGATGCGTATTATCTGCACTCTACTATAATTTAAAAATAACAGACAAGTTCAAGATTCATACAAGCAATTAAAAGCAGCACCCCAAGCTTTGACAGCTAAGAGTTATATGATGAATGGAATGATTCCACTGATATGTGGAGAGCTAATGAGAATGGTCAAAATATTAACATTAAAGACATATACAAAAACAAAGATGCATGATTAAAGACAATGAATGTTTTCTGCATTTTTTTTTTAGAAGTCCAATTAACAAATTTGCTATAAAATGAAACCCATGAAATTGAGAGGCTATTAATAATTATTAATGTGGTGATTTTTTTTAAATTTAACACGCACTTTTATATGAAGTTGAATAACAGATAAAAACAAGGAAAATTACTTTGCACTTGTTTCACTGTTATCAATTTACGGAAAAAATCTTGTTATTTAATTAAATGTTCCTTACAATAAAAATTGTATATATACATATAAATATGTGCGTGCATAAATATTTAGGTCAATTATGAATAATATTGATTGATAACTTTAAAGTTGATAATGAAAGGGTTTGACTAATTAGATTGAAAATTATTGTTTTTTTAAAAATAGCTCTTTTTTGCAGCACAGAAACAGGTGGGATGCAATTTCATGGCACAGTGTAGGGAAGCAGAGGAGCTAATGAACTTCAGGGTTTTCCAATTTCGGTACAATATGATCAGGAGTATCTTGAAGAGTTGAATGGGGTTGAGAATGAGGTCTTAGGATGGCTGGAGGTGTTGTTAAAGGTTCTACAGTGGTGGAATGAGGTGTTACCATTGGGTTGTAGTTATACCCGCTAGCTCCGTTGATTTCACCATAGCTACTATTTACAAAATATTCTTTGTTAACACAATTTCTCAAAGAGTCTGGTATGCGGCCTACAAGAGCCCTCCTAATTTCATGTGCAGCCATTTCTCGTAACTCCGTAGAACTAGCATCACTATACCACGCGGCGTGTGGTGTACAGATGAGGTTAGGGGCATCTTTTAATGGACCTGCTAATGCATTATATGGCTCATTTTCATGAACATCTAAGGCAGCTGCTCTGATTCGACCTTCTTTTAATGCAGATGCCAAAGCACTCTCATCAAGTAGACCACCGCGAGCAGTATTCACAAGAAATGCTCCAGGTCTCATTTGCTTGATAGTAAAATCATTAAATATATGGTGATTATGTTCATTTAAAGTACAATGAAGAGAGACACAATCACTTTGAAAAAGTAAATCTTGTAAAGTATAAACTCTAGCAAGACCTAAAGATTTTTCAATACCATCTGGAAGATATGGATCATAGAATATCACATTGAAACCAAATGCTTTAGCACGAAGTGCTACAGCTGTTCCAACACGACCTAATCCAACAATACCAAGACTATCACCTCGAATTCTTGCACATCCTTGAGCAGCTTCTCTAACTTGTTCTGGGCCTTGAAATTTTTTACCTTCTCTGACCATATTGGCAAGCCAGTAGGTACGCCGATACAAATTTAAAATTAGGCACATAGTTGTATCAGCAACTTCTTCAACACCATAGCCTGGAACATTGCACACTGCAATACCTAATTCTCCCGCTGCCTTAATATCAATATTATCGACACCCGATCCTATCCGAACTATCACTTTCAAAGCTTTAAACTTCTCTAAATCTTCTTTTGTGAGGGTAATTGTATGCCACATCAATGCTCCAACAGCTTCATTTAAAACCTTTTCATGAATTTCTTGTGTTGACTGAGCATCACAAAAGGCAACTGTGGCGACATCCTTTAGAAGTGGCATTTCGACAGAGCAATCTCTGCCATCCAAAAGAGCTACTAATGGTCTAGTAAGCATAGTTCTGTTTGGGATGGTAGGAGCACGAGCACCAATAGGCGTAGTATCCATATACGGCCGTTTAACCGGCTTCTTTTTGTCCATATATGCAGGCCGTGTGCTACACAAGGGAACTAATTGCAGTGGCTTAATTAAGCACAAGAGGTTAAATTTTCACCGTTTATTTTCTTCACAGCAGCTCCAACACACTTCTTTCAGAAGCCGGAAAAACTAAAATACACAAAGAGGCAGAAGATATATACAAAACAGGCATCTGGGTTTTTTGTTTTATAAAATTATTAAACTAAAGGACATGCTTTATAAGAATTATATACTACCTAGTAATAGCTTTATGAAAATGAAAAAAGTTAAGTCTTGCTGCATTAAAAAAATAAATATATTGTGTAAACACTTAAAAAAATGTTACATAAAAACAATACACTTTATTTAAAAATGTAAATCACACAATCATGTATACTGATGAATTCAGGGTTCACACTAAATGATTAAAAATTCTCTCACGTGTTTAAGATTTCAAAGATTTTTTGAAATTTAAATGTAGATATTAAAAATATTGTAAGAACCGTGCAATCTGCAATGTATGCATACAAGCATGAACCCTGTTATTCATTACAAAAAATCAAGATACATTATAAGGCAACACACACAAGGTTGGATGATCACCAGAACTAATAAAAAAAAAAGTTGAGGGCTTAAACCCTCCTTTTATTTTTGTGAGGGATACTTCCTAAAACTTATTGAACATAAGAACTGACAAGCTATTATTATGCATATTTTTATCAGCTCTTGCTCCAAAACAATCTATATAACTAAATGTAGATATAAGAGGGAGGGGGAATTAACAATTACCCTTTTTGTTATTTCATTAGTTTTTATTTAGAACGAATGAAATCGTAAAGCTGACTTTAAATTTAGTCCAGTCAAAATAGGAAAAATAGAAGAAAAAAATCGTGTAGTTTTGAAATTTTGCATACTCATAGCCGAGGGGGTCCTGAACAACATACTAAAAGTCCCCGCCCGTGGGGGGTGAGTGGGGGGCAGGGGGGGCATTTAAGGGGGGCAATTTTCAGTTTTTATTAAATATCTTTAAAACTATCGCATTTAGAGACAAAATGTCAATTACACAATTAATCTACGTAAACTTTCCTACAAAAATGTATATTACATTTTGTTTGTACGATCATTAGTTTAGAAGATATAGGGAGATGAAATAACACATTTTCTTAAAAAATTCTTTTTTGCAATAGTAAAATCAACTAAAGTGTGGAATTAAAAGGGTTCTTGTCAAATATTTTCTAATGTAAAAAACAAATATATACAAAGGGAATATGCAAGGATAACACAGCATGTTTTGTAAGTTTTAAATAATTTTAAGGCTAGTAGGCGCAAGTGGCGGTTTGAGTAAAAATCTGGATAAGTCCAGTAAAAATAGGAAAAATAGAAAAAAAAAAAAATCGTGTAAATTTGAAGTTTTGCACACTCATAGCCGAGAGGGTCCTGAACAACATACTAAAAATCCCTGCCCGTGGGGGGGGGGGGGGGGGGGGGTGAGCGGGGGGCAGAGGGCATTTAAGGGGGGCAATTTTCAGTTTTATTACATCTACGCAAAATTTCCCACAAAAATGTATATTACATTTTGTTTGTACGATCATTAGTTTAGAAGGTATAGGGAGATGAAATAACGCATTTTCTTGAAAAATTCTCTTTTGCAGTAGTAAAATCAACTAAAGTGTGCAATTAAAAGGGTTCTTGTGAAATATTTTCTAATGTAAAAAACAAATATATACATAGGGAATATGCAAGGATAATACAGCATGTTTTGTAAGTTTTAAATAATTTTAAGGCTAGGAGGCGCAAGTGGCGGTTTGAGTAAAAATCTAGATAAACGAAGACCCAAAACCGATCAACATTAAAAAAAAAAAAAATCGTGTAGCTTAGAAATTGAGCACAGTTATAAAGTTAAGTGCCCTGAATAATATACTAAAAGTCCCTAACCATGGGGGGGGGGGGAGGAGGGCATTTAAAGGGGGCACATTTCAGTTTTTTTTAAGTATCTTGAAAACTATCGCATTTAGAGAAAAAAAAATCTCAAAGCTATAAGATTTTTTTTTAATGTTGATCGGTTTTGGGTCTTCGTTATCTGGATTTTTACCTAAACACCACATGCGCCTACTAACCTTCAAATTATTTAAAACATACAAAACATGCTGTATTATCCTTACATATTCCCTATGCATATATTTATTTTGTACATTAGAAAATATTTTATCAGAACCTTTTTAATTCCACAATTTAGTTGAATTTACTATTGCAAAAAAAAATAGCAGTTTTGATTATATTTGATAATTAAACAAATTAAATATTTGATAATTTGACATTTGATAATATTTGCAGTTTTTATTAAGTATCTTGAAAACTATCGCATTTAGAGAAAAAAAAATCTCAATTGCAAAATTGATCTACGTGAAATTTCCTAAAAAAATTGTATATTCTATTTTGTTTGTATGATCAATAGTTTAGAAGATATAGGGGAACAAAATAACACATTTTCTTGAATTTTTTTTTTTTTTTTTTTTTTTTGCAATAGTAAAATCAACTAAATTCTGGAATTAAAAGGGTTCTGATGAAATATTTTCTAATGTACAAAAGAAATGTATGCATAGGGAATATGTAAGGATAATACAGCATGTTTTGTACGTTTTAAATAATTTTAAGGTTAGTAGGCACAAGTGGTGTTTAGGTAAAAATCCAGATAACGGAGACCCAAAACCGATCAACATTAAAAAAAATCTTATAGCTTTGAGATTTTTTTTTTCTCTAAACGCGATAGTTTTCAAGATACTTAAAAAAAAAAACTGAAATGTGCCCCCTTTAAATGCCCCCCCCATGGTTAGGGACTTTTAGTATGTTATTCAGGGAACTTAACTTTATAACTGTGCTCAATTTCTAAGCTACACGATTTTTTTATTTATTTTTTTTTTAAATGTTGATCGGTTTTGGGTCTTCGTTATCTAGATTTTTACTCAAACCGCCACTTGCGTCTGCTAGAGTTAAAATTATTTAAAACTTACAAAACATGCTGTATTATCCTTGCATATTCCCTATGTATATATTTATTTTTTACATTAGAAAATATTTGACAAGAACCCTTTTAATTGCACACTTTAGTTGATTTTACTATTGCAAAAAAGAATTTTTCAAGAAAATGTGTTATTTCATCTCCCTATATCTTCTAAACTAATGATCGTACAAACAAAATGTAATGTACACTTTTGTAGGAAATTTTGCATAGATTAATTTTGTAATTGACATTTTTTCTCTAAATGCGATAGTTTTTAAGATATGTAATAAAAACTGAAAATTGCCCCCCTTAAATGCCCCCCGCTCACACCCCACGGGTGGGGAATTTTAGTATGTTGTTCAGGACCCTGTCGGCTATGAGTGTGCAAAACTTCAAAACTACACGATTTTTTTTTCTATTTTCCCTATTTTGACTGGACTTATCCAGATTTTTACTCAAACCGCCACTTGCGCCTACTAGCCTTAAAATTATTTAAAACTTACAAAACATGCTGTATTATCCTTGAATATTCCCTATGTATATATTTATTTTTTACACTAGAAAATATTTGACAAGATCCTTTTAATTGCACACTTTAGTTGATTTTACTATTGCAAAAAAGAATTTTTCAAGAAAATGTGTTATTTCATCTCCCTATATCTTCTAAACTAATGATCGTACAAACAAAATGTAATGTACACTTTTGTAGGAAATTTTGCATAGATTAATTTTGTAATTGACATTTTTTCTCTAAATGCGATAGTTTTTAAGATATGTAATAAAAACTGAAAATTGCCCCCCTTAAATGCCCCCCGCTCACACCCCACGGGTGGGGAATTTTAGTATGTTGTTCAGGACCCTGTCGGCTATGAGTGTGCAAAACTTCAAAACTACACGATTTTTTTTTCTATTTTCCCTATTTTGACTGGACTTATCCAGATTTTTACTCAAACCGCCACTTGCGCCTACTAGCCTTAAAATTATTTAAAACTTACAAAACATGCTGTATTATCCTTGAATATTCCCTATGTATATATTTATTTTTTAGCTTTTTTTCCCTCTTTTCCTACATTCTAAAGTGGCGGTGGTTCCCGCCCACCCACCCCCACCACCGCCAAGAGTAATACTAGGCGAGTCGTATTAATCCTGGACGATAGGACCTATGCCCCAGCCCCCCCGGTTCCCGCTGTTCAATGTGTTTTTCTAGTCAACTTTGTCCCCTTATTACTTCCGGTGTGAAATTTTTTTTTTTTTTTTTTTTGTTTAACACACTTGACATTGTGAGTTTTTTTGCTTCTCTTCCCATGCTATTCTTATGGGGTTTTTAGCCTTTTTTCCTCTCTTTTCCTACATTCTAAAGCGGCTATGAGTATGTAAAATTTCAAAACTACACGATTTTTTTCCTCTATTCGTCAAATTTTGGCCTTCGTTGCCTGGACTAATTGCCCCATTTATTATTTGGAGCAAACAGCAATTACATTAATCTCCTGAACAAATTTAATATGGTAGTGCTTATTTAAATATATATATATATATTCTTCCAGAAAAACGCTTTTCATATACACATTTTATAAATATATATAAATTCTGACTAAGGTTGTTAAAAGTGTCATACATTCAAGACTTGACAAAAAAAAAAAAAAATCACAAAATTAAAATTTTTATCAGAGATCCTTAAAAATAATGGAGAAACAAAAATCCTGGGGTGGTTATGAATTCATGAAAAAATACCTGAAATTTTAGCAAGAAACAGTTTTTGTATGGCAAGAGAATATATTATTTGTTGCAGAGGGGTCCACCAGCACTCTCATTTAGAAAAATATTAATTTTTATTAGGTTTACCAGTCATATGAAATCGATCTTTTAGTCTTATTTTTATGAATTTAACTTAACAATCAGAAAAACTAGAATTCTGGTATTAATTCATTAGTTAATTTGGCAGAAAACTTACTGGTTCTTATGCCAGATATATAAAAAAAAAAGTTATATTTATCAGATGATGCAAATTTTATCGACATGGATCGCAACATGAAAAGTAGCTCACAGTATAAAACAGAACATAGTTCGAAACATAAAAGACAACATAGTAACATGACTTGAGATATAAAACTGAATGCCCAAAAAGCATTTAACAGGTTTATATCATCACTTTCCCAGGTTGAGCAATATTTACAATTTCCCCTGATATTTCCCTGACTTTTTTCGGTAATGTCAAATTCCCTGACTTTTCCAGGTTTTCCCTGACCCGTGGGAACACTGTATTTAGTATTGTGATTAAAATTAAGCTTTTAACCAGGTGATTTAAGTGCTATGTATCAGTGATGCCGCTAATCTTTAAAAATCCTGGGTCCTTTTTTTCTTAAAAAAAAAAAAAAAAAAAAAAAAGGGTCCCCACATAATGAATTTATATATTAAAGATATAAATTAAAATTTTATCTTATTGTAGACTAGCAGGCTTTGCCCACTTCGCTGGTCACTATATTTTAATGAATTAAAAAGAATCAATATTTTTTATACTGTTCTAAAATTAAAAAAGAAAATACATTGAAATTGCTTAAAAACTTTGCTTTGGGCCCTCGCTGACTTCGGCAGAGACTTTTCTTCACCGCAACGTCTTGGTACTGAATAATTTAATTTATAGAAATGTCAATAATACAGGAAAAACTGCATTAGTAATTTTCTTTTTGATAATAAACAGAACAGAAAACGCATAATATTTTACATGGTGATATTTAGTATAATTAGACCAATTTTTAGAAAAATGCTTTTCCTTCCCCCTCCCACTCGCATTACAAAAACATTTAAAATAAAATTGAGAAAAATTGTTCAAAAACATTGAAAGAGATTGGACCTCTCTTGGTGGAATTTGAAATTTGGCACTGAAGTAGCTCGGACATTTCTCGCCAAAATGTTTACTTAATTTGCGATACCCATATCAACTCATCGCCGAAATAACAACAAAATTATAAATAATTATAAGGTTAAAAAAAAAAAAAAAACTTTTTATATACCATGTTTTTAAATTTTCTGTTGAATCATATAGCTTTAGAACTACATTAACGCTTTATCAATGTGTAGAAAATTTTAAAGTGATAATGACGTCAATTTTTGTGGGATGCATAATTTAATTTTTTACAATTTTTTTTATTGTTCACGTTTAATTAAATGTATTTATTTTTATGTCGAAAGAATATGAACTCTTTTTTTTTGGCAACTATTAAATTATAACTAATATTTATTTTCATTTTCATACTTCAATTAATTAAAAGAAAACTTTGCAACGTAATATCTTTAATAACTTGATATATATATATATATCGTGTCCACACAAAAAATGAATAATTTTTAGAGCTCTTTTAAAAAGTATAACATCTATGCAGTATACAACTTTCATCACCAAAGTTGTTAAATCTTGACCAATCAGAAATAGGAGTGGTCGCCCCAGATGTGTTCTCGATAAACTCTTTGCTTCATTTCATTTATATTTATACAGATGAAAAACAATTTTTTATCAAATTTTAACTAGTTCTTTGTTGCTGTTAAGAAACAACTGAAAACATTGGTCATGAAACCAATGTGCTCTGAAACCAGTAAAAAAAAAAAAAAAAAAAAAAAAGGAATAAGAGAAACATAGTATAACAGCTAATTATTTTTATTTTAAACTAGAAACATTTTTAAAAACTCCTTGAAATTATCAGCATTAAGAAAACTAAATTAGAAAAGTTTTTTTTTTTTTTTTTTTCTTGAGAAAGGAGGAGTTTTGAGATAAGCAGATTGATTACAAAAACATCTATAAAAAAAAAAAAAGGCTACCCTCATTCCCCCCCCCCAATAAAAAAAAATATATATATATGTTAAAGCCATCACAAAACTTTCTTCTACATTTTCCTATATAAATTCATGCAATGGAAATTATGTTTTTTTATTCATTATTAATGATGACGTTTTTCATAACAGAGGTATTAGTCTAAATGTCCAACGGAAGTGAATTTTTACCGTGCAGATGATATCCTTCCCGTTCTTGGGGAAAATTGCAGCATAACAGCACCACATATTGCCTATATACACAAAATTTAATAAACATTATGTCTCATAATGGCCTTTTTATATATTAAGTTTTACTTGATTATACGCAATAGAACCTGAGATATAACTTTCCCTTAAAATGCAAAAATCACTGTATAGCACAGCCACCTGTTGAGCGATTAGCACTAAAAGTTGACAAATTAATTTATGTTAAGGTGCATGCATCTACATATAATTTTATATGCAATTCTGTGTAGGAATTCCTGAGATAGAGCCTTCCCTGAAATTGCAGAAATCGATATATAACAGTGCCACCTTTTGTGCAGTTGGCACCAGAAGTTGATAGGCACTAACTTATGTCAAGGTGCATCTACGTATAAATTAATATGCAATTTCGTGCAGTAGTTCCTAAGATATAGCCTTTTATGAAATTGCTGTATAGCAGTGTCATCTGTTGAACGATTGGCACCAAAAGTTGATACAGTAGAACCTCGATTATCCGAAGTAATTGGGAGCGAACTTACTTCGGATAATCGAGAATTCATCAATAATCATCTAAAATATTTATCAGCACTCGTAGTTTGGAAAGGATGGCTTGCATACAAAAGGAATGTGGAAAAAAAAAAAAAAAAAAAAAAAACTTTAAAAATACATGTTTGTTAAGAGAAAATTTTGGATGATAATAGAAAGTGAAAAAAAAAAGTGAAGAAGAAACCGACTTCGGTTAACTGAGAGTTTTGGTTAATCGAGGTGAGTTTCGGTTAATCGAGGTTCTACTGTACACTAATTTATGTCAAGGTGCATCTGTATATTAATTTATTTGCAATTCTGTGCAGTAGTTCCTGAGATACCATAAATCTTTTTATCACATACATTTTCTATGGTCGAACCATGTTCTGGACCTCTCAAAATGCGTAAATCTATCAAAAACCGAAAGTCGAAAATATTTACGAATCCAGTACTTTCTTCTATTGAATACAAAAAAACTAAAGAATAGTATGTGTTACTGTAATGCAAAATTTTAAAATGAGAAAATATAACTTAAGCATAAGTTTAGATTAATGACAATTAATATGAAATGATTGGGCTTCTATAAACATCCATAAAAGAACAACAGAAAACTAATTGTTAAAATTGTTATGTTAAAACTAAAATTTAAGACAAAAAGAACCAACTCATTCAAAAATTTCGGTTTAATCACTCACAGCTAATTGCTCAAGTACTTTTTCTTTCTTTCTCATGTTTTATTTATTGTTATTATTAATACTAGCGAGCTTCACAAACTAGCAGGTCACTATTTTTAAATGAATCACTATAATGAATGAATTCTGAAAATTGCACATTATCACTCATTAACATTACTCTGAAGAAAAAAAAAAAAAATCATTTGTGATTGGGTAAAAACTCACACCGGGTCCCCACTGCCTTCCGCAGTGTAGACAGTGTAACATAAAAATATTGCTGTTAGTGTATATTATAAGCACTTTAAAGTAGCATAGCAAACTATTATTTCTGATTTACATTTTTATTTTCTCTTAAAAAAAATATTAAAAATTTCCCCCGAACCTCATTCGGATATATTCTGCACCTCTGTGATGGGCCAAAGCACAGTAAACTGTTTTGCTGCAGAGGGGACATTTCGATTTCAGTATTTATCTCAATTCTTCAAATTATTAGTGTTTAATCAACTTTATATATTTTTAGAAATTCATAACAAGTAATACTATTCCTACATCGAAATTGAAAAAACAATTAAAGGTAAAATGTAGATTTTTTTTTTCATTTTAATGTTGCAGAGGGAACAGGAGAATGCTACAATTTGAAAACTTTCATTTACTACTATGATCAGGGTTGGGCTCAGGACAGCAGCAAAAAGTGGCAAAAAGCAGCAAAAATGGAAAAATAAAATTAGAACAACACAATCCCTTTCAATTTTCACCCTGTACACTTTGGCACCTCAATGAAAAGAATTTTTGAAGATTTTTTAATTTAAAAAGTAATTATAATTAATTAATTAATAATAATATATAACCACTGTCCGACAAATTCCGGGTGCTAGGGTGACTATAAATATCCATTGGTGACCAGTTACTGCAGACTGACAAAACAAATTTCATGCATTTACAATATTTTTTTATGTATATTTTTGTTTTTCCTCCCACCTTCTTGTCTTGGTATAAAAGATGGCATTGCTGATGTAATGAATGAATAGTATGAGTTTAATGTTTTCTGAAAAAATTAACAATTATTTCTGTTTTTGAAAGATGTCTTTCCAGAAAGTTTAAATAGTATGATATTTATCAAATGGATTCTCTTTAAAGGAATTCTACCCTGAAAAATTAATAGACAAATAGTATTTTAAAGCCAAACTTAAACACTCTCAATGTATTTGGTGATTATATTAAAGGTAAAAATAATATTTATTTCTATAGATCCCCCCCCCCCCCCCGAATAGTTTGTTTTTATCGTTATAAATAAAAAATAGTTATTTTCTTAAAATTTTCCTTAGTTCACATTTTTAACTCAATAGTTCATTTATTCAATGTAAAATAATATATAAATGACCTGCATTAATTATGAAATATTATCCTTCAATTCTCTAAGTTTTGCTGCGAGTATTGTCATAGAAATAATTCGCTATTTCTGGCTCCTAAGATATTGAAACTTTGCCAGTCCCAGAAAAATAAAACTGCAAAATTATATTTTTATTTTATTGAAATAAAAAAATCTTAAGTAAGACATATTCAGAGAGAGAGAGAGTTTACTTGCAATTTACATTTCAATTCCGAAAAATGCATGATCAGTGACTGACTGGCAAATTTTAGAACAGCTGAGTCAATAATTGACTCAATATTTGACTTTTCCCCACTGTAAACAAAAATATGTAATACATTGAAAAACACAAATATTCTAGTAATTAATTATTGAAGAATATTTTTTAGAAAGGTAATTTAAATATTTTTAAAAATGAAAAAAATTATGTTAATTGTTAATGTTAAAAATTTCATTTTAAAGAAATTTTAGAATGCATTATTTTAATGATTTACATAAGAATCAGTTGACCAAGAGTGTAATTAAATCTCGTTTTAATTTGTTAAAATTATGATTTAAACATTAAAATCCTTAAAACCCTGTTTGAAATACTGGTAATTTTTGCCACTGGCAAAATTTGTGGCAAAAACTATTTTTGCCGGGACAGTTTTTACCATGTTTTTTTCCACTTTGGCAAAAATTGGCCAACGCTGACTATGATTATAGCTCCTCTATTTAACAGACTACAATAATAAAAATACTTATAAGTTTAAAGTATTACTAATTTGCTTCAGCATTATAAAATATTAAAGCTAAGTTAACATCCTTCTGAAGAAAAAAATTAACATGTTGCGGAAGGGACTGTTTTGGAGGGGACATTTTGGAATGTAGTTAAATTTAGTAGTTTTTTCTTTATTAAATATTTTTTAGCAATTGGTTATGATTTCTAATAAAAAATAAAACAATTAAGACATGATTATCATTAAAGCATATAAAACAGATAAATTCTGGAACATATAGAATGCCAAAGGGAATAATGAAATTTTAATTTCATTATTCCCTTTGACATTCAATGTTTAATATTTTTTCTGTTTTTTTTTTTGTCTCTTTAAATATCTATTAATGCATGTATTCAATTAAATTTCCACACGAACCGGCACCTCACGCCTACTAGCTTTGAGCGTAGAACCGCTTGGCTGCTGGTGGGCCTTACAGCTTAGAGTAATGAATTTTTTAAAAATCTGTATGAGTAAATATTAAATTTATTACAATTTATACATGTCCAGAAAGCATTCATATTTCTCTTGTTTCACAGTAATTATAAGAATTTCAGACGCAATTCAAGCTTGTTTAACATTCAGAATTATTGCTTTTTTTCAAAAGCTTGCAATATCACAATATCAGCAATCATAAAAAAAAAAAAAAAAAAAAACTAAAATATTTATATGCAAAATATTAGGCTATGCATTTTTATTTTACTGGTTAAATACATAATACTAAAAACTAAAAGCACAAAACTAAAAAAAAATGAAATATACAATGTTGTATTGCAAATAAAATGATTTATCAATGATTTATAAATCATGAATTTTTAGAAGCCTAAAATTTTGTTTTTAAATTAATCATAATGTTTCTCCAAAAACATTAATATGTTTACTTTTTAAAACATACTTTTAAATATTATCTTATTAAAAACAACTATATTTTAAAAAAGTATCACATAACTAGTTTAACATATATTAAGCACAGTTATAAATTTTGGAATGAACATAAATTCATAATAAATTTTTAAAGCCTAAAGTTTTGTTTTTATATTAATCAAAATGTTGTAAACAATGTGTTTTTCAAAGAACATCAATCAATTTACTTTTCAAAAAATCTTTATAAACTATATTTTGTTAAACTAATTTTTTTATATGACAATTAAGTTATAAATATAGGTTTTTGACATGATGGTTTTAATTTTTAACCATCAAAAACTGTCACTTGTCAAAAACCTGCCAACCCTGGTTATAAATAAATGTGTTGTGCAACAACAATCAACATTTATTCAAATATCAGTAACAAGCAAAATTAAGGTGTAAAGAAAGTTAAAATTTAAATGTGCTCTTAAGAATACAAAACCTACCCTCATGCATCTAGAAAATGCTTTTTTTTTTTTCAAATTTATTTAAACCTGGGGAAAACTAGGCAATTACAAATAATTTATCTTAATTCCTGGCAGAAATTCTCCCCCCCCCCTCTTTTTTAGTCAAAGGGAAAAAAAAAAAAAAAAAAAAAAAAAACCATTAACTGTTAACATTTAAAAAATAAACAGCAGATAAAGAACTGCCAATTTCAAACACTTTACTGTAATGAGCTAAATAAAGTGCCATACAGCGGCTATAGAATTAAAAAAGCTAAGAAATATATTAACAGGAAGGGTGATTGAACAACTTTAACCTTCTAGCGGGCGCGCGTATATGAGAGATACACTAGCGGTGAATCTCGTTGTATATCTTAAAGTCAGAGACCATTTAGAACACTTATCTTTGATTATTCATTCAGTATATATTGATCTATTTTTAGTTATCTTTCGAACCTTGAGACAATGATATGAAGCTGTATATTTGCTATTTGTATTTGAAAAATACGCGAGACAGTTCATGTAATATTTATTTTGTTATATTAGATTTTTTTTTCGCTATTTAAAATGATTCTTCGTTGTTTTTGTTTTAAACATTAATGACAAAACATCAACTATATGCTTTATTTCATTTTCAGATAATTACGTTGTTTCTTTGATTACTTTATATTGATTTTGTGCTTTCAGTTTCATTCTCTCAGTTTTTTTTTAATGAATAAAAGTTCCAATTGAATGTTCTTATTAATCTTCAAATGGTTATAGTATAATTAAAATATTCAAATACTTTAAAATACGTATTTTGCAGTAGCATATGCGAAAAATACGCGCGACCTTTCATGTTCGTATAAGCAGCGCGCCTGCTAGAAGGTTAATATCCCGTTAGTAGTCGCTAGTTGGTCGATTTGCCGCCCATCCTTCAGTGTTGCCAGATTTTTTTATTCAATAGCCACCAAAAATTTTTAGAAGTAGCATTTGATATACATAAAACACGAATAAAATAGAAGGAACGTCCATCACATCATTTCTTAAAATTATTGGTGAGAGTTAAATAAAAAAAGCTCAATCTGTAATAGGTGGCGCTGTTTCTAGCGACTACTAACGGGATATTAGCCCACATGACCTTTTTATGTAAAGGGCAATTATTAACACTGGCCACTACTAAATTTGCTTACAGTGGCCACTTTTCTAGCTATTGTTTTGAAAAAGTGTTTGTCAGTTTCAAAAAGCAGATTAACTTGGGCTGAAACGTGAATTTTATTATAAGTTATTATCAGAAGAAATTTTATCTTTTATTCACTAACAACATTTGTAATTGCTATGAAAAATTTGTTTACCTCATTAGCATTTGAAACAGGGTTAGAAATAAGCGGTTGTCAGCCGCATTTTGCGACCAATTTTTTCATTTTGACGCCTAGAATTCCAATCATAGGTGCCATATTTGACGCCTGAATTTTTTCCGCATCATACCTAATAATTTTCCCAATCCCATCCGACTGTAAACAAGTCTATTTCAGTCAACTGAACCTAATAGAAACTGATTTAAGAAATCATATCTCTATGAAAGTAGTTGACGATTTGTTAATGATTAAATTAAACAGCCCTAAATTGGAAGATTTCTGCCCAGAAAATGCTATTAAATTGTGGTGGAATGATGTATCTTCTGGGCGAAGAATGAATTTGTGATTTTAAATATGTACGTTTAATTTGTCAATGTAATTACATTCATTATGTAAATATGCTTTATATAATCTTGCATATATTATTTACAAGTTGATGCTTTATTATTATTTTTTTTAATATACATATTTAATTATAGATGGCACCTAGATTTTTCATTTTGACGCCCAAAAAATTTAATCCAGGTGTCATTTTGACACCTAGTTTCAAAATTCTTATTTCTAACACTGATTTGAAAATTAGAAGACTGATTTTTCTAAATCAACCTACTTTATTCTCTTACTGTACTTTTCAAAATTTTGAGAAACCCTGCTGTTTTGAATTGAATTCAATTACACTACTGAATTCAGCAGAAAAAAGACAACTGGAAAAAAAAAAAAAGTTATTTTTAGTTTAGTAGGTAACAAAATACTTATTTTGCTTTACGAATGTCAGCCAGTTACCAGTGGAATTGTACCTTAATCTTGTAAAAGCATTTATAATTTTATATCATTAGTAATTTACACAGAAGTTTTTTAAACATATCGTTTGAATTATTTCTATAAAAAAAAAAAAAAAAAAAAAATTCTGGTGGTCACTAATGGATTTTCTCAGTTTTGCCCTTTATCTTTTTGGCAGGTTTTTGACATGATAGTTTTTTGATGGTTTATACTGTCATGTCAAAAACCTCAAATTTTATCTTTCTTAGTATATTTTAACAATGAAGTAGTCATATTTAGAGAAATAAAATAATGTAGTCTAAAAAAAAGTGGTTATATTTATTAAAGGGCAAAATTAACGGTCGCCACCGGCCACATGGCGACTAAATAAAAAAAGATGGCGATTAAAAATTTTGCATCGATCGCCACTAAAGTCGCCACTTTTTGTGATCATTAAAATATTCTAAAAATCGAGCGACGATAGGCAATCGAAGCCTTGTGATTTTCAATCTTTTTCCATCCATGGCAAAAATGTCAATGTTCATTTTAAACTTGCTTTATTATATTCTACAACCTATAAAGAAATAGAATTGTTTAATATATCTCACTCATATAATTTTTGGACCCCCCCCTTTCCCTCCCTCTAACGATCTGTGATCACACAGCTTATAGAAAGCTTTATAATCTCTATTCATTCTCCATTTGCTGCAAAAATATAAATATCTATTTTAAACTTACTTTATTAGATTCTAGAATCTTTAAAGAAGTAGAATTGTGTAATGTCTCTTACTCATAATTCTTGTAATTCTCCCCCCCCCCCCTTCCTCCAACGATTGGCAATTACATGCTCCACTGAAACCTTGTGATTTACAATTTCTCTCCATCCATAACATAAATGTAAATATTCATTTTAAACTTTCTTGATTAGATTCTAGAACCTATAAACAAGTATATAGATGTATCCCCCCCCCCCCTGCCACACACACACACATGTGCGCTCCATTTCAACTAGCAGTTAATAATCAAATGTCCTGCAAAGCACAATCTTTTTCCATTATTATCTCCATAGTATTTAATGTATATTTAACCCATTTAAAATATTTGACAAATGTGTGTATCAAAATTTGATTTGGCTTAAATGTGCATTTTTCAAAAAAATTTGTATTTGCTTTCTTTTGAGTAGAAATCATCCTTTTTCCTTCCCATTTTAAAGTAGAAATCTCCCTATTTTTAAAGCTACAAATTTGGCAGCTAAGTAAATTATTTTTAATGAAGCAGTTAAGTTTCCATATCTATACTTTTTAAGAGGAAATATTTTAACTCTATAGAAATAAAATCATTTAAAAAAGTGTGCCTTTAGAAATAAGAAAAAATAATAAAACTGCTAACTGTATTTACACATGACCATGTAAAAGTTGTGATGATGATGAATCAGCTGATTCATTTACTAGAAAATATCAATGTGAACTGTGAATGATAACAGCTTATTTCACTTAAATAAATTGAAAAAAAAAAAAGTACTACTGAATTATCTGAAAGATAAAAACTTTTGCTGTTATTATTACAGCCCTATTACAATTTCAGTGTCCCTGTGTTAATTTTATTATTATATGTATTTCTTATTTTCATATTTTTCTTGTGGTAATTATACCGCAAAATGATGACAATGCTTTTTGCAGTCTGAAAGAAATAGTCTTATCATGTGAAAAGTGGCCACTAACTTAAAAAAGTGGCTACTAATGAAACTGACAGTACCGGCCACTGGCCACTAATGAATTTTCCCAGTTTTGCCCTTTAATATTTATAAGTTTCCCATGGTTAAAAATAATTTATAGAAGAGTATTATCTCTTTCCTATGAATGCCGATGATTTCTGTTTAAGTAAAAAAAATTGATATTACCTTACAAGATACAAAACTTATATAGAAATTTGTATGTTCTAAGGTGAACTACTTACTGCACACTTTAAATTATCAAAAAGTAAACTCTTTTAAATACATTCTCTGACTGATAATTAAAAAGGTGCCATAAGTATTTTTTTTATCCCAATGAATAAAATTACTGTATAATAACTGCATCATGTCTTTCCATTTTGGGTTATAATCAATATCAATAGCATGTTTTAATGGTTGGATGGTTAAAAATTTTTGAGATATTGCATGATTACCCAGACAGCACATCGCTTCCCCAGGATATCTTCAAGATGTCTTCTGGATGAAAAGGCATCCCAGAAACGTCCTTAAGATGTACTGTGGATAAGTTAAGCCTAACTGTGCTGTTAGGGTAGTTGAATTAAATTTTTAATATGAATTACTTGGCGCAATTTTTTAAGTAAGAGGATAATGGACAGCATATCTCACTTTTGTGAATTAAAGTCTTAATTTAAGACTTAAATGTATGAAAATTTTCATTTATATGCATTGAAATATAATATTACATACACTAAAATGCAATATTTAATAATACAGTAAAATTTTTCAAACTGTATGTAAATAAAAATAAATTTCCTTCACTTTTTAAAAATTTTCCTTTACATTTCAGCATAATTAAAAAAAAAACCTATCATTGAATTCCAAAACTAAACAATAACCTAATATGTTTAATTTATATTTTTAAATCATAATGTCAAAGTAAGAAGGGGGGGGGGATTTCTTTTTTTTTTTTTGTGTAAAATTTAGTTAGTTTTAAAGAATTTTAATATGCTTAACTGTATTGTACTATAATTCACCATCTGTATATGCAATTTTTCGTAGTTCTAAGGCAATTTACAAAAAGATTTATAAACACTCCCTCTCCTATTAAGAATTAAGACGATGCACAAATACATTTCCTAACAAACATTTAACTTAAAAATATGAATAAAATTATTTTACATTGGTTTCTAATTTTCACACAACATATGGTTTGACAGTTTAAACCAACTCTGCATTATTGGTAACCACAGCAAAATGATGTTTTAAGAGATAGTTGCCAAGCGTAAAAAGGTAAAAACATGTTTCTCAAAATGGTACCAATCTTGAAATTCACCAAAATAAATTAAGCCTATTTTCACGATTAATGAAAATCACTTAAAATTGTAATAGAAAATTGAGCTAGTACACTATACATTAACTTGAAAATGCATCAAAATCTGTACAGAAGTAATCACTATCACATACATACACAGGGTTAGAAATAAGCAATCGTTAGTCGTATTTTGCGACCAGTTTTTTCATTTTGACGCCTACAATTCCAATCATAGGTGCCATATTTGACGACTGGATTTTTTTTCTCATCATATCTAATAATTTTCCCAATCCCATCAGACAGCAAACAAGTCTATTTCACCTAACGTAATAAAAACTGATTTAAGAAATCATTTCTCTATGAAAGTAGTTGACGATTTGTTAATGATTAAATTAAACAGCCCTAAATTTGAAGGTTTTAGTCCAGAAAATGCTATTAAATTGTGCTGGAATGATGTATCTTCTGAATGAATTTGTGATTTATAATATGTACGTTTAATATTGTCAATGTAATTACATTCATTACATGAATTTTTTTTATATAATATTGCATATATTATTTACAAGTTGATGCTTTAAAATTATTTTTTAAATATACATATTTAATTATAGATGGCACTTAGATTTTTAATTTGGACACCCAAAAAATATAATCCAGGCGTTGACGCCTAGTTTCAAAATTCTTATTTCTAACACTGCACATATAGTTCGCGTGCAATTAATAAAAGAAACATCAGGGTTCCCACTCTTAAAAGAGAAAAAAATTCAAGGACTTTTCAAGTACTTTTCAAGGCCTATTTGAAATTTTTCAAGGACTAGGGGAAAATCGCAGAACGCTAAGCATATACACAAAACTTTAGTAACTATTTTCATTAGTAATATTTTTTTTATAATTAGAATAACTTTGCCTGTTTTCACAATACATATTTTTGATGAACTGACCAAATCAACTTTTACAAGAGTCAAAAAAAGTTTAGTTCAAGATTTGGAATCATCATGATTATTCCAAAGTTTTTAGGTTTAAGTCCTGGTCTAGTCACTTTCTGCTCAAAATTAATGAGCAGTACATCAAACAGGTATGAGACTGGCAAAAAAACCCAAACAATTGAAACTATATGCAAAGCAAGACAATGAAATAATTTTATGACAAAATCATATTAGACAATGGCGTGCACATGTGGAGATAGAGATAGTTTAGCCTTGACAGAATTTGCGCTAAGCCCGTCTATTGGAGTGGAAAATTCAAGGATTTTCAAGGACTTTGCACAAAATTCAAGTACTTTCAAGGGCCCTTGAAAAAGAAAATGAAATTCAAGTACTTCTTAAGAACTTTCAAGGACCGTGGGAACCCTGAACATCACTGGATACAGCTAATTCAACGTGGATGATTTTTAAATTTTAAATGCATAAAATTCCGTACAGCAGCAATCATTACCAAGCATGTATGCACACTTTGCATGATTTAAAGAAAGAAAAAACATCATTTGAAGCAGCTACCTGGTTATGCATAACCCTGAAGATACACAGGAATTACTACCAGAACATTCATTAATAAGCGCAATCTTACTTATTTCAATACATCAAAGAACTGTTAACAACACACTCAAAAAATTCCTACTAGGTCTAGCATTTTGTGCTGCACAGGGTTGGTAGCAGTGTTAATTTTGAAACTAGGCATCAAAATGACGCTTGGATTAAATTTTTTGGGCGTTAAAATAAAAAATCTAGGTGTCATCTATAATTAAATATGTATATAAAAAAAAAAATAATAATAAAGTATCAACTTGTAAATAATATATCCAAGATTATATAAAAAAGATTTATGTACCTAATGAATGTAATTACATTGACAATATTAAACATACATATTTAAAATCTCAAATTCATTCTTCGCCCAGAAGATCCATCATTCCACCACAATTTAATAGCATTTTCTAGGCAGAAATCTTCCAATTTAGGGCTGTTTAATTTAATCATTGACAAATCCAAATCGTCAACTACTTTCATAGAGATATGATTTCTTAAATCAGTTTTTATTAGGTTCAATTGACTGAAATAGACTTGTGTACAGTCTGATGGGATTGGGAAAATTATTAGGTATGATGATTAAAAAAAATCCAGGCGTCAAATATGGCACCTATGATTGGAATTCTAGGCATCAAATGAAAAAACAGGTTGCAAAATGTGACTACAGACTGCTTATTTCTAACCCTGGCTGGTAGATTTTTGACGGTTTAAAGTTTAAACCATGGTTAAAACCATCATGTCAAATGTCAAAAACCTATATTTATAATTTGTTATATAAAAACTTAGTTTAACAAAATATAGTTTATAAAGATTTTTTGAAAGTAAATAAGACTAATGTTCTTTGAAAAATACATTCTTATAATATTTTGATTAATATGAAAAACAAAATTTCAGGGTTTAAAAATTTCACTATGAATTGTTATGTTCATTCAAAATATGCTATGATGCTTTCATTCAGGGTTGGTTTTATGACATCAAAAACTGGTTAAAACCATCAAAACTTTTGAAAACTATACATGAAAAATGAAAACTATAATCTAAAATAATTTTATGCATATTTTTTAAGTTGTAATGTACCGGTTATATAAATTAACACTGATTATATATAAAGCATTTACTTACATATATATATATTTCCCCCCCCCCCCCATTAGGAAACTTATCAACGTATCATCTTAAGGGGAGAGTAAATGTTTTAAATATTTTTTGTAAATTGTCTTAGACCTATGAAAATATGCATATGTATCTTCTAAATTATAGTAATACAATTAAGTATATTAAAAATTCTTTAAAACTAACTTAATTTTAAATGCTTTCTGTTGATTATTTTTTATTTTCCCTCTTCACTTTAACATTATTATGTTTTAAAAATATGCACTAAACATTAATTATTATTACTATGTGACTTCGATGACAGGCTAATTTTTAAAATTATGTTGAATGTGAAATTTTAATGAAAATTTTTATCATTTAATCTTTTTAATTAAATTAACGAATCCACAATGTAATATCCAAATATTTCAGAATATACTGTCAAACTATAATAAAGTAAAATTGTGGTATAAAATTAAAAATCTGTTAGCAGTAACCATTTTTAAAAAGCGGGAAAAAAAAAAATGCTACGTTATACAATATAGTTTGAGAAATTTTAATGTTTTTAATATTATTACATTTTAGTGCACATAAATATAAATTTTCATACCTTTAAGACATTAATTTACAAAAAAAGATATATACTGTCCTGTGCATCATCTCCATAATTAAAAACAGCATTATGTAATTCATATTAAAATGTAAGTTTCAGTTAGTCATGCAATACCTTAAAAATTTTTAATCATGTAACACTGAAACATACCATTATTACAACCCAAAATGAAAAGACATAAATCAGTATATTTAACAGAGCTTTTTTGAAAATATGTAAAATTTTTGATAGCTTAAAGTGCAATAGGCAAGCAGTTCACCTTAGAATATACAAATTTGTATATTCGAATTTTTGTATTTTTAAAAAAGTAATACAATATCAATATTTTATATTCAAACAAATATCATTGGCATTCATAGGAAACACATAATACTCTTATAAAAATTACTTTATAACTATGGGCGACATATAAACTAAGCATTTTTTTAAAGACTAATTTTTTTTTACTTTTCTAAATATAACTTTTTTTTTTGTTTAAAGTATACCAAGAAGTGTAAAATTGGAGGTTTTTGACATGACAGTTTAAACCACCAAAAACTGTGTCAAAAACCTGCCAATCCTGTTTCATATAAGCTATGGAATTTATTTATAATTATGCCTAATACAGTATATGTTAAGCTTAGTTATGCGATATTTTACAAGTTTAGTTGTTTTTAATAAGATATTATTTATGAGTATATTTTAAGAAGTAAACAGATTAATCCTTTTGGCGAAACACTATTATAACATTTTGATTAGAGATGGAACGAAGCTTCGGCCACTTTACCGAAGCTTTGGCCTGGCCGAATAATGAGCGTGATTCGGCCGATTCGGCCTATAATAATTTATGTTGTGAATATTCTTTCAATAATTATTATTATATAAAATATTGTCATTTAAGTTATGCACAATGGTACCTTGCAGTGGCGGATTTAAGGGGGGGGCTAGGGGGCTGAAGCCCCCCCCAAAACACTGACATTTATAATTGAATATTGCAATTGTAAATTTTTTATTGGTCTAGAATAGCATTTTGAAAAGTCTTAGCCCCCCCCCCCCCAAAAGTTAAGTTCTGGATCCGCCACTGGTACCTTGTAATAAAACATAGTAGAGATTTATATTTAATTTAAAAGTTTGTGTGCATTGACCCTTTGGAACCATAAATCATACAACAATTAATAATATATTCTATTTAAATTGGAAGTTGCTAAGAAATAAGTTACATTACATTATATTTATAGTTAACAATTTAATTATATGAACAGCTTTAGTTGCTTTAAAATGAAGCTATTAAAATATTGCATGAAACATTCTTTAAATATTTCTAGCTTTGAAACTTAGTCATAGTCATATATAGTCAATAATTAAAATTAACAATATTGTCAATAATCAAGATTAACAATAACCTAGGATTATAAAACATGCAGAGAATTGTTGAAAAATAAATAAAAGCTGAATTTTTATTTATTTTTATAAACCAGAATATGAGGAGGGTGCCTATTACTTGCACATCCACACTAGATCTAAATTCTAAATATTTATTCCAGATAATTAAAGTTATAAAATTTATTCTAGATTAGTTATTATCACACGATAAAATGTTTTCTAGGTTAATACCTGACATACTGTAAATGGGTTTTTATGTTTATTTTCATCATATTACATACAGGGTAACCTTACTTCATTTTATCATTTATCACACAATTTTAAATTATGATGCAAAAAAAATCAGTGTTTTAGCATTTTTAGGAAGAATTCTATTCCTTTTTTTCCTCATACACATTTTCAGCTTCAGAAAATAACCTTTTGCTATATATACTGCTACTTGGAGCAGATAAATAGCGTTTGGCCGAATCAGATAATCTGGGAAATATTTTTTTATTCTCTCTCCATCTCCACCAATTCCAACAGACAATGTGTTTTATTTAAAAGCGGAATGTTTATATATACTTCCAGCTTTTTAGCAGATGAATTTTCAGAGTGTTCTGTGAGTAATTCATTGTTTGTGATTTCTGAAAAACAATCCTACAATGATGCCGGAGCTTCGGCCGAAGCTTCGGCGATTAGTTGGCCGAAGCTTCAGTATTCGGCGCTTCGGCCAAACTGTGCTTCGTGCCATCACTAATTTTGATTAACCCCCTGGGTACATTTGACGTCTGAGACACGTCATTCACTTTTTATTTTTGTTTTGCAATTCTAATTACTTGAAGACATCTTAATACTACATATGTCACCAATATTTTAGAAATAAATAAATTCTTACGTAAAATGTACTGCGTTTACATACTACTCCAAGCAACCAAAAATTATATCTGTTCACATGCAAATATTTTCTCATATAAATCCGTACCCAAGGGGTTAATGTAAAAACAAATCTTTAGGATTCTAAAATTCATGACTTATAAATCATTTTATTTTATTTGTAATACAACATTTTTTTTTTAGTATTCTATTATGTATTTAAATATGTCATTATTTATTTATTTTAATGACTGCTGAGATTGCAAGTTTTTAAGAAAAAACAATTTTTAATGTTAAAACAAGCTTGAATTGTTTCTTAAGCTCTCATAATTACCATGAGCCAAGAGAAATAAATGCTTTCTGGACATGTAAATTATTTAACATTTACTTATACACAGGTTTAAATATTTATACAGTCAATAATAATAATAATAAAAAAAATATTAATAAATGACTAGTGCAACAAATATAGATTAATAAATATAATTGTTTCAAATTCATTTTAACTTGCTGCCTATATATATTATGTTTTACTTAAAATAATAATAATATAATCCAGTATTCCCGTGTTTTTACTTGGCTTATGTTAAAATTCATAAATCATAAGTAACTTTGGAATTTTAGAATTGCATAAACATAAACATACAAAATATGTCTTCTACACATGCTTTGTATACATTTTTTAGGTTTGAAACACTTACATTTTCATTAATTATCATTTATAAATTGTCTTAAGATTTGTTACTTTATAAACAGCATAACATTTCGATATTAACTTATAAAAGGCAAATATTACTAACTTTTATTTCTAACCAGATTCTAGTTCATCTATAGATTTTGAAAATATAGGTTTTTGACGGTTTAAACCAGTGTTCATGTCAAAAACTTAACCCTGGACTACATTTAAATTGTTTCAATGGAACACTACTACTAGAAAAGAAGCCATACTTAAACAAAATAAATTTTAAAAATACAACCTGGTTTAAGGAATATCCTCAAAATGAGCACACAACAGTAAATCTCTTCAAAGCATGCAAAGACAAAATGGCATACACATTCAAAAACACATAGGGTACAAAACACAACAGGGGTGCAGAATATGTCCGAACGCCTGAACAAGGTTCGGGGGAAATTTAAACTGACTGGGGAAATTTTGAATATTTTTTTAAGAGAAAATAAAAATGTAAATCAAAAATAACAATTTGCTACTTTGAAGTGCTTAATACACTAATAGCGATATTTTTATGTTACACTGTATACTTATTCTCTTAAACATTTATTACATAGAACAAATGACTTTGTACAGCAAAGTAGATTTTTGCATTATTGAGGGAAATTTATACTGTGTTTGGGGGAAATTTCCGAGGTTTGAACATTTTCTACACCCCTACAAAACAACACCTCCCCCCCCCCCCCCCAAAAAAAAGACTATGTAGACTGACGTCAAACAGGGGTCAATCCAGGATTTCAAACTTAATACCTATTTTTTGTGAAAAATTGTAGTGCATTCTTTTTTTTCTCGCTCTCTGTATGTATGGGTGTGGAGGGGGGAAGCGAGAGTTCAAACTAAGTAAACTAATAAAAATAACGCTCAGCACAGGGTTAGAAATAAGCAGTCGTTAGTCGTATTTTGCGACCAGTTTTTTCATTTTGACGCCTAGAATTCCAATCATAGGTGCCATATTTGACGCCTGGATTTTTTCCTCATCATATATTTTCCCAATCCCATCAGACTGCAAACAAGTCTATTTCAGTCAATTAAACCTAATAAAAACTGATTTAAAAAATTGTATCTCTATGAAAGTAGTTGACGATTTGTTAATGACTACATTAAACGGCCCTAAATTGAAGATTTCTGCCCAGAAAATGCTATTAAGTTGTGGTGGAATGATGTATCTTCTGGGCGAAGAATGAATTTGTGATTTTAAATATGCATGTTTTAATTGTCAATGTAATTACAATCTTTACATAAATATTTTTTATATAATCTTGCATATATTATTTACAAGTTGATGCTTTATTATTTTTTTTTAATATACATATTTAATTATAGACGGCACCTAGATTTTTCATTTTGACACCCAAAAAATTTAATCCAGGCGTCATTTTGACGCCTAGTTTCAAAATTCTTATTTCTAACACTGGCTCAGCAGTTATTGTAAGGCTTATAGCAGAACAGGAATCAAATCTCACTTCTCTCTGAAGTAAACAGTTCAGTAGTGAGAGTAAGTAGAAGTTTTTATTTGTGCTAGTATCACTGCACTATACATGAATTGTACCAGGGCAAATATACACCTCACCATACAGTTTACAGTACAATATGGCCACAACTCCAGAGCATGTCTATACGGATAGGATACACGAGAGGATAGATTTGTTTACTTATGCTCAGTGTTAGAAATAAGAATTTTGAAACTAGGCATCAAAATGACGCCTGGATTAATTTTTTTTAGGCGTCAAAATGAAAAATCTAGGTGCCATCTATAATTAAATATGTATATTAAAATAATAATAATGCATCAATTTGTAAATAATATATGCAAGATTATATAAAACATTTATGTAATGAATGTAATTACATTGACAATATTAAACGTACATATTTAAAATAGCAAATTCATTCTTCGCCCAGAACTAGAAAATACATCATTCCACCACAATTTAATAGCATTTTCTGGACAGAAATCTTCCAATTTAGGGCTGTTTAATTTAATCATTAACAAATTGTCAACTACTTTCATAGAGATATGATTTCTTAAATCAGTTTTTATTAGGTTCAATTGACTTGAAATAGACTTGTTTACAAGTCTGGTGGCATTGGGAAAATTATTAGGTATGATGAGGAAAAAATCCAGGCATCAAAATGAAAAAACTGGTCACAAAATGCGACTGACAACTGCTTATTTCTAAACCTGCTTATGCTACACTGTTTCTCGCCTGCAACAAACGTTTGTGTGTAGAATAAAACCAACATTCTGTATGATTCTTGCTTTGTGATTCACATCAACAGAAATGCACAAACAAATAAGTTACTTTTCTTCGAAAATGTGGCTATTTAAAATGTCAGATTTTGCTGGGATGACTAAGATTTTTGTGAAAGTACCGATTTTAGCTGAATGATTTTCGTGAAGGTACCTTTTTTGCCAGATCGATTTTTGTGAAGGTACCCATAAACAGTAGTAAAATCGACCTGTATTAACCCCTGTCAAAGTTATAAATAAATTGTCTAATTGCTAAAATGTATTTTTTTATTTATTTTTTGTCAAAATTTAGGTTTAATGATTAATTGCTCAAATATGCAGCTGATTGCTGAAAAACATTTTCCCCAATTCAACAAGGCAATTATTTCCCGGATAATTAGTGAAAAATCACTCCCCCTCCCCCTAAAGCAGTTCCTTAAAATATGCAACTATGTTAATGACAAATCAGAAAAATTCAGTGTCCTTTTAATGTCTAATTACTAAAATTACTCCAAATACTTAAATTTATACAAACGATTTACTAAGAGTACTAAAATTGCAAATTAACAGTTTGAATTATATTATTACTGTAAAAGTTGCAGAATCATAAGCATCTGAAGCACACTACATTTAAAAAAAAAAAAAAAAAAGGCAAGAGCATTTGTACTTTATTTTTTTTTTTTTTATCAGGTATTATAAATGATAGATGTTAAAAAAAAAAAAAATTATAATTGTGTGCAGGGGCGATTGTAAACTCATAATTAATAAAGAAGTCCTACTTGTAATTTAAGCAAGAAAAAGTTTTTGCATGGAGACAGAACACATATCCAATATATATAATTTATTGCAGAAAGGTCAAATTGTCACGTTATGAAAAATATTAATTTTAATAAAGATTAGCAGTCATATAGAATTGATATTTTAGTCTTATTTTATGAATTTAACAACAAAAACAAATTTCAGTATTGAAAACTAAATACCTGAAATTAGGTATACAATATAGCACAAACTAAATAATACAGAATAATCAATGATATGCTTCCCGATAACCAGTTTTCTTATAGTTTGAGGAAAAGGCACATTCAATATTTTAAAATCAAGACAATTTAATATTTCAGATATTAGTATGCAAACATAAATAATTCAAAATTTAAACACATTCTTTACTTTTGGTTGCTAACAATATATGAATATAAACAAATGATAACAATCATATACAATGGTTTTGTTCACGTATAGCATTTATTTTCAGTTTGAAAGTTTTTTCTACCACAGAGCAAGAGCAGTAAGGGTGCAATGTTTTTATATAATCATGATAGGTAAGAAGGATATAATTTCTTTTGTATGAGGGGCAAAAAGGGTGCTTTATTTTTTCAATTAAAAAGCAGGCAGTGTGCAGCACCCCCTGAAACTAATTGGAGGAATCTCTGCATTAATACCTATGTAATTCATTTCAATACTGATAAACACATTTACAAAATAAAATTAATTGATTGTACATATATATATATACACACACACACACTACATATTTCAGTTATAGCTTACTAATAGTATTAAATCATAATATGTAATCTAGCAGTCATAACATTTCAATACTGAAGCAAAAACATTAAATTATAACAATTATACATTCAAATAGCAATGAAAATTTTAAAAATAGGCCAGTGGTTATGTCAATTTAATATATCATACCAAAAGTTATTGAATATAAAACATTTCTTCTAAAAAATTATTTCTGTTGTTGAATTAAGAAATATAATTACATTAAATTAAATCTATTAGGTTTGGTATTTGACTCCGATTGATAATGATGAATTTTTTTAATTCTAGCTGTATGATTAAAAAATAACTCGATTACTTTAACATTTAAATAACATTGTATGACACGTAACCCTAACTACACTTAAACAATACAAAAATAATTGACACTTAAAAAAAATAAAAAATAATTTTGAACAAATTGATATGCTGGTCAAAATATACGTAGTAAAATAGGGATCATTCAATTGAAATACACCGGGGGAAAAAAAGACGCAATCAGGTGCGACAAGGTGCATCGCATCTTTGCCCATCTCTTAACATTCATAAAAAAAAAACACCCGATACAAATCAATAATAAGATGAAGGTAAATGCATCCAACCTTGAGATATACATAATTAGGGAGGGAAAATGCATATAAATATCAGCAGCAAGACTACATAAAATACGACAGAGGTGTTTGTGACATTTTTTTTAAAATTACGTATCTGGATCATTATTGCCTCAATCAATCAACCAATCCGAAATTTATATTTAGAGATAATAGTAAATAATAGTTAAAAATTTTCTCGAAATAACTTGTATTAGTAAAATACAACAACAATTACAGTTATTATCAACATTAGAACTCAGTTTCAAAAAACGCATTTTGAATTTTCTTGAATACAAATGTTTCCTGTCAACGGTCACTCTTGAAGGTACATTTGAACTCCGGAAATACATCAAACGGAACTTTAAAAATGACAAACACCTCTATACAGACAAAAGATGTCAGAAAGATGAAAAATAACGATTGAGATACAAAATAAGGTAAATAATAAGCAGTAAATATTAATAAAATTAGGATAAAAATGCACACTCACCAGCAACCGCCATAATCCAAGCAATGTGACTAGCCCAACAAAACAACACATGGCAAACGGGTGTTGCCACACAAGTAAATCAAATTGAAAAAGCGTTTATGTAGGAAGAAGAGAAGCCGAGTGAAAAACCAGGGAGAAAAAGCTAGCGGAAATAGATAAACGTCTAATGATTCATATTGTACTCAACGAAGTAACTTGACGGTGAAATAGAATCGACAACTTTCAACCTGAGGAAAGGTCAAGGAAAAAGTCAGTAAGGAAAGTTCAGTTCGGTGCTCAGCGATCATTTTCTAAATAGGTAGTGGGAGAAAATTATGTCGCGCATTGAAACGTAATTATTTAAACAACTTGGAAAATAAATAAATATAGTAAAATTTTTCTTTTTAGAAAGAAGTATTTCAATAAAATACAGAGCGCTTAAAAATAAATTTTTGCTGAACAAATGAATTAAAAAATTAATGAAAAGAGAAAATATTCTATCAATTTATATAACATAGGAACATATAATTTGTCTGTAAAATTTCCTCACACTTATTAAAAAACTAAGGGGGGGGGGGGAGTAGAGGAGGCCTTCATTTTATTCAAAGTAAATAAAAAATAAAATCCCGAGTTAATATTTAAAGCTGAAAAATAGAATATATATGTCATAAAATGTTTAGAAATAATTACAAATATTATTGAAAATATAAAACAATAAACAGAAAAATAAAATAGTTCCAATAAAAGATAGACTGGTCACTTTGACGGCTAGTATTATCTATTTGCTTCCAATAAACTCACTGCTTTCATGCTGCCCTCGTGTCTACTTTTTAACCTGATGAAGGGCTGTGGTCAACCATTTTGATCCGAAACAACTGTTCTGAGTTTTTTTTTTTTTTTTTTTTTTTGTACCTAATAGGGTTTACTTACAAAGTTTTTATTCATTATCTTTCAACCCCAGTATTTTAATACATTTTACTGCAATATATACATTATGTCACAATAGTTCATTTTCACAAGTGTTACACAACCTGACATAAAAAAATATATATATATATATATATTGCTTTATTTTATACTGATAAATAAAAACTTCGTGAACATACTAAATAATTGTTTCGGATCTATATAATTAAACACCATCCTTCATCAAGCTAAAAAACTAATGCTCGGTACTTTCTTCTGTGTTTAATAGAAGAAAGTATTGATTTTTTAAAAATTTTCGATTTTGGATTTTCGATGGATTTATACGTTCTGAGAAGTCTAGAATACGATTTATCCATTTTTAGAAAATGCACGCCTGTGTGTGACAAAATTTTGTAGAGACGTACCTTATACTACACAGAATTTCATACAAATTGACATGTACTTGTAACTTGTACCATGATATAAATTAGTGTCTATCAACTTTTGATGAAAATCACCCGACAGGTGGAGATGCTATCCATTTTTTCTAAAATTTTAATATGGCACTATAGGACAAGATTCATATAAATGTGCATAATTCGAATTATTTCTATCAGATCATTATGAAATTAAAAAGACTTAAACTAGGAAATTTTTTATATGCACGAGCATCACTTCCCCCTTTGGAGGATAATTTTTTAATATGTATATCTTTCAAAAGAATTCGTCAATACATAACACGAATTTGTGGACTATTGATCTGTGATAATTTAAAATAAAGTTATCGATATATTTCATTTTTTTTTTTTTTTAAGGGTCATTTTGAAGAGCAAAAATTAACTTTCTTTGTATTTGTATACTTGTTAAGCTTGTCGGGGATCAGAATTGCTGCATTCATCATGGGGGATAAATTTTAATAAAAAATCACTTTATCAAATTATGAAGGAATTCGTATAAGAAAATAAAGTAGAAAGTTTTGTAATAGCCACAACATATATATATATATATTTTTTTCCTTGGAGGTGGTTGGAAGGTTGATAAAGAGTCGTGCTTGATTATTTCGATCCGAAACAATTTTTGAGCGTTTTTTTCAATCATGCGACCGTGCTTACAAAGATTTTGCTTATTACCATTCAGCGTCTTTATTTCAGTGCATTTTATTGCACAATATTGTGTAATAATCCATTTATATCATTTGAAATAATAATGGGAATAATTAACGTTTTACAAGAATAAAAAATCGCTGCTGTCATAAATACTGCTGTTAAAACTAGTATGTTGTGGCCACTATAAGACTTTCTTCTATATTTTCCTATATAAATTCACTCAGTTCAGATAATTTACAAAAACTATTATTTATTAAAATTATCTACCACGATGAATGCAGGCGGTTTTCATCTTAGAGGAAACTAACATTAAATCTTGAGAAACACATTTTAACTAACATCTTAAAAAGTGTATTTTCATAATGGTTATCTCATGTATCAAGTTTCGTACAGTTAAATGCCATAGAAGTTGAAATATAGCATTCCCGTTCCCGTTCTCGGGAAAGACTGCACTATAGCAGTGCAACCTGTTGGTAGATATACATCGAAACTGAATCGGCATAATGTCTCATGATGGCTTTCTCACGTATGACGTGTTGTTTGATTATACGCATTAGAACCTGAAACATAGTCTTCCCTTAAACTGAGAAAATTGCTGTATAGAAGCGCCACCTGCGTCAAGGTGCATCCACATATAAATTTATGCAATTTTGCGCAGCAGCTCCTGAGATATAACAAATTATGAAAATAGCTGCACAGCAGCGCCACATGTTGACACAAAAAATTGGTAGGCACTAACATATGTCAAGATGCATCTACATATAAATTTATATGCATTTTTAAGCAGTAGTTCCCGAGATATAGCCTTTTCATAAATTGTGCCCCCTATTGAGCTGTTAGCACCAAAAGTTGATAGGCACTAACTTTTATCAATTTGTATCTTGTGAATTTATATGTATTTTTGTGCAGTAGTTCCTGAGATAAAGCCTTGCCTTAAATTGTAAAAATCACTGCATAGCAGCGCCACCTATTGAGCTGTTGATACCAAAAGTTGATAGGCACTAATTTATATCAAGTTGCATGTTGCATCTATCTATATATGACTTTAAATGCATTTTTGTATAGTAATTCCTGAGATATAGCCTTCCCTCAAAATATGGAAATCGCTCCTTTTAAGCGGTTGACACCAAAAGTTGATTGGCACTAATTTTGGTCAAGGTGCATCTAAATATAAAATTATATGTAATTCTGTGAACTAGTTCCTGAGATATAGTTGCCACAAATTTTTTGTCACACACACACACACACACACACACACACAGACAGACATTTTTTATTCTACAAATGGTCGAATCATGTTCTAGAACTCTCAAAACGTGTAAATACGTCGAAAACCGGAAGTCGAAAATTTTTACGAATCCAAGAAGAAAGTAAAAACTACGCAGAGGAATACTAATGATTAACGAAACTTATATGTGTTAATAATGTTATTATTTTGTAATTAAATAAATTTTTACTTTCTTCTACATTCAATAGAAGAAAGTATTAGATTCGTAAAAATTTTCGACTTCCGATTTTCGGAGGATTTACACGTTCTCAAAAGGTCCAGAACACGATTTGACCACTTTTAGAAAATGTCTGTGTGTCTGTCTCTCTCTCTCTCTGTGTGTGAGACAAAATTTTTGTGGCGACTGTATCTCAGGAACTACTGCACAGAATTGCATATAATTTTATATGTAGAAGCACCTTGACCTTAATTAGTGTCTATCAATTTTTGATGCCAACTGCTCAACAGGTGACGCTGCTATGCAGCGATTTCCACAGTTTAAGGGAAGGCTATATTTCGGGAACTACTGCACAAAAATGCATATAAAGTCATATATAGATGCAACATGATATAAATTTGTGCCTGTCAACTTTTAGTGTCAACAGCTCAATAGGTGGCGCTGCTATGCAGTAATTTCCACAGGTTATTTCTCAGGAACTATTACACAAAAATACATATAAATTCATATATAGATGCACATTGATATAAGTTAGTGCCTATAAACTTTTGGTGTCAAGTGCTTAAGAGGTGGCGCTGCTGTGCAGTGATTTCCACAATTTAAGAAAAGGCTATATCTCAGGAACTACTGCATAAAAATGCATATAAATTTATACATAGATGCATCTTGACATATGTTAGTGCCTGTCAATTTTTGGGGTCAACTGACCAACAGGTGGCGCTGCTATTCAGCGATTTTCTTATTTTAAGGAAGGGTTATATATCAGGAACTGCTGCGCAAAATTGCATAAAAATTTGTATGTGGATGCACCATGACATAAGTTACTGCGAATCAACTTTTGGTATTCATTGCTCGACAGGTGGCGCTTCTACATGCAGCGATTTCCCCATATTAAGGGAAGACTATATTTCAGGTTCTAATGCGTATAATCCCACAACACTTGATATGGGAGAAAGTGAAAGCCGCTATGAGGCATTATGCCGATTCAATTTGGATGAATATCTACCAATAGGTTGCACTGCTATGGTGCAGTTTTTCTCGAGAACGGGAATGCTATATTTCAACTTCTATGGCATTTAACTGTACGAAACTTGATACATGAGATAAGCATTATGAAAACGCATTTTTTAAGATGTTAGTTAAACTGTGTTTCTTTGGATATTTAGTACTAGCAGGCTACGCCCGCTTCGCTGGTCACTATATCAGGGATGGAACACGGGCGCAGTATTCATACCGGAATCTGTTTAAGAAATTTTACTACCTATAATATAGTTGATTTAAGAAGTAGGAAATTTTCTTAAATTGATAGTGGTATGAATACTGCGCCCGTGTTCCATCCCTGCTATATTTAAATGAATTTTCAAAAGAATTGGATCAGTATTTATTTTTTACATCACATTACAAATAAAAAGTTAATAAAATAATAATAGTAATAATAAATAAAATAAACACTGAAATCGCTTTAGATCTCACTTCTTCGGGTACCCGTTGTCTAAGGCAGATCTTTTTTCTACCCGTACTGCATCGGGCCCAGTTTCCCACTGTCTATAGAAAGGTCTTTCCCGGGCACTTCAATCTGGGTATTTATCGACGACTTGTGGATTTTCTGTTATTTAAGAACTACGATTTTAAAGATGACTGTATCTCAGCATCTATTATATATTTTAGTTTTTGAACCATGTGTTTTATAGCCCCCGTTATTTACACTATATTACGATTTGATTCCGATTAGTGCAATAAAATAAAATAAAAAAGTAGATTTTCTTTTAAAAGGAATTAAATACATGAAAAACGAATTTTAATCAGTTTATCCTTTTGACTATAAACTACCATTTTTTTCACCCAATAAATAATATAAATAATAATAATTAAAAAAAAAAAAAAAAGATTTTTCTTTTAAAGGAATTAATTAAAAAAAAAAAAAAATAAATAAATAAAAAGAAAAATAAAAAGTTGCTATAGTATAAAATTTATACATAAACATAACAATTTATTTCTATTGCATTACCATTTGATTTTCAATAAATATAATAATAAGAAAAAAAAAAGAAAATAAGAAAATAAAATCGCCTTCAAATGAATGTATTAAATAAAAGATGAATTGCATAATAGCCGTTGCTAAGTTACGCAGACGATAACAACCGAAGAATAAATTCATGAAAAATGAAACATTGAAGCCAATATTTAAAATCGAAAAAACATTAATTTAAAAAATTCAAATTCGAAATTCGAAAAAATCTCGATGAGGTGCACACCTGCTGGGTTCCGGGTACCTATATGCCAAATTTGGAAGCTCTGCGATCAGTAGTGTGAGCACCAGAGCACAGACACACAGATACACAGACACACACACACACACACACAGACACTTCTCTTTATTTATATAGATTAGTTTTCTCTAAGATGAAAATCGCTTGCATTCATTATGGTAGATAATTTTAATGAATAATACTTTTTGTAAGTTATTCGAACTGAGTGAATTTATATAGAAAAATGTAGAAGAAAGTCTTGTGGTGGCTACAACATACTAGTTTCAACAGCAGTACCGCACAGTTTTTATTATTGATGCACACTGTAATTTAAAATCCATTTTTTTTTTCAAACTTTTAAATTTAACGTGTTTCTATAATTCTATCCTATAGTGGTTGTAAAAATTATTTTTACATGAAAATATTATAGAGGCCTTTGAAACAATATATTATGTATTATAGAACAAAAGTTAACGTAACATATGTGAAAGATAATATGGTGCATTTGGAAAATAGGGTGGAGCACTCGGGACACAATATAGTCTTTGATTTGTAGAGTAAGAGAAAAAAATTCTCTTTGACTAATTTTTCCGCAAAGCGTCGTATAACTATGAGGTTGTTGTCGATCGATTAATAACATCTAGTTTATATTGATACATACTTAGATTTTGCTTAGGGGGTTGTCTACATATAAAAACATGCATCAACTTTTTTTTTTTTTTAAGAAAAGCTACCCCCCTCCCCCTACTTTTTTTTCTTCTTTTGACAGTTCTTTTTGGGTTGTTTGGATCAAATGAGCCCGGAAAATGGCATAGTTTATACATTTCTTTAAATTTTTTTTCATAGAGTCAAGAAATGGGTTGCTATGTTAAACGTATGTGACAAACATTACTTCATATCTTCTAGAAAAAATATTACATTCTTTTTTTAAATGTGTTAGAATGAAGTAATCCAAACGTATTTCATGCTGTATATTTTCGTTTAAAAACTTTTTTTTTCTTTTTAATTATGTAAATTATTAACGAATTCATATTAAAAAAAAATATGAATTATGACTTATGTTAATTTTTGCACGAATAGAACGGGCATCATAAAAAATACGGGTTTTCAAATTTACAGATCATTCCTATCATTATTTTTCGAATTACAGGAATATTTCATTTCTTACTGCTGTTATAGAAAGCCGTCACTTGTTAACAGTTGTTTAACATATAACCTTGCATACACATGAATTAAAATAGTTATTCAAGGAAGTTTAGATGCACACGTAATTTTTACTTTCCTCTATAGTCAATGGAAGAAAGTATTGGATTCGTAACAATCGCTTGATAGGTGGCGCTGCTATACAGCGATATCTGCAATTACAGAGATGACTATATCTCAGGAATTACTGCAGAGAATTGCATATAAATTTATATGTAGATGCACTTAGGCATAATTTAGTGTCTATCAACTTTTGGCGCTAATAACTCAACAGGTGGGGCTGCTAAACAGTGATTTTTGCAATTTCAAGAAAAACTGTATCTCAGGATTTGATTATCAGAATTTCATACAAATTTATGCGTAGATTCATCTTGACATAAATTAGGGCCTATGAACTTTTGGCGTTAATTGCTCAATAGGGGGCGCTGATATACAGCGGTTTCCACAATTTAAGGGAAGACTATATCTCAGATTCTATTGCGCATAATCGAACAAAACTTGATATGAGAAAAGGCCATTATGAGATATTATGCTGATTCAATTTGGATGCAATCGCTGATAAATGGCATTGATATACTGCAATTTTTCCCGAGAATGGGAAAGATATCAGCTTCAGTTGCAAGCTAAAAATTCACTTCCGTTGGACATTTTGTGTAATACCTCTCTGAGATGAAAATAGTTTGCATTCATAATAGAAAAATAATAATAAATAATTTGTATTGCGCGAATTTGTATAGGAAAATATTGAAGAAAGTCTTGTGATGGCCACAACATATTAGTTTAATTACCATTGCTTTAGTTTATTCTATATTTAAAATTGTCATACTTCTTTTATTATATGAATGAATGTAATATTTTTCTGTGTGAGATCTTTATTTAACTTTTTTAAATGTAGGATTCTACGATAATTTATGGCAAAATTAGTCAAGGGTGGCTTTTTTTTTTTTTTTTTCTTTTTTTTTTTTTTTTTTTCCCTGACTGTACATTTTTATAATTTACCACAGTCAACCTTAATCATAATACAGAAACAACATAATTTATTCCATGCATAAAACAGTCTGTAAATAGCTCATTAAATTTGTTGTGTAATGACAACATTTTAACTATACTTGTATTTTTTAAAATAAAATAAAACAAAAATAATGTAATCTAAGATTTGGAAACGTTTTGACCAACCAGACAATTAATTGTATACAGCTAATTAATCATGGCCTTGTCAAGGGATTTAACTGATGTATCTGTATTCTATGCATGCATAATTGAAATCATTGCATATTCACTTTCTTTATGTAGATATATAGTCTCGATGTATCGAATGATTGAATACAAATTGATTAATAAAATAAAATGATAGCCAGAAGTATAATATAGAAAAGTGGCAATAAAAATTATCTCTCTTTCTGAAACTTGTAAATAAGTATAGCAGTATAAAGGTAAATTCTAAATAGTAAATTGGTAACATATTATTCTTAGTCAGTTTGCAGGAATAGATGTATTTTTTTCAAGGTGAATGGATTTCAAGGACGGTTAGTCAATACGTGTTTTATGGGAAAATGAGTGAGATAACTAGTTCGTGTCTAACGAAACATTGATTTATACATAGTAATGTTTACTACGGCCGACGATTTTTATGAAAATTACACAGAAAGTAATTTTAGTAAATTGTTTAGTCTTGAGTTATGTCAAGTAAAAAAGATAGATGGAAAAAATGAATTGAAAAATGTCAGAAAAAGGTAACATGATGGGATAAAAAAAAAAAAAAAAGAGTAAACATATTGATGTCCTTATTTTAAGATATTTTGAAAGAATGATATAATAAGCATTGATATGAAAAATCAATATATTTTTATTATTTCATTGAAAAAATACATTGATTTTACAGAACAACCCTATTATTATATTGGTTTCATGAAAACTGCAATTTGATTCAAATGTTTCTAATTTTTAATTGATATCATTTGTTGGATTAAAACCTTCATTTTATGTATGAAACCAGTAGAAGTATTTTATGAGAATATTGAACTGTTAAAAATATTTCCATTAAAATATTTTTACAACTGAATATATAATTGAATTAACTGAATAATCTCTTAAGAAAGAGAATTAATATTCATGTATATAAACATTTGTTTATGTAATTAATTAGTGCGTACATTGATAATACTATACAGAACTGCACGAGGATGGTTAAGGTCGTGCCTTGGAACTAGGTAACTACTCACAAGGAAACATTCAAAAGGTGTCGTCTTCAAAAAATACTGAAAATAATATATGTGATTCTAATCTTCGTAAAACACCAGAAAGTGAAAAAATTATCGGCTGAAATGAAATACAGCGACCACAAAAATTATCAAAATTAAGTATTTTTGGCGATTTAGCGCTGTTAGGCGATACCTTCGCTAGCACCGAGATTGCCGTGTACAAACAAAACCGTGCTTTGCTTCTCCGCGAAGTACTCAAAAACAATCGCCTAACAGTGTAAAATCGCCAAATATGCTTAATTTTGATAATTTTTTGTGGTCGCTGTAATTCATTTCAGTCTGTAATTTTTTCACTTTCTGATGTTTTATGAAGAGTAGAATCACACATATATATATATATATATATATTTCAATATTTTTTGAAGACGACACCTTTTGAATGTTTCCTTGTCAGCTGGAAATTTCTCCAGCATCTTATTTATAGTTATGATGAGTTCTTCACTTTAAAATAAAATTAGAACAAAGAGAAGAGAGAGGCACCAGTGTACGCATTCGATGAACGTAGGTTTGTTGCCGCTATTATATTATTGCTGTTGTTATTATTATCATTATTATCATTATCATCATCATCTTATAAATTCAAGAAGGGTTTCTTATATGAAATCTTGACGTAGCTTTCGATCATAAAGCATTTAAAATTTTTATTTTTCTAAAACATGCATTGTGATATGCATCGAAATTGTACACTATCTACCAATAAGTATTTATAAACAGAATTTCAGTTCCCCCTCAAAATAAAAGATAAAATGTAAGAGGTTTTATTGACATTTTTATTTTTATTCAATCAATGGTAATACAATTTTGGCTGATTGTAAATCCCTATCATATATGTTCCTATTTTTTGAGAGGAACTGAAATCCTGTTCATGCTATCTCTCATAACTTTTTGAATTAATACGATATTTGCTTGGGTTGCTCAATACTTTTGGCTATTAAATTATGCAAATGAAATTTTTACTTTCTTCTATATATTCAATAGAAGAAAGTATTGGATTCGTAAAAATTTTTCGACCTTGGGTTTTTGATGGATTTACATGTTTTGAGAGCTGTAGAACACGATTTGACCATTTTTAGAAAATGTCTGTCTGTCTGTGTGTGTGTGTGTGTGACAAAATTTTGTGGCAACTGTATCTCAGGAACAACTGCACAGAATTTCATACAAATTGGTATGTAGTTGCACCTTGACATAAATTAGTGCCTATCAACTTTTGGTAAAAATTGTCTTACAGGTTGCGTTGCCATCCCACTTTTTCTAAATTTTTAACATGGTGATATAGGACAAAATTTTGTATAAATGTGCATAAAGAGAATTATTTTTTAGTAATCATTATGAAATTTACAAAAATTATTTATAACAGAGATAGTCAACTGGGAAAATTTTTTTGTATGTGTAGGAGCCTCGTGAACCACCCTGGGGTATGGGGAAGTCCCCCCACGAGGGGAGTAAATTTTCAAGACGGGTATCTTTCGAAAGGTCTCGTCAATACCTTTAAAACGAATGGTTGAACTATAAATCTGTGATAATTTAAAGTAAAGTTATCGATTTTTTTTTACTTTTTACGAAAAAAAAAAATAAATAAATAAATAAAACTTAGAAAAAAATTGTAATTAAAAAAAAAAAAAAAAAAAAAAAAAAACCAAACTCTGTATTTAGTTGGCCCTGCCATAAACTGGTGCTGATTAGATTTGGGGATCAATCGCACAACAGGAGGCGCTGTGATCGTATTTTTTCTAAATTTTTAACATGGCAGTATAGGACAAAATTTCGTATAAATGTACATAATGAGAGTTATTCTTAACCTGTGATTGTAAAATTAATACGAATTATTAATAGTAGTAGTAGTTAATTAGGGAAAAAAATTGTGCATTTGGGGGCATCGCTTCCCCCCCTGGGGGGAAGTACCCCACGGGGTGGGGTAAATTTCAAAGATGGGTATATTTCGAAAGGTCTCGTCAATACCTTTAAAACGAATGGTTGAACTATAAATATGTGATAATTTAAAACAACGTTATCGATTTTTTTTACTTTTAACGAAAAAAAACTTGGATTTTTTTTTTTCAATATTGTTACTGAGTGAAGTTGTATAGGAAAATATAGAAGAAAGTCTTGTGGTGGCCAGAACATACTAGTTTAAAAGGTAGCGCATGCGTAGTTAACACATTGAGCGCCACGCGAATTCTTAAAATCCATTAAAAGTCCATAATTATTCCTCCCGTAATAAATAAAAATTAAGCAAATTTTCAATAATTACTTAAAACAATGTAATATTTTTAGTTTTATATCATATTTTACACTGTCAACCACCGATGGTTGACGCGGTTTTATATCATACTAGCAGGCAACGCCCGCTTCGCTGGTCCCTATTTTTAAATGAATCGCTATAATTACTGAATTCTCAAAATTGCATTAATTTTTATCACGTGAAAAAAAACAGAAAAGAAACCTTATTAGGAAAAATGTCGCACCGGGTTCTCACTGTTTTCAGAAAAAAATCCCAAAATGCTCTAACTCTTATTTCTATTATTTTCCCCCTTCACCCCCCCTCCCGTCTATCCTAATAATTTTAAAAATTCGAAAATATCCGCAGTCGATTTGTAGGTATCGAAAACCTCTATATACCAATTTTGAATGCTCTAACTCTATTCTATTTTTTTTGCCCCTCCGCCACCCCTTCCCGGCCCTCCTAATAACTTTACACTTTCGAAAATATCCCCACTCGACTTGCTGGCCTCTAAAACCTATCTGTACCAATTTTGAACGGCCTAACTTTATTTCTATTTGTTTTTGCCCACACCTCCCCCTTCCCGCCCCTCCTAATAATTTTACAAATTCGAAAATATCCGCAATCGATTTGTAAGTATCGAAAACCTCTATATACCGATTTTGAACGATCTAACTCTATTTTTATTTTTTTGCCCCCCCCTCCCCTCCCCCCCTTCTCGCCCCTCCTAATAACTGTACACTTTCGAAAATATCCCCATCCGACTTGCAGGCCTTTAAAACCTATCGGTACCAATTTTGAACGGCCTAACTGTATTTCTATTTGTGTTTGCCCATAGCCCACCCCTTCCCACCCCTTCTAATAATTTTACAAATTCGAAAATATCCGCAATCGATTTGTAAGTATCGAAAACCTCTATGTACCACTTTTGAACGATCTGACACTATTTTTATTTTTTTGCCCCCCCTCCCCCCCCTAAAAAAAATCGGAAAAAATCAAAAAATGAGTTTTTGGAAATATTTTCAAGAAGACGCTTGGTGGTTTTTTTTTTTTTTTTTTTTACATATTTGAGCTATTACTTTTACTCGAAAATCCGTATTTTTCTAAATTTGCCTCCGACAATCATTTATACCCCCTTCTCCCGTTAAAAATCCAAAATTCCAAAATCACAGGAAACGATTTTTTCGTATTCAAGTCTAGTCTCCCCATCTGCAATTTCTTCACTGTGAAGTTATTTGGAGCCGAGTTATACTTATAAATGTGTTTTTGCCTTATGCGCCTCCGAAAATCATTTATACCCCCTTCCCCCTTTAAAAATCCAAAATTCCAAAATCGCAGAAAATGATTTTTTTTTTTTTCAAGTCTAGTTTCTCCCTCTGCAATTTCTTCACCGTGAACCAATTTGGAGCCGAGTTGTGCTTATAGAGGTGGTTTTTGCCTTCTGCACCTTCGAAAATCATTTTCAGCCCCTCTCCCCCCTTAAAAATCCAAAATTCCAAAATCGCAGAAAATGATTTTTTTGTACTTAAGTCTAGTCTCCCCATCTGCAATTTTTTCATCGTGAAGTAATTTGGTGCCGAGTTATGCTTATAAAGGTGTCTTTGCCTCCTGCGCCTCCGAAAATCATTTTCACCCCTTTTTTCCCTTAAAAATCCACAAAACCAAAATCGCAGAAAATGATTTTTTTGTATTCAAGTCTAGTCTTCCCATCTGCAATATCTTCCTCGTGAAGCAATTTGGAGCCGAGTTATGCTTATAAAGGTGTTTTTGTCTTCAGCAACTCCGATAATCATTTTCACCCCCTTCCACCCAAAAAAATCAAAAATTCCAAAATCGCAGAAAATGATTTTTTCGTATTCAAGCCTAGTCTCCCCATCTGCAATTTCTTCCCTGTGAAGTAATTTGGTGCCGAGTTGTACTTATAAATGTGTTTTTGCCTTATGCGCCCCTGAAAATCCCATTTTTACCGACCCCCTACCCCCCTTAAAAATCCAAAATTCCAAAATCGCAGAAAACGATTTTTTTGTATTCAAGTCTAGTCTCCCCATCTGCAATTTCTTCACCGTGAAGCAATTTGGAGCCGAGATATGCTTATAAAGATGATTTTTGCCTTCTGCCCCCCCCCCGGGGGGGAACGGGGGGGTATTTTGCAAAATCCCGTCTTAGTGAGCGTCAGGGTCCTAAAATCAACCTGCTCACCAAAAATTGTGACTCTATCTCCCATAGGATCGCCACAACCGTGTTGAGTCAGTGAATCAGTGAATCAGTGAGTTTACTCTTTTATATATATAGATTTGACACTGTCAGCCGCCGATAGCTGACATGGCGCTCAACGTGTTAATTTTTTATTGGTATTGCATTTACTTTCGTGGTAAAACTTTCACTGAAATGTTTGAAGTATAGGGTAAGTGCATCAGTGATTGACACTTTTAGAGCAATACCTGATGTTTTTAATGTGTTATGGTCATCAGAAAATATTTTTAGAAATCTTAAGTTAATATATATGGTATGAAAGACATTCAGAACCACATATATGTTAAAATACATATATACAGTCGGTAACAAAAGTGTCCGAACACTAGAAAAAATTCCTATGTAAAAAGGTACACTTCATACGGTTCTGTTAAAAAAAATCCTTGTTGAATCATGTTCTTAGACTGACTAAGAACAGGATTCGACAAGGATTTATTTAACAAAACCGTATGAAGTGTATTTTATTTACATAGGAATTTTCGCTAGTGTTCGGACACTTTTGTTACCGACTGTACATTTGATAACAATTATATTTTTTTTATGAATTTTTATTTGACACTCACTCAGTGTTCCAGTAATTGACACTGCCAGTTTTTCCTTTTATCAGTAATTGACACTCTATGTTCCAGTGTTTGACACTGCTAGTTATTCATTTTACCAGTTATTAGCACCCTATGCTCTAGTGTTTGACATAAAATGTTAAAATTCTTATATGTAAAATATATGATTTTATTATTTTTATTATTTATTAATTACTTCGAGATAGATGTCAATTACTGGAGTACCTACCCTAACATGTTCTGTACACTCCTAAAGTTTTAAAATGATTCCTTCAGTACTTTTAGAGATATATGACAAATTGTCTAGAATCTGGAATGGCTGACATGGCGCTCAACGTGTTAAAAATTATTTAGAAAAAAAGCTCATATTTCAGAAGATTTTTAATTTTTTTTCTTTTTTTTTTTTTTTTTTTTTGCATTCTGATTCTCATAGCAATATATGCTGTGTCTAATGTAGTATGACAAGTTTTTCTAACAATCTGCGTGTTATAATTTAAAAAATAGATTTTTTTTTATTTCTATTTTTTAAAGAAATCGTCATATTTCCATGAATATATGTGGTATCCTCATAAAAAATTATACAGAAAATTTAGAAAAATCCTCATAATCACACGCTACAGCCAAAACGCATTTAAACGCATTTTTTTTTTTACGCTTTTTCCAGGGTGATTCAAAACATTTTGATTTTTGTTTAAATTTTTACTGGTCCACTTTTCCTTCTTAGGACAACACTTTTGCTGAAATATATAAGGTATAACATTTTCTTTGTACTCTCAAAGTTTCAAGATAATTCCTAGAGAATATTTCTAGATATTTGACAAAACATCAAAATTCGAACGTGTCATCCAAATATTTTGATAGACAGTGTATACTTTTTTGAGCAGTATTTATAAATGAAGGATTAACAGAAAATAGTACTACTATTACTATTACTATTACTACTACTACTAATAATAATAATATTTTGAATTATTCCTTAATGAACTGATCTATGAAACATTTCACTTTTTAGAATGATTTAAGGGGACATACGACTCTTAGAACTTCAAAAAACATCGATGTAATTATAGTCTTTTTTTAAGTAAATTATTATTAACTAAGCTTCATTGGGCATGCCTCATTGTTACCTATAAGTTTATTATGTATTTTGGAATATAATTTAAATTCTGTGATGAATTATTTAATAATTTATGTGTTAATAATAAATGTTTTTTTTTTTACCTTGCGCGCAGGATATCTCTGAAACTATTTAATATTTTTTCTTGAAATTTTCACAGATTATGTAACATATCAGATCCTTCAATCTGAACTTAAAATTTGTTCAAATTTAGGTTAAACATATATTAAAAAAAAAAAAAAAGTTTAAAGATCCATTTATTTTTTAATAAAATTTTAAGTATCACCTGTAGGAAAAATAGGGGGGGGGGGATACAAATTTAGGTTCAGTTTGAAAGATCTGATATGTTACATAATCTGTGAAAATTTCAAGAAAAAATATTAAATAGTTTCAGAGATATCCTGCGTGCAAGGTGAAAAAACACGTTTATTATTAACACATAAATTATTAAATAAATCCCCGCAGAATTTAAATTATAATCCAAAATATATAATAAACTTATAGGTAACAGTTAGACATGCCCAATGAAGCTTAGTTAGCAACGATTTACTTAAAAAAAAGACTATAATTAAATCGATGTTTTTTGAAGTTCTAAGGGTCGTACGTCTCCTTGAATAATTTTATTCAAAGTTGTAACGGAATGATTTTTTTAAATGAAAGTTTAAATTTTCATATTCATATACAAATTTTTCTTTTCACTATATTATATACAACATCTTTCAGATGTTTAAAATTATCGGTATTCGAAACTGATCTCGTTAAAACAAGTAACCAGTGTTAGAAGTCTGGGAAAAATCAGAATTGAAATTTTTCTCTTTGGACTCGGATTGCGCCGGGATTAGATTACATTTTGCCCGGGACCTTGTTGACCCTTTTTTTTTTTTTTACTTTCCTCGTTAATTAGCGAAGAAAGTAGATGATAATATGTTTATTTTTTCATTTATTTTACATAATTTTATATGAATGTATGTCATGTGAAGTTTTATTTTCTTAAAAGAAGTTTGGAACTTCGACTCAACTGTTTGTCATTTTGACCCTCTGTTCGTACTCTGATTTCCGTAGCCATTCTTAACATGTCTAGAAACTGATATATGTTATTGAAGGTCACTATATTTCTAATTTAAAACGGCGTGCATGGTGCTACTAGTTTGCACCTATGTATAGATAAGAGAATTTAGATACATTGCGGTCTATGTTCAATAAAGAATCGCTTTTGTGCAAATTTTAACTACTTTTCAGGGGACATGATGTGACGAAATTAACAATAATAGTCGTTTACAGGGTCACACAAAAGGAATCTTATACATTACGGGATAAGTGAAAATTGCTGAAAGTGTATTGTTATTATTATTAAGCATTAATGCTTTTCGAACATTGTTTAATAAGTATTTATATATTCAGTTTGATTTTCTGCCTGTCCACCACCTGCTTTAATTTATATGGATTTATGTAAACAGCATAAATCAATTATGCACACATATTTCTATTAAAAAATTTAAGGTATGTAAAATATAAAAATATTTTTGATTGTAAAAATGTTAGTAAAAACTTATGATAACGTTTGGACTTAACCTATGCTTTAGAATTTGCATGCAGCTATATTTAAATATATTTTCGTTAGATAAATTGCAAGTTCGTACATTTTGTGATATTTAAAGAGATTTATTGTTAAGAATTTTTAAGCTATACATAATTTTCTGTAGTTCTTGTTTGTGTGTGATAAATTGTCTATGTCTAAATGTGGAATAGTTTTGTTAATCTATTTTCTATTACACATATTTATAAAAACCTCTGAAAAGTACAATGCTACTGAATTCTTGCATAAATGTAAGCAATAATATGTAAATATATATTTCCATTTTTTGATTGGGTGGGGCCTGATTTTATCGGAATTTGTCCGTTCCTCAAAATTTCGGCCAGAGTTTCAAGTTAAAATGTATTTAGCAAAAACACTGATATTTCATCAGATATTTAATATTTTTATACTCTGGTTGCAGTATGCTGTTTTTACTGCAATATGTTCAGTTTTCAAAAAATGACATTGTATTCAGTTGAAAATCCTTCTATTTATAAACCAAAAACATATAAAGAAAAATTTCGATTTCACGGAGAAAAAAACCTTTATATCTTCATAAATATACGGGCCAATCCCATACAAATGAATTCAGACAATTAAAAAAAAAGCATCATAATCATATGACATCGTTAAAACACTTTTACAGGGTGATACCAAACATTCTGTTTTTCTTTAATTTTTTACTGGTTCCCTTTTTGCTTTTAGGCAAAACTTTCTCTGAAGTATAGAAGTATAACATAATCTTTACACATTTGAAGTGTCAAGATAATTCATCAAGTACCCCTTGAAATATTTGACAAAACGCCCGGTCATTTATGGGAATGTAGCGTATTTAAAATATAAATTGATTTATTAACCAACACCAGCCCTCATTTTGGCAAATTACTATTGTCTCAGAATATATTCATATATATATATATATATATATACATGCATAACATTTGTCATTTTACATTTTCCTTTAAAATTTTACTTTGAATCGTTTTATAATGGATTACATTATTAAATACAGAAGTGCATAACCAAAATTCTGATATGATAATTTTGGCTGATCTTTATGCTCTTCGGTGAGCTAAAACCGAAAATGAAGCCAATTTTTCTCTATCACGTATAGATTTTTGTCAATACAGGGAGCATCCGACACAACTTTTTCCGTGAATCTTCACCCAATATAATTATATGGTAATTTTTATAGTAGGTTTCCTTGATTAATTATAATTAATTGAAGAAATTGTGTCAGTATGCATCCTGTATTGACAAAAATACATACTTGATAGAGAGAAACTGGCTTCATTTTCGATTTCAGCACCCCCAAAAAAACATAAAGGTCAACCAAAATTATTAAATCAAATTTTGCAAAAACTATTTTTGTAGATCTGTGATATATTATTAAATCTTCATAACCATATTTCATACAAATAAAACCAATACTTAACTTCGTGTACAATTTTACAAGCTATTCATTATTAGATACTGGATACAATTTTCTACTTTATTTATTTCATTTTTAATTTTTTTTAAACTGAAATTTTAAATATTGTAAAATTTATTGTAATTATTGTAAATATTGTAAAATTGTGTGTATACATACATATTTCTTTGATTCATTATAGTGGGATAATGTTACACCGTTTAAATAAAATGATTATTTATCCTCATGTACATTATAACATATTCTTAACATATTTACACAGATTTTCTAATATTTATTGGTGAGAAAGCGGAAATCGGAAATATCTACCGATTACAGGACGAACTTCTTTAAAACCCCAAGGCTATGCAAATCTAGAAAATAAACAGTATGATTATCACACACAAAAAGGAATCATTGCAAGCAGTTAGCATCGATTGCTATAATTAACGTTAAAATAAATTTTCTGCAACTAGAACAAACACTCAATAAATATAGTTCGTATACGCGAACATAACTGGAGAAGCGTGAAATTATATGTTTTGAAATTGTTTGTTAGGAAATCACATCTGAAGGTTTATTTCTGTTGGTTGGTTTTCCATGTATGTTTCTTGACATTTAATCCATCAGTATGTAAAATCTCAATAGAGTTTCAGCTGAACAGCGTGAAAGAAATATTTTGAAGTTCGAAGTCCTTTGTTCTTGATATTATGATCACTATAGATTTTTATGCATAATTCATGAGTAGAAAAAAATCATAAAATAGTTGAATATTGTTTTATTCTTTAATAAACTTACTATTTTTCTAAGAAAAGTTATTCTTTACAAATAATGATAGATATATTTAAAAGAGTAAATAAACAATTTGGTTATTTACTCTTTTAAATATATCTATATAAATAAATATTATATAAATAAAGAAATATTATATAAATAAAAAATAGTTTATGTATCTTGCTATATACATCGAAAATTTATACTAAAATATTCGACACATTTCAATGTGTCATCGTGTCAAGCGATTGATCAAATTCGTTTCTCTTAACATGAATATAGTAATATCTCATAGTAGAAATTTATGGGAACAAATGTATGATGGGGAAAACCTATGGTCCACCTATGCCAACTAATTTTATTTTGATAAAATTGTTGTATAAGTTAACTTAAATATATTTATACCACTATTCAGAATTCAATAAGAAAATATAGATCATTTTTAGAATAACAGTTTCAAAAGAATATAGCATAATATAATAATAATGATGATGCGTATGTATGAAAGGTAGCAATCACATTTTATTACTTTCTCTTATCCATAGGGTCGAGAAAGTATTGTTTTAGGGTCAAATTTTCGAACGTGAGTTTCTGTTATATTTACATTTTCTGAGGTCCCCTGAATACGAAAATCATATTTTTAAAGAATGGTCTGTGTGTCTCTTATCAGCATATCTCAAAAACAGATAGTAGCAGAAATTCCAAACTCGGTATTCTAAATGTGTATCATATAGGGATGCTACAGTAAGCTTTTCGTTGAGATGAAGCAAATGGTTCGTATACAGGGACACTCAAAAGTATTCAGATACATTAGGTCTATGGGGGAAATTGCAGGTAAGTAGATTTTAACATCTATAGACTGCACTAAACCAAATGAAACGAATATATATATATTTTGTAATAGAGATAGTCAACAGGGAAAAAAAAATTGTGTATGTAGGATCCCCGCCTCCCCCCCTGGGGGGGAAGTCCCCCGTCGAGGGGAGTAAATTTTCATGATGGGTATCTTTCAAAAGAGCTCGTCAATACCTTTAAAACGAAAGGTTGAACCATCGATCTGCGATAATTTAAAATAAAGTTATCGATTTTTTTCATTAAAAAAAAAAAAAAAAAATGTAATATTGAGAATAAATTCCACTTTTTTTTTTATATTTAGTGTTATACTACTTCTCTGATATGAAAATCGTCTGCATTATCATAAAAGATAATTTTTTTAAATGATAATTTTAATAAATTATTTTTTTTTTAAACAGAATTATTTTTTAATAACCGAATTAAATTCTATATAAATGTAGGTGCATTAATGAAACGGGGGGTTGAGGGGGCGGTAGCCCCCTCACACAGAACTAATTATCATATAAAACTCTTCCGAAGCCTAATTTGAATTGTTTAACACAGGTTTACATTACAGTACTTGTTATCTTACCTCTTAATCGGCAACCTGTATTTATAGTATTAAATTTCAGGGTAAGAGAAAGTCGTGTGAGTGACACATCTGATTATTTTATTGTCTAAATATGGCGGTTGCATGAATAAACCACGAGAGTTCTGAACATCACTTGGAATAATAGCAACATTAAAATTGCCTGATATTATGACAGCGTTTCGTATACGATCTTTTAGAAAAAAGAAATTTTGGAATTATGGATGGGATAGTTACTTTCATTAACAGTTTTTGTAAAATCTCCATCGTAAGTAAGATTATTTCGTCAAACCTATGTCTAGGATGATAAATTTATCTCTTCAAGGTAAGAAAAAATATCTACTCTACTGATAAGGTTTATTTAGATGGCAGATTGAATAAGGTATTATTATTATTTATTTTAGAAGATATATTTAGCTCAGCCGAGTGTAAGCTGAAGATAAGGCAAATTTTTAATATTTTAACTGACAGAAAAAAAAAAAAAAAAGAGAAGAGGAAGAAGAAGAAGAAGAAGACGATAAAAACGAAAATTTTACCTTTATACGTTTAATATTTCCTGTCGTCTAAATTTTTCTTACTATTGTTATAGCACTTCGAATATTTGTCTGAAAGAAATACCTCTAAGATATTGCAATTTAGACAACATGCAAAATTTTTATTTTCTAAATAATGGATTTTTATATTGTTATTTACTCTAAAAATTTAAAAAGAAAGAAAAATTCAATTTTAGCAGATTCAATTTTAATTTTCTGAGATGTGCTCTTAAGTTATTATTTACGTTTTTTATAACAAAATGTTATTGGCAACTGAATATAACTTAATTTATTTTTAAATGAATAAAATACAGTTTGGTGACCTCTAATTATTATTATTATTTTATTTATCCATTTACTTTCTTTGGCAACAAATGTTTTTAAGATTTACAAAGAACGATTTAATTCAACATTTTAGTTCCCCATAGTACTATAGATATAGGGAACTTAGGTAATCGTGAAGATTTTCGACCTCTGTTCTTTCACTTTTTTACACGTTTTCAGGTGTGAGGAATCCGAAAATATCCAAATTGTGACCGTCTGTAGGATGTCTGTTAGTTTGTTAGTCCGTTAGTATGTTAGTTTGTTAGTCTATGTACACGACATCTCACGAAGAAATGATCGCAGAGAGGTTGGACTAGTTTTAAAATATTATTTATGACACTGGAAAGAACACTATTCATTTGTAACATCATAATTAAAAAACTTCAGAAGTAATTCGAAATTTACGGTTTTCTTAACATGGGAGAACAGGGCAAAATTTCACTTAAACGTGCATGAAAAGAAATATTTTCACCGCAAAGATGTAAAAACAGCTTTTAAATATCAGTTTTGATTCCGGGATGAACATCATTAACTATAAACATGTTACTTTGAAAATTTTGCAAATTATTCGAAATTTACGAATTTCTTAACATGGCAGAACACGGAAAAATTTCGCATAAACGTCGGTTTTAAGAGATATTTTCATCCTAAAGATGTCAGACTATTTTTAAAATATTATATAAGAGGCTGGCATAAACATCCTTGACTCTGAATTTTTCAGTTTTAAAGAATAATTTGGAGGTTCTTCGAATATGAGGTCGTAAATGTCCGATTTTTCCATGCGATAATAGACTCGTACAACATATGCTGTATAAAGTTCATTCAATGAAAATTCTTTAGACAGCATGTACTACTTCAATGTCCTGTACAATATCATTCTTTTAAATTATGGTGACGCATATTGTTATATTTAGTAAATTTAATTGACACATAAGATGTATTTAGTCATGGAAGATATTTAGATGCACTAACTAATCCTATTATTATTCATTGGCAGTAAATAATGAATATTTAATGCGTATAAATTTAACTAAAATATGGATCGAGAACGCTGTTTATCTTTGTAAATACTTAATATTCATCGAATTGAAATACTGCAAGGTTGTTTTTAAATACAATCAATTTAAAGGGTATAATTTATTTATGTCTATCATATGAAAATTCTGCTACAGTCAGATGAGTTATAATTTTCAAATATTACAAAAAAAAAAAAAAAAAACTATTGCTTTAAGTAATTGTATTAATTTTTGTTCTTCTGCCTCTCTCCGAACATATACACTTAAGAAAAAGATTATTAATATTATCTTTAATCTGCTACATTTGAATATATGTATAAACTGAAGAGCCAAAATATAGCTAATTCGTAGGATTTATATAAGATGAATATATGTGTGCTACCAATTTATAATATAAATGTTATAATGAATACTGGAATGTTCCAAATAAAATAAATTTATTATAAATATAATCAAATTAAATGCCCTAATACAGAATAGTAATTTTGAATATCAGTATAATATAAGATTTTATCAAGATATAGTACAAAAGAAGGACTTAATTTAGAATTCGCACCAAATTAACAGTTCATAATTTATTAGAACATTTAATTAATTTAACTACAAGTGTATGTGCATGTTTCTTAAACACTAACTATAATAACAATTCAAATATGAAAAAAAAGTATAAATATACACAATTTAAATGAATAATATATATATATATATATATATATATATATATATATATATATATATAATATATTATTCAAAATCTAAATTTCAAAAATGTATTAATATGGCATTGAAAAAATATATCAGTATTTTATTTCTCTCTTCACATTACTTATATTTACTGGCGCTATTTTTTACCCCATAAACGCATAAAATTTACAGAAAATTTAATACTTTTTTGAAATCGAATAGTTAACTATTTGACATATTTTTGAATAAAACATTTCAGTCATTTTAAAACTGTATGGTAGTTTTTGTTTTCTTTCTTTCTTTTTTAATATACAAGCACAAAATAATTTTAAAAAGTTTATATGGAAATTTGACTTAATTGTACATAAATGAGCATTCAGTTGTAGTTAAACACGTTCTCAGGTAGAAGCGAAAAACTCTAGCCGACTCTTAATTTTATCAGTAAATTTCTCACATTAGTCTAAAAGTGCAGTTATTTAAAAATATTCTTTACAGTTTTTTATTTGCTTTTCAACCGATGAATTATTAATCTTATTTATATTGTATTTGTTATGTAAGTAGATGAGGCCTTAATAAAACAGGAAACAGAATAAGGCATAAAAATCCTTAAACTTCATATTTTTCACTTAAAATCGTACAGTATTTCTCTCCCATTAAATTTATCATACAAAACTGATTTTTTTTCTTTTTTTTTTTTTTTAATCGCACCTGGGATCTTTGGTTCGATGTACCGATTCTGTTAAGCACTGAATTATCCAGGAAATTTGATATTCAAGATCCATAAATCGTTCAAGGTTCATAATGTTATCCTACCCAACATCTCAGCAGACTTTGGTAGATGGTAAATAAAATCCATGAAAATTCAAATGACCATTGAAATATTATAAATAACAAAACATCTTAAAATAAATAAATAAATAAATAAATAAATAAAAATAAAAAGAAGAATTGCAGAAATTTTGGAAATAAAGGTTGAACAAAAATTTAAAATGAGTAAAAAGTATCATATATCAGCAATCGAACGTAGAATATTTGAATAGACGTGCCAATGTTTGATTGCTTATTGTGAAAATCCCTCAACTATTCTTCACAATTTTTCTGTTATTAATATACAGTTGAAGAAAAGTATTTTATTACCTATAGCTATTATTCATGTTTACTAAATATTCGATAATGAAAATAAAACAAGTAAATTGTTGCTTAAAAAAAAAAAAAAAAAAAAAAGCCAAAGAGGTTTTATTTGAAGCTTGGCGCGATTTTTTTTTTTTTTTTTTTTTTTTTTTTAAGTAATCATTAATATATCAATGTATCTTATGCTTCCAAAGAAACATTCGTAGTGCGTGATATCAGAGTGCAGGAGCATGATTGGTGCAACTGAGATTGCTATCACTCAAACAAAAATTAAATTAAAATAAATTTATTTTAATTATAAAATAAATCAATTAAAATAATAATAAAATATATATCTATTTTAAATACAGCGGAAATGTTCGTTTTTTGAAAAGAAGATGTTCAACTTAGGAAGGTATTACAACTTATTGAGGAATCTCAATACGGAAAACTTCACTGTATTCAATTGGCTCCTTATGTGCATTTCTGTTCCACTGTGTATGCCTTATAATTTATCATCTATGCAAAAGTTATTGGCTTGAAACATTTCAATTAAGATCATCTTGTTATTAAATGTTAGCTTTTTTCAGTTCTATTCACACTAGCAGTAGAAAGTGATCTTTAAAAAACGTGAATACAACTGACATTAAACATATAAATGTCTGGCTATTTATCTAACGCAATACTAAGTAAAGAATGGATCATAACAGCGACAAATAATAACTTTATGCACTGTTTAACAGGTGATAATCAAACTTGGTTCTTGTGCACACTGAAAGTTGTAATTAATTCTGTAACCAGTTTGCTACGCTTAGTATCTTTAAAAGAAAAGTACCTATAGAGTCAACCTCTAATCTCAGATGACTGCCTTATCTGTGGATCCTTGCTTAGTTCCTGATAGTGACAATTTACAGCCCGCCTACAATTAAAAAACCTTATATCAAGAGTTTCTTTGCATATAGCCGCGTAAAGGAGTAATTTGAAGAAACGTGGAAATAAGCTTCAGTGAAAAATGTGGAAAAAAAATGTCTCACGGGAAATGAATTCCGCTCTTGTGAAACACTTTTCACACATGCGAAGAATTTTAAATGAAGATTTTTTTAGCGTAAAGTGTTTTCAACGAGAAATATCTATCTTATTATCTTATTTTTGATTCATTGTCATTTAAATTTAAAAGTACATCGTGGTCGTCTTTTCTATGTAATTAGAAGTGTCAACAAAATCTAGATCTTGTTTTGCCTGAGATAATGACAATAGAAAAAAATTTAATAGTTAGAATGAAATTTTACTTATATATCTTACACGTAATAGCATTTTCTTTTGCAAAATATATCAGAATATTTCAGAGAATGGATAAAAAAAAAATAATAATAATAAAGTTGCATTTTTATTGTAACAGTTTTTAAATAAAGATTGAATATTTTCTTAAATTTTTAAATTAATCCTTCTATTTCCTAATTCACACTAATCAACCAACCAGACTTTTTACTAATTAATCAATTTTTCATACATGTATGTATCTTGTAATATATACAGCGTTATTTATATCTCTTAGAGCATATTGCAGGGCAAACCATATATAATCCCGCCTCTTTTTAACACGGGACGCAATAGCCCAGTCGGTAAAGCACCGGCCTCGTTATTGGAAGATTGCGGGTTCGGTACTCGAGCCGGCCAAAGACCGTCGTGTACACTAATGGTAGCTGGTGTGGTAAAGTCTGTCGTGGCCGCAATGTCCTCCATGTTCCTATCAAAAATTATACCTCTGGGAGTCACCGAAGCGGGAGAGCCATCCCTTCCGTGGAGGATCAAACTTGTGAGGGCATGTCTCCGGACCACCCCTAGGGGTGTGTCCCAGACCATCGCCAATTGCCCATCTGCGCAACACTAGTGCGACGTAAAACCCAAACCAACCAACCTCTTTTTAACACCTCCCAACAAAGTTGAAAAATGTTTATGATTTCGGTTTGTCTTTGTCCGCGCTCTAACTCCCGCAAATATTCATAAAATTTATTGAAGATATGATGTTTTCTATGGAAAATGGGAAAAATATCACCACTGGTTTGTGTACAGAGGCACCCGAAGGAATTCCAAAGTATTGCTTTCCATGAAAGATATTTCTTTAAAGCACATTTTAATGTCTTTATTTTGTACAAATCACAATGAAATTGACATTTATAATTCACATGCACACACGCACACACACACACACAAAAAAGTATGATTAGCATTAAGATTTATTGGGGTACACAAAAAATTTCAGTTGCGTTAAGGGCTATAATTGGAAATTACTGGAATTAAATTTTCATTTGCATCAAACGTTTTTTAACACTTTCTAACAATGTTTAAGAGTGATTATGAATTGAATAAATCTGACTTTCTGTCCGTCTCACTGCCCATCTGTCTATCTATCCGTCTGCCCGCCACTAGTGTCCGTATATATTTTCAGATTTTCTTCAAAATGATATATACTAATTCAAGTTCAATTTGGCATGTTTTCTATTTAAAATGGTATAAATAGCACAACTCTTGATATTAAAAAGCTAGAGTTGTGCAGATTAGAAGAGTACACCATTTTTGTGCAGAAACACCTAAAAGAACATCAATGCATTGCGTTTCATAAGAGCCATTTTTTAAAATCATGTGTAAGTAACTTTGTATTGTACAAATCATAATAAAATTGACATGTATTGTTTATATAAAGAAAGAATTTTCGAATCTATTCTGTAGTACAGAATATAGCGTTATTCTATAGTACAGAATATAACGTTAAGCTTTACATGGATATATTAAAATATTCAGATTCATTAAGGTTTACAACTGGAAATTGCATTTTCATTTGTGTTAAGCATTTTTAACACTTTCCAACAGAGTTTAAGAGTGATCATGAAGGTTTAAGAGTGATTATGTATTTAATAAGTCTGTCTGTATTTTAGTCCTTCTGTCTGTCGTTTTGTGTTACCAAGTAGAAAAGTACATTGAAAGAAGCATGGCAATGAAATCCCTCTATCTCCATGATTGAAAATTAAATGATTCAACGAGTTACGTATAGCTGAAAAGTATTAATAATTTATTCAAACTGCATAATTTTTTATTCTCTCTCTCTCTCTCTCTCTCTCTTTTTTAACCTAATAAGTTCTCCACTGGGATATGGACTAGATCTCTACAGTATTTGAAGGTGGCTCTGTTAAAGAGGGTGGATCTAACTTATGACATACTAGCAGGCTTCGCCCGCTTCTCTGGGCACTATATTTAAAGGATTTCTTTTTAATTGAATAACTGAAACGTTTAAATAAATATATTTCGATTGGCGACTATTTTCTTCACAGTTTTAGCATGGGATCTCCTTAACGATAGCAAACATTTTTTGAACTTCTCGAATCTGTGCAACAAAACTATTATTAAAACGAATATTCTCGAAAAGAGTGAAATAGAAATGTTAATTTTTCGAATATTCTAGAAACAGTTGAAGCTGTTACTTGTACCGTAAAAGTCACTATTCGATGAATGGTCGAATCAGAGAACGCACGTAAGTCGTTTTCGCAGCAATCACTATAACGCACATATGTACACTTCACGAACATGAAAAAAAAAATCATTGTACAGCCCTACATCGCAGTGCATGAATCTCAGAACACACGAAACTCGGTTCCGCGGCAATCACTATCACGCATGTTAAAACCAAAAAACATCACTGGACACCCCTACCTCGCTGTGCATGAATCTGAAAGCGCACGAAACTCGATTCCGCGGTAATCACTATCACGTATGTTAAAACCAAGAAAACATCACTGGACACCCCTACCCCGCTGTGCATGGATCTGAAAACGCACGAAACTCGTTTTCGCAGCAATCACTGTCAAGCATATTAAAACCAAAAAAAACATCACTGGGCACCACTACCTCAAATCGATGAAAATGGAATAAACCAATCAAATCTCTCGTAATTCCTCAAAACGTAGCTCTAGTTCAACGTAAAATACACCCAAATCTATGAAAATCAAACCAATCAATCTCTCGTAATTCCTCATAACGTAGCTCTAGTTCAATGTAAAATACACTCAAATCAATGAAAATCAAATAAACTGATCTAATCTCTCGTAATTCCCTAAAACGTAGCTCTAGTTCAACGTAAAGTACACTCAAATCAATGAAAATCAATTAAACCAATCAAGTCTTTCGTAATTCCTCATAACGCAGCTCTAGTTCAACGTAAAATACACTCAAATCAATGAAAATGAAATAAACCAATCAAATCTCTTGTAATTATTCACAACGTAGCTGTAGTTCAATGTAAAATACACTCAAATCAATGAAAATCAAATAAACCAATCAAATCTCTCCTAAGATTATCCATTCTGCCTCATTGTAGAAATGGGAAGTTTTATTTTCATATTTTTATTAATTAAAAGAAAACTAATCAAAAATTCGAAAATCTGACTTCGATGTGCAGAATGATCCTTCGGAGGGCAGCTTTGTGTTAAATCATGTGTCTGTCCGAGCTACCGTTTTCGAGAACAGTGAAATATACATATATATATATATACAAATATTGCTCATTTAATAGCATAAGATATGTCAAAAGTTACGATATAATTGTATATGTTATTCAAATAAAATAACGACTCTTTTCTGTTTATTTTTAATTATTTATTTTTAAAAACTTTTTGTTTAACGAATTAAGTTTTATGTGGCACATCCTATATATACATGCAGGAAGCAATTTAGAAAATCCAGAACTATAGGCACAACTCGACTGATGGGACATCCTTATATAGACGTTAAATTTACGTTTCAAGATAAAAGTGAGAGAGTATTCATTTTTGGAAGGTGACATACAGCGCTCCGTTTAAAATATCTCTCGAGATCGATATTTCAGAAGGCTCTTAAAACCTGGGGCACTTAAGTTAGAGCTTATTGAGCCTTGTCGAAACTCAGAGACCTCATGCTTTATAAGCATGCTTTATAAACTCAAGCATGCTTTATAAGCATGTATGCTTATAAAGCATACATGCTCATATAAAATTTACAATGTATATGCATACTTTGATGCGATACATAAGAATTATATTTTTAATATTTTCTGTGATAAGTCAACAACCACTCTATTGGGAAATATCTATAAGCGGAATTTCCTTCAATATTTGAGAACAACACTTTTTACACAAAAGAAAATAATAAATAATAGACTTCTATATTTTTAATATATGAATACACTATCTACCAATAAGTATTTGGACGCTTTCGAATTTAGGCATTTTGTGAAACATCTAGAAAAGTTCTTCAGGAATCACATATTGAAACTTTGGTAGAGTTACTGCGTCTAAAATAAACAGTGTGACAATCGCCTATAACCGTGATGTTAAAATGATGCTAGAAAAATTAAGCTTACCCAGATGTCGCTGTGATCGAAGCTATTGCTCAAATAGAAGACCTGATTGGCTTTTCCCAGTTTCGTCAGTTTAATCACGTGATCTAAGCATATAATTAACCAATAGGGAGTCTCAGTTTTGTTGTCGTGACCCTAGCTTCGATTACAATGACATCTGGTGACAGGCTTAATTTTTTAGTACAATTTTATTCGCCGCTTTCCACACTGTTTATTCTAGACGCTGTAGTAGAGTAAAGAACATGTTATTCCTCATATTTTTCAGCAAAAGTTGTGTCCTGGAAAGGAAAAGGTGACCAGTAAAAAATTAAACAAAAATCAGAATATTTCGGATAACCCTGTAAAAGGTAATGCTTTAAATGCGTTTTGGCTGCAGCATGTGATTAAGAAGATTTTTCTCATTATCTGTATAAAAATTTTATGAGGCTACCACATATATTCATGGAGATATAATGGTTACTTTAAAAAATTTCAAAAAGAATTTCTACTTCTTTAATTGTAACATATAGGGTATTACACCCAGTGCAAAGCCATTTTTAGGAAATATGGCATACTAAATTAGACACAGTATACAGCAATCAGAATGCAAAAATATTAAATATCTTACGAAATACGAGCATTTTTACTAAATAATTTTTAACTTCGCATACGCAAGCTTTATAAAAATTTCATTTGCATAATTTAATAGCCAAAGCTATTGAGCAACTTATATGAAAACCTCAAGCAAATATCGGGTAAAGTCAAAACTTTACGAGAGATAGAATGAACAGAAGTAAGTTCTTCTCAAAAAAAAAAAAAAAAAAAAAAAAAAAAAGAAAGAAAGAAAGAAAGAAAAAGGAAGATGTTAGGGGATTTTAGGAATATTTTTTTTTACAATCAGCGAAAACACTATATTACTATTGGGCATTGACTAAATCAGTATAAAAATTTGAGTAAAACCCCTTATAATTTAGCTTTTATTTTGAGAGAACTGAAATTCTGTTCATTTTATCTCTCGTAGCGTTTTGGATTTACATGATATTTGTTTGGGGTTTTCATATACGTTGCTCAATACCATTGGCTATTAAATTATGCAAATGAAATTTTTATAAAGCTTGCGCATGCGTAGTTAAAAATTATTTAGTAAAAGTGCTCGTGTTTCGTAAGATATTTAACATTTTATTTTTGCATTCTGATTGTCGTATGCTGTGTCTAATTTAATATGCCATATTTTCTAAAAATGCCTTTCCACTGGGTCTAATACCCTACGTGTTATAATTTAAAAAGTGGAAATTGTTTTTGCAATTTTTTAAAGAAACCGTTATATCTCCATGAATATATGTGGAATATCTGTAATATATTTGTATAAAATTTTATACAGATAATGAGAAAAATTCTCTTAATCGCATGCTACAGACAAAACGCATTTAAAGCATTACTTTTTACAGGGTGATCCAAAACATTTTGATTTTTGTTTAATTTTTTACTGGTCCTCTTTTCCTTTACAGAACTTTTGCTGAAAAATAGGAGGTATAACTTGTTCTATACACTATCAAAGTTTTAAGATGTTTCCTAAAGAACATTTCTAGATATTTGACAAAATGTCTAAATTCAAAAGTGTCCAAATACTTATTGGTAGAGAGTGTACAAAACAATTTAGAAATTTTTTTATGGCTATCGATTTTTAATATTGATTTTTTTTATAGAGATAATTTATTTCAATATGAGAAACAATCGATATCTACCTATCGAAATATTTGAGTCAAACATGCAAATTTTATTGTTTTCAAATTTTTATGGATTCTATAAAATTACACTGAAATGAAGAGACATAAAACATTATGGATTTTTAACAACCGTGTAGACAACAATTTAATTTAAATTGTATTTAAAAGAAAAAAAATTGAAAATGAAAATAATTGAGAATTTTTTTAAAATTAACAGGACTAAAGGACTACTGCTAAAATAAACTAAGATTGTTTATACATATATATTTAATAATCCACCAGTGGAAAAAAAAATATTTACTCGAAAGTATTAAATCCAGATAATATTTAATCAAATCACATGAAAAAATATTGTTGTATGCAAGTATCCGATTTTAATTTCGGGAGAATTTTCGTCATAAAGTAATAAAAGAATCTTAAACTAATCATAGGAATGTAGTGAATCGCAAAAAATTTCCATTATCATAGAAAAATTTATTGTTTCAAGTAAATACCGCATTTCAGTTTCGGGAGAGCCGTTAAAGATCTATAAAATAGTAAACCATCTTAAACTAATCTTAGAAATATAGAGAAAAGTAGAAAAATTTTATTATCATAGTAAAAATGTAAATTCGCCCTTGTAAATTAAAACTGGCTCTTTATAAAATAATAACACAGTTTTAAACTAATTTTAGGAATGTTGTAAAAATTTATATATCTGTACCCTGGAGGTAAAGGATACCATACCACAAAAAGGTAATTTTTTAGGAACGATGTTAATGATATTGTAATGAAATACATTTGTCATGAATAAAGAAAATGACATGGTTTTATTTTCCACTATTCTACCTCCTTCATAGTAACTCGACATAGTATTTAATGCCCCTATACAACAAAATATGCACATCAAAAACATGGTTCTAACTCTTTTCACAAAACGGACATGGTGTTCTTTGCCAGCGGGGCACAGATGTAAAGTAATTGAAAAATATTACAGTTTAGCACTTTACAAAATGGTAAAAAAAGATATTTAAACCATAAAATATTTAGACAGATATTTAAACCATTTTTAAGATATAAAAAGACAATTTAATATTTGTAAGATACTTAAACCATATTAAATATGTGCTTTATAGTATGAGATCCGTGTGAACTCCAGGTCATAACAGGGTATATTACGATTAGATATAGTGATAGTATTTAATAATAGCACAATTTAGTTTTCCAATGTATTTGTATTTTATTTTAGAACACTCTTTTTACTTTTTCTTACCCATATATATGGTAGAGAAGAGAAAGTATTGTTTTAGGGTCAAAATTTTGAAATTGAGTTTTTGTTATATTCACACGTTTTCAGGTCCCCTGAATCCAAAAATCATGTTTTTAGCAGTTGGTCTCCGTGGGTGTGTCTCTCTCTTTCTGTTATCAGCATATCTCAAGAATAAATAATAGCAGAAAGTCCAAACTTGGTATTCTAAATGTGTATCATATAGGAATGCTACACAAAACGTTTCGTTGAGGTCAAGCAAATGGTTCGTGTACAGGGACACCCAAGAGAATTCAAATACATTACGTCTATGGGGAAAATTGCAGGTAAGTAGAGTTTAACAACTATAAACTGTACTAAACCAAATGAAACGAATATATATTATTCATATGCGTAAAAACAGTTTCATGTAGAGTATGGTATGGAAACCATTCACTGTTTATTTACAGGGCTACACAAAAGAAGTGGATTATAATGCGACAACACTTGAAAATTGATGGAGATGTATTTTAGGTTGTGCCGTGTGTTATTAATATAGGATTATACTTATGTGCACCATGTGGTGTGTACATAACATTCAGAAGATATATAGGGCTGCCAATATATAAACCATAATACTCTTTTTTATTGTTAGTGTAAGTGCTTTACTATAATATTTTACCATGTCCAGGAAAATTGCTTAGGAATTGAAATTAGTTTCTTATAGCCATATGATAAATAATGTATTTTTTTAAGCTGAATATAGTTATAACTTTTTTTTTTTTTGTATATTTACACATTTTGAATTTGAATTCCATACAAATGTATGTACAATAATGAAACGGTGGGTTGAGGGGGGGAGGTAGCCCCCTCACACAGAATTACTTGTCAAATAAAGCTGTTCCGAAGCCTAATTTAAATTGTTTTAAAATAGGTTTACATAACAGTACTCGTTATTTACCCCTTAATCTCCAATCTGTATTTATAGTATTTAGTAAATTTCATGGTAAGAAAAAGTCATGTGAGTGACACACCAGACTATTTGTGTATCTTATGTTCATTTATAATAACCATTTTAAACATTTTAAAGATATTTAAACATTAAACCATATAAATATGTGCTTTGTAGTGTGTGATTCGTGCGGATCCCAGATCATAACAGATATATTTGAATAGTACATATTGATAGGGGCTAACCAACAATAAAATTTTCTCTGAAACATTTTTTTTTTTTTTTTTTTTTTTTTTTTCCATGCTTATATTTTAGGACTTCAGTTGACAAAAACATATCGCATTTTAAATTTTCTTATTGTGTGTGTGTAATTTTTTAAATTATTTTTCGATAGACTTTTCGTATAAACAATTTTGTAACTTTCATGTTTTAAAATTTTTGTGGCAATGTTACTGAAAACATTTTATGCATGATCATTACTATGGTTAAAAAAAAAAAAAAAAGAAAGAAAGAAAGAAAAAATAAATAAAGAAACGAATAAAATAAAATAAAGAAACGAATAAAAAGTCTGGATTTTTGAAATCTGAAGGAAAATACCTGAAATTGTTCCATATTTATGGATGGAAATGGTTCTTCATTACGTAGAAATAGATAAATTTAAATACAGAAAACTTTATGGGGGAAAAAAAAAAAGAAAAGAAAAATAAACATTAATCAAACTTTATAATATATATATATTGTTTGATTTTAAAACAGAAGAAAATTTTTCTCCGGATTATTCATCTCGACATAAGCTGTTTTTTTCCTCTATATGATAAAATTATAAATTAATATATGTTTAAATAAATTTTGGGGAAATCATTTTATTTATCTGGAACCTGAAAATGTTTAATTTATAAGCTTATCTCGGGAATGAATACCATAGCATTCGGGTGTGGGGAGAATTTTGTATTCTGGCCCATTTATAACTAATTTTTTTTTTTATCTTTTGAAAAAAGAAGTTATGATGTCATAGAAGCGGAAAATATGTTAATAGGACTACTTCAAGAATTCATTTATGTAACATAATATTATATATCAAAAAATTTTATGCTGTTTCGAATGATACATTTCGTAACTGTACTAAAAATTTGCCAGTTATTATTTATGTACAACTTTATAAATATATATATTGATGGCCTCTGCTCCTTCTTCTTTTAATCGTTATTATTATTTTTTCTGTTATTTTTTAATCATATTTGCAACATATGATCTCATCCATGAATGTTTCAGAAACAAAATGTATATTAACTATATTAATATCGTTTGCTTTGTATAAGGATTCATTCCCACGTGTAGTTTTATGTTCATTAATATACGTCTTCCTTCCTGGTGTTTGATCATTGTAAATGAATACATATATTCAATATAAGAACTGAAAACTATATGAAACAAGGGCAATATCTAAACAAATTAAACTGAAATAACAATAAGAAGGAGCAGAGACCACCACGGCTTAAGACAGGTGAAGAGGTTTAAACAAGTTTTAAGGAAGCCCAATTTTGTTCAAAAACCTCTGCATATGATAGAAAAGAAAACATTACGATGAAAATTTTTTTATTATCAAGTGAAAAAAAAAAAAAAAAAAAAAAATATATATATATTGATATTTATAAACCAACATTATATGAACTAAATTAATCATATATATTATGATTTAAAAAGTAATTATTTTTTTACCGTGTTTTTACTAACTTCGATTCTTGTTTGTTTGTTTGTACGGTACAAATCTTGCAATCTATTTTTAACTAACTTCCCTACTAGCTAGACATTTGAAACTTTCACAATAGCTCAGAACCCGATGACAACACAATACTTCGAAGCCCAATTTTCGAATCTTCGAATAGTTTTCGTTTAATTAATTAATATATGAAAATAATAACCTCATAATACCTTATAAATAGCCTTTAAAATATTAGCCATAATTTAATTGTTGCCAAAAAAAAAAAAAAAAAAAAGATACGAGCTTATTTTTTTTCGAAATAAAAATAAACACATTTAATTAAACGTGAGCGTTAAAAAATTGTAAAAAGTTAAATTATGCATCTCACTAAGTGCTAATGTAGCTATGATTAAACAGAAAATTTAAAAACATGGTTTGTAAAAAGTTTTTATCTTATAAATATTTTTATTTATAATTTAATGTTATTTAAACTAGATCAAACAATTATACTATATTTTAAAATTTTATCCGCTCTCTACAGCTATACTTAATGATATATATAGATATATCATCAAAAGATCAAAAGTTAATATTTTATGAATGTTTTACGAAACTCTCAAACCAGAAAAGGAAAAAAAAAAAAAAAAAAAAAAAAATCTCAAATTACAAACTGTTTACTTTTTGTTGATCTCGTTCTCTAGAAAGTAGAAAATTCTAAATCAGAGGTCACTGTTTTGAAAACAGTCTAAATTGCATGACTACAACGGAAAATAGGAATCAATCCAAAACTAACGTTTTAATGAAATGTGCTCTATAAATTTTGCAGTACATTTTATGTACCTTTAAGCGAGACAAAACATTCGATTTGAGATTGCGTGACAGAATTTTGTTTTTTACTTCAGTCACTCTTTTTAGTAAGACATTTTTTTGGCTGCGAACTACGCTGACAGCGTTATTGCATTAAATACTTGTGCTATGGCATCTAGGTGTATTTTTGATGAGGAAGTGAGAGTGAATTTAGCCTACACAAGGACGTTAAGTGGGCAATAGTAGTAGGTCTATTGTTTATTATAGAGACTATTACACGTGATAATTTCTTGATAGAGAAAATTTTAGTTGAGAAAAACTTAGATTACATAATTTAAAGCCGAAAATTATTTAGAGGGTTCTCAATTCCCATCATTGCTCAAACAGTGAATCTCCGTGTGACACATTCATGAAATAAATGTAATTGCATGAAATATGCAGGTATTGTTATCTGAGTGGAATCAAAAAATCGAACAGCGCTTTTCATTTTCATAAATATAAACAACAATAGATTGCTGTTTCGTGAAAATCGTTCTTTGCGGCTATGTCTTGAAAATCAACTCAACACGTTTATTTTGATATATATATAAAAAAAAAAAAAAAAAAAAAAAACTGGTGTGCCACTCACACGACTTTCTTTTACCCTGAAATTTAATATTATAAATACAGATTGGAGATTAAGGGGTAAGATAACGAGTACTGTTATGTAAACCTATGTTAAAACAATTCAAATTGGGCTTCTGAACAGCTTCATTGGACAAATAATTGTAGGTGAGGGGGGCTAGCGCCCCCTTCAACTCCCCGTTTCATTATTATACCTACATTTATATAGAATTCAAATCTGTTATTAAATTCAAAAATTCATTTAAAATTATTCAGACAACTTTCACACGCAACATTGCTTGAAACTTATCAATCTTGATTAATTTTTTCTAGTAACAATCTTATATTAATTTCAAAATACAACATTTGGATCGCCTGAAATTATTTGTTTTTAATTTTCTCTAAGAGACACAGACAAAGATCAAACGTTAAAAATTTGACTTCGGTATTCAGGAAACCTCAAAACGCGTAAATATACAAAAAAACAAGCGATGAATACTTAGCTTAAAAAATATATTATTTACTATAAGGCTATGTGGAGTTACTTTCAATTTCTGAGCATGCTTTCTTGGACATGGTAAAATGTTATAGTAAAACACTTCCACTAACAATAGAAAATAATGTTACGGCTTAAATATTGACAACCCTGCATATCTTCTAAAGGTTATGTACACACCACATTGTTCAAATAAATATAAGCTATAATACAACCTGAAATACAATTTATTTTGTGTAGCCCTGTTAACGAACAGTGAATAATTTCCATACCATATTCTACATGAAACATGTTTTTTCGCAAATAAATATATATTCATTCATTTCATTTGGTTTATTGCAGTCTACAGATGTTTAAACGTTACTTATCTGCAATTTCTTCCATAGACGTGATGTATTTGAATTCTCTTGGGTGTCCCTGTACACGAATCATTTGCTTGATCTCAACGAAAAGTTTAGTGTAGCATCCCTATATGATACATATTTAGAATACCAAGTTTGGACTTTATGCTATTATTTGTTCTTGAGATATGCTGATAACAGACAGACACACATTCAGACACACATACAAACACACACACACACAGACCAACCGCTAAAAACATGACATTTTGGATTCAGGGGCCCTCATAACATGTAAACATAGCAAAAACTCAATTTCGAAAATTTGACCAATAAGAATACTTTCTCTATCATATATGTGGGTAAGAGAAAGTAAAAATCCTTTACTTTTGAATGAAAATGAAAAACACTATTTGATTTCTTGATATCTGAAAAAGAATAGCTAAGAATAAAGTATTTACGAATAAAGATTTTTTTTTTTTAACATTGAGCCATTCAGATTTAAATTAGGGTAAGTGGTACCAGGAGCATACACTTTTAAATTTAAATTTTGAAAATAAACCTTCCATTTCTTGCAAAATTTCGAACATCGGTCAAGGTTGACATAACACTCTCCTCTACTATTGATGTAATGATATTTCAAGCTATCAGTTTTAGAATATGATTAGTTTAACTGAAAACACTTTAACTTTCTGTCATTTTGATTTTTTCTTGTAGTTTTGAATAAAGAAATAAAAGTTTGTTAGCTAATTTTAAACTGATTTCTCGTCCCCTTGTACCCTTGTACCCCTTGTATATGATTAAACTGAGGATGCAGAATTCATTTATTGTGCTAAATTCTTTATTTTATATAAAAATATAATATTTTTATGAGTGTCCACTTTTGGTACCGCAAAATGTCATCATGACGAATGAGTGAGATATAGTTGTGGGCTGAATATTCTTCCAATATTCTCTCGGAACTTGGTACGGAAGGTCAACTCACTGAAAATTAGTTCGGAATGCTTCAGTATATTCATACGATGTTTTTCTTCCTCAAATTTATTGAAGAAATTTGCGTGTTTTAAAAATGACACGCAGAATTCCAATAAATATGCGACAGAAAGACTGAATAGCTTTGGAAGTTAGTATAATAATATTACACAAGTGGAACATTAAAATGTTATTTTCAAATTAAGTTTTTTTTTTAAGCTAAAACAATGTGTTACTGAAACCTTTAAATTTTTCAGAGATAATTTATTTTCAATTTATGTTACAAGTTTATACTTTGTCATTCCTTTAATTCACTAATGAAACAGAAAACATCCTTTATTAATTAAATGTTCATTTCAATCAATTCCAATTTTATTTTGCTTTTCTGAAAAAAATCAAGAGTGTTCTCTTACTGGAACAGTAAGAAGTTGGCCGTCGTTGAAGTGTGCACTGCTGACGTATTTTAAGCTGTAAAATTAATATTTTGAGTATAAAATTGATTCAATTAATATTGTTTGCTGTACAGTCATGTATAGAAATAGAAAGAGTTAATTGAAGTGCCTAACACAAGTTTTAGTTTCATCTTCTAACATTAAGAACAATACACAAAACATAGCCAGCAAATATCCTTAAATTGTTCACAACTTGTACAATTACTTAAAATATATTTCATTTTTATATACGCTTAAAATATTCATTCGATTTAATCTACTGATGTCAACTTCAATTTACTATCTAAAAATTGATAACAAACACAACAAAATGATAGCAAACATTTAACAAAATACTTGTGAATGAATTGCAAGTAAAAATTGTCGAACTAAGGAATGACATTTCCAAAAAAAGATTTTGATATCGTATTTCACGGAACTTTTTTTCAAGTTGATAAGAGATATAAATATAAATATTGTTCTAAACAATTACATGTACAATCGATAGCAAAAGTATTGAAGCATACATTCACATCCACATTCACATCTACATCCGCATCTACATCCACATCCACATCCACATCCACATCCACATCCTTCATTTTTTTTTTTTTAGTTTGATGGCTAATTTTTATCAACAACTTACTTTTTTATAAACAGCATAAGATCATGACTCAATAAATATTTGCTTAACAAAACAGTATTAGGTCCACATCTTTTAAATACGAATTATTGCTAGCACTTCAATAATGGTCTAGCAATAATTCTTATGCAAGGCAGTTGTCAGTAGGCCTAGTAGTAGATAGTGCTAGATAGACTATGTCATGATAGTATATTAGGCCTAGCTGTCTACTGTGTCCGCTCAGCGAGCTGTTTCCCCCCCCCCCCCCCCCTTAATACACTTGTAATTCGAAATAGTCTCTATTTACGTATTTTTAGCTTCAGTTTTTATAAGTATGAAAGTTATATATAGTAGCCAACATGGTTATCTTTAAATGAATAGTTATATTTTTAATCTCAAGGTGTAAGAGTCATTATTTCAGTTCTAAATGGTAAAAAGCGCACTATGAAAACAACCTTACAATTTTCAATTTTCCCTTGTTTAAGGCAGTTAAAGATTAGACGCAATCATGCTAAAAGTAGAGATTAGCTGATTCGAACCATTCAACTTTATCTTATTACTACACAACTACACACAGATACATTAGCACTCGGTAAAAAAAGCACTTTAAAAAAGCTCTTTAAAAAGGCACTCAGTGATTTCCCCCCCTTTCTCTTACCAATATATCGTAGAGAAAGTATTATTTTTTGGATAAAATTTTCGAAATAAAATATTTGTTATATTTACACGTATTGAGTAGAGATGCAACGAACAATGGTTTGGCCGAATAACCGAATACCAATTAATCGGCCAAATTATAGCCGAATATTCGGCCTATTCAGCCGCCGAATAATGAACTCATTTTTCTCTAAAAACGTAGTATAGTATGCACTATATGCACAATTCTTGTACATTTCATGACTAAAATGTATTATTTTCTATTTAAAAAGTTATTTTTATACAAATCTTTAATTTTTAAAACCATTATTTGATTCTGAAAAAAATATTCGGCTATGTTCGGCTTAAAAATTGCCTCAATAATAATAATTCTTTGCAAATATCTTATGAGGTATTGTCTAGTCCTATTTTAATAGATACTAGTGAGCTTCGCCCGCTAGCGGGTCACTATTTTTAAATTAATCACTATAATGAATGAATTCTCAAAATTCCATATTATCGCTAAAAAAAAAAAAAAAAAAAAAAAAAAAAAAAAAAAAAATTGATCGAGTAAAAATTTACACCGGGTCCCCACTGCCGCTGGCAGCGTAGATCTGTGCGCACTGCGCGTGCACAGATTAAAGGATACGCATATTTATTCCTCACCTTTCCTGCTCCTCCTAATTAACCTACATACCAATTTTGAACAGTCTAACTCAATTTCTATTTTTTTGTCCCCCTAGTCCCTCTCTTTCCGCCTCCCCTTAATAATGTAGCACTTTCGAAAATATCCTCATTCAATTGTAGGCCAAAAACCTATATATACTAGTTTTGAATGGTTTAACTCAATTTCTATGTTTTTGTCCCCCTTCCCCCCTGCTTCCTAATAATTTTACACTTTCTAAAATATCCTCATTTGACTCTTAAACTTCCAAAACCTATACATACCAATTTTGAACGGTCTAACTAATTTTTTGCCCTTCCTGCCTCCCCCCACCTAATAATTTTACACTTTCCAAAATATCTTTATTCGACTAGTAGGCCACCAAAACCTATAAATACCAATTTATAATGGTTTAACTCAATTTCTAATTTTTTGCTCCCCCTAATAATTTTACACTTTCGAAAATATCCTCATTCGACTTTTAGGCTCCCAAAACCTATGTATACCAATCTTGAACGGTCTAACTCAATTTCTAATTTTTTGCCCCCCCCCCCCCCCACCCGCCCCCAATAATTAAAAATATCATTGGAAGGATTTTTATTATTATTATTATTATTATTATTAAATAACGAAGGATAAATATTAAATTTTTTCATTATGCTTTGAAAAAATTCAGAATTTGCTTGTATGGTTCAGTTGGGACAATTTAGATTAATTTTAAATTTAACAGATTATGTTAGCTTACTACAGATATATGTTTTACACTTATTGATATAGCATAAAAGTTTTTACATGATCCTTACATTAAAATGGTATGATAAAATTCATTCAAGGTATGAAAGTTTTTTTTTTTTTTTTTTTTTTGGGGGGGGGGGGGGGATATTAGTTAATTTCAAGTAAAATTTTCACAATACATGACAAATATAGATTATAAAATTAAAAAAAAATTATTGTGTAATATAATGTTTTTATTTATATTGTGTAAATATAAATAAAAACATTTCTTACAGATTATTCGGCCTGGGCCGAATATTGGACTTGATATTCGACCGAAGCCGAATATTCGGCTGACAGGCCGAATAGGCCGAACATTCGGCTTCGGCCGAATAATCGTTGCATCTCTAGTATTGAGGTCTCCTTATTGAAAAATTCAGATTTTTAGCATTAGTCTGAGTGTGTCCGTTTGCATGTCTATCGGTCTGTGTGTGTGAGAGAGACTGTCGTCAGCCTACCTCAAGGGAAAATATATATATATATATATATATATATATATAGTTGGTAATAAAAGTGTCTGAACACTGGCAAAAATTCCTGTGTAAAAAAAGTACACTTCATACGGTTTTGTTAAATAGATCCTTATCGAATCATGTTTTTACACTGACTAAGAACAGGATTTGACAAGGATTTATTTAACAAAACCGTTTGAAATGTACTTTTTTAAAATAGGAATTTTTGCTAGTGTTCGGACACTTTTGTTACCGACTGTATATATATAACCAGTAAGTTTAAATTCGGTATTTTAATCTGTGTCATATGGGGTGGAACTTTTGGAACTTTTCTTTCAGATCGGATAAATGTTTAGTGCACAGAGTTATACAAAATCATACAAATACGTAGGTCTATGTGTGAAATTTAAGGTAGGTACTTTTTAACACTTTTAGCTTGCACTAAAGAAAGTGAAACTGAAGCATGAATTTTTATATATATAAAAGCTAATAATATATTTTAAATATAATATTGTATGAAAGCATTTATTCATTGTTTACAAGGTCATACAAAAGATTTCTGATATTAGTGCTATGTTTGGAAGTGGCTTAAAGTACATTTCAAGGTGAGTCCTCTTTTCTTTCTTTTCTTCTTCTTCTTCTTCTTCTTTTTTTTTTTTTTTTTTTTTTTTTTTTTGCTAAATTTAAGTACACTATTTGGTGCATATATAATTTACACATTATATACAGAGCTACTGAAAATTAGTCGAATACGTTTCAGAGAGCGGAATGAACGGCAATTCTCTGAATAATTTGAAATAATTTCTTGAATTTAATAGCAGTCCTAAATTTTCTATTAATGTAGCGATAATATCAGAACGGGAGCTTGAGGATTGCTGTAGCTCTTCCTATATTATCTTCTTATACTATCACACAGAAATACATTTAATATAAAACTGCTTGCAAAACAATTTTCAACTGTTATTTAAAGTAATTTGTAAATGTCGATATACAGATCTCTTGTATTCCGTCTCAAACTGCAATAATATGTTTACTGTAATATAGAGTAAAAGAAAGTAGTATGAGTATGGTATGACACCAGAATAATTTCTTTTGTTACACTTTCTTCATTACAATACGCCAGGCGAGGTTATCGATAGACACATGCTTTGAACAGCCGTGTTATAATGTATTAGTGTTAATTCATATAAAGGCGTAAACTCGATGAGCAATACTTTGAACAATATGTTCATAATTTGAAGCTATTTTCGATGTTAACCTTTACGTGTACTTTGCGATGCTTCCGCATCTGTTGAGGCTTTGTTCTACCCTCTCATTAGTCCAGTTGTGTCTCGTTAGCATTCACTTGAACTTTTTAAGTGAATGCTTTCATCTGGCTGCAATTATCTTGTTATGCGTTTCAGTGAATATCCTTTGTGGAACGTTTTTAAGTCTACAGTTTGAAATACAGACTAAACACATCTTTTAAAAATGAATGAAGGAGGAATATCAAATGGGAAATGTATATTTAATGGTTTCTACCATATACACAAATAACCTCAACTGAGAATTAAGAAAAATTAATGTATTAATAATAATAATAATCCTCTCAAATATATATATATATATAAAAACATATATAAATGATAGTTATCGTAATAAAATATATAACCTTAATATTTAGCAATTAGTAGATACAAAACAATACCAACAGAACAAAAATAGAACTGATTGTAACATTTAGGTAAGACTTACACAAAAATGTTGCGATACAAATTAAGAACCAATAAGAGACAAAAACAATTTGAATTACTTACGCCGACATGGATAACAATGATAATGAAAAAAAAAAGGACCCTTAAACTTAATGACGGAGAAAGTAAATAAAGGACCACAGAAATAATAATTGGATAAAAATGCTTAAAATTTGAAGTATAAACACTTCAGGGGGCATGTACTTCATAAAGCAGTGAAAGCTGCATCGATTTCGTAAAACAATATAGCTAATTATAGCAATTTTTATTGTTTCAGCCCCGATCGAAGCAGCAAAACCATATTGAATGAGAAATTAATTAAAATGTTAAATCAATTCTTCATGGAAACCAGAGAAAAAAAAAAAACTAGAAAAAATCATAGTAGCCACATGTAAAACTTTTAACACAAACAGGAGAATAGGATGATGGCAACAAATAAAAATGAAATAAAAATAAAAGCTTTGCAAACATCGATTAATCGATAAAGAATGAATCACTGAGCATTTTCATGAACGATAAAATTATATATATTAAATAAGTAATAAATATTAAGGAAAGAGAAGGAGAAAAGGTTCATTATTATACATTGTTATTTTACTTTGTTGAGCGTAAAATATTCAAAGCTTTGCAAAGTTTATTATTATTATTACTAGCAAACCCGTGCGAAATTTTCGCACTTTATTTCTTTTCTTATTTAATTTTAAAATTTGAAACTCATAAATATTATACCAATTTCAAAACCTAATTAAATTTTAATTTACCAGAAGCCAAATTATTACTATAATCAAATAAATATTGTGCAATAGTGAAACCAGAATCAAGTTTCAAAATAAAATTCCTGGTTGGCGGCTCAGTTTTCATACTTCCTCAGGCAGTACAGTTTTAGTAAAGACGCCCCCATGACGCCTTTTAAATCCTTATCGCCAAGAGTGCGATGACATTTTATTTATTTTGGAATATTTATTTATTTTTTTTTTTTTTTTAAATCCTATTTTGATTATATTTTTTATGATTGCGTTTTTTAGTCAATTTATGATAATAATTCATATTCTGTATATAACTTTAAAATATTGCTAGGCTTAAAATGACGCTTGCAAAGATTCTGAAGAAGCAACTTTTAAAAATACATTATTCTATAAAATGTCATTATACAAATGTCGTCATTTTTTCTTATAAGTTCATTGAGTTGAGTCCGTGCGCTTAAATATTGTTCATTTTTAATTATTATTTTTCATCCTCGCGTATTTTATTAATTTCAGCACTATCGTATCGTTTCGACAAAAATAATTGTAACTGGTCCACGTTAGAGAAGTACTATATAGATTATTATTATTATTATTATTATTATTATTATTAAAATGCACACGTAACAGAAAGAAATGAGAAAGAGTTCATGAACTAAAAGGAGAAGTTTTTCAGTTCATGAACTTGTTTATATACGTTCAACATTACTTGAAACAAATTGCTATTACAATAAATGGAAATGCATTTTAACAATTTACCTGAAATTTCAAAATACTGTTGATGCATATAAGACTTTTTTAAAACTAATAAAATTATTTTATAAATTCTTAAAAATTACAAAATATATTGTTAAATAGATTACAAAGCAAAAAGCAATTAAAAGGCTATAATAATAATAATAATAATAATAATAATAATAATAAATGGAAGCTAATGAATAGTGACAGCAGTTTTATATATTATAAATTATAAAGAATTGCCTCTGAAATCTCAAGCTTAGGAAATTAATTACAAAATTAGAAGTTTAAAATACTTTTAATAAATTAAAACACGTTTCTGGTATCATTTTATTAGAAGCTTTTTATATGAAATTGACTTTGTAATCGCATCTTCGAGTCACGCTAATAAAAAAGGCGCCTCCATTTTAAAGTAAATAAAATATAAGCTATTCTGTTTGTCGTTTTAATTCTAGAGAAATATCTGCCCGTATATAAAAAAGAATAAAGTTATTACATTATCCCATTTCGTTATGTATGTACTGATTTTTTTTTTTTTTTTTTTTTTATCAACACATCACTGTTACAAACGTTTTTCATGCAAAAAACAGCTATTTACTTTTGTTGTGCAAATAACTTATTTTGGAAGTTTTGGAAATAGTTGTCATGTACATATTAATTATTTTCAGTTTTCAGATAAATACATCCAAGTAATAGATTTCTCAAGAATAATAATAATGAAAAAAAATATTTTAGAGATTATTCAATTGAACAACCCTGATGTTAAGGAAGTGAACAAAAAGTTAAGTGGAAGACAAATTTTAGCCTACTCAGATATAATGAAAAATATCTTTAACATTATGTCTGTGTGAATTAGGATCTATTACAGCCAGAAATACGTGTAAAAAGAATTGTTTATGTAATGATGAGGAAATGAGAGTTTGTTTTTCAAATATTTAACAAAAACGTTTTATCATGCAAAAAACAGCCATTTACTCTTGTGCAAATAACTTATTTTGAAAGTTTTGGAAGTAGTTGTCATGTGCATATTAATTATTTTCAGATAAATACATCCAAATAATAGATTTCTCAATAATAATAATAATAATAATAATAATAATAATGTTTTTTTAGAGGTTGTTCAATTGAACAACCCTGTTCTAGAAGTGAACAAAAAGTTAAGTGCCAGTATGGAAGACAAATTTCAGCTTACTGATATATAATGAAAAATATCTTTAACATTATGTTTGTGTGAATTAGGATCTATTATAGCCAGATTTGTACATGTAAAAAGAATTTTTTATGTAATGTTGAGGAAATGAAAGTTCGTTTTTCAAATATTTAACTCTATTATTATAACATATTTATAAGAAATATGTAGTGTATCTACACTTACTTCTAAGTTTTACCCAAATCAAAAAAATTAGAGAACCACTGTCTTATATTATTAAATAGTATTAAGTCTATGTCAAAGCTAGTACAAGGTAGTGACACATCGCAATGCTAAAAAATGTCTACTGATAACAGCGCCAATTGTTTGCAACGGTAGAGAGGCTGCACAGCAACCAGCGGCGACTGATTACTAGTTGACAAAAGAAAAAGAAAGTAGGGTAAGTGCACCAGTGATTGGCACTTTTAGAGCAATCTCTGATGTTTTTAATGTTCTAGTCATCAGAAAATATTTTTAGAAATCTTAAGTTAATACATATGGTATGAAAGACATTCAGAACCATATATATGTTAAAATATATACATTTGATAACAATTATTTTTTTTATGAATTTTTATTTGACACCCACTCAATGTTCCAGTAATTGACACTGCCAGTTTTTCCTTTTATTAGTAATTGGCCCCCTATGTTCCAGTGTTTGACACTGCTAGTTATTCATTTTACCCGTTATTAGCACCCTATGCTCCCGTGTTTGACATAAAATGTTAAAACTCTTATTTATAAAATATAGGATTTTATTATTTTTCTTATTTATTAATATTATTTATTATTATTATTATTATTATTATTATTAATATTATTATTAATATTATTTATTAATAATTTATTTATTATTTCGGGATAGATGTCGATTACTGGAGCATGCCAATCACTGGAGCACCAACCCTATATGGCCAAACTCAACATTTACATTACAGAATAAGTTATAGAAACCTTAAAATCCGAAAATTGCATGTAATTGCTATTACTTTTTCAAGCAAACTACTATATAGTAATCATTTTTCTAAAATATTTCCGGTATGAAATAAAGATTTGTATATGACGCTTGCTACCTCAAATGGACATAGACGTTGCGCTGCTTACTTTGCACAGGCTTTGGGTCTATGCTTTATATTTTAGAAAGACCTTACGTACGATGAAGGAAGCTCTGAATTAACGAACATTTTATGCAAAATCATAAAGAAGTCTTGATCTAAATTTCTTGAATGTGATGTAACAATTTAATTAGAAATTAATAAAATTTCTATAAATTAGAGAATACGAATGAGGTTTTTCACAAAAATTTTAAAAATTGATTAAAAAAAAAAATATTTAACAAAAGGGGTCATAAATTAATTGGTTGCGAAACTATAGTTTGGGAAATTGCATGGGAAAAAGAGAGAGGAAGAGAAATTCTTCGAATGAAACAAGATTTTATTTATGAATAATATCTTGAAGACCAGAGAGGAAAAAATATACATTATATCAGTGTAGAATTATTATATATTATGTGTATATTGATAGCGATCAGAATCTCTCCATTAATGTTTCCTCGTAATAAATATTTTATTGTATTAAAGCAAATATTTTTCATATTTTCAATTAATTTTAAATGATTGTCAATATATTTTTTTTATGTTTTAAACACTTTCCAAGAATAAAACTGAAAATTTTTAATGACTTATATTTTATTGTCTGTCACAATAATTTTCATAAGTATGCTGCAAACGCTACACAATTTATGTGTGTTAACAGAGTTTCTTATAACATGTTCCCTATTGAAAATGAAGTAGGCAGCATTTATAATTCACTTACTGGAGCACACAAAAAATTTCTTATAGTGTAAGTGAACCAGTGATTGACACTTTTAGAGCAATCTCTGATGTTTTTAGTGTTCTAGTCATCAGAAAGTATTTTTAGAAATCTTAAGTTAGTACATATGGCATGAAAGACATTCAGAACCACATATATGTAAAAATATATACATTTGATATCAATTATTTTTTTTATGAATTTTCATTTGGCACCCACTCAATGTTCGAGTAATTGACACTGTCAGTTTTTCATTTTATCAAGTAATTGGCATCCTATGTTCCAGTGTTTGACACTACTAGTTATTCATTTTACCAGTTATTAGCACCTTATGCTCCAGTGTTTGACATAAAATGTTAAAATTCTTATATGTAAAATATATTATTTTATCATTTTTCTTATTTATTAATTATTTCGGGATAGATGTCAATTACTGGAGCATTCCAATCACTGGAGCCCCTACCCTACATTAAGATTTATAGAAGAGAAATAGTAATTAAAGTGAATTTTAATAGTGTTATACTGCTTCAAATTTTATGAAATAACTGAAAAATGAAATCAATGAAAAAATATTTTAAGTTGTTAAGCATTGATTTTTAAGCGGATGAGGTAAAAAATTTAGTGGTTTGCCTTTCTCTTAATATTTATAAGAACTAATCAAATTCTATAATTCAAATCAGGAAATTGTAATAAAAATTAATTTGTAGGCGGATAAAGATGTTGCGTAGAATTTTAAATTATGAAACACAAAAAAGCCAAGGTAAATTAAACTTATATTTTTAGAATATGTGTGCATCTAGCACTGGCGAATGAATTGAACTCGAATGTAATCTTTTTATATTTTCTCTGAACACAAAAACTGGATTTTTTAACTGTAAGAAATTACTAAAAATCATTAAAAAAAAAAAAAAAAAACATCACAAAGATAACTGGTTCTAAAAAGAATTCTCATATCGAATAGTAAGGATTCCAGTATATTTTATTGGCGTTAACGGAACAGAAATATGACATTTTTCTTTTTTAGCTTATTCCATTTAATAAATTGTTTTATACCATTTACTGCTAAGGTTATACCATATACGTATTTAAGACTGGTAGATAGATAAATTTACATACCATATATATATACATACCATATTTACATACCATATCGAATAGTAAGGATTCCAGTATATTTTATTGGCGTTAACGGAACAGAAATATGACATTTTTCTTTTTTAGCTTATTCCATTTAATAAATTGTTTTATACCATTTACTGCTAAGGTTATACCATATACGTATTTAAGACTGGTAGATAGATAAATTTACATACCATATATATGTAAATATTGAAAGACTACACTGAGAAAAAAAGAAAAAAAATACCGCTTCCATTTAGCCTTTTTCCGATTTCCTAAACTAGAAATATAGATTTTCGAGTTATGCGTATATGATAAACAAATAAACTAAATAGACGAAATGATTGAGAATTTCTAGTCTACACTTTTCTAGATGGCGAAACAACATTATGAATATTATGAATAATACGAATCCTTTGTATCGCGAGAAATTCTCGCTTGATTTCCAAGAATTGGGTCAAAAAAGTAAAATTATACTTACTAAAACTTGCTTCTTGTGTTCGCCTTTATCTGCAGAGATTTTTAAATAAATTTGACCACGATAATATAGAAAAACGTTCTAGAATTCAAAGACTAGTTTCTAGAACTCGCTAGCAAAGCGAACTACTTTTATAAGGATGGCTTGAAGCTATTTTTACTAGAGCCACAATTTATTTTCTAGATGTCAGTCACAGAATATTTTCGATTTTTACACGTACATTTCCACATTTATTTCTCCTTTCCAGTTCAAATTGCTAAACACTGGTTTACATGGTATTTAAAACAAATTGCTTCTTACATGTTATAAAGTCGAAACGTCTCCGAAAAATTAAAAATGACATCGTTATTCTTTAATTTAAATTTTATAACCACGGGTCTACTCATTTATTTACATTAATTTCTTGCGACGTGGTTGAATTCTACATATTTAATATATCTTTAATATTATTTTCTTTTGATATATTAAAATGTATTATTTGAATCAGTGAACGAATCTGTCAAAACAATGTAAACCATGAATAAAATTTTAATTTCTTTATCTGAATACATTGTGGCGATTGTGATGTAAGTTTTTTCGTTTTTGCATTATTTATTCACTAGCAATGCCCGCATAGAAACTGTGAATAACATTTTACTTTCTTTATCTGAACACATTGTGGTGATTGTGATGTAAGTTTTTTCGTTTTTTCATATTTTATTCACTAGAAATGCACACATAGAAACTGTGAATAAAATTTTACTTTCTTTATTCCAATAATTGTTTTAGATATGACGTCATTTTCAGTATTAGTTTCGGGAAATTTAACCTTTTATTATTAAGAAGATAACGGTATGCTCTAATCCCTCCCTTATAAATATTCTGTGTACACCACAGCGTCATATTTTGTTTTCTAATCACTAGATGTTAAAACTTAATCTATTTAAGTTTTCTTTCCGATTTGGAAAAATAAATCGGATACGGGAAGAAAAATAATTTAAAGGAAAAACTGAAGATTAGAATTATCAACATTCTTTTTGTGTCACAACAATAATGAGATAAATTATAAATTATAGCTGAAATATATTTTGCATTACCGACCTTGAGGCATAACAAAAGGCCATGTAGTCTGCGTTTTAAGCAAATACTGATCTTAGTTATACAAATTTTAACATTTTGTTTATAGTAAGAAAGGAAGTTTAATAGTGAAAATAATTGTGTTTTTAAATAGTATTCCTTGTGAAGAATTATGTAAAATTCCGAAATCAATGGAAAATGTTTATTGATTATTAATATTGGAAATTACTGTTAAAAAAATTATGGGCATCATCATTAGTATTACAAGTTAAGTGCAACAGAAGAAACTTTATTCAATGCAAAAGAAATATTTTTAATTGATTATTATTCTTATTCTTGTTATTTATTTACTTTTTTAGCATTCTTAGGCATGTTTGTGGTGTTAATGCTAATTGTTAACACGAGGGTATGGGTGGGATGTTCCACGGGGATTTTTCTAAGGGGTCTTAGCTTGTATTCACGTTATTTTCGGAGAAAACCACAGAAAACTAGAAACGGCTGGGTTAATAAGCGCGATTTGGGATCCGACCCGGTACCTCTCTTCCACCAGTTTCGAGAGCGAAACCTTTTGACCACTTGATGGCACTCTAAGTTGGACTTTTAGAGACTTTTCGATAGTTTTTAGAATGGTACACAAAATAAACTGGGTAGTAACAACTACATTGTTTATTTATATTATTTTTCCTTTTTATTTTTAGCACTTAAGACAAACTGGGCTAACTTGACTCTTCTAAAGAGCTGTATACGATGAAAATATGATATGTAAAGATTAACGACATACAAAGCAGAAAAACAAAAACAAATACAACTTATACAAAACCAAGCATGTTGAATAGTAGGCGTTATTATCATAGTTTTGGAGATAAATGACAAAAACTTTTTTATTTCTACATGCTTTATTTTTCATGTAAAACAAAATGTATGCCCTAATACGAAAATGTTTGATAAAAAAATATTGTTAAAAAATATCAGATTGGTTTAAAGTATGTTTAGATTTATGTATCATTACGTATAAATGCTATATTTTTGTGCATTTTCATATTATAATTTTTGTCTTCTTATTGTAGTAACTCGTACACCCGCATCTAGAACCAATTCTTAAGCACATTACAAAAATAGTATACTAGCAGCAACAGTTTACATGAAAAAGAAAAAACAGTGTTATTTCCTATCTCTTAATTTTTACAATCATTTATGCTACAGATATTTGATAGTTTGGTCGAATTAACTTTTTCAATACAAGAGCCAATGGTCTCAAGTTCGATTGCTAGCCAAGCCTTATTCCCTCTTGTAAATAGTAGTTCGGCTAATCAATAAAAATTGTTTGGCATCAATAACTTACATAGAAGGAAAAGAAAAATTAGAAATTTCTTTAAACGAGCTACTTGATTATATGGGTATTCATTATTTTGTAATGTATATGGTATTAACACTTACGTGGTACACTTACGTAATATTTACATCTGAAGCAAAAATAAAGCACATAATTTTTCTTTCTTTTTTTCTTTTTTTTTTTCACTCAAAAATTTGCATCAAATTATAAGAACAGAATGCGGAGTACATCCACAGAGAAAAATAAAACTCAATTAAAACGGGCTTAAAATGAAACGCAAAAAAGCAATTGTTAGCATTAAAAGGAAAACATGTTATTAACCTTCATCTTTTCGAATGTTTAATTTGGATAAAAGCATATACTATAATATATATCTTAAAAACAATGATTTTACGAAAGAAAAGTTACTAAACTTAATTTAAACAATACATTGTGCCGGACGGAAACAAAGGGTTTACACTAATGAATTTGTATAATTTACGTATTCGTTTTTACCTCTTTCACGCAATAAAATAATTATAAAAACAATAGATTCTTCAATTAAATTCAATCACATGAATAGTACGGAAAATTGAGAGTAAAAGACAAAAATATTTTTAAAACATATATCAAACTTTTTTTTTTTTTTTTTTTTTTTTTTTAATTTAAATTTGTGATACTAATTTTGAACAAATTTCAACAATAATAACAGAAAGTGCGATAAAAAACAACCTTTAAAAAATATATAAATGATATTTCTTCACGGCAATGCAAAGAAACCAGAAAATAGATTATGTATATACACATACATATAATTTAATTCAAGAAAAAAAGGAAAAGGATTTTTTTTTTTTTCTAATTTTTAAAAAATTAAATTTTTCTTGTTTATTTATATAATTATTTTCAGCTATTATTATGGCAATGAAATTATTTTCAACGAGATATATAAAGGTTATTTTGAACCTATTTTCAAAATCAATATTAATGATAAAAAACATAATTTCAAAAAAAAAGAAAAAAAAAAAAAAACACTTAATTTGTTTTAATATAAAACTTAATGTAGAAAAAGAGAAAAAAAAAAAAAAAACAGATTTTTTTTTTAATAAATAAAAAAAATAAAAATAAATACATTTTTTCTTGTTTAATTTATGAATATTTTTGTCTGTTAGTATGGCAATTAAATTTATATTTAGTAAATTTATTTCACTCTTTAAAATTTCTATTCGATAATATTTATTATCACCTTTTAAAAAGAGTAAATTTGTGAAAATAATAAAAAGAAAACATTTTCTTTTGAAATTAATGATAAAAATTGGCAACAAAACATTTGCCGGTTGCATAGAAACCAATCAAGCGACTTACCTGAGTTGTCATTGGAGAACAGGTGAATGTTTCAGTTGTTAGGTTCGGAGTATACAGATTATAGGCTAAACTCTTAATTTTATGAACTAAGATAAAAATTTGAAGAGATAGAACAAACCTGATTTATTTCATATCATTTTAGAATAATAAATGTTTGAAGTGTTTTTATTCTGATAATTTCATGTGACATTTTTAAGTGAATTAATTTCGATTTTTCACATTGCAGTTAAAAATAGCACATAGCTTTAAATATAATGCTAGAAAAATTCAATTGATTTTTTGAGATGTAGAACATTTTCATAAAATAAATTGCATAAAAAGTTCTAGAAATTAAAACTAAGAAATGTTGAAAATACTTAAAACAAGTATTGAAAAAAAAAAAAAAAAAATCTGGAGTGACTCCACTCGACTTTCCGAACATTGAGTAATTAACAGTTTTGTAGATAAAGTAAAGAAAGAGTAGTTGTTAAACAAACAAAAGGGAGAAAACCATAATAGAGTGTTTGAGTATTTTTCTCCATATATTACACGTTTTTTTTAACGCTACTGAACTTTGAGCCCATAGATCATAATGACAAAGAAATTTTCGTTGTGTCCCTGTAAAAACCTATAAATGTTACATTCACCAAAATGCTTATAGTTAGTGCAACAGTGATTTATAATACTCATATAAATTTTCAGCTGAATCCAATAAGGCGTTTAGATGCTATCGTACTTTTAAAAATTTAGTCCCATAGGCCATAATGATAAAGAATTTTTCTTTGTGTCCCTGTAAAAAAACTGTAAGTGCTAGATTCACCAAAATCTATACAGTTAGTTCAACTGTGATCTATAACATGTGTACAATTTTTTTGCTCGGATTAATAAGGCGTTTAGACACTATCACATTTTTAAAAATTTGGCCCCATAGGCATAATGATAAAGAATTTTTCTTTGTGTCCCTGTAAAAAAACTATAAGTGCTAGATTCTCCAAAATCTATACAGATTGAGTATTTGTGATCTATAATATGTGTATAAAATTTTTTCTCAATTGAATAAGGCGTTTAGATGCTATCGCACTTTTAAGATTTTGCTCCCATAGGCCATAATGATAAAGAATTTTTCTTTGTGTCCCTGTAAAAAAACTATAAGTGCTAGATTCACCAAAATCTATAGGGTTCGTACTATAGTGACTTACAATATGCGTACCAACTTTCAGGTTAATCGAACGAAGCGTTTAGACGCTAGCGTGTTCACCCACAGACATACACACATACACACATACACACATACACACATACACACACACATACATACATCATCGTAAAAATAGTGAAAACGGACTCAGGGGACCTCAAAACGTATAGAAACATCAAAATCTCGAATTCGGATTTTTGACATGATTACAATACTTTCCTCACTATAGTGTTCGGAAAGTAAAAAAGATTAAAATATTAAAAACGTGGATTAAAAAAATTATTAAAAATGCTTAAAAGAATTATATAAAAAATAAATAAATCGTGTATTAATTATATTTATTATTATTATTAATTTTAAATTTATTAAGCATTTTATGTGTAGTATAAATGATATATTTTTTTACAGAGAATAATATTTCAGCACATGTCAAAGAAATATTACAGTATTAAATAAATGTTTTTTTTTAATCCAAACTTTTAAATGCTTTCTTCTTAATGCAAATTACAACAAATAATAGCAATCAAAATATATAGCAATGTTTTACAATATAATAAAGATAAAAAGTTTTATCTGCAATTCCTCGCCCCTTTTTTCAAAAGAAAAAAGATAAAACATAATAATTATTTTATAGTAAAGTAAAATCTATAAACATGCAAAAACAAACCTGTTCATTTCTAAAGGTACATTTTTAAAAGCAATTTAATAAAATAATTTACAATTAATCATTAATATATAAACAAACTTTAACTTTTTAGTTATTGTTTAACGTGTGACATTTGTTTTGCAATATTTAACTGACTTTTAAATATATTTAATCACTGGATTCATATGCCTGTTAAATTATAAGATGGCATATGGATTTTTTTTTTTTTTTTTTTTTTTTTCGGACTAAAAGAATAATAGCTCTTTTTAAAGGAATGTATTCAAAGGAAAAATTTTTCTTACATACTTTTCCAAGATTCGGCGCTTCTGAAATATCGGAATTTTACGAAAATACCGATTTATACAAATGCCACTCTTAAATTACAATCTGGAAAATTTTCAGAAATATAATCTTATCAAAACGACTGCTACAGATGTTTTAACAAACACATGTCTTCTGTTTTGTATTTTTAAATAAAAACTTATTTATTATAATTTGTGTCTTTTCAGATTTTCAGACTCTTCTTCAAAGTGTTAAGACTTGTTCAAATATTCTTGAAATTGCTCAAGAATTTTTTAAGCGAACATTATGTCATAAGTAGGAGGTTTAACGGCCCTCTTCACTTACCGTCGTCGGAAGCCCGAGCCAATGTTATCCTATGGGGAAATTTCTTTACTTATAATTCATTAACTAATATATGTTTTTAAATTCTGTTTTCACATTCAAAAACTTCGGAATTGTTAAATTGACGCACCTTCTTTAAAAACGTATTTTTTTTTTTTTTTTTTTTTTAAATTTTTTCTGTTTTATTTTGAAATATCAAAATGGAAAATTTCACATATTGAAAATTCGTATTTTACAGCTTCAAAATAAAATAGTAAATAAATAAATAAATAAATAAAATAAAAAAATAAGATAAAAAAAGGTGCGTCAGTTTAACAGTTGAGAATTTTCTGAATGTGAAAACAGAATTAAAAAATATTTATTACTTAATGAGTTATAAGTAAAGAAAATTTCCCATAGAATAACATTAGCTTCGGCTTCTGGCAACAGTGAGTGAAGCGGGCCCTTTAGGTTTGGTTTTGCATTATTTTAAATAATGGGGGAAAAAATCATATGCATGAGCATACGTGATTATTCATTATTATTTTTTTTTTCACATTGAATACTGCTTTTATATCCCCCATCCCCCCGAGAAACTAATAACAATAAACTATTGAATTTTTTCAATGTATTTTACTACTGACATTATATATTTATATTAAAAATATCGTTATCAATTATTATTATTCTTATTATTATTCGTTAAACATTTGCATTTGACATACATTTAAAAATATTCGAAAATATTTTAAATAAAAGTAATTTTCTATTATGAAATTAAAAAAAAAAAAAAAAAAGAAAAAAAGAAAAGGAAGAAAAGAAAATACCCTATAAAAATATTAGGAATGAAGAAAAAAAGTTGTATATTTTTAGGTATTATTATAAAATTTAAATAAGACTATATTTTTTTAGCTTTCGTTAAATGTTTAATTATATCGAAATAATAATAACTTTACGAAAATGAAATATGGTTCTTTTTTTTTCTTTTACCCCCCACCTTTTCTTAATGGGTTATGTTTTGTTGTGGTGTCGCTCTACGGTCGTTTTCTGTCACTTAAGGCTCATTCGACCGGTAACATGGCTTAAAGTGGACTTCGAACCTGTACAAACATTCATACCTGAATAGGAATTCGAACCCTGCTACCTGACAACTAGAAACCAAAGCGCTTTTTTTTTGGGGGGGGGGGGGGAAGGGGCATCTTATAGCCATCGGTAGTCAAAGCCCATGTTATGTTATGGGGAGCTTTGTTATCAAATTTACCTAACGTAATTTTCAATATTCCTTTTTCACATTAAAAACGTTCTGAACCATTAAATTATTTCATATTTACTAAAAATTGATGTTTTAATTTATTTTATTATTATTATTTTTTTTTTTCACTTATAGCTTCAAAATGAATTATATATAATAATAATAATAATAATAAAATAAAAATAAATAATTTTTTTTCTTTTGAAAAACAATTATTAATATAACATTTGGAACTTTTGCAAGTATTTATTATTATTATTATTATTAAAGAAAACAGAATAATAATAATAATAAGAATACATGAGGCAAGGGGTAGTTCTGATACGAAATTTCCCAAGTAAAAAACACGGGGTTTAGTTGCCGGCGGTATTACGCGATGTGTTTTGTGTCTCTTTAACTTCATATTTTTAATGTAAAAAGTATACGCGCAGTAAAGATTTTTTTTTCTATAATTTGATTAGTATTTTAAATGAAGGAAATATGTGTACTATAAAATTACATGCTATTTTGGTTACTTTATTAATTAATATATATATAATATCAACACTCTTCCCTTCTTGTAGTCTTTTTTTTTTTTTTTTTTTTTTCTTCATGACAAAAAAAAAAAAAAAAAAAGAATTACCGGGAAGAATAATTGAAAATATTTAACCATTTAAAATTTTTTATATTATCTTATAGTCCAGTGATTTTTAAGATGTAATATTTTTTTATAAATATTTCATAATTAGATAATTATATTAAAAAAAAAAAAAAAAAAAAAAAAAAAAAACCTACTTATTTTCTTGTGAATTTGTCAAGTTTGAAACAGAGAAAAATGAAACTTATATTATGAAGTTTCCATTCTAATATTTTAATATTTCACATAATACAAAATTTAAAAACATTCAAACAGTTTATATTTTTTTTTCATACAAATATATATATTCTTTAAACGATTAAACATAAATAATTCCTCCATACTTTTCCAATTTTTTATCTGTTAAAAAAAGTGCTTTAATGACTATATCACTGAATTTTACAGCTATAGGTACTATTTTTTATAAATTAATAAAATATTTTTTTTTTCAAATGTTTGAAAAAAAAAAAAAATCCATACTATTTACCATAACATAAATGCAAACAAACATAACAAATTACAAAAGAACACTTAATCCCCCCTCCCCCCCCTCTTTTATAGGTAAACAAAACAGCATGTACACAAACACAGTAAATGTCATGCTATTCTCTTAATTTTCCTTCTAAATTGTCTCTCAGACATTATTGATATTATTCTTTCTAGAAAATAATTATTAAGACATTTCTCTTCTTTAAAAAAAAATAATGACAAACATAAGCTCATTACTTACCAGGAAGATGAATCCTGCCTCATTTATTAGTGCACACTCTATTCTCCTATATTCATTCTTCACGAATTCGACTCATGCTTTCTCATGAGGCAATACTTTAGTTGTGTTAGGCAGAAAAACATCCTCATTTCTTACTGTTGAACTGTTTACGATTGTCAGAGACACATCGCGCCATCTAGTGATGAATTTCTCGAATTTGAAATCGATAATGCCGAGGGAAAACAGATACGCATGTTTAGTACTCTACTTTTTAATTCTCGGAATAGGTACACCTAAATGAGGTAAAGTTATTTTCAGAAAGTGCTGTTTAACAATAGAGTGATAGAACTGGTGCTAGGTGACATTGTTTTATTCTATTTCTTCAAACTGCCTTAATGACAAATTTCATTTATACTCCAAAGTAATTAATATCAAAGAAAAAAAAAAAAAAAAAAAGAAAAAACTTCCAAAACATAAACTTTATTATTGTTGTTATTATTATACACTTTCTGACATTGTAATTCCAGAACAAAATATGCTGATAAACAGGGGCATATTGGAAGGGACTCAAAGATAAAATATTTGATATTTTAATTCTCATTTTAAATTAAATTACAGAGATTGAATCTAATATGGGAATTCTTTTTTATTTTTAGACTGACCAGTGGCCGGGAGATTTTGCTCTCAAAGCTATTAGGCAGGAGGTTTCAGGTTCGAAACTAAGTCATACCCGTTACCGTTGGCGTGGCGTTCGGAGTATTCCGTGGCTTTTTCCGAAACTGGCATGAATATGGGCTGGATTCCTCTAAAAAGACCACCACAGAGCATTCCACTCAGACCTAGAAGTCTCTATATAATTTGACCGACAGTGTAACTCCATGTTATGGAAAAATTTGTTTTATAAATTTCTTATCACATCATGTATTTTTTTTTTAATTCAATTTTAACATTTAGAAAATTCATAACCGTTAAAATGTTTCTCGTTTTTCAAAAAATATTTTTTTTTTTTTAATTTTTAATATTTCATTTTAAAACCAAAAAGTGCAAAATATGCTGTTAGTTAATTTTTCACACTTTACAACTTTAAAACGGAATGTTAAATAATAATAATAATAATAATCATAATAATCATAATCTTCACAAAAAGTATATTATATATTAGTATATGCAAATACTCACCGTTTTTTCCAAAAATGCAATGTACAAATACTTTTGAATTTTTTTTTTTTTTTTTTTAAATATACAATATATTCTTCATTAAAAAATATATTCGATATATCTTTAAAAAATTAACAGTAAAAGTAATAGCAGCATTGATATTATCAGTATTGCGTTCAGTCTTTCTCTTTTTAAGAATCGCGTAAATACGGACTAGGCACCCTAAGAAAGACTCCTACGGAGGTCATACCACTCAGGCATAGAACCCTCGTGTGTCGTATAGTTAACTGGCCTTAACCGAAAAAACAACACCAACAACTCTTTCAAAAAAAAAAAAAAAAAAAAAAACGACTTTCCACATATAGCTTATAGTACTAATAATAATCAACTTACCGGCCTTCGAGGAAAAAAAAAAAAAAAAAATAATAATAATAATAATAATTCCATAATAACTATAAGGGCTATACTATAAGGGGCTTTACTCACATTTTTATTTTGCTTCAATTAATGCCCAATGATATAGTGTTTTCGCTGATTGAAAATAAAATATTGATAAAAACACTAACATCTTTCTTTCTTTCTTTCTTTCTTTCTTTTTTTTTTTTTTTTTTTTTTTTTAAAGAATTTAATTTCTGTTAAATGTGAGTAAAACCCCTTATACGAGTAGTTTAGCTTTTATTATGAGAGAACTGAAATTCTGTTCATTCTATCTCTCGTAACGTTTTGAATTTACATGATATTTGTTTGGGGATTTCATATACGTTGCTCAATACCATTGGCTATTAAATTATGCAAATGAAATTTTTTGAAAGCTTGCGCATGCGTAGTTAAAAATCATTTAGTAAAAGTGCTCGTGTTTCGTAAGATATTTAACATTTTTCATCATGACTGCAGTATGCCGTGTCTAATGTAGTACACCATGTTTCCTAAAAATGACTTTGCACTGGGTCTAATACCCTATGAGTAATAATTTAAAAAGGGGAATTTTTTTTTTGTAACTTTTTAAAGAAACCGTTATGTCTGAAAGAATATATATAGTAGCTTCATAAAAATTTATACAGATAAACAGAAAAATCCTTATAATCCTGTGCTATAGCCAAAACACATTTAAAGTCTTACTTTTTACAGGGTGATGCAAAACATTTTGACTTTTTTTTTTTTTTTTTTTTTTTAATTTTTTTGCTAGTCCTCTTTTCTTTTTCAGGACAAAATTTTTACTAAAGAGGTATAACATGTTCTCTGTATTCCCAAAGTTTCAAGATGATTTAATGTATTACAAATCAATGTTTATATTTATAAATTCGAGTGTTGTAAATAAATAAGTAACGTAAAAAACTGTCGCCTACTCGAATAGAGTCTACGGTATTTTATTTATTCGGTATTTTAAGAGTAAACGAAATTTAGTAAAAGGAGAAGAGGCACTTAATAGAGGAAGGGCTTCTTTGTGGTATTTTATGTTAGGTGTTATTGGGCATTGAACTCTATAAATTATAGCTATAGGACTACAGAGTTACAGAAATACACCTATTTTGCATAGAATACTGAATCAATGCCATTGGTTGAAGTGCTGATATTGTATTAATTTACATCTGGATTATAAATATTTTAATTTAAATTTTTCCATTTCTTTATCCTATTTTTACTTTCTCTTACCCATAAGGTAGAGAAAGTATTGTTTTTGGATCAAATTTTCGAACGCGAGATTTTGTTATATTTACACGTTTTGAGGTCCCCTGAATACGAAAAACATGTTTTTAACAAATGGTCTGTGTGTCTGTGTCTCTCTCTGTGTGTGTGTGTGTGTGTGTGTCTGTGTGTCAGTCTCTGTGTGTCAGTCTCTGTGTGTGTGTGTCTGTATGTCTGTCTGTTATCAGCATATCTCAAAAACAAATTATGGCAGAAAGTTCAAACTTGGTATTCTAAATGTGTATCATATAGGGATGCTACAGTAAGCTTTTCGTTAAGATCAAGCAAATGGTTCGTGTACAGGGACAATCAAGAGAATTCTAATACATTACGTCTATGGGGGGGAAATTGCAGGAAAATAGAGTTTAACGTCTATAGACTGCACTAAACCAAATGAAACAAATATATATTTTTTGTAATAGAGACAGTTAACTGGGAAAAATTTTTTGTGTATGTAGGAGCCTCGCCTCCCCCCTGGGGGGGAAGTCCCCCCTCGAGGGGAGTAAATTTTCATGATGGGTATCTTTCAAAAGAGCTCGAAAATACCTTTAAAACGAATGGTTGAACCATTGATCTGCGATAATTTAAAACAAAGTTATCGATTTTTTTTCCTTTTAACGAAAAAAAAACAAAAAATTTTTTTTTTTTTTTTTTTTTTTTTTTTTTTTTTATTGAGAATAAAATGGACTTTTTTTGGATATTTGGTGTTAAACTACTTCTCTAATATGGAAATTATCTGCCTTATCACAAAAGATAATTTTTTTAAATAATAATTTTAATAAATTATTTTTTAAAAAGAGAAATATTTTTTAATAACCGAATGAAATTCTATATAAATGTAGGTGCATTAATGAAACGGGGGGTTGAGGGGGGCGGTAGCCCCCTTCACACAGAACTAATTATCATATAAAACTCTTCAGAAGCCTAATATGAATTGTTTAACATAGGTTTACATAACAGTACTCGTTATCTTACCTCTTAATCTCCAACCTGTATTTATAGTATTAAATTTCAGGGTAAGAGAAAGTCGTGTGAGTGACACACCAGATTATTTACTTTTAACGAAAAAAAAAAAAAACTTAGAAAAAAAATCGTTTTTTTTTTTTTTTTCGAGAATAAAATGGACTTTTTTTGGATATTTGGTGTTATAGTACCTCTCTAATATGGAAATCGTCTGCATTATCATAAAAGATAATTTTTTTAAATAATAATTTTAATATATTATTTTTTAAAAACAGAATTATTTTTTAATAATCGAATTAAATTCTATATAAATGTAGGTGCATTAATGAAACGTGGGGTTGAGGGGGGTGGTAGCCGCCCTCACACAGAACTAATTATTATGTAATACTCTTCAGAAGCCTAATATGAATTGTTGAACACAGGTTTACATAACAGTACTCTTTATAATACCTATTAATCTGCAACCTGTATATATAGTATTAAATTTCAGTGTAAGAGAAAGTCGTGTGAGTGACACACCAGATTATTTTCATTTCATACGGTGCAATGTTTGAAATGATTTTCATAATGTATATAAGAAATGAAAAGCAGGCGTAACAAGGGCGAAAATGAAAACATTTGAAACAGAAATAACATATCAAATTAAGTTTAATCAAATGTGCATAAGAAAATATCAGAATTACTTTGAAATGCTTTACTTTTTACCTCTTACAGCGTCGTTATCAAAGAAAAAGTACTGTTAAACAAAAAAAGACAAAGATGTTTTTGATAATAGTTATTAATTTGCCGAACATCTCAGTAAAAATAACAATAAGAGTCAAACAAATGTATAAGTAATGCGAACGTTTCCCCCGCCCCCCCCCCCATAATGAACATACTTTAGCAAATTAAAGCAACATATGTCATATTAGTTTTATTTTAAACAGTATAACGTTATTAAAACAAACTTAAAATAGTTTAAATCCACAGATCATAATGTATAAGAACTCAAATTCTTATTGGTCGAAGTGCGGGTCTTACGATTCGCTCTGAAATCCTCTAGAATCTCTGGTGAAAATTTTTGTCAAAGAATTCTGAGTTTTAGTTTTGACAGTTGATTGGTCCTCTCACGATATTCTTTTTTTGATTGGTCCTCCAGGATCCTCTCGAAAGTTTTTGGTAGCAAATTTTAGTGAGAATTCGAAGTTCTATATTGGTTTCTGATTGGTCCTCTGGGATCATATCGGAACAAAATTCTGTTGGTCCTACAAGATCCGATTGGAGTTCAGTATTTTATTTTTGTTAGGAATTTTCTCTAATTTCAAATAAAATATATGGTCCTCCTTTTTTACTAATTGCGGGACTCTAAGCAATTTCCTGTGTTTTTTGGAGCACTCTGCCCAAGGCATCTTGTTCGTCATCCACATCCGAATCTTCAACGCACGCAACAGTTTCTCTGTTGCTCTTAAGATTTCTCAAGGAGTTTCTCAGTTTCTCCCTTTCTTTTTTTCTTGTTTGTTGGCTATTCATTCAGGATATACACTGAAGAGCCAAACAAACTGGTACACCTGACGGAACACGATTTTCGGCTTTGAAAGTTTATATCAGTGATGATTCGTTGAACAGATCGTACGCTGACGCTTGTTGATGCCCCAACATTCAAATCTGCAACAATATGAGGAAGGGTTGCACATCTGTCATGTTTAATGATTCTCGTCAGTCGTCACTAGTCCTGCTCTTTCACGACCTTTTTCCGGCCACAGCGATGTCGGAGATTTTATGTTTTAGTATATTCCTGATATTCACGGTACACTCGTAAAACGATCGTACTCAAAAATCCAAATTTCATGGCTACATTGGAAATGATATAACCCTTCTTTCGTGCAAAAATTGTAACACCATGTTCAAAGTCGCTTAAATCTTGTTAACCTGCCATTGTAGCAGCAGTAATCTATCTAACAGCTTTGATGGACACCTGTTATCTTATACAAGCACTGCCGATTGCATCGCATTATTTTGATTGGTTCCATACCACTGTTATTTGCATATGGACGCCTGTACCAGATTTTTGGCTCTTCAGTGTATATTGATGATGGCTTCTGAATACTTGCTGGTTATATTTTCTGGATATAGCCAACAAATATTTAAATGTGATTTTTTTTTCCTTGTGGTATTGTAATATACAAATTAGTTCTGTCGTATTAAAATAACTTCTGTCTTTGACAGACTTATTATTATTATTATTATTGTTTAATTTCCAACGAAGTTGAAAATTGTTTATAACTTTGGTTTGTCTGTCAATCCGACAGTGTATCCACTTTTCAACTTTCGTATATATTCATAGAATTCCCTGAAACTCATATAGGTTATTCAAGTTCACTATGGCATGTTTCCTTTTGCAAGTGATATAATTACGACACTGTTTTGTGTACTGAGACACACAGAAGACTTCCAATGAAGCATGTACTGAGCGCAATATATAATAAAATTAACAGTTATTATCCATATTCACAAAAACATATTTTCTGCAAAATATGATATGATTAGCATTAAAGTTTACAGGGCCACACACAAACAAATTCAGATAATTGGGAACTATAATTAGAAATTACTAGGACTGCATTTTCAGTCGTTATAAGCGTTTTTAACACTTTCCCAACAATATTTAAGAAGGTTTATGATTTACGTTTTCTGTCTGTCTGTGCATCTTATCCGCGCGCTGAATTCTGTTAATATTTATTGAATGCCTTGAAATATGTTTTTTTAAATTCCCCATTGAAAAGTACTCTATTGAAAACGGTATAAATAGTACAACTCATATATGTGAAAGGACTCACGAAAGATTTCAATGTATTATGGTCTATGAGAAGTATTTGTTTAAAGTACAGCTTACTATTTTTATACTGCCCGCGACATAACGAAATTCATATACATTGTTCAAATACATGAAAACTATTTACCCCTTATGGAATACTATTATTAGTGTAATGTATTGTTTTACAAGACCCCACAAAATTATTTGCAAATATGCTTTATACGATGAAAAGAGAAAATGGTGAACATAAATTTTTAGTGTTATAAGGAATTATTTTAGTACACGTACTACACTATATGACATGTAAGCAAATTTTAAACAATATAGACAATATGTTTACAGACAATATGTTTACAGACATAAACACTTTAATGCTTTTTCTTTAGCTAAAACGGTAATTTGTGAATTTTTTTTTCCTCCATAGTTAAACATAAATTATGTTTTTGAAGCTTTATTGTTTTTTGGACTATGGAAAAGCAATCTATTAAAATTTTTCCTGAAAGGTAAAGCCATAAATTTCATCCTTCTAGTAAAAAACAAAATATATTTTAAGGCTACGGAGTTAAAATGCATTTGAAGGTTAAATGGCGTAATATTTAAATGCAGTTGGACGTATTTAAAATCTATGTGAACCGCAGAATTTTTCTTCCATGTTTAGTTTTGCATTTTTTTTTGCCTTTGAAATTTTGAATACTAAATAAAATGCATCAATTTCCCTACAGTATATGAGGTATCAATCATAATTTGATCTACATTATATAAGGTTGAAATTATGTTTTTTTATATTTAAAAATAAATATTCCTTTATTCTTTTACCACTCGAAAAATTATAGGAAGAATAATCGTGATGTTATAGTTATCATTATTGTTCTTTTATTCAGGGTGATCATTGGTCAGAGAAAGTCAAGGAATGATGAAAAAGTCAAGGAATTTAAGTGAGTCTAAAAAAGTGAGGATATAGTCAGGAAATTTCATTTAAAATCAGGGAAATTTCTTGATACATGTTGCAGAAATAAGCCATAATTGAAAGCTCGTTATTGTAAATTGCTAAATTGTTCATTAGTGCTGTGAGATTTTAGTGGGAAATAAACAGCATAACTCAAGGAAAATGCCGAAAAATACTGAGGGAAAAGTCGGGAAAAAGTCAGAGCATTCGGAAAAGTTTTAATACTATCCACCCTATTTCCGTCATACATCATTAAAGTATTAAAAATAAATTACTTTATGTTGCTGGCATCTAGCTTAGCTTGGTAGAGCACGTAAAATAAACAGAATATTTACTATTTTTGCTTTTCCATAAAATCAATTTTACGTCAAAACGACGATAGGGAAAAATTGGACACAATAATTCTCCAACGAGTGTAGCACATAACAAAACTTAATAAAGACAGAAACACAATATATACAGAGTACAAGGATTACATTTTAAATAAAAGCATGAACAGCGCTGTCAAAGCGGCACTAAATTTTATACTTTAGAACATTTCAAAAGAAATAAACACGCAGTTGAAACTTTGCGAAGCTTTCTGAAAGAAAGACGGGTACAGATCACAAAGTTTATTACTAAATTTGATTGGGTGTGAGGTTACGTAAGCGTTTGGTCATTGGCCTTCGCTATGAAAACAGCCTCACAGTGAGATCTGAGCTTGGAGATGCAGTTTTGGGTATTACATCCTCTCCCTTTGTTTCCGATGAACGTCCCGTACTGGAAACAGCAGTACTTTTCTTAGGTCTTCCTATTTTTCTCAGAGGAGCAACTGGAGAGGTCTCAACTTCTGTGAAGGCTTTTAGGGCAGAAACATGATAAGTCTCAATTGGTGTGTCAGGGTTGTCCAATGTGGAAGCTTCATATGATACTGGAGATCTTTGAGTTAGAATTACATAATGTCCATCACGTTTTGGCATGAATTTCGATGTTTTCTTTTTATGGGCTTTGTTGATAAAGTTAGCATAATCCAAACCTTTTCACCAGGTGTAAAATACAGTTTTTCACGGTTCTTGTTATAATAGGTTTTTCTCTGATCTTGTTTCATTTCCACACATTCCTTTACAGTTTTTGAGATCTTGGTCAAACGTTTTAGATATGGCGTGATCTCTGGAATGAAGTTGTCATTGTCCAGCATCGTCTTTAGGTCAAATATGACATCATTAGTTATTCGTAAATTCACGTCCAAATGTCAGGAATGCCGCGGTATGTCCAGTGGTATCTGACTTGGATGAATTTAAGGCAAAACGAATACTTGGTAATTTTTCTGGCCAAGAGTCGTGAGTATCACTTACGAGGATAGCGAGATTAGGCTTAAGGTCTCTATTTTTCCTCCCGACTAGATTCGCTTGTGGATGGTAAACTGGAATCAATATTCGGTCTATGTCAAGAATACAACAGACTTGATGAAGTACTGCGCTAATAAACTGTGGACCGTTGTCGTTAATCAACTTTTTTGGAATTCAGTATCTCAGAAATATTCCTTCAATTAGCTTTATTGCACACTCTCGTGCGGTGGCTGAAACTAAAGGGAACAACTGCACACACTTGTTGTTAATGGCACAATCTTCCACAGTAAAGATCCATTTATGTCCTTCTTTACTTTCTGGTAGAGGACCAAACAAATCGGTACTCAGAGTTTCGAAACGCTGAGCCTATGCCGGAGATCGCAAGAGTCCAGAAGGCTTCTGATTTGTTGCTTTAAAACGGCAACACTCAGGACATTTCTTTACATAGTTTTCAACGTAAGATTTCATGCCTGTCCAATAGTAACGCTCTGAGATACGTTGATAAGTTCCTTTTTCACCATAATGGCCTGCGTGGGAGAATCATGATGTAGTTTCATGATAGTCTCTCTTTCCTGGGCTGGTATCACAAGTTGGACTTCATCAGCATTTGAGTTTGGAGCATATCTGTACAATATCCCTTGGTTCATTAGATAAGCTCTGTCTGTCCAGTTTAATCTTCATCCCTTTGATTATTTTCGAAACAACCAATTATTATTTTTTAAATTTTCATCCTTCATCTGAGCTTTACGGATGCTACTAGGGCTTCTAGATGGCATGTACACACTTACAAAATTACAGACTTACTCTATTATTTACTTCAGTATTGGGCGAGACAACATATCTGCTACTACATTTGACCTCCCACAAATGTAATCAATTTTTAGATTGTACGACGGAATTTTCAAAGACCACCGGGCTAATTTTCCAATCGGTGACTTAAGATTTATCAACCACTTCAACTGTTAATAACCAGTAGATACTATGATTTCTTGACCTTCTACATAGCCACGAAACTTCTCAAAGGTTCGTACGACAGCTAGCGCTTCTCTTTCTGTGGTTGAATAATTTCGTTCACTCGGTGTAAGAAGTCGACTGGCGTATTCAATGGGGGTGGTCGGTTGTCCTGTCTTCTCCTTGCAAAAGCACTGTACCCAAGGCATAGTTGCTTGCATCAGTTCTTAAGATAAAAGGTTTCGTGCAGTCAGCTTGTTTCAATACAGGAGGTGTTACAAGACATTTTTTGAGAACTTCAAAAGAAGTTTGCTCTGTGTTTCCCCAACTCCAGATTGTTTTCTTTTTTGTAAGGTTACTGAGTGGTCGAGAAATGTCTGAAAAGTTTGGGACGAAACGCAGATACCAAGAGCAAGATTGTAAAAGTGACTGCACTTGCTGAACATTTTTGGGTGCAGGTGTACTGGTTATAGCTTCTACTTTAGCGAATCAACTTCTAATCCTTTTGGCGTTATCCAGTGTCCTAAGTATTTTACTTTCTCACAGGTAAAATGACATTTCTCCCGTTTGACATTCAGCTTAAATTCTAAGAGTCTTTCAAATACTGATCTAAGGTCTGCAATGTGATCCTCAAATGTATCTGACAAAACTCTTACGTCTTCCAAATATGACAAAGCTAGGATGCTCTTTAATCCTCTTCTAAAACGGTCAATCAGTCTTTGAAAAGTAGCCGGGGCATTCCTGAGGCCGAAGGGCATCTAAAAATAACGAAACGTTCCATATGGACATACAGAAGCAGTTTTATCTTGGTCTGGTGGAAACACTCCAATTTGATGGTAACCAGATCTAAGGTCTAAAGTTGACATGTAAGGGGTATGCTTAGCTTCATGTAACAATTCATCCACTAATGGTAATCGGTACGTATCTGGTACAGTTATAGCATTCAGCTTTCTATAGTCAATACGTAATCTCATGCTACCATCAGGTTTAGGCACTAAGACCACGGGAGAGGCGTATAGTGGTTCACATTCTTGTATGACTCCTTCAGCCAAAAGATTGTCCAGCTTCTTCTTAAGAACTTTCATTTTTGCAGAAGTCATCCTGTAGGGGGATTAGGCAACCGGAGGGTGATTCCCTGTATCGATGTCATGTTCTGCATATTGTGTAACCTCTCCCCCTGGATTGAAGCACTTCGCATACTTTCGAAATAAATTATGCTATTGATTTCTCTGGTCAGCTGTCAATACTTTACCCTCATCTTCTCGCAAATCACATGAGTTTACTTCAATCTTTTCTACTGGGAGGTGATCAGTTACTTCACCATCTTCTACAAGGGAGTACTTCTTCTTAGGTTGATCACCAAAGTACCAAGACTTGATAGACAAGGCTAAAACTATATTAGCTTGCTTCAAAAAGTTCATACCCAATAATGTTCTGTAGTTTTTAGCTTCTGGCAGTACTACGAACTCAGTGTCTAAAGTTCTACCCTCAGTGATTACGGGCAGAACAGCCGACAAAGTTTCAACAGAGTGGGTTACTCCATCAGCCAATGTAACGTTATGTGTATGGGGTTTCAGGGGTACCTTATTTTCTTTGAACAATTGAAACATGCGCTCACCGGCTATACAAATATTTGCACCAGTATCTACACAAACGTACACTTCTATATTACAAATAGTAATAGGGATATTTGGAGCTGATACTTTCGAAGTGTTATAACTATAAAGCAAGATTTTTCGAGCTTCTTTATTTTTCTTTTTTACCACAGAACAATTAGGGCATTTATTCTTTACAAAACTAAGCCTGCCGCAGACATAGCAAGAAATCTTCCATTGCTTACTCGAAGAATGCTCAAATTTTCTCTGTATGTAAGAAGGCTTACTTGGTTTCATATAATTTTCCTGCGAAAGGGATTCCATTTTACCGCCTCTGACGACAGTATACCTTTTTAAGTATGTAGACATAATGTTGTCATAAGCGTCAAGCTTTTCAGCTGTTCCCATTCATCTAACAGATGCTCCTTGCAGTCAGGAGGAAACCCTCTTCATGTGATCAGCAAGAATCAAATCCTGAATATCTTCGAATGTGGTGACATCTAATTCCTTTAACCAGTTTTCGAAATTTGACCTTAACTCAAAATAGTAGTCACGCCAGGTGCCTTCCTTTTGCTTGCGATGAGCAAAAAATAACTGTCTAAACCTCTTGGCACTAAATTTGAAACGTTTTAACAATAAATCCTTTACGAATTCAAAATTTGAAGCATTTTATTCAATTTCACGGGCTGTCAGGGTGGAAATCGAGCTCGGTACCACTCTAAGCAGGTGGGACACCTAAAGATGCTCGGGTACCTTCGATAGCTTGAACTGTCTTTCTAGCAGTACAAGGAATAGGGTTATATCATCAGATTTTGCTTTAAATGTGGGCAATAACTTTTGAACATGGATTTTGTTCTCGGCAGATGACGTTGTCGGCTCCACTTCATTCTTGCTTGATTAGATTCCGAAGTCTGTAATTTGTGCTTTTCTAACTCGAAGTCAATTTCTAGTTTCCGTTTTTCTAGCTTGAACTTTTCTATCCTACTTTTATCTTCTAACTGTTCTTATTTACGCTTTTCTTTCAAAGCTTCCTGCGCGATGTTTTTCTTATAACTCGGCTTCTGCCTTAAGCTTAAGTTGTTCCTCCTCTCGTTATTCAATGACATTTTTTACTAGAGAGTTAATAAAAACCTCCTCGGTAAGCATAGGATCTAATAATCTTGCGTTACTTAGCAATTCGCATTGTTGGTTGCACATCCAATTCTAAATCAAGTGCAGCCTGATATAAAACATCCTTACGCCCTTTATCTATTTCAGACATTTTTTTTTCTTTTAACTTATTAAAACCTCCAAAAGAACAGGTCAAAAACAACTATCAGGATTATTTTGAGAAAAAGAAGACGCTGACACCCACGAAACTTATTTTCATAATTTTCAAGGTAAAGAAAGTGCATAAATACCCCACATTTTAAAACAACGCTTACTAAATATTAATATAACACATAATATTCAGGGGTTTTTTTTCTTTTTTTTTTCCAAAAAGAAAATATCAACATACCATTTAACTTACAAAAAAAAAAAAAAAAAAAAAAAAAAACATTAACAAGAATTTATCCATTGACTTATTAACAAAAATTAATCCACATAGCATTTACCCTTAAACAATAAAATTATTCGAAATTCTCGTGATAAAATATTAAACATTTACCTTAATAATAATACTGAAAAATATTTATAAACATAAAATTATTTAAAAATGTCAAGCAAAATTAATTTCATTCAGAAACATTTTTTTTTTTTTTTTTTTTTTTTTTTTTTTTAAATACTATAAATCAAATAAAACATGAAAAAGAACAAAGTAATTTGTTCTCATATTCTCAAAAAGAACACTTTTCTATTATGTAGAAATATTAATATTCATAACATTTAAATATTTATTTGGTTTATCACTTTCAATTTAAACATTTTCAAACAGAACGAATTTCCAAACCCTACTTGTTTTTATTATAAATGTGCCATTTAAAATAAATCGAAATTGCTTATCTTAAAACCAACTTATTTTTAATCATTTCTCATAGCACTGAAAATTTTTAATACTTTATTCATATATGGAATAAACTGCAAATTAAATATTCAAAGTAAAATATAAACAAAATTAATTTTTTAAAAGAAATATGTAAATGATTTAATATAGGAAAACAGAACTACTAGTTTTAAGAATATAATATTTCATATTGTATCATACCTTAATAAAACCAAAAATATTACGTGTGAATGAAAATATTAAATTGTAAATTTAAATATTCAAGAGAAAAATAAGAACATCATATTTAAATTTTAACACAATGTATGCATGCATTAAAGAGAACTCAAGTATTCATAATTTTAAAATATTATTTAAATAATAAATATTTAATCACTTACCTTAATAAACTTGAATTTATTATTATTATTTGACACATTTACTATTATTAATAGAAGATTAACTTGCTGAGAGTCTTAGAAGTCAGTTTTCACTTCATTCTGATAGTGCTAACCCCACGGTTGACTTCATGGTCGACTATAGGGTACAAAATTTACTTCTTACTGAAACACCAAACACAATTCAACCTGCGACTCCTTCTGAGGATTACATCAAAGGGCTTAAGAAAAATAAGGCGCCCGGTGAGGACCAATTTCTACCAATATGTTAATTAACTTACCTATCCATTTCATTATCTATATAACTATTATTATCAATTGCATGATTAAACTCAATATTATCGCTGGAAGAGAGCTGTCGTTGTTCCCTTACCGAAAGGGAGGGGGGGGGGGGAGAAGACAAACACTCTCCTTGCAGTTATCGGCCTATTTCACTCCTTTCTTGTCTTTCGAAGGTTTACGAATTTCGGTTTCAGAACCCATCATTCCACACAACAACAGTTGTGGAGAGTGTCGGAATTCATTCAGGATGGATACCAAACCAGCGGTGTGGCGGGAATTATATTCCTCGACGTGCAAAAGGCCTTTGACAAGGTCTGGCACGCCGGCCTTTTATATAAACTTTCTGAATTAGGTGTTCAGGACCAACTTATCAAAATTTTTGCAGATTACTTCTCTAACAGGTCCTTTGCGCTAAAAGTGGGTAATACCCTCTCTAGCCCGAAACCTGTACTGAGTTCAGTTCCTCAAGGTTCTCTTGCTGAGCCCTGCCTTTTGAACATCTATATTAATGACATTCCTCGTAAGCCTGACGTCCAGTTAGTACTCTTTGCGGACGATACAGCCATCATGCACAGACGTTCACAACCAAACTCTGTGTTTGAAATTCTCTAAGTCTATCTAAATTCGTATGAGATTTGGCTCAAAAAATGGAAAATTAAAGTGAACAGTTCCAAAAGTGCTGCCATCTTCTTTACCAAGAAACCTTATAACCCTAACGTTAACTTTAGACTTAATAATGAACCTATTCCCTGGGAAACTTCCTATAAATACCTAGGACTTCACCTAGATTTAAAGTTATTATGACACAAGCATATTTCGGAAGCTCTGAATGAAGCTCAATGTGCCATGGCCCCACTTTCTTATCTACTTGCTAGGAATAGCAGCCTGTCCGTCAAGAACAAATTTTTACTATACAAATCCATGATTCGTCCTACCTTGACCTATCGGTCCGTTGTGTACGGATCAGCCTACAAGTCAGCGCTTGAGAGACTTCAAGTCTTCCAAAATAAGCAATTGCGTAAGTATGTTAAGGCTTTTCGCTATGTTCGTAATGATGTCATCCACAAAGACCTGAAAATGAAATCCATCTATTCTGTTATCAGGAAACTTACGTTGAAGTTTCACAGGCCAGGAAGTTTCAAAGCTCAGAATCCTGCGTTAAATGCCATCAGGAGATAAGATCCTCATGTGGGCAGGGGACGGAAACGTCCACTTGTCATTCTTTTTAGAGAAGATGGGTTTATTCCCATCTCTAAGCGTAGAAGGCGTGACCCCTCTGGGGTCACTTAACACAGCATTCTAGCTGCAAATTGGCTCATCCGTAGAATGAATCTCGATTCATCTACTTCTGGAGCCCCCCACCCGACGTCTGCAACCCTCTGTGCTTTTCCACAGATGTGTACAGTCAACCTTCTGCCTGTCACCTTACTTGTAGGGATGCGTCTAATTATTGTATATAGTTTTGTAATTTTCTACACTTTTATAACTGTAACTTTTTATAACTGTAACGTAAATATTTTTTTTATGTAACTATATTTTAACTCTTATATAAATTGTAAATATCTGTAAATAATCAATTTTTAGTATTGATTGTCAGGCAAAATCTAGGAAAGCATGCAGTTTCTTAACCAGGAGGGTCCAAAGGTGCCTTTTCAAGGCAAATCTGTCCTAAACAGGCCGAGGGGGTCCTGGAGCAAACTGTGTGCAATCCACTCATGTTAATATAAGAAAAAAGAAAAGAAAAAAAAAAAAATATATAATTTTTTTTTTTTTTGGACAGAGCGGGCCTCGGAATTCAATCATGCACGAGATAGCTTTTAGATCCTTCCCACCCCCTTTAGTTTACTACATCTCCTCAGGCTTTTTTTTTTTTTTTTTTTTTTTTTTTTTTTGTTTCATCATATCATCACGCCGGGCTCTCCTTGAGCTCACTTCAGTTAAGGAGACTGAATTGCTTGATCATGCAACATCTACTCATGATTACAACAACTTCAGGTGGAGGTAAGCGGTGGTCTCGATCACTGCAGGCACTCCCAAAGCTCCCATGATGATGATAATGAAGAAGATTAACTTAAACACATTTAAAACATTTATTTTTTCTAAATGTGTCGGCCGGCATAAAAAATTTTCAAAATTAATAGGCAAGTATTCAGAGATCTGGACGTTTGTGAATCAACCTTTAAAACGAAAGCACAGAATATCAGAAATAACACTTTTCCATTACGCGCGAAAACACTTTCTTGAATGAATATGACATCACTCTCTCCATAAACGTAGAACACAACGCATTTCGCGCGAACAGGAAACCTTGGAAAGCACTAAATTACCATTCCGCACACTTTCGGAATGCACACACATTTCTTAAAAAGATGATCTTGGGCTGATCTTAGGTTGATTTCGGGCCCCTAAGTTGGGCCGTTACTTATGTTGCTGGCAGCTAGTTTAGCTTGATAGAGCACGTAAAATAAACAGAAGATTTACTATTTTTGCTTTTCCATGAAACCAATTTTAAGTCAAAACGATGATAGGGAGGAATTGGGCACAATAATTCTCCAACGAGTGTAGCACATGACAAAGTTTAATGAAGACAGAAACACAATACAGTAACCGCCGCTTAATAAAATCACTGGTTAATAAAATCAGCCGCTTAATCTGATCAAAATGCTAGGACCGGAATCAAACCAATACAAACTATTGTTAAAACCGCCGCTTAATAAAATCAGCATCGCCGGTTAATAAACTGAAAAAAATATCCTCAGCAGTCAAAATTATCATTTATGTACACTAAAAAAAATTCATTTACACTGTTTTTTTTTTTTTTTTTTTTTTTTTTTTTTTTTTTATTAAATTAAAGTACCCGTTATCGCTTATTGTCGAAGATTTTACACTTGCAGCACAGTTACAAATTAAACATGCCCCATAACTTATCTCCCTAACAATATCATGGAACGTATTCTTCAAAACGCAGTAATAAGTTACAAATTTGATTTGATTTGCAAATGATACACACATATATATATGTATATTTTAATTATTAAAAGACAATTTCTAGTCCTTATTTTGAAATAGCTATAAATTAAAAGGTCCAAACGGTAAGATTTTAAATTTATAAGAAAAGCGTGAAGTTTTGGTAAAATAAAATAATGATACTATTTTCTTTGAAGGAAAGTGCATAGAAATTTGGAATGCGTTTAATTTACTTATATCGGAGGAGTAATTAATTATCTATCAAAAATTAATTAATATTGTTTACTAATTCCATTATTCGTTACTTTTGAAATTTCTTTCCAAATTCAGGGAAGTAATACCTTTTCCTTGAGTGCAGGAACGTTCGCCGGATATAAAATTCAGCCGCTTAATAAAATCACTTTGCCTCAGAACGAATGTGATTTTAAAAAGCGGCGGGGACTGTATATACAGAGTACAAGGATTACATTTTAAATAAAAGCACGAACAGCGTTGTCAAAGCGACGCTACATTTTCTCTAGAACATTTCAAAAGAAATAAACACGCAAACGAAACTCTGTGAACCTTTCTGAAAGGAAGACGGCTACAGACGGGGCCATCGCGAGGATGCTCAGAGCAGTTTTAAAGGGCCTGCTCCTGACCGGTTTTTACTGCCGATGACGTCAACAATGTGATCTGACTTGAAAGAAAAAGGAAGCTTCCTTTTGTCTTTGCGTTTGCTTGTCTTATGTTATTTTTGATTATTTATGTATACTTTTTCATTAATACTTATTTTGATAAAAGTTTTTTGTGAATTTTTAACACAGTTTTCATTGGGAGAGAATTATGGGAAAGAAGTGTTGTGCTCCTCAGTGCAGATCAAATTATGATACTGAAAAAGAGTATATTACTGTTTTTAAATGAAAGCTGAAAAAAAAAAAAAAAAAAAAACCTAAAAATTTTAAGTGCGATAAGTTTGCACTAGGAAAAACACGGTGATTTTACGTTAAAAGATTTTAGATATAATCTGCCTAATGAAAATAAAGATGTAGGAGTTTCAGAAATTTTTTAGGATGTTTTCAACAGTACAGATGATATTGAAATCACATATAAAATAAAGTTATGTCAGTTTTAATATTTATTGCAGGGTATATTGCATTTAAAGTATCAAACAAACTGAATTGCAAAGAATGTATTTCAACAATAGTGAAAGATAAAATTTTAGATGTAGATTGTTCTCCTGATGTTTATGAATATTTATTTTTATGTGATAGAGGTAGGCTTAAATGGCCACAAGCCATATTAATTTTCATGATTGTAAATTGTTTTCAAATTTTTAATAAGTTAATAAGCAGCAAACATGAAAATAATTTTTTAATGTTTTCCGAGCCCAAAAAACTAATTATGCAATTAACCATTGAAAAACCAGAAATATTAGGAATAGATTTTTCGAATAGATGCATTTGTGGAAATGATTTGTACTATATTATTATGTAATGATTACCTGGAATAGCAAATATTTTGTTGAATAACTATACCAAAATTAAAAATGACAGTAAATATTTTTGTGGTACAAAAAGGAATTGCCAGTATTAACTAATACATGGATTCTTATGCAGAACATTGATTCTATTCATCAATTATTTAATATTATTTTTAAGTATTATTTATTTTTTCGATTGTATTATATATTGTACTGTATGTTGTATTATATATTTTCTATTTATTTATATGCATAGAAGTATTGTGACTAGGAACTAACTCCTCGCCTAGTCCTATGGGACAAAAAGAGGGCATGGGCAGGGCTAAAGGGGCAGGTCCTTTGGCACTCAACCATGAAATAAATAAAAGAAAATTTTAGAATTGTAAAGTTTTTCTTTTCTTTTTTTCTCATTCTCATTATTATTATTTTGTTTGACTAAAAGTGCCGTGATAGAACCCTAATCATGCTATTCGACCTAGCAATTCAGAATTTTCCCTGGTTTTCTCCGAAACACGCATGATTTTAGGCAAGGACCCCTTAGAGATCCTCCTTCCACGTAAACAATTGTCATCAATAGTGTAGAAACTTATCGTCTGCACTAGAAAAGGTCACACACTGTCTGACTTAAAATTTCTAATGTAAAGTTTTATTAGTAGTAGTAGTAATAGTATTGCAATAGCATTTTATTTATTTATTTATTTATTTATTTATTATTATTATTATTATTATTATTATTTTTTTTTTTTTCAAACTTCTACTTTGAACTTCAGATTTGCAAGGGCAGAGGACAGCTCTCTGAATTTGTTAATTAATTTCCAAAGCCATGCAATTTTAAAAATAAAAAAGAAAGAAAGAAAATGCATGACGCTGAGACAGCTGTTTAACTTAGATTCTAAATCTCTTTAACAAAAATTAAAAGCATGATAAAGTGTTATGTTCTAAAATAATTTGTTAGTATTTAGAGTAATAACAATAGTATTGACTTAAAATGTATGTTAATAATAATAATAAAGAATGACAGTTAAAAACCGTTATTCTGATGGTCTGATGTTATATCATTTGTACTTTATTTTATCAGCATTTAAGTACATTAAAGTTTTCACTGAAAGTAGAAATGAAAACTATAGTTATATTTTATTATAATAAATGAATGTCCATTTTAAATCTTTTTTTATACTGAATGAATTTAAGTTCTAACGAGTTAGAAACTCTGAAAAAGTAAGATGCCCGACGAAATTTTCTCTCTCCGGGCAGGTGGTCAGATCACTTGTGTGACGTCACTCAGACCTTGGAGCAGGCCCTTTAAAACAGCTCTTAGCATCCTCGCGCTGGCCCCGCTACAGACTACAAAGTTTATTACTAAATTTCATTGGGTGTGAGGTCACGTGGGTTTTCATGACGAACGCTTCTACGTAAACATTTCGTCATTGGCATTCGCTGGGAAAACAGCCTCACAAGGTGATCTGAGCTAGGAGATGTATTTTTGGGTATTACAACTCTTCCGGGGAAGTTTTTCTAGGGGTGTTTTTTTTTTTTTTTTTTTTTTGGGGGGGGGGGGGGGAGGGACGTTTTTTCTGATATCTTGCGAGATTTTATTAATACAAAACACCTGATTGTATTCATTAAACATTATGTTGTGAAATACGAAATTTTTGTAAATGACTTTTCAATGGTAAAATTTCATTTTTTAAATTTGATTTCATATGTATACAGGGTCACCATAAAGTTTTTTTTCTTTTCTTTGGATGTATGGCTTTTTATAAAATGTATAGTATAAAACATAGCTGCATATTAACTGAATACATTTCACTTTTGAAAGTATAATGATAATTTTCAGATTAAATAAATTGAAATATTCAGTATAAGAAACGTGGCTTTGTGCATATGAATAATGTACGTGAACTTCATCATGAATTGCGCAGTATAAAGATATTACAGTATACTTTCTGGAAAAATTTTCTGTAGAACGTAATGTATCCGAATTTTCTGCTATACCTTTTGTACAAATCAGTAGTGCCACTTATCTATATTTTTTGCAAAAAGAAACGTACTATAGCGATATTAAAATATGTTACAGTGGATTAAACCTCTTTGCAGCATCAAATGTTCTGGTCCAGTAAAAGTAGATTTACAGTTAAAGGGGAAGCAAATCGTAGTCTATTCTTTTTCACTGAGGTCGGCTTGGCGACAAACTTGGAGAAGGATTTTTGCAAATTTTCTACAAAATCTAGAGAAAAATTGTATTTTAAGGTTTATAAAATTTCAGAGCTCTACTTTCAATAAGTGTCGAGTTCTGAAATTTCCATTGGATTCTAGCATAGAATTAACCAGAGTTTTCGCCAATATGCAGCCAAGAGTGTCAGACGGAGTGTAAAAAGTACACTAAGCGACAAAAAAAAAAAAAAAAAAAAAAAAAAGCCGCACTGCAGAAAAAATGACTTATACCTTTTTTATTTGTAATAACTTTAAAATAAAGGGTTGAAAGAAATAAAACTGTTTTGCTTGCATAATACCAAAGGGGTGAAATGATACTTATGTACATTTTCGATATAATAATTCGCTTTATTACACTCTACGGAGTACTTTATAAGAATCTGCATAAAACTTTTGTTTTAAACATAATGCAATAACCATACACTTTGTATTCTATTAGGATTTATTATAGGAAATAAACAAGCTATATTTTAATATATGAAATAAAACTATTTGTTTGTTAGATCTAAGCAATTTTTTATTAAAAATATGTATTGGGTTAATTCCACTTTCATATGGAATTACTGCTTTAATGCACAATGGCATAGTATTATACAGCGTTTTAATATAAATCTCAGAAATTTCAATGTGACAAATATTAAAAATATTTTTTTCTAGTTCTGGCAGAGTTGTAGGCTGAAAATTTCGAATCCTCTCCCCTCTCCCCCGCCTTTTTATAAACGAAACATTTTCGAGTAGATCGCGATTAGTACTATTCCCATGTCTGGTAACGAAGAAATTTTACTATATCTTTTGTGCGATTTAACTTAAAGTGAAAAAAGGTATGTTTACTTACAGAATTATAGGTTCTCATGGGAATGGATAGGAAATTTCGACAATTTTAAGTGAATAAACTTACCACAGACGCCGTGTAGTAAGGTGCATTAGCATCTTCAAATGCTGTTTGCGGAAATGTCCAAGATACCTCCAAAACAGTGCATCAGGCACCACTTTTATAAAGATTGTGTTTTATTTCGAGTTAATTGATCCCTTGAGTATAAAAATTTGCCCGACTGTTTGAAAAGTTATGCACCACCGTACCATAATGTACGGAGAATGTGTTACTGTTTTAAAAGTGCGATTTGCATTAAGTCGGTGATATTTTCGTTGTCAGATCTTCTTGTTTTCTTCAGCTCGAAATAAGTTAAATTGACTTATCAGAGAGAACCAGTTCAGCCCAATAATTAACTAATCCTTTTTTATTTTTTTTAGCCATCTGAGTTCTTGCTTTCCTAATTCTCTTCACTAAGAATGGATTTTTTTCAAACTTTCTGTCATTTAACTCTGCTTTGTTTAATAGTTGCTGCACTGTAGTTGAAGAAATTATACCGCTAAACACTTTTTCTGAATCTCTTTTATGTTCTAAATGTAATACAAACCGATTTTATAAGCAATGGCTTTTTAACTTACGGTCATCTCGCTTGGATGAGCAACATGGCCGCCTAAAGACAAATTTCCAGTTTAAATGGTCAAAAAATTTTATAACTTGCTAAAAACCATTTTACCAATATTTTGTTAACATTTAATTATTTTGTCATCTCACGTATTAAAATATTTTTTGATTTTCATTCAAAAATTAATACTTTTTGTGGCATCGTTAACTGCCTTATTCTTACCATTTTTTAAATAATTTCTAAAATTACAATTTTCCTGACAATTGCATTTTGTTTTTAACACTAGACTCTATGCTAAAGTGCATGTGGAGGAGAACATAATAAAATCTGTTCGAAAATTTGCTTTTTAAACAATAAAATTGGCGGTTGTAGAAGGTGAAAAGGAAAATATCCAACTGCGGCTTTTTTTTTTTTTTTTTTTTTTTTTTTTTTTTTGTCGCTTAGTGTATATAACTCTCGGGAGTCAGTTTTGTTAAGATAATTGCTTAAACGACTGTCTCTTATAGCGTATACTTCAAACGGTAGATTATTTTTTCTGAATGAGCGAAATTCCTGCTCTGTGTTTTACTTAACGCTTTTTACTTGAGTTTATTGGACTGTTTCGAGAATTTTCTTTAAATAGTGAATTGTGGGATGCAAAAGGCAATTTTATTGAATTGGTTCGAGAATATATGATAAATAAAGTGCATTCACCGACTAGAACCTCTCTGTTTCGTTACAAATCATTTTTATCACACAAGAAAGTCGATATTTTTATAACAATAACATAAATCAGTATCAATGCATTCTAAAAATATTTATGAAAATGACAACGCCAACAGGCAAACAGATGTATTGAAGTTTTAAATATTTTTAACTTAGTTTGGAAGTGCCAAAAATGATTACGACACTCCTTGTCTCCCAAACCCTAACCAATATACATAAACGACATATTTAAACAAATTTTCATATTTGAAATATGGATACGTTTCACTTATGCCTCTTACACTAATTTCGGGATGAACAAAAGCACATCCTTGAAAAACCCTCATCAGGTATATTTAGAATTGAGTAAGAGAAACAACTTAATCGAAAGTGTATTAAACACAACAAGTTTATTTCAAACGTCTTACAATTTACAATATAAACGATTCGGTTCTTTTTGGATTTTCTTTCACTGGAAAATTTCGCCCATTTGCAAAGTGTCTTTTATATCAATTGCACTGCCTGTAAAACAACATCATTTCACATTATCGATTATTAGTAAAACTATTACATGTGTTATTTCGTAGTGAATAGAAAACGCATTAAACAAACATGGTTACACTGCATTCAATAAATGTAATTAAAATTCATTATTCAGACGCTTAAAAGCATGTTTTCTATAGAAAAATGTGCGCTCAGACTTAATAATTAATGTACAGGAACTTACAAAAGTGTTCCAACAATATTGCGTAATCATCCAGATTATGGTCAAATTTGGGACAATTATTAATGAACTACATAGAATAATTTGTATAGTTTTTACTGGTGCGTTTATGGCTCATTCACAGGGACACACAAAAGAATTTCGTGGCTTTAGGGTCTATGAGCAGATTTTTATTTAATCACATCTTAACGTGTTATGCTTCATTCAACACTATAGATTAATAAACATTATTAAGATGCTCAAAAGCATGTTTTCTCAATTAAAAAATGTATGTATAGACTAAATAATTTATTTAATGGACCACACAAAAGAATCTCGATGTCATTCTGTAAATTTGGTTCAAATATTAATAAGTTACAATGAATTAATTGTGTACTTTTTATTGGTGTATATAATAACTGTAGCTTCTGTACAGGGACACGCAACAGAATTTTGTACCAATACGGTCTATAGACGATATTACTTAACATGATTACACTGCATTAACCATAATAAAATAAACATGTGTTTTATAATTTTTAAAAGCATTGTATCTGTGTAAAATGTTAGGCATAGAATTGGTAATTGGTTTACAGGGCTACACAAAATAATTCTGATATGTTAGGCAACCATTTGGCATCAAATTTTGAGTATTTATGAGTTACAAGGTATTAACACGAGACTACGAGTTACAAGGAAACACACACACACACACACACACATATATATACAGTTATATACATATTGATAAAGGTAGACAGATAGAACACATACAAACAAACAGTTTGAGGGGACGATAGCCTCCTCCTCCCTCAAAAACGTATCTGGTTATGTAACAAGTTAATCATATATACGTATGTGTATGCACACACACACATATATATAATTACTTTAAACCATATGGAATAAATAAAAATGACCTGCTGAGTAATGAGTGATGGAAATAGGACGTTGAAGGTTCTGATCTGCAGATTCACTAGTTTAAATTTATCTACGGCAGTTTGAGAGTTCTTCGAACTCAGTTTTGATGCTGAAAAAGAAGGGGAAATCATATCATTGTAAATTCTATAACTAGGAAAAAATCTTAATCTGTAGCGTAGGGATTGACTACCGAGTTCTAGCCCTGGATGGGATACTTGGGGGTCTTTCGTAGCCCATATTCACGCAAGTTTCGGAGAAAACCACGGATAACTCACAGAATATCTAGGTCGGCGAGCTTGAATTAGTTTCAAACCCGGCAGCTTCCGTGAAGCAACTTCGAGAGTAGAACCTTTAGGCCAGTAATGGAAGAAGTCTTAATCGGAAATGAATAGAAGTATTTTGTTTTACTTATAGTATATTAAGAATTTTTCTTAATCTCACTTATGAATCCAAAAAAATGTATAAAAATTCAGATTTGAAAATTTTTATCAAGAATGTATTCATTCGTTCAACATATAAAATGAACCTTTCGCTTAATTTAAGCATTTTTGTTGGAAATTATCCTCTATGAATGTTTTAGGAATGACGAAAAGTCAACATTAAAAATGGATAAATTTTACATGTTAAAAAAATTTATTAATTTTAGGATCGACCTCCAACTTATTTTCATGAAGTTACAAGCAAAATTGTGGTTGCTTTAATTTCTCTTTTAATGAGTTAAAACCAAGAAGTTAGACTCATGAGTGTTCGTGTCATTTACAAGGAAGGTCTCCATAGGCGCATGCGCAAAATTTTTTGAAAAAGTTACAGAATACTCTCCTGATGAGGTTATGTATGATTATAAAAAAAATTCCGGCGGAATCACTATATATCGTCCGTAAAAATATGTTGAAAATGTCCGATTTTTGGCTATTTATCGCTCGTTGGCGACACAATGAAAACTGATACAAAACTGTTTTTTGATAAATATTCATTACAGAAAAACGATTTCCATACTCTTCGTATTAAATTTTTAAAAAGTTAACTTTAAATACACTTTTATGACTACAATTTTGTCATGTATATTTATTAGTAAACTTAAAGATCAAATTATACAACCCTTATTTTAACGTAAAATACTTAAACTAAGCTTAAGTTTTACTTGAGCTTTAAATATTATGGATAAAGTAAAACAGCACGCATATTTATTTATATTGCATAATAAATTAAAAAGAATATACACAACAGTTTGGAAATGAAATAATGGTAAACGGCAATTACTTATCAGTGCGCTATTTTGTGTTTTTGAAAAATACTGATTTCGCAAGCAGTAATTTAGATTAAAATTTAAATGGATAAATATAATTTCACATTTAAATTTAAGTCTAAAATTCCAGTATAGATTACACATTAATATTGAAAATTTATACCTTTATTATAATTAACTTTTTATTACACTGTTAGATAAAATTTACAAAGGAATTTTTTTTAACTGTGCATGCCAAATTTAAATAAGTTTAACTTAAAAAATAAAATAAAATAAATAAATATATAAAATAAAATACATTTGTATAATTGCAATTTTAGATTATGCATCTTTTGTTAATTTATTCAAACTTTAAACTACATTTTAATGGAAAATTATAAAGAATTAAAAATTTTAATATCTTAATGAGTTTAAATAATAATCATAGATTTGGAGGGGGAGTAAAACAAGTCTTTGGATTAGTAAAAATGCACAAAAATGCATATATATATATATATATATATATATTTGTATGAGCATCATACGCTTCGTTATTGAAAGATACTTCATGAGAAAATGTAAGTCCACCCCCCTCCCAAGAAAAACTTTTTTCCCCCTTTTAGTTCCCCATCATACTATAGGTATGGGGAACTTAGGTAATCGTGAAAAATTTCGACTCGGTTTTTTGACGTTTCTACACGTTTTCAGGTGTGAGGAATCCGAAAATGACAAAATTTGTATGGTGTCTGTCTGTAGGGTGTCTGTTAGTCTGTTAGTATGTTAGTCTGTTAGTGGGTAAGTCCGTTAGTTTGTGTACACGATATCTCAAGAACAAATTGTCGCAGAGAGGTCAGATCAGTCTTAAAATATTACTTTCGACACTGGCAAGAACCCTATTCATTTGCAATATTCGATTTTAAAAACTTCGTAAGTTATTAAAAATTTACGATTTTCTTAACATGGGAGAATAGGACAAAAATTCACTTAAACGTGCATTAAATGGAAACTGTTTACTGTAAAAATGTCAGACCAGTTTTAAAATATCCGTTTTGATGCCGGAATGAACATCAGAAACTATAAATATGCTACTTTGAAAATTTCGAGAGTTATTGGAAATTTACGAATTTCTTAACATGGCAGTATAGCGCAAAATTTCACATAAACGTCAATTTTGAGCGATATTTTCATCGTAAAAATGTCAGACTACTTTTGAAATATTATTTAGGACACTGGCATAAATATTTATGACTATGAATTTTCAAATATAAAAATTTCGTAAGTTATTGGAAATTTACGAATTTCTTAACATGGCAGAACAGACCAAAATTTCACATAAACGTCAATTTTGAGGGATATTTTCATCGTAAAGATGTCAAACCACTTTCGAAATATTATTTAGGTTACTGGCATGAATATCATAGACTATGATTTTTCCAATTTAAAAAATTCGTAAGTTATTTGGAATTTACGATTTACTTAACATGTCAGAATAAGGCAAAATTTAGCATAAACTTCCATTTTGAGGATCATAAATACATTAGACAACTTCAAAATTACATTTATGATATTTTTTGAACATGATTGAATACAAATATTCTAAGAGGAAAATTTCTTAAATTATTCATAATTTACGATTTTATCAACATAGCGAAATTGTAAATTTTTCATATAAATATGAATTTTGAGGATTATTGCATTGGAAATAGTAGCATGAAAACTAAACAACGGAATTGACCCTGGTAAAATAAATTAATAGATTAGAATAAGATAAATGTATATAAGATAGAATATTAGGCGGGGATTTCATTCTGTCACTGTATCAAGCTTTGGTTAGATTCATTTCTTTTAACATGATTATAATATGTCTCGCACTAGAAATTTATGAGACCATAAATATGATGGGGAACTGAGCAGAGTCCACCTATGCCAACTAGTTTCCTTTATGATTAGTTACATATTCTATCTGTTTTTCTAAATGATACAGTTCACGTTTTTTTTTTTTTTTTTTTTTTTTTTTACACCTTTAAACTTTGTTTGGACACATTTTAAACTGCGACATGGATTTCCCGAATTCATATTATGCTAGTAATTTACAGCTTTCTTATAGTCCCAGGATGTATATATATTTTTATTTTGATGTTTCACAAGAGGCAATTCGATATTATACTTATTTTCATCGGAATTTTGCGATATTTCGTTAGACATGTGGATATGTATTATAAGGAATCTTTTAAAATTATTCTAACTTACATACTCATATTGTCTTTTTTAATGTTTCAACATTTTTTTTTTCTAATTTCTTCTTTTGTAACATTTGTGAGTGCCATTTTTTTTTTCTATGTATTGTTTATACAGCATCCAAAGAACACTGTACATGCAAATTTCCAACGACATTTAATATAAAAGTCTTTAATAAAAAATTAAATTTAACATTAAAATTGCAAAATTCATTTTAAACTTTAACTAAAAGTAAAAATAAATATTTGCAATTTGCAAAATTCAGAAAACTTTTCAATTAGCAATTAAAAAACTAAAGATATGTACAAAAAAAAAAAAAAAAAAAGATTTTTCAAAGCTAAAACGAAATATTTTTAATAAAAGACCACATGCACATGCTATACAAGCCTGAATGAGAACAGGTAACTTTTTCATCTGTTAATTTCAAACTATATTTACTATAACGCTATTCGGAAAGCTTTGTTTTGCAAGAAATTCTTAAACGCATTAAAATTACTTGCGTTTGGAGGGAAATGATGTTGCTCGCCAAATCGCGTGCACTTTGTCTTTTTGCGCCAAGTATCTGAAAGTTTTTATTTATTTTTTTTTTTTTTTAATGGGGTTCCGCCGATAAATTTGACCGATCTTGTATTACCTATGTAAGTAGTATCTCTATAATTTTTTCCCCCAATATTCTGAGTATGCGCTTTAAGGAGACCTTCCTTGTTAGTCTCATTAATGGCCGAGGGGTTTTGGCCTCGAAGTAGATAGATGGAAGGTTGTAGAGAATCCGAGTGGGCCATGATTCTCTAATGTAGATTTTACTTAATCTTAAATATGACTTAGATTAACTTAATTACGTAATGATGAAAGCTCGAGACAAAGTTAACAGATAAACAAAGTTTATTCAGCATTCAAAATTTAGGAGGACGTTGAGCTAACGTAATTTAAATAAATGACCTCAGGAAATACTTTAACAAGACATAAAATAAGAAGTTGCTTTATCTCACCAACGCTGATCTTTTTGACGACTGCTCACGGCTACTTATCACTTTTCTCACTTTAGAGCGTCGAGCGGATTCCCGAACACGACAGCCTCTTTTATTTCTTTACTTCACAAAACTACACCTCTCTACCATCATTCGCATAAAACTATCACCATCAACATTTCTCTTAACTCCACACTAATCAGCTACCCCTTCATCACCATTCCACTACATCACATCCTATCTCTATATCTATCCTTTTATACTCCATCCAACAACTCCCTTTCATTTCATTTCAATCAAAACCTTTTAACATCTCTTCTACTCATCTAACACCGAGATCCTAATTATTTTACTGCTGCACAATGCTGACATAAAACAATCTCGACCAAGACTTTCGCCGAGCTACTGGAAACGAAGTAATTTAACCGTCCCAACTTTTGGTGACGGTCCATAGCTCGACCTCACAGTCCCCCTCCAAGAAAAAAATTTAGTCGGGAAAATCCCCAACGGGTTTGATCGAGTAAATTTAAACCCTAATATAGCTCATAGGAGTGAGTGCAGCCACAACTTAATTTGAAACTTTAAAATAAGTTAGAAAAAAAATTTAAAGTGTAATTTGCTGAGCAATGAACTGCTTACAGCTTCAAATACCATGGCGAATAAAAAACCCTTTAGCTTAAAACCGGACAAACCTCGAACAAAAAAAAATAAATTTAAGTTTTAAATTGAATTGAGGGCCCTTTACAGCCGGAAACTACAGGGAGAAAAAAAACCCTCCTCAAATAGGTTAGCTCAACTATACAATGGGGCGTACATGCATCTTTCTGTTATTCCAGAATAGGAAAAAAACTCAATTTTAAAGTGAAGTTGAAGGAGGATTAAGTACAGGGGGGTTGCTTTAATAGACTAGCAACATGAAGAAAATCTTTATTGAGATAAAAAAAACTTTAAATTCTGTCCGAAGTAAGCCATCCTTCGAAACTTTCGATGTGGAATTTCGTCATCCCTCAGAGCCAGTCTAGGCTTAACCACATCAGCTGGTCAATGTACTTGAGAAAAAATTCATTCAGAAACGTCAGGCATCAGAGTAACACTTCGGACATCAGATTAGAGCATCAAAGATATTTCTAAAACAGAAACTTCTTAAAGTATAAAAAATATGAAAACTACATTTTGTAGATAGATAAACGAGACAAATTGTCTCTGAATACATAAAATAGTTTATATACAATAATTTTTTCCTCCTGGGCTATAGCATGCGAAACGACAAAAAATTAATTTGTTAGTGATTTTAGTTTAAAGTTACGCGTGATTTATGCATATAGCCAAAAAAAAATATTTCCCCACTCAAACACATAGATATATATATAGATAACTTTTAGTTGAATACAAGAGTTATAACATTAAAAAATATTCATTTTATACACTTATCAAAGTTCATTTTAGTTATATATACAAATACAATATGTATAGAAATGCGAAAAAGGGGGGGGGGGGATATTTACAAAGGTTAAAATAACAATTTTATATTACCCATTCTGCAGGCGATGGCTACAAAATAAAAGAACTTAGTATACATGCATAAAATATATTAAGAGAGAACGAAAATGTGGACATTTGAAGCATAAACATGATTTTCGAAATGAAAGTTCATGTACCAATTTAAATTTTACATTTTTTAATTTGAGAAAGTTCATTTCTTTCAGAAGAGGTTCACAAGTCCAAACGGCTTCAATATATGTCTTACATTTTGGTACAACTCTGATAAACAAATACTTGAGAAAAAGTAAAATTAGAAACGATACAACCTCAACCAAGGTTTCCGCTGTAAGAAAATTAGCATTAAACATGAGAGTCCTGCTGGTCATTGCACTGGCCGCAGAAATCGCAGGGCTGGAGGCTTGCAGAAGGAGGTCAGGCGTTGAGAGGTCACATTCCTGGGCTGCGATCGAACCCGGCACGCTGTCGCTGTCCGCAGCATCAGTGGACGATTCCGCTCCATCTCTACTCATGAGTGTTGAGGTCTTGGAGGGCTTACGAGCTTGAAAACAGTTCAAAGAAGTACACTGTTAAAAAAATGCAGAAAAAATACAGAAATTCTCTGTAATTTCAGAAAAAAAGTCGTAAATTACGGAAAAATTACGTAGACAAAACGTATTTTACGACTTTTTTTCTGAAATTACAGAGAATTTCTGTATTTTTTCTGCATTTTTTTAACAGTGTAATGGAAATCACATCATTTACTTTCAACTTTGTAAAGCAATTTTTAGAAGCAGCGTCACTTAATATATCATTTACAGGATTTTCAGCCAAAATACGTGACTCTGTCAACTTGACAGTTGTGGAATATAAATTTAATCCCTTAACGTAGAAATGTTTTAATTGACTTTATTCCCTACATTTTAATGTAAATTAGCTACTCGCTTATGAGAAGCATCGTTGTTTAAACCGCTATTTTCTGTTACTTGTACCACAACATTTTCATTTTGACTAATAATTAAATCTGGTGGCTGACCAGTTGTAAAACATAAATTTAACTCATTTGCTAAAGGTTGAGTACCAACATTAATGTTAACATTTTCTGCGACTATTGTTCCTGTGTCATGAGAGAAATTTCCGGAATCGACCGGTTTAGCATTTGCATGAGATTTATCAATAAAAATAGCAGAATCTGCCCCCGACTTGATAGTTTGAGAATTAAACTGTAATTTATTATGAGGTGCATTTAAATTACTAGAAAGGTCTCTTGACTTAACAGTTTGAAAACATAAATGTGATTTATTGATGAAAGGATTAGCCGCTACATTTATTAATTTGTCACTGTCGGTCCGTTTAACGGCTTCAGCGGCCGCAGTTATTTTAATTTCCTGTACAATCTCTGTTACCCGAGCTTCAGTTACGTTTGATATTTCGGCTTGAGCCGGTTCAGCATTTAAATGCGAATGAGGGATATGCGAGGTTTGAACAGTAGAATTTAGTTGAACATTCGTTTCACTTAAATCAAGGGATTCATTTACAGACGTATTTTCCTTTTCAACCGCCGTCTCTATGCTAGATAAATTCTCGGATTTTTTATCCGGAGTCAAGGGCTGAAAAACAGACGTAGATTTGTCTGTAGTGCTAGTTAAAGGCATAGTTTGCTCGTTTTCATTAACTTTTATGCGACTTTTGTCACTAGAAATAACGGTTTCATTCAAAGATTCAAAGACGGAAGGAGGCCGCTCACCACTATGCAGCAGTTTTGAGCGATTTTAACCTCCAAAGAGGGGCTCTGACGACAAATGTCACATAACAATGTGAAATTTTGAAAGAGCCCGTTTCTAGAGGTTAAGTCTCCCCCGTTGTTTATTGCATAAACACTAAAAAAAAAAAAAAAAAAAAAAGAAAAGAAAAAGAAAAAATTACATTTTCTGCCGGATATAAAATCCCACGCGACAGAGGGCAGCAGTTAATAAAAAACAAAATTTCCGCTTCTGATGAGGAGAATTCGTAGGCAGCTGAAAAAAGTACAAATTTTTGCGACAGGACTTTGGAAAGGTTAGTAAGATTAGTATTTAGTTAGTTAAATTGGATAGTTCCATTAGGGTCACAAAGATTTTAGTTATTTTAGTTTTTAAAAGGGGACGCTCTAAAATATTAAATAGCCAGTTATTGGGTCTAATTGGAGGATTGAGTAAATGATATGGGGCTGTGAGGGGACATGCAAAGTAAGCATGTTCAGGAGAGCCTTCCGCTCCGCACTCGCATCGGGTGGTCCTCGAGCAATGAAAACGAAATAAGTAGGTTCTGAAAGGTCCATGACCCGTCAGAAAGGCTGAAATTGCTGGTGACAAATCAAAGTTATAATTTTTTACTGAGTTAATGAGGGCATAGGTGTAGCGTCCTTTGTCTGAAGTATCCCATTCAGCTTGCCATTCTTTCTGGAGATTACGGAAAAGGGACTTTTTGATAAAGGAAGGGGGGAGAGGGAGGAAAAAGCCGATGTCCGGATTTTGAGTGGCGGTTTTAGCCAGCTCATCAGCCTTTTCATTGCCCATGACGCCCCGATGCGCCGAAACGTGAGCTAGAGATGTATTTTCTTGCAGGTTAATTAGAAGTAGTTTAATTTCCGTTACGAGAGGGTGTTTAGACCGATGGCGGTGTATTGCCTGTAAGGCTGAGAGACTGTCACTGTAGATTGGAACTAAGTAAAATCTATTTTTTATCTCATTAATCCATAGGAGAGCTTGATAGATGGCAAATAGTTCGGCTTGAAATACGGTATTGTAATCTCCCAGTCTTGAGGCCCACTGATGAGTCAAGATCCCATCTGAAAGGACACAGAAAGCTGAGCCGACTCCGTGTTTAGTCTTTGACCCATCAGTATACACCGCCACTGGAGCAGAAGGAGAGAAGGCATTAATTGAGATATTGACTAGGGCATGAGAGGTATCAGCTGCAGGGTGAATATGCCAACTGCATTTTTTACGTTGTATTTCTGTATTGGGGAAGTGTTCATTTTGCAATGAGGTGTTACTGAGTTGTAGAATGTTAGTTTTAAGAAATTCATATTTAACTGTTAGGTAGATAGGTGGAATCCCGGTGATCACCGTCAATGCGTCAGTGGAAATAGTTCTATAACCCCTGGAAATTTGCAATAAGAAAATTCTTTGAAGAGAGAAGAGTTTGAGTTTTGCTGTTTTTGAAAGATTTCCCTCCCAAATTCCAGCCCCGTAAGTTATGATTTTTTCTACTATTACACGGTACCAGATCTTTAACATGTTTGATTTAATACCCCGATTTTTCCCCGCGAGTTTTATAGAATTATGATAAATTTTGAGTAATTTAATCTTTAAATTGTTGATATGTGCAATCCAGTTGAGGTTCTTATCTATAGTAACCCCTAAGATTCGGGTGTTGTCTACATGGGAGACACTAACTCCATTGACCCTGATCACCGGTTTTCGTTTTAGAATCCTGGGAAAAGAAAAGGTAAGAGCCAGTTTTAGGTTGATCGAAATTAATTGAGCTCGCTTCCTGTGACTTAATAATTTCTTGCGGGTTTTCCACTGGTTTGATTGCCGCCTCCCACTGACGTTCCTGAGGGGGGAGGGAACGGTCATGTTCCAATCGTAATTTATCATACCGAGTGGCGAAAAGGTCGATGATCCGCCTTTTTAAATCCTCATAAGTTGGATTTGGCCCCACGTTGGGCGCCAATGTAGAGAATCCGAGTGGGCCATGATTCTCTAATGTAGATTTTACTTAATCTTAAATATGACTTAGATTAACTTAATTACGTAATGATGAAAGCTCGAGACAAAGTTAACAGATAAACAAAGTTTATTCAGCATTCAAAATTTAGGAGGGCGTTGAGCTAACGTAATTTAAATAAATGACCTCAGGAAATACTTTAACAAGACATAAAATAAGAAGTTGCTTTATCTCACCAACGCTGATCCTTTTGACGACTGCTCACGGCTACTTATCACTTTTCTCACTTTAGAGCGTCGAGCGGATTCCCGAACACGACAGCCTCTTTTATTTCTTTACTTCACAAAACTACACCTCTCTACCATCATTCGCATAAAACTATCACCATCAACATTTCTCTTAACTCCACACTAATCAGCTACCCCTTCATCACCATTCCACTACATCACATCCTATCTCTATATCTATCCTTTTATACTCCATCCAACAACTCCCTTTCATTCCATTTCAATCAAAACCTTTTAACATCTCTTCTACTCATCTAACACCGAGATCCTAATTATTTTACTGCTGCACAATGCTGACATAAAACAATCTCGACCAAGACTTTCGCCGAGCTACTGGCGACGAAGTAATTTAACCGTCCCAACTTTTGGTGACGGTCCATAGCTCGACCTCACAAGGTGCCAGGTTCGAACACAGATAGCACTCATAGGCTTAACTGTTTGGAGTTGTGGTAAGGCCTCTAAGTCATACCACCACTTAGGGTACTCTACCCAGTTCTAGAATCATCACGTTCTCAATCGGCCTTAATGTCCCCACCGTTTCATTTAGTAGGTTTTTTTTTTTTTTTTTTTTTTTTTTTTTTAAATAAAATAAAAGTACAATTTTTTCCTAAACAGATTTTTATTTAATACCCGAGTTTCAATTTTGATTCGAACTCTTCTCATTTATATATTTGTAAACTCTTAGAGTCTGTAACACATTAGTCTAGCACATATAATGAAAAATAATCATATAAATTTTCTGACTGGTTTAGGTATGTTGATGATACTTTTCGTTTTTGTTCCCTTTGATGTTAGATTCTCAAGTTTACTTTCTTTGGGTAATTTGATTGACCCCTGCTTTCAATTAACTTTCGAGATTGAAATGGATTGCTGTTTGCTTTTTCTTGACTTTTTTTGTCTAAAGACAAGGATCGGTTTTTAACAACTGTCTTTAGAAACCGTTCTTTATTTCACTTCCGCCGCGTACTCTCTCTAACCACGCCCCTTAACAGAAAAATGCCCGTATTTTGTACTTTTGTTTTTTGAGCCTTACATATTTGTTCTGATCCATCTAGTTTTTCGAAAGAAATTAATTATTTGAAATCTCTTGCTCTTTCTCGAGGCTATAATCCCTCTATCATAACTTTTTATTCACCTCTTTCTTTTAAAATTTCTAAAATTTTTTCACCATTTGGTTTTAAAGTCATTTACAAACCTGTCAATAAAATTAAATCGTCTTCTTTTAAAGATCCCATTCCTACTGAAAATTGATCCGGTGCTTATTTAATGCCACGTTCATCGTGTAATTTAGGCTATATTGGTTAAACTAAGAGGCTTTTGAAATATAGAATAAATGAGCACCGTCGTAATGTTCGTAATGAAGAGATTTCCAAATCTTCTATTGCTCCCACTGCTGGGATCATGGTCATTTTTTCCATTTTTTTAAAACTAACATAATTTCATCTCCAGTGGCCTCTTCACATTTATATATCCATGAAGCTTTTTACATACTTAAAAAATTTGAAAAATCTTGTTAATGATATTTCTTCCACTCCGTTATTGACTATGCTTGGAAATTACTCACATAACTTCGTTTTTCGTTTAGTTTTGTTATTTGTTATTTTTTTAGATTTTTATTTTTATTTTTATTTTTTAATTTCATTTATTTATTTATTTCATTTTATAATTTTGGTCACTCCGGTATTTATATTTACATTCGAATTTATTTGTTTTTACTCTTCACTAAACTCTACTTTGTGCTTTGCCGCTTTGTCTGCAGCACTCGTATCTACTTTGTTCGCCTGATGAAAGATCAAATTTTCTTCCGACCCAAGAGAATTGTTGCGAGTTCTTGTATTTTATGGTGATTTTTCAAAGCTTTGTACTAATTCTTTTAAACGCCAGGTCCGTGGTGCTTTCTTCTATTCGAATGATACGTTTATGAAAATTTCACGTGCTTGTTGAAATATATCGACGGAACGCAAAATATTCTATGATTTCTTTCCGTTAACAGAAATTATCACGACACACAGACGTTCTTTTCACTGAGTTTAACCCTTTTCCGCTTTGAAAGACCTCAAAAATCTCTGTAGTAATGTGGGTTTCAAGGCCAAGTCAAAATGGAAAGAAACAAAGTGAAAATAGGATTTTATTTTCCTACTGAAAATACCTCTGAGTATTATGAAAACGTTCGTACCACGAGTTATTGCTTCTCCCTCGCTTTTGGACTTCTCCCAAGCCCGAGTCGTGTTTACATTTTGTAGCTATCCTTAAACGTGAGTAGATTTAACATATGAGGTTATCTAGAAAAGACAAAGCGAAAAAGATGATATAAGAGGAAAGGGTGATTAAAAGCGGAAAGGATGATATCCTTGAAAGATGCATGTTACAAGACAGGTGAAAGTATTCATGAGATATTCGAGAAAGAATTAAAAAAAAAAAAGTATGTGTGTTTATATGATGCGCCGCATATAAAATAACAACTTTGTGACGCGATCACTAGTTAAAACTATTATGCTGTGGCCACCACAAGACTTTCTTCTATATTTTTCTATGTTAATTCATTAATGGAAATAATTTATTAAAATATTATTTATTAAAATTATCTAACAGGATGAATGCAAAAGATTTTCATCTTAGAGAAAACTAACGCTATATATCCGTAGAAAAAGAGCTTTATTGTCCATAAATAGCATCTTAAAAAATATGTTTTTATAATGGTTATCACATATCAGGATTTCTACAGTTATATGCCATAGAAGTTGAGATATAGCTTTCCCATTATCGAGGAAAATTGCAGTATAGCAGCGCCACCTATTGGCCGATAAGCATCCGAATTGAATCAGCATAATATCTCATAATAGCCTTCTCACATATCAAGTTTTGTTTGGTGATACACAATAGAACCTCAGCTATAGCCTTACCCTAAATTGCGGAAATCGTGGTATAGCAGCGCCACCTGTTGAGCGATTGACACCAAAAGTTGATAGGCCTAATTTTATGTCAAGGTACATCTACGTATAAATTTATATGCAATTCTGTGCAGAATTTCCTGAGATATAGAATTCCCTTAAACTACGGAAATCGCTGTTTAGCAGCTCCACCTGTTAGCCGATAAGCATTCAAATTGGATCAGCATAATGTCTCATAATGGCCTTCTCACATATCCAGTTTTGTTTGATTATACACAATAGAACCTGAGATATAGCCTCCCCTTAAACTGTGGAAATCACTGTATAACAGCGCCACCTGTTGAGCGATTGACACCAAAAGTTCGTAGGCACTAATTTAGGTCAAAGTGCATCTACATATAAATTTATGTACAATTCTGAGCAGTAGTTTCGGAGATACAGTCCCCTCAAAATTTTTATCACACATACAGACAGAGAGATATTTTTTAAAAATTGTCAAATCGTGTTCTAGACCTCTCAAAACGTGTAAATATGTCGAAAACCGGAAGTCGAAAATTTTTACGAATCCAATACTTTCTTCTATTGAATACAGAAGAAAGTAAAAATGTATTTTGAGGAATTAAAATGATTTTTACTGAAATTCTAGGAATAAAACAGATTTTACAGATGCGGAGGAAAAAAATATATACATATCTATATATTGTACATGAAGGCTGCGTTTTACGCCCTATCTGAGTAGCAACGCCTATGCAAAATCATCCCTCACTTATTTATTGTTGGAATACTGTGTAGTTTATCCAAATAATATATTTAAACTTTCATGTTTATCTATGAGATGTAAAACAGACGAGAAGACAATTAATGGACAAATTGAAAAAATGTTCCGACCGTGTAACTTCGATTTGTAATTTATCCGATGCTCTAAACTTAGAGTGTTTGAAATAAATTAAATTTAATTTAATCATGACCTTCTATCCATGTTCTCATGCTTTGTGGGACGAGCAGTCAGAACCAACCATACAACTTTTTCAAGTCATGTTTTATTTATTTTTAAAATTCTATGGGGCTCGGTCCCCTGCTCGCTCCGCTCACCAACACTCGACTTGCTTCGCTTATTAACCCCCGCTGGATTCTACCCGCCTATTTATTGCTTTACCTTTCACTGAATAGGAATATTAATAGTGCATAACAAAAGATTAAAACAGAGCAATATTATAGACATCCCTCTATTCAATGTTAAATTGAAATACGTAATATTTAATACCACGTTTTATTTTAATGAAATATTATGCTATAAATAAGTAATTTTTTTAGAATAGATGAATAGAAAGAAATTTGTAATATCTAGACCATTTTGCGTTACAGCTTTAGTATATGATTTCTTTGGCGACTTTAAAATTTTTGTCGCTGTTTGGCGATGATTTTTTTTGGTATAATTGCTTGTAAAAAAAAAAAAAAAAAAAAAAATTCTAGAACCTAAATGTCGTGATCATTTTGAGAACCAGAATTTTTCCGTTATCCATCATATATGCAAGCGTTTAATTTGGGGATATTTTTTATATGTACTTTTGTATTATAACAAGTCTTAAAAAAAAAAAAAAAAAAAAAGTAACTTTATTTTGGCTTGGCAATTTGATATCCAAAATAGCATTGGTTACGATTCGGATTATTTATTCTTTTTAACACGCTTTTATTAGATTCACCTGTATGTATGTTTGTATGTTTGTAACCGCTCTGGGAGCAAACAAAAAATCTATATTGTAAAAAAAGACTTTCCCTACGTGAACGCTGTGGCTGTGAGGTCAAGCTCCGCGCTACGAACCTAAAGGTCTAGCGTTCGATCCCAGTCAGGGGAGATTTTTTTAAAATGGTTTTTGTTTAGTTCTAAATTATTTTAATTAAAGATTTAAACTTATGTGAATATTATGGTGTGTCACTCACACGATTTTCTCTTACCCTGCATTTTAATACTAAGATAGATATTTTGTGCTTTTTAGTTCACATTTCTATAAAAGTGTGTTCTTTAATTTTATGAAACTATAATATTATTGAAATTTATCATCCTTGTAAGCGCTTATAGGAGTATTTCCCAGGAATGTCAAACAAAAATTTATATTATATTTTTTCTTGAGAAAAAGTTTCTGATACCTAAATATTTTGAAAGAGGGGATAAAAACCAAATTAATTACTGTTTTTAGATGCTCATCAGATTTTCGTGTTTAACCGGGAGTCAATAGTGAATACGACCGTTAAACTTGTTTCTGGAAAATTTATCTCCATTAAGTTGAAGTTTAAGCGAAATGGAAAACAAATTATTGAAAATTGTGTGAAAAGTTCCTAGCTATTCAAAAGGAAATTTGTATTAATCAGCGATGATATGTGGGTGTATTTGAGTGATTAAAATTAATAAAAGCAATTTTCTATTGACCATTTGTTTAAAATAACTAAAAAAGTTTCCAAAATGAAACATGGTAATTCCGGAATTTTGCTGCAACATTAAATAATAATAATAATAATAATAATAATAACAGTAAAAAAAAAAAAAAAAAAAAGAAAGAAAGAAAGAAAGAAAGAAAGAAAGAAAGAATCAAATAAATCTAAAATTAATTCATTCGGCTCTCAACAGAATATTTTAGAACCAACTTTAAAAAATAAATTTCATTATTTTATGGAAATGATTTCAATAAATTTGAGCTTTCATATAGATAAATTCTCCCTTTACAACGTCTAAATCAAATACTGCTTATTAAAGATTATCAAAGACTGCTTATTATTTACAACCGCTTATTATTTATAACCGCTTATTATCTACTAGCAGGCTTTGCCCGCTTCGCTGGCCACTAAATTTAAAGGAAACTGTTTTCTATATAGCTTTATAAAAATAAAATAAAATAAATTACTGAAATTGTTCAAAAGCTCGCTCCAGGTAACTGCTGCATTCGGCAGCGATTTGGTCATCCACTGCAACTCGGGCGCTTGTCCCTATTACCTGCGACAATAGTTTACCAATGAGCTTCCATTTAGGTGCTTATTATATAACAGTTTCGAAATAGATAGTATCGAAAAAATTGGATTTTCCCTTTTATATTTGAATCCCAGTTACATGTGAACAACACTATACGTGTTGTTCACATGTAACTCGGACTGGACTCAAATGTAACTGGGTTTAGACAACATAATATTTGCTTTTACGTTATTTCATATGTTTATTTTGTTTATCCAATCCAATCAACCATTAAATGACAGCAATTTCACGCCAAATATTACAATATGCTGTGACCGGCTACGTCTACCACATGAGACAATTAATTTTTTATGTTTATATGTAATTCATGGGTTGTAAACCTGATAGTACAGCCTTAATATAGTTCTCTTTGGCGGCTTTTGAATTTTTGTCACCATTTTAGACTTAATCCATTGTAACAATAATACTTAATCCCATGTAACAATGTGCTATGAGCGCTATTTCTGCCGTATTTTAGACAACTAATCTTTTTATTTTTATGTTTACTTCCGATTAAACATATTTTTATTTATTTATTTAAATATTAATTTGAATTTTTCAAATATTTCTATTCGACAGCGTGCAAGTACAGTAACACACAGAGGCTCATTTGTTTGTATGATAAATTAGCATAGTGATTATTATATAAAAAAATAAATAAATAGGTAAACATTATCGTGTTACACAACTTTATTATGTCGCTCCATTGGCGGCTTTTGAATTTTTGTCGCCATATTAGCGATGGATTTTTTTTTTTTTTTTTGGTATGAAAAGGGGAAGACTATTTTGCTAATAATTTTATCAGACTCTTTTTTGTTTATACATAAGAATCCTTTATATTCTGCTTATATTTTTAATGGTTGTTAGGTTAAAAATAGTGCTAGTTGAAAAAAATTTCCTATCTTTAAAACTGCATTTGTTCTGCAAATTTTATGTAAAAGTAAATCATTTATGTTTTTATATATTTGATGTGCTACTTAGATTAAAATGGCTGTTGCTATATTAAACTTCTTGTCGAAAAATGTTCAGTGTACTTCAACACCAAAATTTAAAAAATCGCCCAGCAGGATCTGTTAATGAAACTGATAAAATAAAAATATGGTTCATAGAGTTTAAATAATCTATTTAAAAAAACTTTTAAAACCCAAATTATTAATGTATCGTATCACATACATAGATATAGTAATAATATATAGGTTGATCATTGGGGAGAAAAAATTGATTCCTTTTCACTCGGAAAAAGACGGCGATTTTACCAAAATATAGCAGTCTTTCCCCGAGTGAATACACACGGGAATACACACGAATGTTCTAGCAAATAAAATTCATGAATAATTTATTTACTAAAGGTCAATGAAAAGCTCCAGATATAGTTTCAAATTCATTCTTCTTTTTTTCCTTCAATACCACTTAATGGTTGATTCCAAAGCTTTTTTTTCGGCATCAAAAATCTTTGCACGATAATATGGGGATGATATATATTATTATATCTATGATCACATAAATCTTTTCGAAGATAGAATAAAACTTAATTTGAAAAAAAAAATAATAATAACTTTTGTTTATTAACCAAAATAATTGATGAAATTTGAAATGCAAGTTGGTCTTGTGGGGTACAGGCTGTACATTATATTTTTGTGTTCGTGAGAGAAAATTTAAAAGAATTTGAAAACTGCAATTTTTAATCCCACTTAAAAATCATGTGACTTAATGTGAAGCAGATTTTTCATTTTTTTTTCTCCTAACGGTTTCCATACAGTCTTCTGCTGTGTCCACCTAAAATTCATACTTTAGTTAATTTTAAAAAATCTAATTGTCCGATTGATAAGCTGTTTAATGCATCGGATTTACAAAAATTTTCCCTTTCATTTGCTATCTTATTTGTAACGATGCGACTGACATTTCTAATTTATTTTCTAATCTTTCTGATTTATTTTCCTCATTTTAAATAAATGTACGTTTTTTTTTTTTTTTTTTTTTTTAATTATTGTTATTTTGTCTAAAAAAAAATTGGCAACAATTAAATTATGGATAAAATTTTAAAATTTAAATGGCTTATTTATCAGAAATTAGAAGGTTATTATTTTCACATTTTAATTAATTAAGAAAAAACTAATCATCCGATTGATAAGCTGTTTAATGCATCGGATTTACAAAAATTTTCCCTTTCATTCGGTATCTTATTTGTAACGATGCGACTGATATTTCTAATTTATTTTCTAATCTGTTGTGACTGTGGTGGCGAGTAGCCGCGTATTGATGAAGATAATGATGAACTTTTATAAACATTTAATTAACATTTAGCACCATACATTACTTTATACATATATACAGATTCTAAGAGCTTTTTGATGTAGTTTGATAGTCGATAATATTGTTCATGGAAAATAGTCACATCGATGTAAATAGAAAAGAATAGAATAATTTTTTCATCTATGTTGCCAGATTCCTTTACAATAATTCTCCCCCACTTGAAAACATACAGTGCCGAGTCAACCTTTAAGATAAAATATAATCTTGCAGGTATGCTGGTTGGCGCCTCGTTCTAGTAGATCTTCGTACAGGTGGTGAAGGAGTCTGTGGTTGACCTGTGGCTGGATATGTGTTCAGCTCATTTCCTTGAGGATTGATAACTTGATAATAAGCAGGGTCATGATTTGTGTTATGGGAGGATTTCTGGTGTGGAATTGATGGCGATGCTATATTTTCCCTTTGAACATTTGATTTCTGTAGTTGATTAATATGCCTCTTGATTTCCCTGCCTTCATCTAATTTAACTATATAGTGAATATGTCCAAGTTTTCTAGTTATAACTCCTAGTTTCCATACGGTTTTATTGTTTATAAAGAATTTTGCTCTCACTCTCTCCCCCACATAGATTTTTCGAGTGTGAGGTCTAATCTTCTGTTCAGATTTCTTTTCGTGGTATGGAAACAGTGCGTCAAGTTTAATACGAATTTTGCGATTTAGATACATTTCTGCTGGTGACTTCCCATTTGCTAAAGGCGTTGCTCGATATCGAAAAAGAATCTTTTGAAGTTTTAAGTGGATGGGAAGATTTTCTGTGACCATTGATTTTAGTCGATCTTTCAGTGTTTGCACGTTACGTTCCGCAAGGCCATTGGTCGCTGGGTGTCCTGGTGCGATAAATTTTTGCTTTATTCCATTCATACGACAGAAATTTTTAAATGTTTCCTTCGTGAAAATTTTAGCGTTATCAGAAACCATAACTAGTGGATATCCATGCATTGCAAAAATTTCGTTAAGTAATTTCATGGTAATGTCAGCATTTGGAGCTTTCTGTGAGACTTTGATTTCTACCCAACGTGATTTTGCATCCACAACGAGTAGGTAATAAAATCCCTGGAAAGGACCTGCATAATCGATATGAATTCTATCCCAATTATTAATTGGTAAATCCCAGTGGTGAAGGGGTGCCTTCGCAGGATTATGTCTCACTGAAGAACAATCTGGGCAAGATTTTACTAAGTTTTCTATGTCCTTGTCGATATTCTTCCATATACAATAACGTCGAGCTAACTGTTTCATTTTTGTTATTCCAATACGCGTGGAATGTAATTCTTTTAGGACTTCAGGCTGTAGTTTTCTCGGTATTACAATGCGATTACTCTTAAATAAAATTCCATTATCCAAAATGTAGTCACTGTTGATGGAGCTTGATTGAAGTCCTTTTTTGATCTGTGACAACTCCTGATCGTTTTCTGTTTCTCGTATGATAGCATCTGCAGTTAGAGTTTCAGTTGATATTTCAAAAATATTAGATGCACATATTTGATGAACTTCGTCGTTTATATATGTGTCTGCCGATGCGTAATTCTGGTTGACAGGAGATCAAGATAAACAATCTACATTTTGATTTTCCAATCCTTTCCTAAATTTGACGGTGTAATCAAATCCAGCTAAATAAGAAGCATAGCGCAACAGTCGAGCTGATGTCATTTTTGGAAGACTTGCTTTTCTATGAAATATCCTGGATAAGGGCTGGTTATCAGTGATTAGGACGAAATTTCTACCATAAAGATAATCGAAAAAGTGAGAAAATCCAAATACGATTGCTAAAGCTTCTCGGTCAAGTTGAGAGTAATTTCTTTCAGCTTCTGTTAAGGAACGGGAAGCAAAAGCGATTGGCTTTTCTACATCATCGATGGTATGTGATAAGATAGCAGCAACTCCGACTGGACTAGCATCTGTCGCTAGTGTAACAGGTAATTCAGGATTGAAAGGTACTAACACTCTGTCACTGGATATCTCTTCTTTAAGCTTAAGGAAAGCCTGCTCACTTTCTTTATTCCAGCAAAATTTCTGATGTTTCCGCAGAAGCTTGCGTAAAGGGTAAGTAATGGTCGAAACGTTTGGTATGAATCGAGAATAGTAAGTTACCATACCTAAAAATTGGCGCAGTTCTTGAACATTCTTTGGTCGTGGCATGCGTGTTATAGCTTCAACTTTTGTAGGTGATCGTGATATTTTATTGTTTTCTATTACATGACCTAAATATTCAATTTTTGTTCGAAAAAATTCACATTTCTTGCTATTCACGTGTAAATCGTAGTCACGTAATCTTTCTACACATGCAAGGAGGTTCTTTGAGCATTCTTCTTTGGTTTTACCATGAACGACAATATCATCAAAATAAGCGATGGTTTTTTGTAAACCCTTCAGGATTTGATCAATTACCCGGTTAAATTCAGCAGGTGCAGTTTTAATTCCAAAGCTTAACCTATTCATCCTGTATGTCCCTCGATGTGTCGAAATAGTTTGGATAATGCTGCTCTCATCATCAGTTTTTAAGTGAAGATAAGCTTTAAACAAGTCTAACTTGCAGAAATACTTCGAATTCCTAAGACTGTTTAATACTTCATCGATTTTCTTTATTGGATAATTTGCATTCATCAGTAGGTCGTTAACTCCAAACTTTATAGTCAACACAGAGTCTAACTGTTCCATCCGCTTTAGGAATTACAACCAACGGTGATCCCCAATCACTTGTAATTAATTTAGATATTATTCCAGCTGCTTCGAGATCATCAACTTCTTTTTCAACTTTTTCTCGTAAAGCATAGGGTACATTTCGTTCAGGAGTGTAACTAGGTTTTGCTCCATCACGTAACTTCAGTTTGATTAAGAAATTCGGTACACAACCAACCTTTTGTTCGAACATTTCTGGAAAAAGATTTATAATCTCCGAGACATCATTGATTGCAGCGATTTTATTTCCTATTCTATTTTGGGGGTTGTTTTCTGTATCGATTTCATGTAGATTGATTTTTAAAGGTCTAACCCATACTCTGCCTAGAAGAGGGTCATACCCATCAGGAACGACATATAAATCTTCATTAGATATACACCCTTTATATTCAACCTTCACTCGCACTTTCCCTAAAGGCACAAACACATTTTCAGTATACGATCTAAAAACAATATTTGTTGGTTCAAACTGTTTCTTGAGACCTAACCTTTTAAATTGACTTTCTGGTATGAGAGTGTATCCTGCTCCTGTGTCGACTTCAAATTTTTGATAGAGATTTTCGATTTTTACTGTAGTAAAATATTTCTTAGCATCAGGGGCAGAATCTGAGATATGGTTATCGTAAATATCAACAATCGTGTTTATGTTATTATTTTCATATATTTCTATTTGATTAAGTGGTATTCTTGGACTATTTGATCTTTTAGCATTAAGTAATGTCTTGATACAGACTCTTTGTACATGTCCAGTTGATTTACACGACTTACACTTCAAATTATTTGGATTAATACGACAGTCCTTTGATAAATGGTTATTTCTCGCACAGCGTAGGCACAAATTATTTATGCCAAGTTTTTCGAAATCAATTTGATTTTGTTTGGATTTCATGCGCTGTTGGGAAAAAGCCTCTTTTTTCTTTATGTTTTGAGTGTTAAAGGATGTTTTCACGTATTTCGATTGCCTATTACTTTTGGCGACTTTATTGATATCCTCTGAGATAGATGTACTGGTGTTTAAAGTTTTTGATAACTCGCGACTGTCAATTTTTGAAGCTTCAAGTGCAATAGCTTTATCAACAATATCGTTGAAATTTTTTAATTCTGATTGCAAGAGTTGCTCTTTGATCCAACTATCTTTAATGCCACGAATAAATTGTGCTCTAAGGAAAATATCAGCAACATATACCTTTTTACTGCATTCACAGTCAACACTAAACTCGCATTCGGAAATATCACGCCGTAATTCTGCCACATATTCGGAAATAGAACTGTCCTGTTTTTGATAAGTTGACAAAAAGTAATGTTGTGAAACTAAAGGATTTTTCTTTGGTGCTAAATGATTTTCTAATACTTTAAGTAGTTCATCATATTCTAATTCACTGGGAGCCTTTGGCGCAATAACAGCCGCCAAGATATTGTAATTTGATGCTCCTATAGAATTTAACAAAATTTGTGCGCTTTTATATTTATCATGAAAAATATCTTTCATCATTAAATAATTTTCGAAACGTTGACGATAATATTTAAAATTTTCTTTCTTATTATCAAAACATTCAAAAGGAGGAATATGGGAAATGTTAACAACTGAATGTTTGTTGAGTTAGTATTACTGCTATTATTAGCCATTTCAGATTTGTCTCTTGACAACAACTGTTCAATAAGCATTTGTTGGCCCCGATTTACAGTATCAAGCAATTTCTGAAATTGTTCTGGATCCATTATCTATTTAAAATGTAAATTATAACTTTTTTCAATAAATAATTATATTGTATATAAAAATTATTAAGTTGAATTGAAAATGAAACAACTTTACCTCGTCGCCAAAACTGTTGTGACTGTGGTGGCGAGTAGCCGCGTATTGATGAAGATAATGATGAACTTTTATAAACATTTAATTAACATTTAGCACCATACATTACTTTATACATATATACAGATTCTAAGAGCATTTTGATGTAGTTTGATAGTCGATAATATTGTTCATGGAAAATAGTCACATCGATGTAAATAGAAAAGAATAGAATAATTTTTTCATCTATGTTGCCAGATTCCTTTACATAATCTTTCTGATTTATTTTCCTCATTTTAAATAAATGCACGTTTTTTTTTTTTTTTTTTTTTCTTTTTCTTTTTTTTTTTTTTAAATTATTATTATTTTGTCGAAAAAAGAAATTGGCAACAATTAAATTATGGATAAAATTTTAAAATTTAAATGGCTTATTTATCAGAAATTAGAAGGTTATTATTTTCACATTTTAATTAATTAAGAAAAAACTAATCAAAAATTCGAAAATCTGACTTCGATGTGCATAATGACTCTTCGGGGGGCACCTTTGTGTTAAATCTCGTGACTGTCCGAGCTACCGTTTTCGAGAACAGTGAAATATACAAATATTGCTCACTTAATAGTATAAGATGTAACATTTCTCTAACGTGGACCAGTTTCAATTATTTTTTGTCGAAACGATACGATATGCGAGGATAAAAAAATAATATTTATACATGAACAATATTTAAGCACGCGGACTTAGCTCAATGGACTAATATGAAAAAATGACGACATTTGTCTGATGAGATTATTTTACGAAAAAAACGTATTTTTAACAGTTGTTTTTTCAGAATCTTTGCAAGCGTCATTTTAAACCTAGCAATATTTTAAAGATATGTTCAAAATATGAACTTTTGTGTCATAAATTGACTAAAAAACACAATCATAAAAAATATAATCAAAATAGGAATTATTTAATTTAATTTAATTTAATTTATTTATTTAAATATATATATATACCAAAATTAATAAAAAGTCATCGCTAACATGAAAACAAAAATTTAAAAGGCGTCGTGGGAGTCCTATATTAAAATTGTACTGCCTGTGGAAGTGTGAAAACTGGGTCGTGAACCATGAATTCTATTTGGAAACCTTTCTTTGAATGATTTTGGCTTCACTGTTGTACAATATTAATTTGGTTTTATTAATAATTTGGCTTCTGGTAAATTAAAATTTTAATTAGGTGGTGAAATTGGTATAACATTTATGAGTTTCAAATTTTAAAGGTAAATAAGAAAAGAAATGAAATGCGAATATTTAGCACGGGTTCGCTAGTTTTAATTATTTCTGATTATAATATATAACAATAAAATAAATCCCGTACAGTAAAACATCTGCAAAATTACATATTGCCGCATTTTATTGGCTTTATATCGCTTTCTATACATCAAAACAACCCTTGTATAAATAAAATTTAAGATCGCGGTGGAATTTCGAAAAACGGGACAAGATATGGAGTAAAATTAACATAATAATCTTAAGGGGGGGGGGGGGGAATGGAGAATGGACTCTTCCCACCTGACGTCAGAGGTCACATGATAGAGGAAAAACAAAGTAGCAGACGAAGTCTTGTTTATCTAGAGCGATTGCTGAAATAACATATTTTCTATTCTTATTTTTGATCAATCGTATTTAATCTGTGTTATTTTTTATACATCATCATTTTTAATCCATTTTATATCATTATTCATCATCTTTTGTTTGCTGTATACATTTACAATCATCATTTAGTTTATACCTGTTATTGATGTTCATGAAGACCATGTTTAAATACTCTGATTTTTCGTACTTAAATCAGTGACAGTGCAATATCGTACTACGTAAATCCATTTAGACCAGTAACTAAAACACCTTTATGCAATTAAATTAAATGAAAACATTTTAAAATTTCAATTTATAATCCGTAAACATTCCACAAGAAGCTATTATTTTTTGTTAGATCAGTTAATGTTACAGTTACACTACAATATACAAAAATCGATTCTTATAGATAAAAATAAATAAACACATAAAATGTTTTTTAAAAATTATTAAATTTACAAATACAACTATTCTACTGTTTACAAATGCACAATATTACTTTTATTTTATTTTATATTAAATATTAAAATTTTTGTTCTTAAGAACAATATTTAATTGAATTCGATTCTCAGAATCCGATTATTCGTTTTCCTCTATCACGTGATTGAACAGACGACGCTGGGAAGAGCCCATTCGAGCTAGAGGTTAAGGAAAGAAGGAAAGTTAAGAATATTAAATAAAAACAAATCATTGCAAGAAATTTACCTTTCATACGTTAAAATTAATTTTCGAAATAGTTTCCATACAGTATACATAACCCTATATAGGGCACTAAAATTTAGCAAAGAAAAAAAAAAAAATAAGTTTCAAAATTATTATTAATACTTTTGAAATTTTAATTTGCGCAATGAATATTAAAATACTACATTACGGTTCCTTCGTCTGCCTATTTATTGTGTTACTATTCAAAGTTGAGTTATCGAATAAATAAACGACGTATAATTAAAACGCTAGACATTAGGTTTACTAGGATTTCTTGTCTGCTTTCGTAATGAGAATACACAAAGAAACGTAAATGAAGGATTAAAAAATTTTTGGTAAAGGGATACGGACATCTATATAGTGTAACCCACTGATGAGACCTAATCCAAATAAATGATATTTTGGATTACACCTTTGCTTCCGTGAATAATTGTTCACAATGAATTGCAAATGAAATATAAAGAATGAGAGGATGTAAAAAATAAAATGTCATGCATTATGCAATGTGTAAACTAGAAATAAAGATGAAGTAAAATAGCTTCTTTCGTTACTTAAGTGAAAACAAACAAGGACTGTTATATTTAAATTTTAACGCTGCACTATCGTTATACCTCCAGACTTCATTTGCACTTTTCTGTCAAAAGGTTTAAATTGTTCTACATAGGCATCGATATTTATTCTTTCTTACCCATATATGATAAAGAAAATATTGTTCTGGTGTCAAATTTTTAAAATTTTTGATATATAGTTTTTAGTTTTACAAGTTTTGACGTCTCCTGAATTCGAAAATTAAGTTTTCAGTAGTTAGTCTGTGTCGTGTCTCCCCCCCTCTCTCTGTGTGTGTGTGTGTGATCTGTTATCACATACTCGGTATTCTAAAACTGCATCGTATGAGGATGTTTTGACCATTTTATTAAAATCGAACAAATGGTTCGTGTACAGGGACATCGAAGCGAATTCAAATAGTACATTTCATCTATAAGCAACATTTATTGATGGTACAATTTTAAACAGCTTTAGATTGCTCTGAATAAAATGAAATGAACTTACATTTTTTTTTTTTTTTTTTTTTTTTTAATAGACATAAAAGCATGTCTTGTATAGATTTTAATATGAAAATCACTCACAATTCATATAATAACAGGAGACTTGGCGTTGGAATATTAAAACCCGAATAAACTACTACGTCAGAAACGCCAAAAGAAAAATATTTGCGATGCATACAGCTATTTCGGTAGCCTTAAGCGTACCGTTTTCATTGCAAAAAGTCTTCAGTGCTTCTTTTTGCGCTGAAGACGGTACGCTTATGGCTACCGAATCAGCTTTATGCATTGCAAATATTTTCCTTTTGGCGTTTTTGACGTAGTAGTTTATTCGGTTTTTAACACTCACAATTCATTTGCAGGACTACAGAAAAGAATTGAGACACATTTAAGCTATACTTGGAACGCTTAGGCTGAACATATAAAATTTTATTATGTATTTTTCATACAAGGCTAAATTTAAGTACACTCTATAGGTAAATATAGATTAGATAATATACAGGGTTACCTAAAATTAAGCGAAAATCTTTTTTTCTGTTGAATGTAATTGGTGGAAGCGCTTTATTAAATCATACCAAGTTTAGGAAAACTTCTTAGGAATGATACTTTCTTATGCCCATGTAGTAAACAAAGCATTTTTTGAAGACCAATTTTCAATGCATATTTTTCGTATAATTACACATTTTGAGTTCCCCTTAATACAACAAAAATTAAATTTTTTGAGGTTGATCTGTGCATATGTTTGTTATCAGTATAACGTAAAATTAAATAATCGCATTTGGTATCTTGAAGATCTCTCGAGTTTGCAATTTTAAAAGTTTGACTAAGACTGGTAAGTAGGCGGGTTGTGATGAAAGTTGTTTGAATAATTTGAAATAAGCTTTTCAACTTAATAACCCCCTCCTCTTTTTTTTTTTTTTTTATGAATACAGGTTATTTTATTCAAACTGTGTGTTAAAGATACGGTAGTCTCTTCCCATAAAAATATATGTCAAATAAAATTATTTCTAAACCCAATTTGAATTGTTTTTATAATACCTTTTTATACAATATTATTTATCTTACACCTTAATCTGTCATCTGTTTTTATAATATTAATATTAAGGGTAAGAGAAAGTCGCTTGAATGCCACACCATATTATTTTATATAATTTTAGCAAGGCAACTGGAAGGGTTATTGTGCAAAGATTGCCATTTAACTCACATTGTTCAAACAAAAGGGAAAACCAGAATGAACTCGAAACCATCTTTAAAGAATGTTGCCATTAAGTCAGTAAACGTCGCAGAGCATTTTTACGTCGTCTATTACTAATAATTTTAAGAATTTCAACTAAAATTTTTATTTACAAATTTCTAAATTTACCTGTGATGTTACTACAGTTCTAGAGAAAATTTACCAGAAATATTTTAGATTCATTTTAATCGAGATGTTCCTGTTAATAAAATAACGAATAACTGTACCTTGGCGAAATTTACTTTATGTATTGCAGTAAAACAACATTTTTACACAGACTTGTTTAATAACTCCTTTAAAATCTTTATTAGTTTTTTTTTTATATAAAATTGTTTTTGCCTTTATTGATTCCTTTCTCGTTCTTCAGTTAATTTATGTTTTTTTTTTTCGAATTCTTCCACTAAAGTTTTCTTCTTGGCTCTTCCTTGCAACGTCTTCTTCTTCATGTCCATTTCTCCTTCCATTATAGCTTTTAGTGTCAAAATGGTAGCTTGTATCAAGAATTCTAAAAAGAATTATTAACACAAAATTATTTCATTTGAAACACATTTACTCTTTTAATTATGAAAAAAATTTTAAAAAGATTTCTCCTTTGCATGCAAACAAAAAATAAATGGGAAATCACAATCAAGTCTGACAAGAATTACATTATAAAGATAAATAACATATTTTCTCTTTTATTTATTGTTTCGGCAGAATTTAGTAAAACATCAAACTGTTTGTAAATAAATATATAAAAAAATACAAATTTCCATTTTTTTTTTTTTTTTTTTAAAAAGTCCTGCTTAACATCTTTAAGAGGATTATAAAAAATTACTCATGCAATAATTTTGAAATACAGGCCATCCGATGTAGGGGCTGCGGTAGCCTAGTTGGCAGAGCATCGAACTCGTAATTGGAGGAATTCGAATTCGATATTCGAGCCGGCCAAAGACCGTTGAGTACATTAACGGCAATTGGTGCACGTAAAATCGGTCGGTCGATTCCTCCATGTTCCATCAAAAATAATACCTGTGGAGTTACCGAAGAGGGGAAGATCAAAACTGTAATGGCATTTTTTCGGAAAACCCTAGGGGTGAATAACAGACCATCGTGAATTGCCACAGCATAACTTGGGACATCAAGAGCCATTCTGCTCTGACTTTAACCATCCTACGCTTATTCTAAGAAAAATAATTGAGCAAAATGTCTTATAAAAACACTAATATAAAGCAGTGCAAAATTCTAAAAGGAAATAAAAAAGTTTTTGTTTTTGAATTTTGACTAAAGGTGAAACTTTTCACTGTGCAACATTGATAGTTATGTTTGAATTGAACCTTATATTTTGATTAATTGTGAAACTATTTAACACATATTTTTTTTAATATCTTCATTCCACGCGTACCCAATTTGGTACATTGCCAAAAATTATTAGCAAGATTATTTTTTTCGGAAGTATTTATTTAATATTGATTATACCTGACTAGATCAACACCTCCTATAATAATGCTTTCAAAGTGAGCTTTACGTCACGGAAGATCAACTGATTACAAATTACAACCAATCAACACTTTCTATAATATCTATAAATCTCAGGCACTTATTAAGTTTTGTTGTGAGTTTCATAAAACAAATGCTTATTAATTGCTTGCTTTGCGCTTTCTTATACTAATTCTTGCTGTTTTTAAGGTACAGCGCCAACTATAAATAAAATTTGGAACTAATTTTTTGTTTGCCTAAACAAAACTTTTCATCGTAAGAAGCATCGCAGTACAAACTTCCACGTGACTTACTTTTATAGTAAAGTTTAAAAATATGTCAAGAATTTTTGATCCACTCTATTACTATTACACAGCGATAAAAGTCATATGTATAAAACACGCCATATGATATCACAATTGATGCATCTTAGAGGCATAAATTATTAGCTGTAACCCAATGTATACCGCTTTTTTTTTTTTTCTACTAAAATATTTTTTCTATTGAATGTTATAAAAGTAATTTAACTAAAATATAATTGCAACAAAATAAGCATTTGAACATTGATTTTTGCTTGGATCAGAAAAGGTTAAATCTCATAATTCAAGAACTATGGTAAAATTTTCGAAACTAATTCATGTACACATAAAAGTAACTATATATGTATATATATATATATATATATATATATATATATATATATGTATATATACAGTTCCCGCCGCTTATTAAACTCACATTCGTTCTGAGCCAAAGTGATTTTATTAAGCGGCTGATTTTTATATCCGGCGAATGTTCCTGCACTTAAGGAAAAGGTATTACTTCCCTGAATTTGGAAGGAAAATTCAAAAGGGGACGAATAATGGAATTAGTAAACAATATTAATTAATTTTTGATAGATAATTAATTAATTGTTTCTTCGGTACAAATAAATTAAAAGCATTCGAAGTTCCCAATGCACTTTCCTTTGAGGAAAATCATCATTACTTTACCAAACGTTCACGTTGTTCTTATAAATTAAAAAAACCTCATGAATTATAGTAATTTTAAAATAAGAACTAGAAATTGCCTTTTAATGATTAGAAATTAAAAAAATATATATATCCTTTCAAATCAAATTTGTAACTTATTACTGCGTTTTAAAGAATACGTAACTTGAAATTGTTAAGGAGATAAGTGATGGGGCGTGTTTAATTTGTAACTGTGCTACGAGTGTAAAATCTTCGACAGTGAGCGATAACGGAGGTATTGTTGTGCTCTAATTTCTTTTTTTATAAAAAAAAAAAAAAAAAAAAGTGTGCATAAATGACATTTTTGACTGCTGATGGAGATATTTTTGAGTTTATTAACCGGCGATGCTGATTTTCTTAAGCGGCGGCTTTAAAATTAATTTGTACTGATTTTCTTCCGGTCTTGGCAATTTGATCAGATTAAGCGGCTGATTTTATTAACCAGGGAATTTATTAAGTGGCGGTTACAGTATATATATAGTAGTATATAACCCCGTCAAAAATGACGGAATGTGAAATCAGTTAAGGTAGTGAATCAATGAATGCTTTGCCAGCTTCGCTGGACACTACATTTAAAGGGGACTAATGTGCAAGTTGCACCTAGCGGGACTAATTTGCAAGGTGCACCGAACGAACAAGCTATTTCTTTTAGCGAAAACACCTACTAACCTGGACGATAAGTCTAATATAACGTATCATATTATATATCGTATTTATCGTAATATAACTCGGTACTTATTTCGCTTTCTTCTTCGAATTTAATAAGTATTTAATAAATATTTTTTATATGCATGGGCAAATTTAATATTTTTTAATTTTTAGCGTGAAAACATTATTTCATCTTATGCCCCCTCCCCTAATATATATATACATATATAACAATAACTAGTAAATTTTTTTGGCAACAATCATAAATTTAAATGTCCAATTTTGAAATTATATTCATATTTTAATTAATTCTAAAATATCTAATCAAAACGTCGTTACAAATAAGGTACCAATTGAATGGTACCACATTTGTAACGAAATAACCTTAGGTACCTTATTTATTTTAACTGATTTGATAAATATGACGTCACAATCAACTGTTTGTTTATATCAGATAAGTACATTATTCAGATTAAGCGGCTGATTTTATTAACCAGGGAATTTATTAAGTGGCGGTTACTGTATATATATATATATATTTAATGTAGTTGAATTAAAACGTGTGAAAAATAAAAGAAATGAAAATCAATTTTAATGTAGAAAGGAAAAAAAAAAAAAAAAAAAAAAAGGCACGTCATTCGTCAAACACATCAAAACAGACAAAAGATAAATATCCTTGCAGACGACACATGATATTGGCAACGAAATCAATATTTACTTTTTATAGTAATGCTAGAAGCATATGCAATATTGGATTTCTATCCAGTATATAAATTTAAACAAAAAAAGTGAGAAAACAAAATACAATTTTTATGAGTTTTTCCCATAAATTTATTCGACTGATACCGTATATACTTGCATAATTGATGTTGTACTCCAGAAACTATTAATATACGAAGGTAATAATCAATAAATAACTATTAATTCAAATATATTTGGGTGCATCATATAAATAACATTTTAATAATAAAAGATATATAAATTTAATATAGAGATTTCTTTTTTTAATTTTCACGAATAATATAATTCTATTTAATTTAAGTTTTTTTTTTTTTTTTTTTTTTTTTTTTTACAGAAGATAATTAAAAAATTTCTTTCCTAAACATACTTTAATTTCGTGCCAGAGTGCTATTTTTGGCTCACACTTTTCCTCTTTACGCACTGTTAAAAATTTCTGTAAATTTAATGTAAATATTTATCCAGAGTCTCTGTAAATTTACAGTAATTCTTAGTTAAAAGTAAATAATCGAGATTCTCAATTTTTATCCTGTATTTTTACGTAATTTTATTATTTAATTTTTTAATTAAAATTAAAAATGACTGTTTCTACTTTAGAAAAAGCATTCCAAGTCCGAAATATATTCTCACCAATAATTAATTAAATTAATATTGGTTATTAAAATGGATGTATAAAAAAAGTTTTTAACATATCCGTTTTTTTTTTTCTCTGTAATTTTACTTAAGATTTAAGATAATAGATTACACAGAGTTTTCTGTGGAAATTTTTAACAGTGCGTATTTGCAAATTTTTAGATTCTGCAATAGACTATTTCTTTTTATGCAAAATTCAAAATGGTCTACTACAAATGATGACGACACTTTTCCTGTCTGAAAGAAATAAAACTCTGGTCCTAATAAAATAAATCTATATAAAAACAAAGTTAAATAATTATAAGATTGAAAAAAAAAAAAAAAAAAAAAAAAACTTTTTATGTACCATGTTTTAAATTTTCTGATGAATCATAGAGCTCTTATGTGCATAAAATTTTAAAAATGATAATGACGTCAATTTTTGTGAATTGCATAATTTAACTTTTTATAATTTTTTAACGTTCACGTTTAATTAAATATATTAATTTTTATGTCGAAAGAAAATGAACTCGTAAATTTTTTTTGGCAACAATTAAATTATAGCTAATATTTTAATGGCTATTTTAACGCTATTAGGATATTATTATTTTCATATTTTAATTAATTATAAGAAAACTAATCAAAAATTCGAAAATCGGACTTCGAAGTATTGTGTTGTCACCGGGTTCTGAGCTACTGTGAAAGTTTCAAATGTCTAGCTAGTAGGGAAGTTAGTTAAAAGTCAGTAGTGTAAAAAGGGTGATTCTGCAACAGGGTGGTGGGACGGTGGGATGATGTGGGTCAGGATGGAGGGCGCCTCCACCCTAGACCCACCGTCTCACCACCCTGGTGCAGAACACACCCTTTTTACACTACTTAGTTATCATCTTGGACGAGGGTGTTGCCACCGGAAGAATAGAAACTTTGGATATCATCTTGGATGAGGTTTGGTGGTGCCATCTATAGGGAATTTTGAGGAGTTAGATTTATTTTCATAAATTTCGGACTTAGTATTTTTTTCACAATTTTGGGGACTTCAAAATTTTTTCGAATTTTTGCAGGGGGATTAGATAACGTCACGATCTTTTGGGACTTTAATATTTAGGTGTTGCCACCGGAAGAATAGAAACTTTTGAAGAGTTGTCATTCAGGGATTATAAATTGATTACAGAATTAAATAGAAATTTTCCTATGTATTTCAGTGAATTTGACAAGATAAAACAAAGGGTTGATGTGTATTATATAATTAAAAACATTTAATGAAGGGTATAGACATTAAAATTTAGATGTTGCCATTGGAAGAGTATAAATAATTTCCGGTGGGACTTAACATTTTTGACTGAATGAAACAATGAATGACTGAAGTTAATTAACATCAGTAACAATTTATGAGTATTTTAGAAACTTAGCATTTTTAGAGATTAAAAATATATTGTGTTAAGATAATAAATAAGGAATTTAAATAGGAGTTCATACTTTTAGTGACATCATTACAAATTTATATTAGGAAATTTTTACAGAATTAAATAGAATTTTTCGTATTTTGTGGATTAACACATAGATTTAAAAGCAAAACAAATAATAAATAATTTAACATTCATTAAAAATGTAAGACACTTAAAAATTCTAACTTTATTTTAACACTAAATAAGTTTCACTTTTTAAATTTATTTAGACTATCTTAGAAATAATATTATTACATTCGTTAAAAATTGAACACACATGCACTTTAAAAAATTACTATCATATAAATTAAACTAAATATAATAAAAATTATGTAAATTAAACTTTATATTCTCACTAAAAAAGTTTAACATTTCTTTAAACTCTATCTTACATTCGTTAAAAATTTAACAGAAGTTTTTAATCAGTTAATAAATTTTGTATACAGTTATGTTATATAAACTAAATATGATAAAAATTATATAAAACACATACTGTTATTTAACCTCTAACTTTGAAATACTATTTTTACATTCTTTAAAAATTGAACACACATACACTTTAAAAAATGACTATCATATAAATGAAACTAAATATAATAAAAATTATATAAAACACGTACTGTTATTTATGCTATAACTAAACAAATACGATAAACAAAAGTTTCAAAATCAGTAAATGATGATATATATGTTATAAATTAAACTGAATACAATAAAAATTATTTAAATTAAACTAAATATAATAAAAATTATATAAATTAAACTTTATATTCTCACTAAATAAGTTTCACACTTATTTAAACTCTAACTTACATTCGTTAAAAATTGAACGCATGCACTTTAAAAAATGACTATCATATAAATTAAAAAAAAATTACTATCATATAATAATATTAATTAAAAAAATGCATACAAAGATATATAGTAAAGTTATAAATTTTAAAAAAATACTATCATATAATAATATTAATTTAAAAAAACTATTATATAATAATATAAATTAAAAAAATTACTTTCATGTAATAATATAAATTAAAAAAATGACTTTCATATAATAATATTAATTTAAAAAATGCATACAAAGATATACAGTAAAGTTATAAAATAAATAAATATAAAAATAAAAATAAAATAAAAATGACTATCCTATAATAATATTAATTTAAAAATATATACAATGTTTAAAATCAACAATTAAATTTTATATACATTATAATTAACTAAACTTTATGCTGTTACTATTAAATAAATTTATCCTAACACGAAAACTTTACATAAATTTTATAAGCAAAAAAGCTATAAGTACATGTTATTTAAATTAAACATTATATTGATACTACACAAATATTATTTAACATTTATTCGAGTTTAACGCTGTAATATAATTTAAACTATCTTAGTTGATTTAAATGAAACAGGTAAGTACTTTTAAACTTGAAATAATAAAAATAAGTTATTTTTATAAAATAATTGATATAAACTATAATAATAAAAAGGATTAGTTATATTTAAAAACTATCAGTTACTAAAAGTTATTTTGTATTAAACATGTCTATTTAAAATTTCGAAATAAATTGCATAAAAATTCAATGCATCATTTTAAATGAAAATAAACAGTTTCCTTAAAAAACAGATAATACGGAATATTCTATGAGTCAGTTATCACCTGCAACGGAAAACCCCTACAGCTGATGAATCATGTGTAATCCACACTATCTCATATAAAGATTAAGTTAAAATCATTAAAACAATTCAGCGAATAATTAGGAAAATGCAATAATTTTTTCACAAAGCATAACTTACCGTGAATCATACTAGAATCATGCAGTTGTATTCGAATTTATTGTTTTTAGTTAATGAAACTTCTAATGAGACAATTATTTTTTACTAGCATATAAATGTACGTTTTTATATTATTCCTGTATATATAAAATTTTAAATAATTCATTAAGTGTTAAACTTTGCATTTAATCGATTAAATAAATAAAGTTTTAGTAAAATATAAGAGTAATTTTTTAATGAATGGTTTTGAAATCACTTTAACTTTATAAGAAAGAAAAAAAAAAAAAAAAGAGGTTTTAAAATTACTTAATAGGATAAAATTAAAATCTTATTGTTTTTAGCAATTATTTTACCTAGTTGTAAACTATATATTATTATTTTAATATACGCCTTATACTTAAGTCAGTTTTAGTGAAAAACCAAGAAAAAAATCCCAAAGGGTAGGCTGATGAGTTGGAATGTTCTATTATACTTAAAGAATCCAGGTACGGAAAAACCGAAATACATTATGCGGAAAAACAGGCGGGATTTTCGGCTAAAACTCCAAAGCAGTGGACGGTAAACATAACACACCTTAAAACAACCTACTCACACGACGGCCAAACTAAGAATGAAGGGAAAGGTTGAGTTGTAGCACCTTATCTACTAGAGATAAGGGGGAATTCCCGAAAAGATGACTCACCCCTCGTTCGTTCATGTACAACATCTTCCGAGAAAGTTCGTGAAGGATCGGTGACGAGTTTGAATAATTTGCGTAACCGCTAAATTGTATAAGTGCGAATCTTTTAATGTGAGTATTATAGTAATGATAAATTTATTTCATAATCGATAACTCATTTATACATAATCAGGTTCACACCTTATATAAAACAATACTATATTTAAAAGTTTTACTATACAATAGACATTCCCATATGGATATTCATAAGGCTTAAGACCAATTAATAAAACGAGGGTCCTATAAGCGAAATGCATGAGAGTCTTTCTAAGGAATCCTAATCTGTATTGAAGTCAGTTTTAGTGAAAACCAAGAAAAATTACAAACGGGTAGATTGATGAAATGGATTCAAACCCAACACTTCCCCTTTTACTATAGAATCGTTAACAAATCGTAAGATTGATGACTCATACTAGAGTCATACAGCTGTATTGAAACTTACTGTTTTCAGTTAATGAAACTTCGAATGAGACAATTATTTTTACCACCACGTAAATGAAAATTTTTATATTATTCCTATATGGATAAAACTTTAAATAATTCATTACAAGTGTAAACTCATACCATTAAATATTTAACTGTTGGCCGTATAAGTGGATTGGTCTGTGTGGGAGTCATTCTATATTTAAGTGAGTTTTGAAGACATCCTCGGAAAACTACAAACAGATAGGTTGATAAGCTGGAATCGAACTTGGTATTAAACACAGAATCGTTTGATCTTCCAAAATCCTTGTAACAACATGTTTATGAACTTTATAAGAAAATGCTTAATACGGTTTGAGCTTAGTAGATTTTGCATGCGTTAACTATGTAACAGCGAATTAAACATCTATAGTTGTAATTTTTTTCACTGTATATTATTTAACTATATTTATACACCATGCATTGTATAATATTTCCCTGGGAAAAAGTTTAAACTGAGTAATTATTCATCAACATAAGTGTTAAATTGAATACAAAAGACAGTATATGAATAAACGGTTAGTAATGTGAAAATGCTGATTTGTAAAACATTTTGAAAGAAGTAACTCATAAATTTATTTGATATCTTTATACTTATGCATACACACGCTTAAGAGACCTATATAAAACAACACTATGATTATAAGATTTACTAATTTTTCAGCATACAATAAAAAATAGTAATCAATATTCATTTACAATAAATAATTTAACGTTATTAAACCAAAAAATAATTTATTTTTTGATTCGATTTAAATAATTAATATTCATATAGTGTTGTTGGTTGATGAATGTCATTCAATGAACACTTAAACAAAGGGTCTGTGGATTATAATTGAATTGTAAACGAAATGTCGTTACACATTTTGAATGACTATCCTCCTTCATCAGGATTTAAGGGGTAGTTTCGAAAGACTATCCTATCTTATTTATAAATTTTCAGATAAAAGAACAACACTCATGCTGCATTCTGATGGGTTGAATCGGTTACATGATAAAATACAGCATTCATATAACTTTTTAGAATTATGCAGAACCTTTAATAAAAAATTTTGTATGCATTTTAGGGACTTAGCATTTTTGGAGATATTTCGGAGACATAAGTTTTGATGGAATTAAAAATTAAAGGGATTACATAGGATGGAAAACAATAACATACCGGTAGTTAACAGTTAATTTTTTAACATACATTAAGGTTAGTGGATGAATGTCAGGTAATTCATTTAAAACAAAAATATAATAAGGGTTGATTGAAACAAAGGGTTTGTAGGTTATAATTATAGGAAAAAACGTTATGTGTTTCGAAAACCCTTCATCAAGATTGGAACAACCGTTTCGAATGATACTCTCCCTTCATCAGATAGACTTAAACTTTTATTTTATCAGAATGAAAGAAAACGATAGACGATTTACACTTATTGAAAACCCAACTTATAAATAATTCGACTTGCATTAAAAATGCAACTCGCATATACACTTTGAATCAATCAATAAATTTTATATTATCACTATGTATTAAATAAGTTTCCCATTTAACATTCAAGATGAATTTATTTTTACATTAATTAAAAATTGAACACGTATTAATTTTTAAAATGACTATTTTTTAAAAAGTTTTAAAACAGCTAATAAATTTTATAAGCTTTTACAATTAAATAAATTTAGCATATTATGAAAGTTTTACATCACTCGATAAAAATTTTTATATAGGCAATAAAAGTTATACACATTATAAATATAAACTCATAAAATAAATTTCACACTTAACATTTAAACTCTAACCAATCAATCTTAAAGTAATTTTTTATCTTTTGTACATACTCATAAACCTTTTGTTTCTATTGTAAAGTGAAGTATGACTCATGCTTTAATTAATATCTCTAATTAAAATTATAAGAAAGTAAAGTTTAGGAAATACCTATGTATTATAGGTAAATTAATACAGTATAAATATTCATGTTTTTCAGTTAAGTAAAAAAGTTAGATAATTAATTTTACAGAATACTTAAATAATGTATAATTAAGTTTCAGAATTATTATTATTATTTTTTTTTCTTCTATAGTATGTATATATAAATTTTTAAATACAAAGTTTTTATTAAAATACAATAACTAAAGTTTTGTATGATATTAACTTACAATGCACCTAAAACTTTAAATATATAGAAACAATTGTACAGTTGGTTTTGTCTGAAGCATATATATAAATAATAAAATCTTGTTCAGTTTAGTTTTTAAAACACTATAAAGATTTTAGATACACATATTTTTATGTTGTTTAAATAACATTTTTAAAATGAAACAATATTAATGTTATAAAATAATACACTCAGCATGACTCACCGAGTGTGCTATTCCATCAAATTATTCTGCATACATGTAATAACATGTCTGACTTAACTATATACTGAATTACCATTATTTCAGAAAAAGTTGGGACTTACCTTAAAACACGTCCTACACCCTTGGCAGACTTGAAGAAAATGAATGATATGAGACATTCTTATCAGTGACGCCCGGTCACGAGGTCAGTGACGTCACGAGTGATGTGATTGGCTATGTTCAGTCACGTGATCATGACGTCATCCTCTCATCAATGACGTCACCGATTGCTTATCAGCTACCACAACGCGCGGAAATGTCCTTCAGTACGCAGTGAAAAATATTCAAAGTCTACGGGACATTACTCGAAACGATTCCATTGTCTTATACTTTAAATTGAAATATAACACGCGGAAAAAAGATCGACATATACCGGAGAAACTATGCATACTGCCCGATGAAAATAACCCGCACAGCTAAGGAGATGCTACCAGGATGAGAGTCAAAATCCAACTGAATTCAAACAATATGACAAGGTCTATAAATCTCCCGTGTTGATTAGATGGTTTTGATGAATGGGTTATCCCCCACACCTAAGCAGAATGGAGAAGTCATAGGTTTTTTCCTCACCTATCACGAAGATGATATCTCTTAATTAAGTTTCTTAATTAAAATTATGCAAATTATATGTAAGTCTTTCAAATATCTCTTAATTATATTTTCTAATTAAAATTATGTATCATATGCTCTCCTGGTTAAAGATTTAATAAACCTAACTTTTATACAACATAAATAAATTTAATAAGTATAATCTGTTCGATGACTCATCAAACGATGACTCATCGTAAACATGTGCGAACATGTCTAAACATGAATCTACTTGAACCTTAACATTTTATTGTATAAGATTTCATATTATTGCTTTTTATATTATTCAAACCGAAAGTTATTTTTATTATTATTGTTTACTTAAGAGAAACTTAATTTGCATTCATTATGAATAAAAATTTAATTATTAACTGCAAAATCTGTTTACTTATAATTTTCATCAACTAGTGTTGTTTATTTAATTTCCAACATCATATACTTTGTGATTTATATAGTAATTATCACTTATTCAGTAAAATATTAAGGTTCAAGTAGATTCATGTTTAGACATGTTCGCACATGTTTACGATGAGTCATCGAACAGATTATACTTATTAAATTTATTTATGTTGTATAAAAGTTAGGTTTATTAAATCTTTAACCAGGAGAGCATATGATACATAATTTTAATTAGAAAATATAATTAAGAGATATTTGAAAGACTTACATATAATTTGCATAATTTTAATTAAGAAACTTAATTAAGAGACATCATCTTCGTGATAGGTGAGGAAAAAACCTATGACTTCTCCATTCTGCTTAGGTGTGGGGGATAACCCATTCATCAAAACCATCTAATCAACACGGGAGATTTATAGACCTTGTCATATTGTTTGAATTCAGTTGGATTTTGACTCTCATCCTGGTAGCATCTCCTTAGCTGTGCGGGTTATTTTCATCGGGCAGTATGCATAGTTTCTCCGGTATATGTCGATCTTTTTTCCGAGTGTTATATTTCAATTTACCGTATAAGACAATGGAATCGTTTCGAGTAATGTCCCGTAGACTTTGAATAATTTTCACTGCGTACTGAAGGACATTTCCGCGCGTTGTGGTAGCTGATAAGCAATCGGTGACGTCATTGATGAGAGGATGACGTCATGATCACGTGACTGAGCATAGCCAATCACATCACTCGGGACGTCACTGACCTCGTGACCGGGCGTCACTGATAAGAATGCCTCATATCATTCATTTTCTTCAAGTCTGCCAAGGGTGTAGGACGTGTTTTAAGGTAAGTCCCAACTTTTTCTGAAATAATGGTAATTCAGTATATAGTTAAGTCAGACATGTTATTACATGTATGCAGAATAATTTGATGGAATAGCACACTCGGTGAGTCATGCTGAGTGTATTATTTTATAACATTAATATTGTTTCATTTTAAAAATTTTATTTAAACAACATAAAAATATGTGTATCTAAAATCTTTATAGTGTTTTAAAAACTAAACTGAACAAGATTTTATTATTTATATATATGCTTCAGACAAAACCAACTGTACAATTGTTTCTATATATTTAAAGTTTTAGGTGCATTGTAAGTTAATATCATACAAAACTTTAGTTATTGTATTTTAATAAAAACTTTGTATTTAAAAATTTATATATACATACTATAGAAGAAAAAAAAAAAATAATAATAATTCTGAAACTTAATTATACATTATTTAAGTATTCTGTAAAATTAATTATCTAACTTTTTTACTTAACTGAAAAACATGAATATTTATACTGTATTAATTTACCTATAATACATAGGTATTTCCTAAACTTTACTTTCTTATAATTTTGATTAGAGATTTTAATTAAAGCATGAGTCATACTTCACTTTACAATAGAAACAAAAGGTTTATGAGTATGTACAAAAGATAAAAAATTACTTTAAGATTGACTGGTTAGAGTTTAAATGTTAAGTGTGAAATTTATTTTATGAGTTTATGTTTATAATGTGTATAACTTTTATTGCCTATATAAAAATTTTTATCGAGTGATGTAAAACTTTCATAATATGCTAAATTTATTTAATTGTAAAAGCTTATAAAATTTATTAGCTGTTTTAAAACTTTTTAAAAAATAGTCATTTTAAAAATTAATACGTGTTCAATTTTTAATTAATGTAAAAATAAATTCATCTTGAATGTTAAATGGGAAACTTATTTAATACATAGTGATAATATAAAATTTATTGATTGATTCAAAGTGTATATGCGAGTTGCATTTTTAATGCAAGTCGAATTATTTATAAGTTGGGTTTTCAATAAGTGTAAATCATCTATCGTTTTCTTTCATTCTGATAAAATAAAAGTTTAAGTCTATCTGATGAAGGGAGAGTATCATTCGAAACGGTTGTTCCAATCTTGATGAAGGGTTTTCGAAACACATAACGTTTTATCCTATAATTATAACCTACAAACCCTTTGTTTCAATCAACCCTTATTGTATTTTTGTTTTAAATGAATTACCTGACATTCATCCACTAACCTTAATGTATGTTAAAAAATTAACTGTTAACTACCGGTATGTTATTGTTTTCCATCCTATGTAATCCCTTTAATTTTTAATTCCATCAAAACTTATGTCTCCGAAATATCTCCAAAAATGCTAAGTCCCTAAAATGCATACAAAATTTTTTATTAAAGGTTCTGCATAATTCTAAAAAGTTATATGAATGCTGTATTTTATCATGTAACCGATTCAACCCATCAGAATGCAGCATGAGTGTTGTTCTTTTATCTGAAAATTTATAAATAAGATAGGATAGTCTTTCGAAACTACCCCTTAAATCCTGATGAAGGAGGATAGTCATTCAAAACGTGTAACGACATTTCGTTTACAATTCAATTATAATCCACAAACCCTTTGTTTAAGTGTTCATTGAATGACATTCATCAACCAACAACCCTATATGAATATTAATTATTTAAATCGAATCAAAAAATAAATTATTTTTTGGTTTAATAACGTTAAATTATTTATTGTAAATGAATATTGATTACTATTTTTTATTGTATGCTGAAAAATTAGTAAATCTTTTAATCATAGTGTTGTTTTATATAGGTCTCTTAAGCGTGTGTATGCATAAGTATAAAGATATCAAATAAATTTATGAGTTACTTCTTTCAAAATGTTTTACAAATCAGCATTTTCACATTACTAACCGTTTATTCATATACTGTCTTTTGTATTCAATTTAACACTTATGTTGATGAATAATTACTCAGTTTAAACTTTTTCCCAGGGAAATATTATACAATGCATGGTGTATAAATATAGTTAAATAATATACAGTGAAAAAAATTACAACTATAGATGTTTAATTCGCTGTTACATAGTTAACGCATGCAAAATCTACTAAGCTCAAACCGTATTAAGCATTTTCTTATAAAGTTAATAAACATGTTGTTACAAGGATTTTGGAAGATCAAACGATTCTGTGTTTAATACCAGGTTCGATTCCAGCTTATCAACCTATCTGTTTGGAGTTTTCCGAGGATGTCTTCAAAACTCACTTAAATATAGAATGACTCCCACACAGACCAATCCACTTATACGGCCAACAGTTAAATATTTAATGGTATGAGTTTACACTTGTAATGAATTATTTAAAGTTTTATCCATATAGGAATAATATAAAAATTTTCATTTACGTGGTGGTAAAAATAATTGTCTCATTCGAAGTTTCATTAACTGAAAACAGTAAGTTTCAATACAGCTGTATGACTCTAGTATGAGTCATCAATCTTACGATTTGTTAACGATTCTATAGTAAAAGGGGAAGTGTTGGGTTTGAATCCATTTCATCAATCTACCCGTTTGTAGTTTTTCTTGGTTTTCACTAAAACTGACTTCAATACAGATTAGGATTCCTTAGAAAGACCCTCATGCATTTCGCTTATAGGACCCTCGTTTTATTAATTGGTCTTAAGCCTTATGAATATCCATATGGGAATGTCTATTGTATAGTAAAACTTTTAAATATAGTATTGTTTTATATAAGGTGTGAACCTGATTATGTATAAATGAGTTATCGATTATGAAATAAATTTATCATTACTATAATACTCACATTAAAAGATTCGCACTTATACAATTTAGCGGTTACGCAAATTATTCAAACTCGTCACCGATCCTTCACGAACTTTCTCGGAAGATGTTGTACATGAACGAACGAGGGGTGAGTCATCTTTTCGGGAATTCCCCCTTATCTCTAGTAGATAAGGTGTTACAACTCAACGTTTCCCTTCATTCTTAGTTTGGCCGTCGTGTGAGTAGGTTGTTTTAAGGTTTGTTATGTTTACCGTCCACTGCTTTGGAGTTTTAGCCGAAAATCCCGCCTGTTTTTCCGCATAATGTATTTCGGTTTTTCCGTACCTGGATTCTTTAAGTATAATAGAACATTCCAACTCATCAGCCTAGCCTTTGGGATTTTTTTTCTTGGTTTTTCTCTAAAACTGACTTAAGTATAAGGCGTATATTAAAATAATAATATATAGTTTACAACTAGGTAAAATAATTGCTAAAAACAATAAGATTTTTAATTTTATCCTATTAAGTAATTTTAAAACCTCTTTTTTTTTTTTTTTTTTTTCTTATAAAGTTAAAGTGATTTCAAAACCATTCATTAAAAAATTACTCTTATATTTTACTAAAACTTTATTTATTTAATCGATTAAATGCAAAGTTTAACACTTAATGAATTATTTAAAATTTTATATATACAGGAATAATATAAAAACGTACATTTATAAGCTAGTAAAAAATAATTGTCTCATTAGAAGTTTCATTAACTAAAAACAATAAATTCGAATACAACTGCATGATTCTAGTATGATTCACGGTAAGTTATTTTCACTTAGACATTCTGAGCAAATCTTATTGTAAAGGATAATTTCCTTCTGTGATAGTGTCACCCAAATTCTCTCATAAGGATTATTGTTTAGTATTTTAAATCACATATCCAACTTATAAAATTTAGCGGTTATGCAAATGAGTAATTTTTATTACTTCAATCCGTATAAATAAGTTGAAAATTTTACCTTGCGATGTAATGCATATATTAAAATAATATATAGTTATTATACAAAAACCTCTCTTGGTATCTTATTATTTATAGATAGTTTATTACTTAGTTCAATAACTAGAGAAAATAATTACTAAAACAATAAGATTTATGTTTTTAATTTTATCCTATTAAGTGATTTTAAAACCTTTCATTAAAAATTACAGTTACCTTTTATTAAATCTTTGTTTATTAAATATAAAAAGCGCGACTTATCGTAAAATAATTCTGTTTTGATCTCATTATTTTCTTAGCATAATTAAAAAAAAAGTAAAATTAAATAAAAAAATTAAAAATATTTCAATATTTTAATAGGTTAATTGCAGAGTTCAACTCTTATTGCATTATTTAAATGTAGTTTACAACTGATATTAAATAAATGATCTCTATAAACTATTTTATATTATTGTAAAAACACAGAACTCTAACAACATTATACTAAGATAGGTATGATTCAACATTCTTATCTGTATGAGTCATCGTCTAGCGATAAAACAGTTTCTCGCATTTGTGTGGAAGATTGAAGGTTGCATTTCGCTAAGGGAAATTTCTTCAATTTTAAGTAAGTTTTATAATTTATTATTACTATTTGATAATTTATTTAACTTAATATGTATCTCTACTCTATACGTAATATCTTAATATGTATACTCTAGTAAATATATTTGTTTATAATAGAAATTTTATTTAAACTTTACGAAAGTTATATAAGAAATTTTTATTGTTTTATTGAAGAGAGAGAAATTATTTAAAAAAATATTTTTTATCGGTATTTACTTATAAGGAATTTTTTATTGTTATACTATAAACTTTTTTTATTGTTACACTATAAACTTTTTTGTTTATATAAAACTAAATTTTGCATAAATAAAACTACTTTCACACATGGAAAATTATTGCTTAAATGAAACCTAGAAAAGTTTCCATTTAACTTGTGTATGTTTAGAAATTATTTGAGTAAAACTAATTTTTGCAATATATAAAACTCCATTCACAAACGAATTTTTATTTTTTAACTATAACTTACTTTTATATGTATTTATTTATTTAAATACCGTTTAAGTGATAGATAGGTAATAATCGTTTAAACTCATTGTATGATATGCTTTGTGAAAAAATTATTGCATTTTCCTAATTATTCGCTGAATTGTTTTAATGATTTTAACTTAATCTTTATATGAGATAGTGTGGATTACACATGATTCATCAGCTGTAGGGGTTTTCCGTTGCAGGTGATAACTGACTCATAGAATATTCCGTATTATCTGTTTTTTAAGGAAACTGTTTATTTTCATTTAAAATGATGCATTGAATTTTTATGCAATTTATTTCGAAATTTTAAATAGACATGTTTAATACAAAATAACTTTTAGTAACTGATAGTTTTTAAATATAACTAATCCTTTTTATTATTATAGTTTATATCAATTATTTTATAAAAATAACTTAATTTTATTATTTCAAGTTTAAAAGTACTTACCTGTTTCATTTAAATCAACTAAGATAGTTTAAATTATATTACAGCGTTAAACTCGAATAAATGTTAAATAATATTTGTGTAGTATCAATATAATGTTTAATTTAAATAACATGTACTTATAGCTTTTTTGCTTATAAAATTTATGTAAAGTTTTCGTGTTAGGATAAATTTATTTAATAGTAACAGCATAAAGTTTAGTTAATTATAATGTATATAAAATTTAATTGTTGATTTTAAACATTGTATATATTTTTAAATTAATATTATTATAGGATAGTCATTTTTATTTTATTTTTATTTTTATATTTATTTATTTTATAACTTTACTGTATATCTTTGTATGCATTTTTTAAATTAATATTATTATATGAAAGTCATTTTTTTAATTTATATTATTACATGAAAGTAATTTTTTTAATTTATATTATTATATAATAGTTTTTTTAAATTAATATTATTATATGATAGTATTTTTTTAAAATTTATAACTTTACTATATATCTTTGTATGCATTTTTTTAATTAATATTATTATATGATAGTAATTTTTTTTAAATTTATATGATAGTCATTTTTTAAAGTGCATGCGTTCAATTTTTAACGAATGTAAGTTAGAGTTTAAATAAGTGTGAAACTTATTTAGTGAGAATATAAAGTTTAATTTATATAATTTTTATTATATTCAGTTTAGTTTAAATAATTTTTATTGTATTCAGTTTAATTTATAACATATATATCATCATTTACTGATTTTGAAACTTTTGTTTATCGTATTTGTTTAGTTATAGCATAAATAACAGTACGTGTTTTATATAATTTTTATTATATTTAGTTTCATTTATATGATAGTCATTTTTTAAAGTGTATGTGTGTTCAATTTTTAAAGAATGTAAAAATAGTATTTCAAAGTTAGAGGTTAAATAACAGTATGTGTTTTATATAATTTTTATCATATTTAGTTTATATAACATAACTGTATACAAAATTTATTAACTGATTAAAAACTTCTGTTAAATTTTTAACGAATGTAAGATAGAGTTTAAAGAAATGTTAAACTTTTTTAGTGAGAATATAAAGTTTAATTTACATAATTTTTATTATATTTAGTTTAATTTATATGATAGTAATTTTTTAAAGTGCATGTGTGTTCAATTTTTAACGAATGTAATAATATTATTTCTAAGATAGTCTAAATAAATTTAAAAAGTGAAACTTATTTAGTGTTAAAATAAAGTTAGAATTTTTAAGTGTCTTACATTTTTAATGAATGTTAAATTATTTATTATTTGTTTTGCTTTTAAATCTATGTGTTAATCCACAAAATACGAAAATTTCTATTTAATTCTGTAAAAATTTCCTAATATAAATTTGTAATGATGTCACTAAAAGTATGAACTCCTATTTAAATTCCTTATTTATTATCTTAACACAATATATTTTTAATCTCTAAAAATGCTAAGTTTCTAAAATACTCATAAATTGTTACTGATGTTAATTAACTTCAGTCATTCATTGTTTCATTCAGTCAAAAATGTTAAGTCCCACCGGAAATTATTTATATTCTTCCAATGGCAACATCTAAATTTTAATGTCTATACCCTTCATTAAATGTTTTTAATTATATAATACACATCAACCCTTTGTTTTATCTTGTCAAATTCACTGAAATACATAGGAAAATTTCTATTTAATTCTGTAATCAATTTATAATCCCTGAATGACAACTCTTCAAAAGTTTCTATTCTTCCGGTGGCAACACCTAAATATTAAAGTCCCAAAAGATCGTGACGTTATCTAATCCCCCTGCAAAAATTCGAAAAAATTTTGAAGTCCCCAAAATTGTGAAAAAAATACTAAGTCCGAAATTTATGAAAATAAATCTAACTCCTCAAAATTCCTTATAGATGGCACCACCAAACCTCATCCAAGATGATATCCAAAGTTTCTATTCTTCCGGTGGCAACACCCTCGTCCAAGATGATAACTAAGTAGTGTAAAAAGGGTGTGTTCTGCACCAGGGTGGTGGGACGGTGGGTCTAGGGTGGAGGCGCCCTCCATCCTGACCCACATCATCCCACCGTCCCACCACCCTGTTGCAGAATCACCCTTTTTACACTACTAAAGTCGATTGCAAGATTTGTACCGGACAAACAAACAAACAATTAAACATACAAACAAGAATCAAAGTCATTAAAAACATGGTAAATTAAAAAAATACATATAATATTTAATAAGCTTAAACTAAATTCTGAGAGTGCTGGATAAAACGTTTAAAGTCTAAGATTTGGTAATAAAAGATTACGTATTTAGAAACGCGACTTTAAATGAAAAAAAAATCACTAAACTTATGCAGAGAAAGGTAAAGAAAGCGGTAAAAACAAATTTCCTTTCCATGTAATTCATAGATTTTTGGCTAAGTCACAAAAACATTTTTGCACGAAAATAATAGGACATTACGAAAAGGCTAAACAGGTCAGGGTGTGGTGCATTTCGGAGAAGGTTTAAGAAAATTTCATTTCTTAAGACGTGTTATAAATGCTAATATTAGTTTTGCAGAAAAATTGATCTTCACATGTAACTGAATGAAACTGCCTTTTTATCGGCAGAACAACATTTCCATAAAGATACATAAAATATGTATACATATGTATATGTTATTCTAGAAAAATATCGTTTAAATGTTTTCTTTTTGTCCCATAAGATTTTTTTTTCTAAATTTCAATGTTTAAATAGAGCTTTGATACTAAAATTCAACAGTCATATAAAAAGTTAAAACCTATTTTTAGCATATGTATATATATATAAATAAATAAAAATTGCAATGCCTCAATAATAATAAAATAAATAAATAAAAAGTCTTTATTTCATTTATAAAGACTTCTGCTATAAAAGGATCTGCAGCTCGAAGAAGATTACAAATAGAATAACAGCAAGGAATTGCTCAACAGCCACAAGTTTGAAGCGAGACCAAGACGAATCTGACAAACAAAGATGAGTGATGTATCGTGCAGATGCTCAACGGGCAGAGCCTACAAGACAAGAATAAACGGAAGAAAACATTTTTTACGAAATCAAGCTGTTGCTAGACATCGTGCTGATATATTTCTTTTAAGGTTAATTATATTTTGGACGCTTCCTTATAGAAACTTTTAACAATCTTTATACTGCTCAGGAAAAACTAAAAATATTGTTTGCGTAGAAGTTCTCTAGATGTATCAACTTGTTTTACCGATGTCTTACGCTGAGTTTGAAATGTATTCATTCAAAACTTTTAGTCGAAACATCATGAAGCTGGAAGATTTAAAAATTTTTTTTTATTTTATTCCATTTCTCATCATCTCTGCTTAATTCTTTATTTAATTTATAAATTTTATAAGCCCTATAACTAACCCGGGTAGCACGGGCAGACCTGCTACAGGCTTATAAGTGGTGTAAAGACCACTGAACTTTAGATTTTATTTTGAAAACGTTTAATAAATATATAGCTGTACTATTTCATTATTGGTAATGCGATATGAGATAATAATTAAAAATATTAATCTGAAAAGGAATTTTTATGTAGAAGTATATTTTAAAGCAGATTAAAATAGCGAAAAAAAAAAAAGAAACGATAAGAAAAAAAAAAAAAAAAAAGATTGTATACGAGTATTTTACGATTTACACACACATGAGAAACGCATGGTTAACAGTGGTGTTCCGTGTGTCTCTTCAACCAGAAATTTTTAACAGTAATATTTTTGATAATTTTCTGGTAATTTTCAACAATTAATTATAATGAAAATTTTAATTCGCAGTTACTGGTTTAAAAAAAATCATCAACTCAACTGCTGTTTCAATAGATTTTGCACTATCAAAAGCACGTTTAAACTTTTACATATGAAACTGAAATGCTGTATCAATGCAGTAAAAAGCACACACTTACGAAAAAAAAAAAAAGTCTTGAATGGTGAAGAATACGAACTTTATAAATAAATAGTAGCATAAAACGAAAAAACTCGCGTCTATTTTTTTTTTTTTTTTTTTTTTTTTTTGCCTGATGAAAGAATAGCTGTGTTTAACTATTTAAACCTGAAAGAATTGTTGCGTGTTTTTATATTTCATGATTTCTTTTTTCAAAGTTTTTGTATTGCCTTCTGTTAGACATTTCGCACCGTCAATTTTTTTTTCTTTTTTTCTGTGTTTCAGCTTGAATATGTCAAAATGTTTTTCCACATTGCAACAAGTTAAAAAAAAAAAAAAAATATATATATATATATATATATCAAATTGAAATAAAGCCTGTAAAAGAAATTTTAAGAAATGAATATAGTAGCCGTTGCTAAGGAATGCAAATACATATTTTAAGGTAAAAAATTAGTTATTTTATTTTAGTTATTTATTTCTATATATTTTTTTTACGCTTTTTGTATATTTAGATCAATAAAAAAAAAGTATCCCCCCCCCCTCCTCTCCTCAATAATATTAGGTTGTTCGGAAAGTAATTTCGTTTTTCCCTTTGAAAATGAAAGACGATTTTCTTATATTGTATAAATATTTTATTGAATTATATATTCTCCACTTTGATCGGTTTCTTAGCGATCTAACGAGTTGTTATTTGGCAATTTTCATAAATCAATACTTTATTTTCTCTTTAGTAGCATAAACTGGTTTTCCAGAACGTAATGCATCTTCAACGTCAAAATTGCTGGAACGAAACTTGGTAAACCAGTTTTGACACTGGCGTTCTTTAAATAAATTTTCTGTATGCACACCATATACTTTTTTACTTGTTTGAACAGTATTTTCACCTTTTTGATAGCAAAAGCAAAATATGCCGAAAATGCCGCTTCCGATTTTCTTTATTTGATAGGGCACCAGTGAAAACCTATTGAGAAGAATAAAACGAACTTTTTTCACAAACAGGCCTTGCTATAGCAGCTGTCACAATATCTAATGGTAATGCAGCTTAATTGTGAAAATAGTGTGAAAAAAATACAATTAAGTCCTCTGCTGAGAAAAACGAAATTACTTTCCGAACAACCCTATATATATATATATATATAATTGTGAAGTTTGGAAGAACAGAATGGAGAACTGCAGAAAACAGAGCAGAATAGAATCACATATAGGCGAAACCTTCATCTAGAGTGGATTGATGATGATGGTGATGATGATATTTATACATATATATGCATGTGTGTGTGAAAATAAAATCAGAAATCAACGATGAAAATAAATTGATATATGATTGGTATAACTGTGTTTAAACAGATTTTAATATTTTCGTACACAATAGTTACTTATTTTTCAGCAAATGTGGGAAAATGTTTGATGAATGATGATTGATGTTTTTTTTATTTTATTTTATTTTATTTATTAACTTTTATTTTTTAATTTTATTTATTAGCTTTTATTTATTTTATTTATTTATTATTATTATTATTATTTTTAAGAAATTGTCCTATACACGTGGTTTATAATTGGTTCCATATTTTCCCTTTTCAGGAGTTTTTTTTATCATTATATCCCGTAATGTCTGAAAATGTTTCATAATATTTTTTATTTAAAAAAATCCTGCTCTGTGGAGTAACCAGTAACGTCTGTAAACTGGGAGAAAAAAAACGAGCAAATAAAAATATATAAATAAAAATAATATAATAAAATGGTAAATTTCCTTTACTGTAGCTATGGTGAAAATTTTTTCTTTTAATTTTCTTTTGGATTTTAATAAACGTATATTACAAAAAAAAAAAAAAAAAAAAAAAAACTTTATTTTGTGCTTTTATTCAGTAACAAAATAAAGATTGCCAATGCCACTGTCATCTTCAGGAGCTTTTAAAAGCCATACCTGGTTAAAATGAAAAATCTTGCGTGTATAAAGGGAGAAGGTTTTTTTGAGTGCTGCACTAGTTTCGTATAAGATGAGGTCATAATGACCGATATGTTGCATCACGAACAAAAAACTTTGATCCAGATTTTGATAACTAGGTCTGGAAATAGGCCAGAATTATTCAAATTCTCGTAATTTCTTGAAAGAAATTTATTGTACCTTACTGCATCCTATTCGAAGTTTATACGTGTGATACTTCTCTACAAGAAATGGAAATTCATACATAAATTTAGTAAATTTCTTATTTTATACATTTAAAATTTTTTATATATGTTTAAAAATTGAAGACTCAAATTATATTTCATTCTTTTTGGTTTCTCTAATCTACTCTAACATATAGTACAAGAAATATTGTTTTTTAGTCAAATTGAAGAATTTTGAGATTTTAATATAGGTAACACGTTTTAATGTAGTTAACACGTTTTAAGATTCGCTGGGTCCAAAAAATCCTGTTTTTTGGCGATTGGTCTGTATGTTCCTGTATATATGTGAGGCTGCAATTAGCGTAACTCAAGAACAAATATTAACCTTGATAAAACTAAATTAACAAATTTGACAAAAATTTGGTTTTAGTTTATATTAGAAGTTTTGGAGAAACAGCAATTAGTTCGAAAAAATAAATAAAATAAATACATAAATATAAAAAATGGGTGGGGGGGGGGGGGGAGTAGTTAATGTTTGCGGCTAGAACTATCATTATATGCATATTTTTATATTTAAAAGTTGTTAGATTTAATTGAATTTAAATATGCAAGAACGAGGATAATAATCTGAAGGTTTAAAAAATAAAGCCCGAATGAAAAATAAAATACAATAATGTAAAATAAAATAAATAAACATAAACAAATCAAATGTATTTGCTACTAATAAATAAATAAATATACATGTATATAAATAAAAGAAATTAAAACAAATATATTTGTTACTAAATGATATTGGTAAATAAGACAAGGTTTGCGCTTTAAGATTATAAAGTGTACGAAATGAATTACATTTCGCTCTTTATATTTGAGATTATGAAATTATACCTTAGCATAATTTACAATCATATACAAACATATATTTTCAACCTAACATAATCATAAGATTAATATATATATATATAATCATTATTCAAAGTTTCTAAGGAATATAAAATAATTATTTAGAAAAAAAAAAAAAAAAAACTTTCTAACGCTGAGAAACTATGATTTAAAATTACGATTTTGGGAAAAATAATTCTGTCTGCATTCACATAATCGTTCAATTATTTTTATTAATTAACGAATAAAATTTCTTCATTTAAGTCTTTATATTACACTTTAATCTAACTACCTAGTGTAGCGTATTATTATAATTACACGCCTTCAGTTGAAAATGTTAATTTTTGAATATATAATGCAAATTTACGCGCCGCCGCGCTGGTAGTATTAAGGTTAGTAATTTTTTAGTTTCCCGGTAATAACAACTTAGGACATATTTCAAATAATTTGTAATTGTTGACAATTATTGAAGCGTAAACATTTTTTTTAATTTACGTAATCTTGTTCACCAATTAATATGAATTAATATATTCAAATCAATTATTCTTTAATTAGAAAGATAAACTCTTCATCAGACATGAATCGTTTTGTAATATTTTTTTTTCTCCCGTTTATTAAATCTTTTGAATTTTAATGCATGAAAATGAAATTAAGTATGATTTATATCTATTTATGAATCGTACTTTACTTAACTTTTAAAAAAAAGTAACATTTATTGAGAATAGATTTCCAAAGAGATTAAGCAAGGGATTATAAATCTCATAAATTCTATTCAAATTTAGGAATATGCATACTAATTGCCTTTATTCTGCGCTAAAATATATTTTTATGTTTCCTGATGTAATTAAATCATTTTATTATGTGGAAAGAACCAGATATTTAAGAAGAGTAAAAACTTTTCTTTGAAAATTTAAGAGAAAGATTACCTTGTATTCGTGTTTTCTTAAATAGTATCAATTAAATATCTTGTTATTAGTCTAAATGAAAAATTTTACCGTCTTTATATGGTAGACGGCTCTTTGCAATTAATCTAATTTTTTATTTATTTATTTTTCTTTTTTAATATTTGAAGATTTATTTGTTCTTTTATTTACATATTACAATAAATAACGTAAAAGCATCAAGTTTATTTTAAGGCAAAATTTGATGAAAAGGGTGACAAAAGTTGTATTAAATATTTAAATACTGCGTTATCAGTTTTTTTTTCTTACTTGATGCCTTTCTATGAAGCATTATCATAAATTAATACTTATCAAGAAACCTTCTAAATGCAATTTAAAAGAAGTCAAATGAAAGATATGAAAATAACTTTAGAATTCATTTTCTGCAAGTAATTTCTTAATACCTTCAAAGCATTTATTTGTTTATTGTATATTAAATAAACTGAAGCCATCAAAAATTCTTATTTAAAATCTTTAATATCATTAATTATGTATGCTTAATATGAGCTGAATTTTGATTTGTAATGTATTCGCTATTTTTATTTTGAATTTGAAAATTCTTTAACTTTAGTGTATTGGTTTTAAGATTTATTGAATTTTTCGGTAACTATGATGTATTAACGAATTTATCAGTGAAGTGTGTAGACTTCTTTCCTGACTATTTTGTTTTTGCAATGTGAATAGAGGCTCTATAACAGGTAGTATAATTTTGGGTATATTTCTGGTGTTTTGAAGTTTGTTTAAAGTATTTATTGGTGTATCAGAAATATAAAAAAATGTTTATGTAATTTTCAGGAAAAAAAAAAAAACTGCAGTTTTTTCGAAGGTAATTGGGACAAAAATCTGCAGAAAAACTGCAGTTTGGAAGCAAAAAATGTGCAGATAAAAATATTTTTTGCCTAAAACTGTTTATTGTCCCAATTACCTTCAGATTATCTACAGTTTTGTGCGGTTTTGAATCTTTTTTGTAGTTTTTCTGCAGATTTTTTTTAGCTACAAATATTACATAGTCCAAGAAATAACTTCCATATCCTTATGTATTGTAACAAACAGAATATATTCTAGATTTACTGAAATATTTCTAATTAAAATGTTTTTCTAATACTTTAGGAGTACTTTTTATTACTTGCTTGGAATTATGTTTGCAACAAATTATTAACTGTAAATTAGGTTATTATTATTATTGTTGTTATTTATTATTATTTAGTTTCAGATAAAAAATATTTTCATTACACTGAGAAAAAAGATATACCCCGCCTCCATCTAAGTCACTTTCTGAATACTTAAACTAGAAGTATAGATATAGGAGCTATGCGAAGATATACAAATAACTTGGATCGACGAAATGATCAAGATTTTCTAGTCTATGCTTTTCTAGAGGGTGAAACAATATTCTGAATCCTTCGTATTGCGAGAAAATCTCGCTTGATTTCCTAGAATTGGCTCATAAACCAAGATTATAGTTACTAAAACTTGCCTCATGAGTTCGCATTTATCTGCAGGAATTTTTTAAATAAATTTGACCACGACAATATAGGAAAACGAACTAGAATTCTAATGAAATTTTTCAGAACTTATTACCAAAGTTGAACTAGAATTTATAAGGATGATATGGAATTATTTTTACTGGAGACACGATTTAGTTTCTAGATGTCAGTCACAGATTTTTTTTTTTTTTTTTTTTTTTTTTTTTTCAGTATAAAAATATGGAAATTACAATTAATAATATTATAGTTTTAAAAAATTAAAGAAGACGCTTTTATAGAAATGTGTACTAAAAAGCAAAAAATATCTATCTTAGCATTAAAATGCAAGGTAAGAGAAAATTGTGTGAATGACACACCATATTATTTACATACATTTAAATCTTTAATTAAAATAATTTAGACCATTAACCATAACAAAAACCATTTTTAAAAAATCTCTCCTGACTGGGCTCGAACAATAGACCTTTAGGTTCATAGCGTGGAGCTTTACCTCACAGCTACAGAGTTCATGTAGGGAAAGGCTTTTTTTACAATATAGATTTTTTGTCTGCTCCCAGAGCGGTTACAAACATACATACAAACATACAAACATAACATACATACAGGTGAAGCTAATAAAAGCGTGTTAAAAATATAAATGTGCTGCAGCGGATTAGATGTATCAGCTCACACCAAACTTTTGTTATAATTTTATATTTTAAGCAAATAGTGAAAAAGTAGAATCTTTTTAGAACAAAAGCTGAGAGAAAAAAATTAACTAACTCCATTAATATTTGAAATGCCTAATTTTAAATATAATTTAATTAAAGGCGAAAACTTTTCAGTTTACGCGCACTTTTTTTTTCGCAGATGGATAAATAACCAGATTTTTTCTAATTTTTTCTTTTTTTTTCCAAATAATATATTTTGCGGTACTTAAATATGAGCGAAAATATCCCCAAAGTTTGATATTTCATTGAATTCCTAATTCCTAATTTGCTCGGTTATTAGATTATCAACTGCAAAAATACACCGAAATATTGACGTTAAATGATGAGGTATAAAACTTTGTAAACAAATACAATTAGTTTCCACAACACGGTGTTGTGACAGATGCGTACATGACATTTGCGTACAAGCTGAAAACAGTGGCACTTGCGTACATGTCCAGGTAGTTTAAATATTACAGGTGTGTTTTCAAAATATCTAGTGGCAGTTGCGTACAACATTTCTTTCGCTTTATTTGAGGATCATTGCATGAAGGGGTTGTATCCATATGATGCAAACATTAAAACCTTTTTCTTTCTTTCTATTCTTTCCTTCTTTTTCTTTTCTTTTTACTTTCTCTTACCCATAGGGTCGAGAAAGTATTGTTTTAGGGTCAAATTTTCGAACGCGCGTTTTTGTTGTATCTACATGTTCTGAGGTCCCCTGAATACGAAAATCATGTTTTTAGCGAAATGAATGTGTGTCTGTCTGTCTGTGTTATCAGCAATCAGCATATCTCAAGAACAAATAGTAGCAGAAATCCCAAACTCGGTATTCTAAATGTCTATCATATAGGAATGTTACAGTAAGCTTTTCGTTGGACTGCAATAAACCAAATGAAACGAATATATGTTTTTTGTAATAGAGATAGTCAACTGGGGAAAAAATTCGTGTATGTAGGAGCCCCGCCTCACCCCCTGGGGTGGAAGTCTACCCTCGAGGGGAGTAAATTTTCATGATGGGTATCTTTCAAAAGAGCTCGCCAATACCTTTAAAACGAATGGTTGAACCATCGATCTGCGATAATTTAAAATAAAGTTATCGATTTTTTTCCTTTTTAAACACTTTTTTTTTTTTTTTTTTTTTTTTTTGAGAGGGGGGGGGGAAGAAAGAGGCATATAGGTGAACGACAAATAATTTCAGGAATTGGAATATGATTCAATTCGTTATTGATAAAGAAGAGAGATCTTTTTTTAACTTTTTTTTTCCTTTATTGGATACAAAAAAATTCATACTTGTTAAAAAGTAAAAAAGTATTTAAGAAATAAAAATATTTTTAAAAGACCTTAATAGCATTGATAAGGACCTTTATTGATCTTGACTCAGTGAATAAATAATTGTATGCGATTTCTAGAAAATAACTACAGCTATTATAGCTTGCAACTTTTATATGCGTTAAGCTCATAACTTTGTCAGTCGTAAGACTACATGCATAAGAGAAAATTCACGTATTTATATAAGAGTATTTATCTTCAAGTTTAACATATGGATACAACCCCTTTGTGTTACAAACGAGAAATACAGCGAAACAAATTTTGTACGGAAATGCCACTTGATTTTTCGAAAACAGATCTGTAACATTTAGAACACCTGGACTTGTACGCAAGTGTCACTAATTTCAGCTTGTACGCAAATGTCATGTACGCATCTGCCATATAACCCCAGAACACATAGCAACTGCTTCCGATCGAAATAACTAAAAACGACCTTTCATCAAGGGAGAGAGAGAGAGAGAGAGAGAGAGAGAGAGAAGTAGGCATGAGTGCAAAAGAAAGCAATGAGTATACAATGTTTTTATTTCTCGATTACAACACTGAAATTGTTTTTTGTATTAAAGTTGTTAATTAAATATTAAAAATCTATGTTGAATATATGTTCTTTTCACGTCTAACTGTTTAAAAAATATGTGTGAAATTATTATTAATATACTTTTTACTTGAAGTGATTTCGATTATTTATTATAGATATAGCACTGCTAAAAAATATGTTAGCTCATACGGGTATGTGTCACTTTGTGTGAAGTGCAAAAGAAATCGTTCATTTATTGATGATTCAAAATTATTAAAATTTAATTATCTTCATTTCTGAAAAAAAAAAAAAAAAAAAAAAAAACTTAAAACGTCCTGTTTAGTTTTGTATAAATATGCGTATGTTTACGACGTATATTTATCCCCCCCCCCCGTACACTCAGCATTGGTATTGTTCGATACAATCTGAAAAATGACATATAATTAAAAAACATTAATGCTAAGAAAAATTCGATCGACAATTTTATAAAGAATATATTTTAATAAATATTTAATTATACTTTTTCGATTAAGAACTCCAGCTAAATAAAAGTCTTAAAAAAAAAAAAAAAAAAACTATTAAAATGAAGAAAACTGCAGATATTTGGAACAATAATAAGTGTAAGGGGGAAAATGTTTATGGGGGGGGGGAAGGGGAGTTACCTGCAAATTTTTTGCTGTTGCAAATACCTTCAGTTTATCTGCAGTCTATCTGCAGTTTTTTGCATTTTCTTTTCATTTTTACAGTTTTTTTTTTTTTTTTTTTTTAAAGACTTTTTAAAGCTGGGATTGTTCCAAATACTTTCATATTCTCTGCATTTTTTCTTCATTTTTTATACTTTTTTGAAGATTTTTTTTAGCTGGGATCTTTAAATTTCTTTAAAATTAGTTAGATTAAAAGAAAATTTATCATTTTTAGTATCTAACATTATGCAATTCTACTGTTTACAAACTTTCAGAAAGAAAATAGAATGTAATTCAGTTCACCAGAAAATAAATATCAGTTTTGATTTTTGATTTTGATTGTAAATGATTTCAATCCTCTTCCAATCCAACTAACAAAATAAAAGAAAACCAGTTTATCTTGTACTTATAAATGTTTTTGGTCTTTCTAAATATCCATTCTATAATTTTTGTCACTTTAAGAATAAATAATAATAATAATTATTATTATTATTACAGGTTGGTTGGATGGTTGGGTTTATCGTCGCGCTAGTACTGCGCAATGGATGATTGGCGACGGTCTGAGATGCACCTCTGAGGATGGTCCGGAGACATTCCATCACACTTTTGATCCTCCACGGAGGGAAGTATTATTATTATTACAGTAAAAGGCCTTTATAAAGCAATTCCCTATATAATGCACAACTTTTGAGATATAGATAATGAATTTTGCCAAGAAGCACTTTTTAAAAAACTGTTACTCTGTAGAGAACTAAGTATGATGCATCTGTTTTTCTTTATCTCCTTAATTCGAAGCTTTTTAATTAAAAAAAAAAACTGCTATCATTACAGATTTTTTTTTTTTTTTTTTTTAATCCTTTAATGTTCATTGGTTTCGCAGCGAAACCAAACATTTGACATAATTTAACAATTTTTATGCAGCAGTTTTTTTTTTTTTTTTTTTTAACATTTTCCCCTTTGTTTTAATCAGGTTTTAAACTTTTGTTCCTTTTCTGTTCGGTAGATAGCAGCACTATTAAAAAATTAACAAATAACGCTTCAAAGGAAGCTAAATGCATAAGTCACTTGAAGTTTCTTAGTGTGTGCGAGTACGAATTGCAGGTTTGAAGATGCATGCACTCATGTCTAGTTTTTTTCTTTTAGTGAAGAGCTGGACTATTATTTTCACCCGAAAAAACTTTTACAGGTTTTTGTAGTCGATAATGTTTACTTTCAAAGTGTTTTATTTATTAAATTAAATATTATTTGAATTGAATAAGGTTAACTTATAGATATTTCAAATCATACATATCTCGAAAAGGAGCAATACTAATTTTATTTATTTTTTTAATATTTATGAGCAGCTATGTGTCTAAAAGCCATTTTTAAAATTAGTTTAGCAATTTTTAAAATAAATTAAGTAGTGAACGTTAAAGGGTTAAATGAGTAATATAATGAATGACTTGATAGAGGCATATGTGGACTATGTTTTTAAAGTAAATTTAACAATGAAAGTTATGATCTATTCTACTTCTGTTCAAAGGAATGTAACTTAAAAATATCCTACTACGTTTTGATATGTTTCAGATATATTTGGCCATTTTACAAGGTAAGTTTAATGATGTGGAAATGTGATCAATATAATGCAAAATTCTATATAATGCACAACCTTGCATTTTTAGGTTTGCGTTATAATGATCTTCTAACTATAACATTATTATTATTAATAATTGCAAACCCGTGCGAAATTTTCTCACTTTATTTCCTTTTTTATTTACCTTTAAAATTTTAAACTCATAAATATTATACCAATTTCACCACCTAATTAAAATTTTAATTTAATCAAGAGCCAAATTATTATTATAACCAAATAAATATTGGGCAATAGTGAAACCAGAATCATTCAAAGAAAGTTTCAAAATAAAATTCATGGTTGGCGACTCAGTTTTCATACTGAACTGTTTTCATACTGCCGCAGGCAGTACAGTTTTAGTAAAGGACCCCCATGACGCTTTTTAAATTTTTATCGCCAAGAATGCAATGACATTTTATTTATTTTGGCGTATTTAAAAAATAAATAAATGAATAAATAAAAATAAAAATAAATAATATAAAAAAAGTTTTTGGTTATACTTTTTATGATTGCGTTTTTTAGTCAATTTATGATAATAATTCATATTCTGTTTATATCTTTAAAATATTGCTAGGTTTAAAATGACTCTTGCAAAGATTCTGAAGAAATAACTTTTAAAAATACATTTTCCATCCATGAAATAATGTCATCATACAAATGTCGTCATGTTTTCTTATTATCTTGAGCTGAGTACGCGTGCTTGAATATTGTTAATTTTTAAATATGTTTTATCCTCGGGCATTTTATTAATTTCATTATTTTCCACAAAAATTAATTGGAATTGGTCCACGTTAGAGAAATATTATATAGATCATTGTAGTAGTAGTAGTAGTTGTTGTTGTTGTTGATGTTGTTTTTACTTAATGTGAACTACATATAGCTTTCATTAAAAAACATTAAATTAAATTTGAATTTAAAAAAAGAATCTTATTTGGTATTCAATTATTTTTTAGAAAAATAAAAAAATCAATAATCAATCTAAGTTATTAAATAATCAATTAAAAAATAATGACAAGTTAAAAAAAAAAAAACGATAATAAGAGATTGATTGTCATGTCGTTCTATTAAGAAAATATCAAGAAACCTTATGAGATTTAATAACGAGATAGTCTTTGATTTAAATCTTACAGGAAATTCATTCAGGTGCATGAACCCAGATTCATTGACAGTAAAAGGTCATTGTTCTGCATTACAGATTTTTCTTTGTAACTTAAGAATGAGAAATTAGTTATTAGCACTAAGCTTCGTTTTGAACGAACTGGTAGAAGCATCCGTATAGTGCTGTATTTATATTTATTTCAGCAAATAGCGTGGCAATTGGATAATAGGTGTTTGAGATTATCTTATTCTTAAAGGGTTATTTTTGTTTTTGATTGGGAGAAAATATAAAATAATTTAATATAACGCTGGGATTTAATTTGTTTTTAATGATGAATTCAGTGCAAATAAATATATTTAAGGGTTTTACGTCGCACTAATGCCGCGCAGATGGGCAATTGGCGACGGTCTGGGACACACCTCTAGAGGTGGTCCGAAGACATGCCATCACAATTTTGATCCTCCACGGAAGGGATAAATATATTTAAGAAATCGTTATTTATTTCGTCTTGTTCAACACCATAACTTTATTATTATTATAGCTGATGATTTTAATAACTTAAAAATTACAATTACATTTTGAAAATCAAATATTTCAATATTTCTTTCGTTTACAATCCCTTCATTTCGTATTGAAGGGGGGGGAAATACCCTTAATTATTATTTTTAAATTAAATATTGGTACCATCTTAAAAGAATGATGTTTAAAGTTAATGGAGAATATGAGAAAATAGCACATACATACTTATAGGAAACAAAGTCGAAATATAAAACTGCAATTTATTTATTTAATCATTCATTCACTTATTTATTATTATTATTATTAAATTAAAAACCTAATAGATATCCGATCCAAGATTCTGCTTTCGAGGTTAAATGCACGGGAGGTGCCCGGTTCCAAACTAAGTCGTGCTAGAAAGGCCTAGAAGTTCGAATTTCTAAGACATTTGTGTGAAACTGAGCTCGGACTTATAGAAAGACCTCACTAGGAAGACATAGCGCTTGGTCTTAGGATCTTACTATATAATGAAAAACAATTCTGTGACTGACATCTAGACACTAAATTGTGTCTCTAGTAAATATAGTTCCATACCATCCTTATAAATTCTAGTTGCCTTTGCTAGAGAGTTCTGAAAACCCAACCCCTATTAGAATTCTAGATCGTTTTTCTGTATTATCGTGGCCAAACTTATTTAACAATCTCTGCAAATAAATGCAAACTCAAGAGACAAGTTTTAGTAACTATAATCTTGATTTATGACCCAATTGTAGGAAATCAAGCGAGAATTTGCCGCAATACAAACAATCCATAATATTCATAATAGTCATAATATCGTTTCACTATCTAGAAAAGTATAGACTAGAAATTCTCGATCATTTTGTCTATCCAGGTTATTTGTTTACCTTATATGCATAGCTCGTAAATCTATATTTCTAGTTTAGGGATTCAGAAAATGATTATTCATTTTGGATGAAGACAGTCTATAATTTTTTCTCAGTGTATTCAATCGGCCTAAACCTATATACCACCTAAGAGATATCCCTAGGCCATAATGTATTAGAATGAATTACAGCAGCCCCTTTCGAGGTATCTAAAATAAGCAAAAGATAAAATATCTTTTCATTTCATGTTACAAATGTATTTTAAGAAGTGAAAGTCTTACATACAGCCCCTAAATAAAATAATAGGCCAGCGCATCACCGCCATTTTTTTGCCTCGGAAGAGGACAGCATTCCCGCCTGGCGTCCTTATCGCTTCCCTAATGATTTTAAGAAATCTTGATCTGAAGCTAATCCGGTCAAGATAAGAGCAATAAGCAACAATAATATTCCTAAAAACACATTTTTTTCACAGTACATTCTCAGGATGTCATTTTATTCTGAGGATGTCCTATGAATGTACTGGGGTAAGATGTGTTGTTAGGGCGGTTTCTGTTTCTTTCACAAAATGTCGCCAAATCTCAAATGCACAGGTATAGAAGGTCTGTGAACACTTTATATTCACTTCTTGAATGATTATAGTAGTTTATCGCTAAACAAACTTCCCTATCATAGTTTACTTAGCTAAAATTATGAAATATAATAAAACAAGTTAGTTACTCTAAAGTAACGTAAGACGATTAAAAAAAAAAAAAAAAAAAAAAAAAAAATGTTTGTCGTTTGTTTATCAGAGAAACGCGCTCGGTACACGTGGCAACCCTAAGGCAACAAAATGCCTGATGCGCCAGCTCGTATATATAGGAGCCTTAGTCTTGCATTGCTATTTCAAAAAAAGGTGCAATAGCAAATTATAATAAATTATTCTTTAACCAAGATATGTTTGATTGAACAGACTCGAGACATACCAAATTAAAGAATAATTTACAACTTCAAATATCAGTATAAGCTAATCATAAATATTGCAATACGAAACGACAGTATTTATATATATATATATAAGCATTTAATAATGTTTTTGCTTTCAAAAAATAAATATATTTTTTTTAAATACCCTCAATCTCTGTTTAATTATTTGTTATTTTTAATACTTTTATATTTTTTAAAATACACTCAATCTCTGTTTAACTATTTGTTAGTTTTAATAATTTGATATTTTTTAATAGCGAATTTATATATATAAAAAATAGTTTATAAAATTTAATTTAATTTATTTTAAGAAAACGGTGACTGTTTTAAGAGAATAATCATGCCTTAAATTTTGTTTCAATTAAAGAAGAAGACTGTGAGTGGGAAGGAGCACATTAATAAAATTAAGCAGAAAGGCTTATCGTCAACTTTGAGATACATATCTTATGCTAATTTTCTATGAAATTTTGTTGATATTTTTTGTGTATTTAAATGTTATTATGCGCATTTTCCCTTATTCTGCACGAGTCAGCTTCTTTAACACTTCATACATTTTATTTTATCCCTGAGTAAAGATGGGGTATGATGCTTATTTGTTCAAAAAAAAAAAAAAAAAAAACTTTTTAAGGGGGGGTAAAGCCGATATTCATGCGAGTTCCGGAAAAAAAAAAAAGAAAAAACATATAAAACTCCGAAAGGCTATTCTGACGACTGCGACTTGTGTTTGAACACAGCTCCTTCCGTCTACCAGCTTTGAGTTGTAGTTTGGTTGTAGGTTTTTTAAGGACGATTGACTACGCTAGGGTCCTAAGCCTATGGGCGAAATGCCTTCCGTGGGAGGCCTTTCTAAAAGGTCCTAGCCCATATTTACGCGAGTTTGGAGAAAACCAGGGTGAACTCCGAACGGCTTGGTCGATGAGTGAGTGCAACCTGGGATCGAGCCTGGCACTTTTCATCTTCGAGCTTTGAGAGCACCTTGACTTTGAGGAACCTTGATTTTCTCTTCAATTCTTAAGTAATGGATTTTAAAGGATTATTTACTATAAATTAAAAAAAAAAAAAAATGTGTGTAAAGGAAAAGGGTACAGAATTTCATAATCAGTTAAAATTTCAAGTTATTCAATTCCAAGAATCACAAAAATAAAGGTGTTTAGCTGCCCTTCCATTACTGGTGCCCTCTTCAAGATAAACAATGACTGCAACATGGACATTTTATACACAGAAAGAGCCATAGACATTGCCAAGGCTGTGATCCACGCTTTTGGCAATATTTAGTTTCTATCTCCCTTTTTTTGTTATTCTTTTTTTTTTTTTTTTTTTTCTTCTTCTATTTTTATCACTTCTGAACTTTGTCATACACGACAAGAACATCAACAAAAATAAAAAATTTCATACGGTGTCTGTATAGAAAAATTTCAGTGAGTGAAAAGCACCTTATGCATTAACGAATGGATGTAAAATTTCCAGCATTATATTATAAAAAGTCCCAGCGAAATGACAGGACAAAAAGAAAAGAAAAAAAAAAAAAAAAACCTCTGATTTAAACCATTTTTTAACATTTCGACATGTTCTCAGAGTGAAAGAAAACATATTGTCAGATCGCTTTTCAGGGATTATATACAAATTACTAACGAAAACAACGCTAGCGTAGATAAATAAGCACAGTTACATATTAATTTATGACTCTTTCCTCAACAATTACGTTTAAAGAACTTCATGGTTTAAAGATATCTCAAGGGCATTTTATGATACAATGAGGAAATTTTGTACATCACCTAATTAGAATAAGGAGCACTTATACTAACTGGAAATTTTTTGTATAAAGATTTTCTAATAATTCTAATTTTGAGATTTTCGAAATTAAAGTCTCTAAAATTGTTTATCGATTTTATAAAACTCTGTACATTTCTTTATTTTTAAATGTATCTTTGTATTTTATTAACCATGTTTAAGAGGGGACAATACCTAATCTCGCCGGCAGCCTTCGCCCATGTTATTCTATGGGAAAATTTGTTGCTACAATTACACATTACCTAATGAATATTTTTAAATTATGTTTTCGCAGTCCGAAAATTCATAACCGTTAAATGAGTACTCATTTTTGAAAAATTCATTTTTTTTTTAATTTTTACATTTTAATTTTGAGTTCAAAAATGCGATTTTTCACAAAATGCATTTTTCTCATTTTCTAATCGCAAAATGAAATACTAAAATTTTAAAAAATTAATTTTTGGAAAACAAGTACTAATTTAACGCTTATGAATTTTCTAAATGTGAAAACAGAATTGAAAAATATTCATTAGGTAATGAGTAATTATGTAAACAAATTTTTCCATAGAATAACATGGGCGAAGGCTGCCGGTGAGATTAGGTATTGTCCGCTCTTAAGATCATCATTTAAGAAATTAAAGCGGAGGTCGAGGTTTTTAGAATACCCTGTATACATAATTCAATGTAAAATCTATGCATGTATGGAATTTTATATGACATGACATTTTCATGCTTAAATCAAATACCATTTAAAAATACCATTTTTTTTTTTTTATTTACTCTATTTGTTCCATTTAAATACCACATTGTTGGAAAAGCATAACTAATAAATATCGTTCTCGTGTATAAAGTCCGGAAGTAAAGGTGTTGCTCACAGAATCACATGTCACGCCGAAATAAAGTTAACGATGTTTTGTTCTCTTTGCGTTCTCCATTTGCTTATAAGAAAGAAAATCGTCTTTTGGTCATGATAAAGATCCTCTATATCGAATAAGAAGAATAAAAATAAAAGGAGAATGTGTCCTGAATTAAAAAAATTCCGAAAAATAATGTGGAAATAAACTTTGAATACATTTCTATGGATATCGTTTGTAGTGTAATGTCCAATGGGTCTGTAATGAGGTCAAAACAAAAAATCTGAATCAAGGATGTAAATAGACGTCAAGATAAAAAAAAATGTATATAGAAAAAAAAATTTTTTTTGGACAGTTTTGATTAAGAATAACCAAGAAAGAAACATTATTATAACTCATTTTCGAATCTTAGGAAATTGTAGATAAAATAAACATCGATGTATTTTTTTACTATTATAACTATCACTGTAACTATTACATTTATTTTACTTCTACTATAATTATGCATTGCTATAATTTATGGCATTACAATCCGTATAGGATCTTGGAGCCTTGATAACATTTCACTGAGAAAAAAATATATACCGCCTTCATCTAGAACGAATAAGTAGTCATTTTCTGAAACCCTAATGTAGAAATATAGATTTACAAGCTATGCGTATAAGGTAAACAAATAACCTGGATACACAAAATGGTTGAGAATTTCTTGTCTATACGTTTCTAGATGGTGAAGCAATATTATAAATATTATGAGGATAACGAATCCTTTGTATTGCAAGGAATTCTGGCTTGATTTCCTAGAATTGGGTCATAAACAAAGATTAGTTACAAAAACTCGCTTCTTGTATTCACATTTATTTGCAGAGATTTTTAAATACAGCGGTGGTCAAAATTATAAGGAGAGGGAAAATATCGCCAAATCTTGGCTACCGTTCACTGGAAAAATTAAGCAAATTTTAGGGCAGGGAACCAATGATAAATGAAGCAATTTTCATTAATTTTTATGGAAATATATGGGAAATTGGCACTCATAAAATTTATTTTGGATTTAGACAGCCCCGTGACTTGGACAAAATTATAAGGACAACTGTATTTTTGTGTTCTAAAAATCGTAGTTTTCATGATTTTTGTTCTCCACTCGACACTCTCAGACAACATAAATGCTTAGAGAGCAATTGGGAGCGTTGTATTCCATTTTTTTGAGTCATGCCGTTGGAACTAAACTTTCGGAGTTTGAGAAAGAAAAGTGGTTCTTTTAAAATTTTCATGACTTATTGCACATCAAATTGCAACAAAACTAAATAGCTAGTGAACGGACATTTATAGTTTTCTTAAAAATACTGGCAAATATGGACGGCAAAGACGTACAAGTAGGCCATTTTATGATTATGTGCATAAGAAAATACTGATAATAAGGCGAGATTACTCATCAAAAAACAATTATCGACGGAAATTAAAAGGGAATTAAATTTATAATGCAGTGCTCGAACTGTTCGACGTGTTTTACAAGCAGAAATAGAGGTTTTTTTATGGATAACACTTGTCACCACCGCCTCTTACAAAAGTTCATAAGAGACTGAGGGAGGAGGGGAGTGGGGGGAGTTTGCCAAAAATTTCTTACTATGGGGGGAAAAAATTGTTATTATGTTATCTTTTCCGATGAGAAAAACTTTTATTTGGATGTACCAGATACATCATTCCGCTTTTCCCCATAGTAATGCATTTTTTGGCAAACTCCCTCCTCAGTCGAAAATGAACTTTTGTAAGAGGCGGTCGTGACAAGTGTTTTTCCTAAAGAACCTTTATTTCTTGTTGTAAAACACATCGAACAGTTCGAGTACTGCATTATAAGTTTAATTCCTGTTTAATTTCCGTAGATAACAGTTGAGCAATCTCGCCTTATAATTCTTCTCTTCCGCATAGAAACATAAAATGGCCTACTTGTACGTCTTTGTTGTCCATATTTGACAATATTTATAAGAAAATTATAAATGACCGTTCTCCAGCTATTTAGTTTTGTCGCAATTTGACGTGCAATAAGTCATGAAAATTTTAAAAGAACCACTTTCCGTTTCTCAAACTCCGAAAGTTTAGTTCCAGCAGCATGACTCCAAAAATGGAATACAATGTCACCAATTGCTGTCTAAGTATTTATGCCGTCTGAGAGTGCCGAGTGGAGAACAAAAATCATGAAAATTGCGATTTTTAGAACGCAAAAATACAGTTGTCCTTATAATTTTGTCCAAATCACAGGACTGTCTAAATCCAAAATAAATTTTATGAATACCAATTTCCCGTATATTTCCATAAAAACTAACGAAAATTGCTTCATTTATCGTTGGTTCCATGCCATAAAATTTGCATAATTATCCAGTGAACGAATGGTATCTAAGATTTGGCGATTTTTCCCTTGTACTTATAATTTCGACCATCCTGTAAGTTTGACTACGATAATGTAAGAAAACATTCTAGAATTCTAATAGGGGTTTTTAGAAATCGCTAGAAAGGGAACTAGAATTTATAAGGATGACATAGAACTATGTTTACTAGAGACGCAGTTTATAGTTTCTAGATGTCAGTCAGAGAATCAGTGTTTTCCAAATTTTCCGATTAGTGGTTTTCGTCCTATAATTTTAGTGTCTTTCATTTGTTTTAAAACCTCCGAGTCCAAATTTCTTTTCGCATTCTAATCCGTTTAACCATAAGATTCATCCGTTCAGCTTTCATTTTTATATAAGCTTTGCAAGATTTTTTCATGGACAGGACGGTCAAAATTTTATCATATAAAAATTTTACATTTTAGAATTTAGAGTAGTAAAGAAACGCTATGCAATCAAATGTTACGTCATGGACAGTTTTTTCTTTCTTTCTTTTTCTTTTTTCTTTCTTTTCTATTTTTAAAAACTTGGCAGTAAAAATATAAAAAAATTTTGTTTTAAAAATGAAAAATCCCTTTAGAACAACATACTTTGGCATCATGAACTATATTAGCCGTTTATCAATGTATATAAAATTTTTAAAGTGATAATGACGCCAATTTTTGTGAAATGCTTAATTTAATTTTTTATAATTTTTTATTATTCACGTTTTATTAAATGTATCTATTTTTATGTCAAAAGAAAAAAAAAAGACCTCGTAAATTTTTTGGCAACAATTAAGTGATAGCTAAAATTTAAATGGCTAATATAAAGCTATTATAAAGTTTTTATTTTCATATTTTAATTAATTAAAAGAAAACTAATCAAAAATTCGAAAATCGGGCTTCGAGGTGCACAAGGACCCATCGGGGGGGGGGGGGGGGGGCACCTTCGTGTCGAGACACGTAACTGTCCGAGCTACCGTCTTTGCGCTATTCTGTCCACACACAGACACACAACAAACATTGCCTTTTATATATATATATAAAGATTATTATTATTGCTATTTTGGATTTAATGCGCATTCTGCAGTCTTTATCACCAATGCGTAGCAGTAAAATTTTCCATCAACTTCATAACAACATTAATTACACGAGTATAATTTCGAGAGCAAATAACTCTTCTTTAATCAAGCGGAATTGAGAGTACAAGGTCAAACCTACTTTTACTTTCAATCTTGAATACTCTGTTTATCTTGATGAACGAAATCGCTTTACCAAAACTATTGTCGTTTATTCTTGCATTTTAGAATTTCGAAGTAGATTGTAATAAGTTATGCCTCCAATTTATAAATCATAAATAGACATACTTTTAACACGTTTCCTGATTCCGCTACCATATGAAGGTGTTTAAATTATTTTTGTTTTTATTAACCCCTTACCTGCCAAGGAACATTTACGAGATAAGCGTCCCAGTGCCACCGTTTATCAGACATGGCGCGCGTAGTTATGCGTTTATTGTTCCAAAAACATTCCTTTTCCGTTTCCTCCCTCTCCCCTCTTCTCTGAAATAAGTAAATTCATCGAAAACATTTAAATCAAGGTCACATTTAAAATCATTTTATTGCACTCCAAAGCCACGGAACAAGTTTCACTGGTAGAAGCACAGCACAAAGAATCTTACTTCGGAAAAGTGTATATATACGCCCAGGGCAGTTAACGTATCGGCTTAGTGAGACGGATATATAAGCCTGGAGCAGTTAACGCATCGGCTTAGTGAGACGGATATATAAGGGATGGGCAGTTAAGGAGTTAAAAGCAGGGCTATAGAAGACGGTCATATAGAATGCGGTCATATTCCTTGCTGGGGAAGTGAATGTAGTGAATAAAGCTTAACATATCATTGAAATTTTGTAAATGTTATTATTTATTTATTGTAACACATTTCAAATTATTACAACGCTACCAGTATCCATTTTTGCGATTTTTGCAATTTTTCTACTTTTTTTTCCCCACGTACTACTACATCCAATCTCAATATTAGTCTCCATACCAAAATGGGCTCTTCCCAGCGTCGTCTGCTCAATCACGTGATAGAGGAAAACGAATAATCGAATTCTGAGAATCGAATTCAATTAAATATTGTTCTTAAGAACAAAAATGTTAATATTTAATATAAAATAAAATCAAAGTAATATTGTGCATTTGTAAACAGTAGAATAATTGTATTTGTAAATTTAATAATTTTTAAAGAACACTTTATGTGTTTATTTATTTTTACCTATAAGAATCGATTGTTGTATATTGTAGAGTAACTGTAACATTAACTGATCTAATCTAACAATAAATAATAGCTTCTTGTGGAATGTTTACGGATTATAAATTGAAATTTTAAAATGTTTTCATTTAATTTAATTGCATAAAGGTGTTACAACAAGTTAATTAATTTAGTTACTGGTCTAAATGGATTTACGTAGTACGATATTGCACTGTCACTGATTTAAGTACGAAAAATCAGAGTATTTAAACATGGTCTTCATGAACATCAATAACAGGTATAAACTAAATGATGATTGTAAATGTATATACAGCAAACAAAAGATGATGAATAATGATATAAAATGGATTAAAAATGATGATGTATAAAAAATAACACAGATTAAATACGATTGATCAAAAATAAGAATAGAAAATATGTTATTTCAGCAATCGCTATAGATAAACAAGAGTTCGTCTGCTATTTGTTTTTCCTCTATCATGTGACCTCTGACGTCAGGTGGGAAGAGCCCATTAAGGCTGTTTCGGTTGTTAGATCGAGTTCCATTGGGCTCAAAAAGTGTCAGTTAAAAAAAAAAAAAAAAAAAAAAAAAAAAAAAATCACCCTGTATATAGATGAAAGTAATAAATTAATGCAAATGTAAATTAAAACAGTTGATCATTGAAACCGTGTCTTAATGACTTTGATCTATCACCCTGCTCACTCCAATATGAGCACAAATTTCACAGATTTTACTGCATGCTCGACAGTGCCTACATTTGTCAGTTAAGCCACAATTTATCTCTAATACAAATTCTTGTCATATAACCATCTCTTTCTATATCCCTGAGTTAAAAGACTGTTTTCTTGTCTATCCTTGTAAGCTATGACTAAATCTTCACATTGCGATATAACAAGCTTTATATAGCAATTAAACTATATATCGATATTAAAGGATGTTACATTTCCAAATTTTTTAGGACACAAATTTTCTGGTAAAATGTGATTTAATAACACAATATCGAAACATATCTGTTATTATAATTATAATTATACTTTTCTTTTCTTTCTTTCTTTCTTTCTTTATTTATTTTGTCAGAATTACTATTAGTAGTTCCTTATTACTGAAGTTCATAGTATGTGAGATTTGATTATTTTGTCAGGTACCTAAATAATTATCATATAAATAAAAAATATTAAATAAATAAGTAAATAATAATAAAAGAACTGTAAATTTTAAATTGTTTAAGGAAAAAATATAAATTTTAATTTCTACTCTTTTTTTTTTTTTTAGGACGGAGGACTAGTCTCAATCTACGGATAAAACGTTGTCGCCAGTTTTACGACGGTTGGACGTTTATTGAAAATATAATTGAATAATTTGAAAGCGATGTTATAATAAATAAATAAATATATATATATATATAGTCTTCCGAACTAAACTAAATTCTGCTTTTGCCAAAATTTCATCAAAAAAAAAAAAAAAAAAAAAAAAATATATATATATATATATATATTTAAGAAAAAGAAAAGAAAAGAAAATTAATAATAATCAGTATCGAAAAAGTTGAAGAAGCCCTTTTTAGACAAAAATACATAATTTATAAAACTCCGTGAAAAATTAAACTTGCAGGGTAAAATTGACGTCATTATAGCTCTACAGTTTTTTTTTTTTTTTTTTTTTTTTTAGAAAGATATTTATTTATTCCTTTTTTTTTTTCTTTTAGAAAATCGGTGTGTGTGTGAATTAAAAGTGAGTAGAAGACAATCGCCATGAAGTAATGCTAAAAACATGTTCGACTACAGCAAAAACAACTGCTTGAAGCTATTGGGTATCAAAATACAACAAGCCGCAAAGAATTTGGAATATGAAATATAAAATATTTAGACAAACACGTGTCATGCAGGGGATAGGTTAGAGATACCTTAACATCTAAAATTAAATGTAACCGTTTAATTAGGAAAAGTAATATTAATGTACTTATTTTTCTAAAATATTTCCGGTATGAAATAAATATTATACATGACACTTGCCGTCTCAAATGGCCGACAATTGGAGGGATATATTCCTAACAAACATTGCACTGAGTACTTTGTGCATGTTTTTGTATATATGTTAATTGGGGCTAATGCCAATTGACTACACCAGTGTTTTAGGCCTTTAAAAAGTCAGATACCCCACTCGTCTTTCCAAATATTTAATAATTAATGTTATTTAAATTAATTTAAATAAAAGAGAAGTCGTTAAAAAGACAAAAGGGAAATTCGTCATAAGGTGCTGGAGTGTTTCCTCCCAAGTTGTAAGTCGTTTAATGTATCGTAATGTATCCAAATTCTTTTCTGCGTACTTGAAAAAGAAATATAAACAATAAATTCGCAATATCAAATATTTTCTATTTTTTCTATTATATTATTATTATTATTATTATTTTAACTTTGCTGTCTAGCCGGCACTATAGTTTAGTTTAATGGATGGTGTAATGTAATGGTGGGATGTGGCGTGGTGTAGAACTCTGCATGCGGACCTGGCTTTTCAGACCCGACCGGATATAAAAATAAAATTTAATGTAATTAAAAACGGAAATCGAAATCTGTTTCCTACAGACTTTTAGCAATTTCGCCAACAAAGTCTGTGCATTAAAAAAACACAAAAACAACAACAACAAAAAAAAAACTAGTATGTTGTGGCCACCACAAGACTTTCTTCTATATTTTGCTATACATATTCAATCAGTAACAATATTTAAGAAAAAAAAAAAAAAAAGAAATTTTTTTTTTTTAATTTTTTTTTTTTTTGTAAAAATTAATACATATTCAATCACTAACAATATTAAAAAAAAAAAAAAAAAAAAAAAAATCGAATTTTTTTCCAAGTTTTTTTTTTTTTTTTTTTGGTTAAAAGTAAAAAAAATCGATAACTTTGTTTTAAATTATCACAGATTTATAGTTCAACCATTCGTTTTAAAGGTATTGACGAGATCTTTCGAATGATACCCATCTTCAAGATTTACCCCCCACGGGGGGGGGGGGGGTTACTTCCCCCCCAGGGGGGAAAGCGATGCCCCCCCATGCACAAAATTTTTTTCCTAGTTACGTACTACTATTATCAATAATTCATATTAATTTTACAATTACAATTGTAAAATAACTCTTATTATGCACATTTATACGAATTTTTGTCCAATACTGCCATGTTAAAAATTTAGATAAAATGCTATCACAGCGCCTCCTGTTGAGCTATTGATCCCCAAATATAATCAGCACCAGTTTATGTCGGGGACCAACTAAATACCAAGTTTGGTAAAATTTCGTTAAAAAAAAAAAAAAATACGATTTTTTTTCTAAGTTTTTTTTTTTTTTTAAAGTAAAAAAAAATCGATAAATTTGTTTTAAATTACCACAGATTTATGGTTCAACAATTCGTTTTAAAGGTATTGACGAGATCTTTCGAATGATACCCATCTTCAAAATTTAACCCTCCCGGGGGGTACTTACCCCCCAGGGGGGGGAACCGATGCCCCCCCATGCACAATTTTTTTTTCCTAGTTAACTACTACTATTATCAATAATTCACATTAATTTTACAATCACAAGTTTAAAATAACTCTCATTATGCCCATTTATACGGAATTTTGTCCTATGCTGCCATGTTAAAAATTTGCATAAAATGCGATCACAGCGCCACCTGTTGAGCTGTTGATCCCCAAATCTAATGGGCACCAGTTCATGTCAGGGTGCAACTAAATACCAAGTTTGGTTAAATTTCATTCATGGGTTCGTGAGATACAGCGTCCACAAAAAAATGATACAGACACACAGACAGACAGACAGACAGACAGACAGACATTTTCTAAAAACTATCAATTCGTGTTCAGGACATCCCAAAACGTGTAGATCCGTCAAAAAACGGAGGTCGAAAATTTTCGCGAATCCAATACTTTCTCTATATTACATATAGAAGAAAGTAAAAAACCTGTCTTTCCTAACAAATACGAAAAATATTTGATAATTTAAGAGCGATGAAATACTTTACTGCGTGAGGCATGTATCCACGTACGCGAATGTCTGTGTGTTACCATGTGTGTGTGCGTTTCCATGGAACTTTTTTTTTTTTTTTTTAACCGTAGGAAAGTAAATTATTCTACTTTATTTCGGATTCTACCACAGACTGAAAACATAAGTTAAAATGTACGATCAGACTAGCCGGATCCGAAATAACAACAAAAACTAGTTTAGGCTCTACTCATTCAGGTTTAAGTGATTTAGAGATAGGTATTACACGTTCCGTTTAGTCGTTTCCACATTAAAAGCATGTAATTATTTTAATTACAATTACTTCAACATGAATTTATAGATGAGAAAGCATAATATTTAGTTGGTATGGAAAAAATGATGTCTGTAATAAGTAATGTGATGTACATTAATTGCAAGAAATAGTTTTTTAATTTTCCATTTTACGAATTTTTTACATTCTACACTTGAAAAAAAAAAAAAAAAAAAAAAAAAAAAAAAAAACAGATTTTCTTTTATAGACTTTAAAGTAAAAAGGATGTTTGGACTTGGCCAGACCCGTGCATACCTCTAACGTGGTGTACGTGTTAATGCCGGTTGATCACACGAGAGCCCTTGACTTAGATAGAAAGCCAATCGTGGGGATCTTTCTTAGTTCCTAGGAATTTTAGCACATATTCATGTGAGTATCGGGTCCGAACAGCTAAGCTGATGGGCACCACATGAGTTTGAATGCAGTACCTCCCATGTACATAAGTTTGGGCTCACGGACGTCGGAAAGGGAGGGGATCAGGAGTCGCCACCCCCCCTTCCCCGCCATAATGGAGATCACGAAATTTTCTTTAGATGCCAAATGAAAGAATCACTCATTTTAAAAACAAGATTTAAGTCTTACGAATGTTCTTTTTAGTTATTTTTGCAATTAATATTAATGATTAAAGTTTAATTTATTTTAAATTTAATTTTAATGTAAATATTTATTATGATTTATAATTCAATATATTCAAAACATTTTTTTTTTTTTTTTTTCCGTTTAATAAAAGTAATTTTTACACATGAATTATCAAATTGGAAATTTGAGTAATTGCATTTATGAAATTCTTTCATTCTGTTTTTCATAATAGCTGAAATAAAACTTTAAAAAATCTGGAGTGACTCCACTCGACTTTCCGAACATTGAGTAATTAACAGTTTTGTAGATAAAGTAAAGAAAGAGGAGTTGTTAAACAAACAAAAGAGAGAAAACCATAATAGAGTGTTTGAGTATTTTTGACCATATATTACACGATGTTTTATTTAACGCTGCTGAACTTTGAGCCCATAGATCATAATGATAAAGAATTTTTCGTTGTGTCCCTGCAAAAACCTATAAATGCTAAATTCACCAAAATGCTTATAGTTAGTGCAACAATGATTTATAATACTCATATAAATTATCAGCTCAATTCAATAAGGCGTTTAGATGCTATCGTACTTTTAAAAATTTAGTCCCATAGGCCATAATGATAAAGAATTTTTCTTTGTGTCCCCGTAAAAAAACTGTTCGTGCTAGATTCACCAAAGTCTATATAGTTAGTTCAACTGTGATCTATAACATGTGTACAAATTTTTTGCTCAATTGAATAAGGCGTTTAGATGCTATCGCACTTTTAAGATTTTGCTCCCATAGGCCATAATGATAAAGAATTTTTCTTTGTGTCCGTGTAAAAAAACTATAAGTGCTAGATTCACCAAAATCTATAGGGTTCGTACTATGGTGACTTACAATATGCGTACCAACTTTCAGGTTAATCGAACAAAGCGTTTAGACGCTAGCGTGTTCACTCACAGACATACACACATACACACATACACGCATACACATACATACATCATCGTAAAAATAGTGAAAACGGACTCAGGGGACCTCAAAACGTATAGAAACATCAAAATCTCGAATTTGGATTTTTGACATGATTACAATACTTTCCTCACTATAGTTTTCGGAAAGTAAAAATGAGAAGTTAATATGTGTAATTTATAAAGCACTATTATTAAGTATTTTTATTGGAAACACACACGCACACACACATTTATTATAGCATTTATTTTAAAATGTTAGGTTCCATTGCCAGGATGCTTAAATTATTCAAATTTTCTCTATCATAATTCCGAACGAAGTTAAAAAAAAATTAATGCAATGTCAAATATATCTGTATAACATAATGATAAAATAAATAAATGATAACAATATGTTATATTGATTTTTGTGCAATATATTAATGAAATTTGTTTTCTATAAAATTTTAATGAAAAAATTTACACCAACTGACTTTTATACAATTCTTTTTATTGCTAAAACATTAATATAATTTAGTATGCGGGTATGCACTGCTCTAACGAGGAATCTAGAATGAAATTGTCTTATCCCGTAATGAACGATAAATATCATGTAATTGAACATTTGTCGTTCCAAATTGTATCGTTAGATGGCAGCACTAAAATTTAGTTTACTCTTCTCACAGAATTCTGTCAAAATTAAAAGAATTTAAACTACTAGGTGTTAGAGTAGAATTTAATGTTCTTCTTTCAATTCCCCCGTCTCTGGCACAGCACTCAAATTCCATGTTATTTTATGGGTAAATTTGTCAAGAAAATTATTCATTATGATATGTATTTTTGAATTCCGTTTTCACATTAAGAAAAATCACAACTAACGGTTGGCAATTTTCTGAATGTGGAAATGGAATAATAATAATAATAGTAATAATAATAATAAACTAGTTAATAAGTAATTCTCAAAAAAAAATTTCTTCATAAAATAACATGCCGGTGACGATAAGGGCGCTAGATACCCAAGCCTGAGTGAAAAGCCCTCCGTAGGGATATCAGCCCATATTCACATTCACGGGACAATTTAATTTTAGAAAAACAATAACTCTCTAATGAAAAATGTTATAATGCTTTGAAGCATTTTTATAAACCTTTATGAATTCTATCTGAGATTTTTTTTTCTTCTGTATACATAAAAAGAGCATGTTTAACACTTTTTTGAAAGTTTCCTTCAATTTGAATAAATTTATAAATCTTTACTTTTTTTAAACAGTATATATATATATTTTTTTCTCAGTAACCGAGGAAAAATAGTTTACCTGAAACAAACCCTATTTTTTTACGACAACAACAACAAATGTCCTAAATCAACGTACTTCTCTTAATCTCGCAAGCGTTTTTTCCTTAACCACTTAACGTTTTAGCCCGAGTAACTCGGACATCCATTTTTGGTTTTCCCCCGGTACAACGAGTTAACATGTGCATTAAAAATAATTTTCCAATTTTTTTTGCTCGGGTACGAGAAACATCATATGCTCAACTTACTTATGTATTTTAAAATTATATCTTAATATGATGATTTCGATTTAGATCAATCAATGGCGCCTCACGGTTCTGCCGAATAACCAACCATGAAATGCGAGACTTAACTGGCTTTAAATTCTTTCAAATATACTATCTACCATTAAGTATTTGGACACTTTCGAATTTAGACGCTTTGTCAAATACTTAGAAACGTTCTTTAAAAATCCTGAAATCATCTTGAAACTTTGGTAGTGTAAAGAACATATTATACTTGATATCTATTTCAGTAAAAGTTGTGTCCTGAAGAGGAAAAGGAGACTAGTAAAAAAATTAAACAAAAATCAAAATCTTTTGTATCACCTTGTAAAAAGCAATGCTTTCAGTGCGTTTTGGCCGTAGCAGTGATTATGCGGATTATTTTAATCATCTGTATAAATTTTTATGAGATTACCACATATATTCATAGTGATATAACGGTTTATTTTAAAAAAATTGCAAAAAAAATTTCCACTTTCTTAATTGCCGAAACGTCAGTGGAGGCTTCCATGTGGAGACTCATAAATTTTTGTGTTCTGTCTGTATGGCTGTATGTCTGTATGTCTCGCGATAACAGCCCCAAAAATCACTCTAATGACTTGCAATTTGGTACACATGTTCATTAACCACACAGAAATAAGTGTATAGTTTAGGGTATGTATTCTATTTGTAATTCGTGTACAGGGGCACATCAAAGTTTTTCTTATTATTACGGCCTTTGAACAGAATTTGTACGTCTCGCGATTGCGGCCGCAAAAATCACTCTATTGACTTGTAATTTGGTACACTGGTACACATGTTCATTAACCACACAGACATAGCTGTATAGTTTCGGGTTTGTATTCTGTTTGTAGTTCGTGTACAGGGGCACACCAAAGTTTTTTTTTTTTTAATTACGGCCTATGGACAGAATTTGTGTGTGCCTCAATAATAAACGCAAAAACCCTTGGATAGACTTGAAAATTGCTACAGATATTCAGGCGCTATACAGAAATAGCTGTATAGGTTTTGGGGCCTGTGTTGTTTATGGATCGTGTACAGGGACGCACCAAAGGTTTTCTTATCATTACGGCCTCTGAGAAGGATTTGGTTTAAATCCATTTTAACATAGTTACCCTGCATTCAGCAAAATACGTTATTGAGATGCTTAAAAGCATGTTTCCTGTAGAAAATGTTTCTTAGATTTAAAATTAATGTACAGGACCTCACAAAAGTGTTTCGACAATGTCACATATCATCAAAATTATGCCAAATTTCGGATCATTTGCTACTAAATATTCATGAGCTACATAAAATAAGTTGTATATTTTTTATTGGTTTATATAATGTTTATGTTTCGCTGACAAGGACATAGAAAAGAATTTCGTGACATTAGAGCCTATGACTAGATTTTCATCAAGCTCATTTTAATGCGTTTATGCTGCGTTCAACGCAATCGAATTAATATACATTATTAAGATGCTTGAAAGCACGTATTCTTTAGAAAAAAGCTACGTATAGATTATTTATACGTAGATACTACGTATAAATAATTATATAAGATATTATAAATAAATACTACGTTATTTATTTAGAGGACCACATAAAAGAATTCCGATGACATTTTGTAATCATCTAGTAATGTCAAATTGGGTTCAATATTAATGAGTTCCAACGAATAAGTTTATACTTTTTATTAGTGTGCATAATTAGTGTGGCTCGTGTAGAGAGACATTCAAAAGAATTTTCTACCATTACGGTCTATGGACGGTATTTTTTATAAGTGCATTTTAACATGATTACATTCCATTAGACTTAATTAAATAAACAAATTTTAATAGAATGTTAAAAAGCAAGGTATGTTTGAAAAATGGTTGACATACAATAGGTAATTTGTTTACAAGGCTATACAAAATATCTCCGTTAAGCAATCATTTTGCATGAAATTCAGTACAAGTGTTTATTTAATATATATATATATATATATATATATATATATAGAGAGAGAGAGAGAGAGAGAGAGAGAACAGAACGTTCAGTAGTAATATAATATTATCAGTGCAAACATTTGAAATTTAAAGATGATTTAATTTCAGTATTCAAACAATTATTCTGATCAAAAACGAAGACCACCCAAATCAAACCAAAAAGGAAATAAAGAAAGTGATAAAAGTAGTTCGAAATGATCATTAAATTGGAAAACATTGAAGGAGAATTGTAATACACTGAATAAGAATTGAAATAGTGTTAATAATAATAATAATAATAATAATAATAATACATGAAATGCGCAGATAGCAGCTATAAAATGATGTATTTCGAAATTTTTTGAAAATTAAAAATCTGCTTAAGTAATAGCAAACATTGTGCATACACATAATGACATAAAAAAATAAAAAGCTTCATTTCCAAATAAAGCGCTATATGCAGCATTACCTTAGAAATGATAGAAATATAGAGAAAACAGAACTTTTAGTAGTAAGACGGATACAACGGAGGATTAAGGGGGGCGGCAGCCCCCCTCAGAATAATATCTATTTATGTAGTGAGTTAATCATATACACTAAGGAAAAAATAAACGCATTTGGATATTTTCCTTTTTCCTTTCTGCAACCGCCAACTTTATCAAAAAGCAAATTTTCGAGCAGATCTTATTATGTCGTCCTCCACTTACAATTTAGGATTGATCCCAAGGTTACAAAAAAAAAAAAAAAAAAAAAAAAATGCAATTGTCAAAAGAATTTAATTTTAGAAAGTATTTCAAAAATGGCAAGGATAAGCCAATTAACGATGCCATAAAAAGTATTAATTTTAGAAAGAAAATCAAAAAAATATTTTAATACGGGAAAAGGCAAAATAATTAAATGTTAACGAAATATTGGCGAGATGATTTTTAGCAATATAAAAATTTTTGGCTGTTTAAACTAGAAATTTGGCTTTAGGCGGCCACGTTGCTCATCCAAGCGAGATGACCGCAAATTAAAAAGCAAATGTTTAAAAAATTGATTTGTATCACGTTGAGAACTTAGAAAAGATTAAAAATAAGTGTATAACAAAATGCTTTCTTCATAAACAATGCGGTTACAATTAAACAAAGCAGGTTAAAGACCAAAAGACCTGCAAAAGTAGTCATTATTAAGGGAAAAAAAAAAAAAAAAAAAGACTTCAGTTGACTAAAAATTAAAAAAAAATATCCGTTAATTATTGGGCTGAGCTGATTTTCTCTTATGAGTCAAGTTTAATTTATTGCGAACTGATGAAAAAAGCTAGCAGTACGATGGAAATGTGAGCGACTTAATGAAAATTGCACTCTTAAACCAGTGGCAAATTCTCCGTACATTATGATACGGAGGTGAATAGCTTTTCAAAGAGTCGTGTAAATTTTCATGCTCAAGGGATCAATTAACTCGAAATAAAACACGGCCATTATAAAAATGGCGCCTAAACGACTATTTTGAAAGTATCTCACACTTTTCTGCAACCAGCATTTCAATATGATAATACACCTTGCTATACGACGTGTGTGGTACGTTTATTTGACTCAAATTGATAGTTACCTATCCATCCTCACGTGCAACTATAACTCTGTAAGCAATCATATATTTTTTCACTTTAAGTTAAATTCCTTATAAATATCGTACAATTTCTTCTTTACCAGACGTGAAAATAGTCCTAATCTCAATCCGCTCGAAAATGTTTAGTCTATAAAAAGGCGGGGGGAGGGTGGAATTATCCAATGCAGAATACATATTTTTATTAAGTAATTGTTTAGATGTAACAAATAGACACTTCTATTTCATATATTAAAATACAACTTGTTTATTTCATATAATAATTTATAACAGAATACAAAGTATATGTTATATTATCTATATAAAGAATGTATTATATCACGTTTAAAAAGAAAGTTTTATGTGGATTTTTATTAAGTATTTCGTAGAGTGTAATAAGGCGAAAAAATAAATCAGAAATGTACGTATATATAATTTAATCTCTTTAGTATTATGAAACATGACAGTTTTATCTGTTTCAACCATTAGTTTTGAAGGTATTACAAATAGAAAAGGTATATGCCAATTTTTCGGCAGTACGGCTTTTCTTTTGCCCTTTAGTGTATATAATTATTTTAAATACTATTAATAACATTTAAATATTAAAAAAAAAAAAAAAAAAAAAAAAAAAAAAAGAGCGATAAAGATAAAAAGATTACTTTGGTATTTTGTGAAAAGCTTCAGATTTATTTCATTGCTAGGGAAATTTTCTCTAAAACTTTTACTCTAAAGGTGTGTAAAGTCACATCTGAAATGCAAGCATAAATCGGTATTTATGACTTACTGATTCAACAATTCGAAGGTCTTTCAAAATCACGCGCTCATTGTAGAAAGTTTAAAGAACGCACCTGTTTGTTGAATAAAAGAGCATGAAAATACTTGACGAAATATTTTAAAAAGAAAAAAAAAATCTGACGTGGACATCTCATGACTTCTTTATACACCCACTGGAATATACATATTGTTGTGAAAATATTGACATTTTTGTGTGAGGTACGGATTCGTAAATAAACAGGCAGGTTCCAACCACGAAAGAAAAAAGAAAAAGACTGAAAAACTGGAAAACTGTTACTCTAACCACAAAAGTTATGATAATAGGATTATATATACCGCCAAACAAATATACTAATTTTTTCGGGAATGGCTTATTAAAGAATCTCTCGTTGGCAAATTCATAGCTTAGAGTTTAATGAAAATCATTCGAGTGTAGATGGTCTACTTTTGTCCTTTTTGCCGAAAATTAGAGGTGAAAAATGATACATTTTACCGAAACAATTAATTCAGTTTAAATTGAGAAAGGATTCACTAATTCTGACTATCCTATTTGTCGCCAAATTTGATCGCTAATCTCGCCAAGTCGCCAAGTTTGTAGCCAACGCTGATTTTGGTTTTGGCATCGATTTTGCGATTTTGCGTCGAATATGGCGACTTGGCGAGCGAATATGGCGAAATATTGTAGTTTAGAGTTGTCAAAGTTTGGAAGCTCTAACTGCAATAAGAAGAGAATTCTAGAATTTTCCGCAAAGATTCATTGGTTTATGGCGCTGAAATAAAGTCTTCAGAAATTCTTTAAATGACAAACAAGACTAAAACAAAATAAAGTGCATTCGTCGACTAGAACCTGCTTATATGCTAAGAATTACTTTCTACTCTCAGAAATGTCGGCAACTTTCATAACAATATCATTACGGTCTGAATATTCATTAAATAAAATGCATTCATCGACTAGAACTTGGGACTTGGTGATACCAACTTAAACATTCTGTTTTTCTTTAATTTTTTACTGGTCCACATTTTGCTTTTGGGTAAAAACCTTCACTCAGATATAAGAGGTATGACATGTTCTTTACATTTCCAAAGTTACTAGGTGAATTGCCAAATACTTTTTGAGATATTTGACAGAACGCCTGAAATAGAAAATTTCTCTTTATTTATAGATAGGTAGCTGTTAGTAGTCTGTGGGAATTTAAACTGTGAATTTAGTGGTTCGTGAAGTCGAAAAGCTTGGCGATCGCTGTTTTAAAGAATGGGGGGGTAACTGAAAGACTATTTTGAAAGACAGCTGATGGATTGCAAGTCAAATCGTAGCTACTACGATGCCTAATTTAATGAAATTAAGATAAAATACGAAGTATTACAGTATAAACTAATTCATTGTGAAACAACTTTTGCCAGACAACATTTTACACTGTAAAGAATAAATATTCAAATCTATTTCTCTTAAGTAAAAGAAAAATTTTTTGAGCATCTTTTATCGCAAAATCAGTAATGATGTCAGTGCAGTGTTGGGCATAATTGATTAAAAAGTAATTGAATTACAATTAAATTACAATTATAATTATTTTACTGTCAATCGATTAACAAGTAATTGGTTACAAATAAATTGAATAAATAATTACATTTATTGAATAAGCAATTCAATTTATTTGCAATCAATCACTTGTTAATCGATTAACAGTAAAATAATTGTAATTTAATTGTAATTCAATTACTTTTTAATCAATTATGCCCAACACTGTGTCAGTGCAATCCGGCTCTCTAGTAAGTCACTCTGTATACTAAGAAATAATAAATAGGAAATTTAGTCTTGTTCCGGTATAGTTCCAAATTTGTTTTTATTAATTTCCATTTGCCAAAGTAACCGTTCACTGCTGCAATTAGATACAATGAACACTGAATACATCCTTCATGCTATTTCTACATTAGGAAACGTAGCTTTGAAATTATTATTTGACGAAATCTATCGTAGTAAATATTCTTTAAATGAGTGCCTCACCAGTGGCTGAGAGCTTCCGTTCTCAAAGCTGTTAAATAGAAAGTGACACGTTCGAACTCAGGTCACATTCGTCGCCCTAGCCATTTGGAGTTTTCCATAGTTTTCTTCCGAAACTCGTGTGAAGGCGGGTTTTTTTTCCTTTAGAAAGAATTCTATTGTGATCCACACAGAATAAATTGCTTCAAATGAAGGAAAAATCTTAGGTAGTTGTTTTCCAGAATGTGACCATTTTAATGATCTCTGTAGTGTAGGGTAGAGGGCCTCCATTCAACATCAGTGTTCCGAGTCTTCCATAAAGTATAGTTGGAAATTGGGCTTTGCTTAAATATCAAAGTTCTTATTAAAACTTTCCATTGTTCTATCATGGTAGTTTTTGCGTTTCTCTCCTCTCAGGCATAATTTGTAAAAATATGAAATTTTGTAAAGGCCCTATTTATGTGGGGGTCCTGGGGCTTCAACCCCTGTTGCCGTCCCCTAAATACGGCCCTGTTAATGGTGCTCTACTTATCGTCGCCGGCAGCCAAAAACCATGTTATTTTATGGGGAAGTTTGTTAACAGAATTACTCTGTTTCTTTTTTTTTTTTTTTTTTTTTTATTCCATGAAAACTAAATGAAAAAAAAAAGTTAAGTAATAAGTAATTTTGTTAACAAATTCCCTCATAGACTAACATGGGATTTGACTGTGGGAGAAGGGGAGTTTGTAAAAGTTAGAGCCTATGATGCTACAGTTTTCAAAAATGTTTTAAGTGAAACATATTTTTTATCTTATTTTAAAAATATTTTAAGTCCTTGAAAAAAAAAAAAAAAAAAACCCTAATAATCCTAATTGTAAATGTTAAATCTCATTAAATATTCTGTCTTTGCAAATATATCTGATTGAAATTTCTTAAAAAGCCATTGTGAAATTGTTGTTTCTCTTTAAGTATTCTTTATTATTGACAGATGGCAGCACCAAACATATATTTTGATTATAGCTCTGGAAAACAATTCCTTTCAGGAATGACTTGGCATAAGATATTTTATAAATTCTTTTTAGCAGAAAAAAAATGAAACATTTTTATGTATGAATTTAATTTTTATATATAATTTTAATTTCATCATCCTAACTGTACCTAATTGAATGTTTTTACACATCCTAGAAACTGTTAATTAAAAATTCTTCGTGAGGAAATTATCTGAAATGCATCACAGTTCATCTGTTTTTTTTTTTTTTTTTTCCTAATTATTATATTACATATTGAGTATATACAGTGTGTCGCACGAGTGCGCCGCGTGAGACATCAACAAATATTGTGATAAGACTTTTAGGTGTTGTTTGGCGGCGGTAAGAACTTGGGGGGGGGCCCTATCGCTCCCACAAAATCTCTTAAATAAATAAATAAAAGAAAGAATGCTTCAGTTTTTTAATAGTTCACTCCCATTTATAATTTATAAAATTATAGATTTGTTAATAAAATAAAATAAATAAATAAATAAAATAATAAAAAACATATAATATAATACAATAAAATATATATTGGGTTGTTCGGAAAGTAATTTCGTTTTTCTCAGCAGAATACTTATTATTATTTTTTTTTTCACTCCATCTTCACAATTAAGCTGCATTACCATTATATATTGTGACAGCTGATATAGCAAGGCTTGCTTGTGAAAAAGTTCGTTTTATTCTGCTCAATAGGTTTTGATTGGTGCCCTATCAAATAAAGAAAACCGGAAGCGACATTTTCGGCATAATTTTGTTTTTGCTATCAAAAAGGTGAAAATACTATTCAAACAAGGAAAACGTATACGATGTGTACACAGAAAATTTATTTAAAGAACGCCAGTGTCAAAACTGGTTTACCAAGTTTCGTTCCAGCAATTTTGACGTTGAAGATGCATTACGTTCTGGAAAACCAGTTTATGCTACTAAAGAGAAAATAAAGTATTGGTTTACGAAAACTGCCAAATAAGAACTCGTGAGATTGCTAAGAAACCGACCAAAGCGGAGAATATATAATTCAATAAAATATTTATACAATATAAGAAAATCGTCTTTCATTTTCAAAGGAAAAAACGAAATTACTTTCCGAACGATCCAAGAATAAAACATTTATATTAGGAATTTTTTTCATACTTCAGATTCAATGACGAAACTGACAAAAGTTACACAATTTATTTATTCAAGATATCTCCCTGTATGGGACATGTATAGAATTTTCATTGCTTTCAAAGTAAAATGATTAAGTATTATTATTGTAGTTCAGATAATCTCTCCTAATACTTTACTTGCAAAACAATCACTTTTTTGGGGTCACTTAAGTCCCGAGGCTATCTCTCTCCGCGTGCCTCGAGGGCCTTTTATCGCTGCCAGTCGTTGATATAGTGGATGGTTGCTTGTTGGGTTAAGGTCGATTGAGGTTAAGACTAGGGTCCTAGGCCTATGGGTGGAGTGTCCTCCGCGGGGGTCATTTTTAGGACTCCCAGCCCGTATATACGCAAGTTTCAGAGGAAACCACGGAAAACTCCGAATGCCTAGGACGATGAGCGCGACCTGGGATCGAATTCGGCACTTCCCGTCTGCCAGCTTTCAGAGCAAAACCGCTGGGACACTTCTGGGGCGATTCATATAGTGATTAAGAACGATTGTCTACAGCGATAAGGCCTATGTGGGATTTTCTAAAATAGCCGGAAAAGCTCGAAAAATTCTTAATGGCTAGGTCGACGAATGTGACCGGGGGAATCGAGCCCTGCACTTCAAACTACTAGCTTCGAGGGCAGGACCTCTGGGCCACTGGTGGGCAGAGAATTTAAATGTATGTGATGTTAGAACTGTCTACATTTGGGACCTATGTCGGGGTAAATGTTTTCTGTGGTTGTCTTCCGTGTGGGATGCCCTCCGTGGGATTATTACTATCCCGTATTCACGTGAGTTTCGAGGAAAAATACGAAAACTCCGGAAAACTAGTACTAGGCCGATGAGCGACTGAAATGATAAGTTTGAAATATTTTTAAGTTATTTTAATACTGGAATTTAAAAAATAAATTTAAAATTAAAATAAGTGTTTTTCTACAGAACATACAATGAGGAAAATGAAATATGTCAGAAAACAAAAAAAGTTATGGTGTTAAAACTAGTTTTGCAAATTGTATAAAACATCGAATTGAAAGATTAATTTTAACATCTGAACTATTTTAAAGTTTTCTAATGTAATTAAATTCTTTGATGTGGATAGTGTAATGGTTAAGGCCAAATGATTGCACATAGGTCCTAGCTATAAGCCCTAGGATATTTTTTTAGGGGGTCATAGCTCGTAATTACCCGTATTTCGAAAAAAAAAAAAAAAAAAATCTATGCAAAAATTCGAACGAGTATGACCTGGGATAGAATATGGCATTTCTCGTCTACTAGCTTCGAGAGTAGCATCTCTCGGCCTTATTGTTGAGGCGCTTTAGAGCGAGTCTCTGTATTGAATACTTTATAAATCTTTTTTAAAATTTCTGGTATTAAAACTAAGAAGAGACCCCCACATGAGGTGTCTTAAAATGCTCATCTCAACGATATATTTCAAAATTTGCAAATATCTCACGCTATGTTGCAAGCGGAACACCCTAGATACTACGTATTAAAGCACGAGTACAAATTTCTAGCCGCCTAAGTAGCCAATGTATCAGTTACTAAATCTATTTTTGCAAATTTTTATTGAAGACTAATTAATTAGTTAATTAATTATTTAAAATAATATTTCCTATTACTTTTTGATTTATTATGTTTTCTATTCAGTTCACCATGAGAATCCTGAAAACTAGATTTTAAAATAAAATAAAATAAAATAGAGAAAGAAGAAGAGATTGTGTTAGTAGGTGTTGTTGTGGCCAATTGTCCAAGCAAGGGATATAGGTATCGGTGGGATTCGAACCTGGCATTTCCCAACGACCAGGTTCGAGAACAGAACCTTTCGTATACTGGTTGGGCATTTGTTCCAGATTTCCGAAATTCAAGGCGTAATTGTTTTCTTTGTGTATAGCATATTGCTGGGAGCAACTTGTCATCAGGTTTTAGCTTGCTTAGTTTTCTGCATAAGGAATGACAACATTTTCATTTTAAAAGTCATTTTATATCATAAATGTCAAGTACTTAATTAAGGTAGATTGGAGAAAGACGCCGTAGTTTTTGTTTAATATTTCTGTAAAATCCATTGTTGTATGGTTACCATTAAACAATGAGAAATTGCGGGGAAAACAGCAGCAACAACAACAACAACAACAACAAAAAATAATAATAACATTGGCTTTGGTTGTCGGCGAGGTTACGTATTGTACACTCTTAATATATAAACGACAAAATAAAGATATTAATATTTTAATACTGTTTAATATTATTTAAGCGAAGTTATTAAGAAAGAAAAAAAAGTAAGAAATTTCAATATTTCCAAAAACTATGATTGAATTATACGTTTATAGGTTTACATAGGGCCTCAAAAAATATTCAGACACATTATAGGACATAAGAAAAAATTTTATGAAGTGCATTTTAAATTGTGTTATGAGTTTTGTTTTTTTAATAGTATATTAAGTTTTGTTATAGTATATCTTTCGTATATAAATTTTTGACGATATACAGTTATATACAAAGGTAGTTTAATTTACATTTTCTATTTAAAAGTAAAGCTAAAGGGGTAATTTTTGTAAAAAAAAATTCTCCATAGTTAAAAACAAAATGCATTTTACACTGGGAAAAAATTCTGTAACTGACATCTAGAATCTAAACTGTGGCTCTAGAAAAAATAGTTCCATGTCGTCATTATAAATTCTAGTGCCCTTTGAAAGCCAGTTCCAGAAACCCCTATTAGATTTCTAGAGTGTTAGTCTATATTAAAGAGATCAAACTTATTTAAAAATCTCTCTAAATAAATGCGAATACAAGAGGCGAGTTTTAGCAACTATATATAATCTTGGATTATGACCCAATTCTAGAAAATCAAGAGAAAATTTTCAGAAATACAAAAGATTCAGAGTATTCAGAATATTGTTTTCTGATATAGAATTGTATAGACTAGAAATTCTCGATCATTTATTCTATTCAGTTTATTGGCGTGCCTTATACGCGTAGCTCAGAAATCTATATTTCTAATTAAGGGATTTAGAAAATGACCACTTATTCGTTCTAGATGAAGGCGGTATATATATTTTTTCCCTCAGTGTAAGGTGCTGTCACGGGATAAAATACAATGAAGGTTAAAACTCTTTTCTCCCTCTTACAATTTTCCAATCTCCGGTCTTGAAATCCCATATAACTCTATGGTGAAAAATTGTATATGAGATAACTCATTACCTAATGCATTTTTTTTTTTTTTTTTTTTTTTAAATTCTGTTTTTACATTTGTAAAATTCACAACTACTATATATTAGCCCTCGTTTTCTAAATATTGATTTTTTAAGATTTAAAAATTCTAATTTTGAGGTTAAAAATGAGAAAAATTAATTAAGTGCATTTTTCTAATTTTTAGCTGTAAAATGAAATATAAAAAAATTAAACAATCAGTAGCTTATTAGCCGTTTTGATGCTACTTGTGAGTATTATACCTAAAGTATATAAGTTTTGGAAAACGAGTATTACTAATATGACTGTTGTGTACTATCTGAATATGGGAAAATTTGTTTCCATAAATACTCATTACCTAATGAATATTTTTCAAGTCTGTTTTCATATTCAGAAAATTCATAAGCGTTAAATTAGGACTTACTTTCCAAAAATTGATTTTTTAAATTTTTAGTATTTCATGTTGTTACTAAAAAATGAGAAAAATGCACTTTATGAAAAATCGCATTTTTGAACTCAAAATTAAAATGTAAAAATGTAAAAAAATCAATTTTTCGAAAATGGGTATTAATTTAACGGTTATGAATTTTCTGACTGTAAAAACGTAATTAAAAAAAAAAAAAAAAAAAAAAAAAAACGTGGGATTTGGTGACTACAAACGGGGGAATTGTAAAAGGGAGTTAGCAGCTTTAAACCTGGTGCTAGAAGACAGTTGAAATAAGTTTTATAATGTAAGGAAACTGCATGAATTTTGTTTCTCATTTGGTTTCAACCAATGATATTCTTTCTAAATATGATGTAAAATAAGTCAAAACTTTGTACGGCAACTTTATAAAATTTAGTATTTGATCTCTCTCTCTCTCTCTTAAAAGTAGATAAATAAATAAATAAATAAATAAATAAATAAATAAATAAAAGAACTTAAGCACGAGTTAAGCATTATTTAGCGAAATACTAATATTCCAATTTTTATAAATGAAACTTTAAATTTTAAAAAACATTGAAATTGCTATGCCTTTTATTACAGCATATTTTCGATCTTATTAAAAAAAAAAGTCTATATTAAATTTATTTACCATCAAATTTACAACATAATTTATAAAAGAATCAAGAGATGAGTAAAGCTAGATCGGTAAGTTCGTAGTTTTTACAAGTCTAAGAAGTATAATAATAATAATAATAAAATATTTATTTTCAGTGTTTATTTATCTTACGCTAAGCAGAAATACTGGTTTTAATGTTTTATCCATAAATATTAATTATTTTTAATATTCATCTTTAAGGTTATTTAATTGTGCTTTAAAATTCAGAACAGAGTGCTTAATGTCATGGGTGTATGGGAATGGGTTAAGAGCGGACAATACCTAATCTCGCCGGCAGCCTTCGCCCATGTTATTCTATGGGAAAATTTGTTTACATAATTACTCATTACCTAATGAATATTTTTCAATTCTGTTTTCACATTTAGAAAATTCATAAGCGTTAAATTAGTACTTGTTTTCCAAAAATTGATTTTTTTAAATTTTAGTATTTCATTTTGCGATTAGAAAATGAGAAAAATGCATTTTGTGAAAAATTGCATTTTTGAACTCAAAATTAAAATGTAAATATAAAAAAAAAATGAATTTTTCAAAAATGAGTACTCATTTAACGGTTATGAATTTTCTGACTGCCAAAACAGAATTTAAAAATATTCATTAGGTAATGTGTAATTGTAGCAACAAATTTTCCCATAGAATAACATGGGCGATGGCTGCCGGCAAGGTTAGGTATTGTCCGCTCTTGAGTGAGATTTACATAAATCCTGCACATCACAGGCACATCAGTCAGATTCTCCCTTTCTTTATCCCCATATAATCATATGGGGTTTTTATTGCTTTGAACAATAAGGATATCTCATTCAAAAATGGAGTTTTTCGAATCACATTTTTCGAACATGTTGCTTTCGATTACATTTTTACTTTCTTCTGTATGTAATATAGAGAAAGTATTGGATTCGTGAAAATTTTCGAACTCCGGTTTTCGATGGATTTCTGAACACGATTTGATAGTTTTTAGAAAATGTCTGTCTGTGTTTATCATGAATTTTGTGACGTTGTATCTCACGAACCAATGAGCGAAATTTAACCAAACTTCTTATTCAGTTGGACCCTAACATAAACTGGTGCTGGTTAGATTTGGGGATGAATCGCTCAACAGGTGGCGCTGTAATCGCATTTTTTCTAAATTTTTAACATGGCAGTATAGGACAAAATTTCGTATAAATGTACATAATGAAAGTTATTTTTAACTTGTGATTGTAAAATTAATATGAATTATTGATAATAGTAGTTGTTAACTAGGAAAAAAATTTTGTGCATGTGGGGGCATTGCTTCCCTCCCTGGGGGGAAGTACTCCCCCGGGGAAGGGGGGTAAATTTTCAACATGGGTGTCTTTCGAAAGGTCTCGTCAATACCTTTAAAACGAATGGTTGAACTATAGATATGTGATAATTTAAAACAAAGTTATCAATTTTCTTTTACTGTTAACGAAAAAAAATCTTTTTTTTTTTTTTTTTTTTTTTTATTGAGAAAAAAATGGATATTTTTTTTGGATACTTAGTCTTATACTACTCCTCTAATACTGAAATCGTCTGCATTATCATGGAAGATAATTTTTTAAAATAATGATTTTACATTATTTTTACTGAGTGAATTTGTATAGGAAAATATAGAAGAAAGTCATGTGGTGGCCACAACATACTAGTTTGAACATCACTTCGTCGTTTTTTGCTTAGTAAGCAATTTTTCGAAAATAAATAAATAAATAAATAAATAAATAATAAATAAATAAATAAATAAATAAAATATTTTATTTCACTGAGTAAACTTGGGGCTTTAATTTTAAATCTCGCAAAGAAATATTTGAATTATTATTGTTTTTAAATTCTTCATTGAGATAAAAAGCGACATGTTCAAAGAGTCCTTATTCAAGAAACTGAATATCAATATATATATATGAATATGAAGGAACAGAAATCGCATAAAATTACATGGAAAGGGTGAGAGTAACTCTTCAACGTAAGTGATAAAGACGTGAAGAGAATGGCGGTCTTTCTGGAGTGTCGGGGCCGGTATTTACGCGAGAGTTTCTCAAAAAATCATGGATAACTCAAAGCCCTACTCCGACGAGCGCGAAATGAATTTGAGTCCGACACCTCCCGTCCATCGTTTTAGAAAGCATGCCTTCTTCTTATTTTCATAAGATAGCTATCTAAAGATACTTTTGGTCATATCTCACTTTAGAAAGCAGACCGTCTTCTTAATCTCATAAGACACCTAGCTAAAGATACTTTAGGTCATGTCTCATTTTAGAAAGCAGACCCTCTTCTTAGTTTCATAATATAGCTATCTAAAGATACTTTAGATCATGTCTTTTAAATGTAGGGTTTTACAAGATCTAATAGGTAGAGAAAAATTGTACGATGATGTGTCAGTTTTTTTCTTTGAATTTTATAAAAGTTGCTATTTAAAAAATTTCAGTTAATATCTTTTAAGTTTAATATTAACCTTTAAGTCATTAAATCACCTTTTAAAATCCATATATATATATAAAAGGTATGTGTAGATGATAAGATCAGATTATATAAATTTCATCCTTTGGTAAAGAAAAACGTAGCATGATTTGTTCGAATTTTAAATAGAAATCTTTGAGCTTTAGTAAAGTTATATCTTTAAAGATCTCAAGTTATATTCATTAATTATTTCTAATATTCATCTTTAACCGTTTTTAAAAATCTCGAAAGGACACTCAGTCTCATAAGAAAAAAATTCAAAGATACTGAGTAAGACATTTTCACGTTGCATTCGTGTCCCCATTTTCCTCCGGATGAAGGGTGTAGAGATTATGATATTAGGGTTAAGGTCAATGCATTTTCTGTACTGCAAGCTCTCTTCTACTTCTAGTAATATTTTATTGCCTAATGTTATTCTATAATGTTACATAATGTTATGTTATATTGACAGTGAAATAATAATATACAAAATTCAAAATAGGAAATGTCATAGTGAAACAATTGAAAAAAATACGCTTTTTGCTTTGGAAACAATCAAAAGAAAATTTTAAAATTTGCATTGAATGGATCAGAGGTCATTCCGGAAATTTTAGTAATGCAAAAGCAGACGAACTTGCTAAAGGAGCGTCTGATTAAGATTTTCCGTCAAGTTTTAAAAAGATCCCAAAATCTTTTTTAAAAAAGGCAGAAATTTCAACAGGCAATAAGTTTAGGGCAAACTGGGTGGTCTTCAACTCATAAAGAAGTTTTTTTTAATTGGTGCAAGAAAGGCTTAATAGAAATCTGAACTACACATTTAAACTCACCCAAATTCCTTCTGGACACGCCAGAACTAATGACTACCTATTCAGATTCAAATATGTTGATATGATCAGTGCTCTCGTGATCAGGATGAAATCCAAAGCATGGAACACATTTAGTTGTCCTGTCCTCTTCTCGATCCATATAGATATGAACTATACAAGTAATGTGATTATGAGTGGAATATCCTGGTCTCCAAAATTTGAAATCTTAATCAGATCTGACTGTTTTTCTTTGTTTCTACGCTTTATTAATAACATTACTTTCTTGGATTTTTTAATTTTGTTATCTTTATCTTTATTTTTGAATTTAAATTTTATATTTTATTTGTTTTAATGCATGTAGTATGACTATTTGTCCATGGAGCATGCTGTAATAAAGTTAGTTTTATATATAAAAAAAAAAAAAAGAGATCCTATGCCTGGATGTGTCCTCTCTGGGGTCTTCCTAAGGGGTTCTAGCCTGTATTCCTGCATGTTTCGGAGAAAAACACATAAAACTCCGAATGGCAAGGCCAATGAACACAACTTGGGTTCGAACCTGCCACTTCAATACTCTCAGCGCTTGAGAGAAGAATGTCTCGGCTACTGGTGGGGATCACCCGATGAAGGACAGTGTTTTATTTTATTCCTATCCGAAACGATTGTTGATTGCTTTTACAATTTATAGCTTTATATTTTAAAATGATACTTTGTCATTCCCCCCCCCCCCATTTTTTTTATCTCATGAAAATATTTTTTATATTCATTAGTATTTTCAAATCTTTAACTTATTATAAACTTGTATAACTTCTATAACTTATCATAAACTTATTAATTTATTCACACATTGTTAGATGTCCGTGCATTGCAGCTTACGTTACTTTATCTACTCTGCAACATGTTATCAGAGAGATTAAACACTTGAAGAAGAATAATTTGAACCTTCTCTTTCAACTAGGCTTTCCATCTTTCTTCAATCCCGCATAAATGTATTTAGCAAGATAAGAGCATCTCAAACTTTTTTTTTTCCTTTCTACGCCCGGACATTAAGTTCTGTCCCTATAATTAGGTATTGCACGACGGCTAAGACAGGGTGGACATTAAGGGCTATTCGTCACGTGACGCCTGTCCGTTTGAATCCATATTTCTCGAACGAATGCCCGGAGAAGTAGGGGCAGGATGATTTTTTTTCTTCTTTTATTTTACTATTATTTCTTTCGGCAGTCATCTTTCAAGCTTGCGCCAATGGACAATGAGTGACCAGCGAACTGAACACTTCGCTCTCTATGTCTAGGTCGGTTTTCTATTCTCTTCCAAGAAGATTTTTCTTTTTCTCTTAATATAAGATAAGGAAAAGAAGAAATGCTGATAGATCAATCGTTTTCTGTTAAAAAGAAAAAAAATCAGCCTGCGTAATTCTACAAATGTTTCTCATGCAATTTTAAATTTACATATCTCAACGACAAGTAGTTTAACTTTTTGAAGTATGGTGGTAAACATTATATACCACCTTTTCTTTCTTTCTGTTTTTTTTTTTTTTTTTTTTTTTTTTTTTTTTGTATATCTCATTATCTTGTTCAAAAATTAAATTTTTCTAATTCTGGTTATTGAATTACACTTTTTTGAATAAATCGTCTTTTAGTTTAGTGAGCAATTTTTTAAAAAGTAAATTTGAACAGTTTATTTTATTAAGTAAACTTAAAACTCTATTTTTTAATCTCTAAATATATATATATATATATGTACACATACACATATATAGATGTATATATATATATATATATATATATATATATATATATTTAACTTCATTATTAAAAAAAAAAAAAAAAAAAAAAAAAGAAAAAAAAAAAAAAAGTTCACTAAACTAAAAGGCGACATCTTCAAAGAGTAATTATTCCAAAAACAGAATTCGAAAAACTTAATTTTTGAATTAAAAAAAAAAAAAAAAAAAACTACATCTAAAATATTTACATTTCTACACTAACATTTATAGTATGTACACATTTAACTAAGATATCTCAATTAATACCTATAACATCTAGACATCTACGCACCCATTTCAATTACATATATTCCTGTAATTTCATCAGTCTTAGGGCCTTAGTGAATGCAGTAGGAAAGAACTTTAAAGAAATTAAAAATATTATGACTACATTTTTTACTTTTTATTATTTTTTTTCTTAAAAATTAAACGTATTGGATGTGTTATGTATTAACCAGAAATAAACACTTAAAATCGCTGTAGTGATCAGCCTCATACTAAAATGTCCCAGTCCGTCGTCAATTGCCCACTGCGTAACTCTAGTACTTTAAACACACTCAACCCAAACTTCAATCACTCTAAAATGTTTTTAAACACGGAGATTTCATTTACAGTTCAATTTACGGCTGTATTCACCAGTAACTTCAACTACCGGTTTTTGACATCTGACATTTATTTGACAGCTTTGAGACCTGTAGTTAGAATGACTTTCGTCTTGATTGATCCATATTACAGAAATTCACAGAAACAAGTGCACACAATATTTTGTAGACAGAGGACATCACAAGCATCCACGCCCGCACTAGGATTCGAACCTGGGACCTGAAGATTCAGAAGGCAGCACCCTACCGACCGAACCACCAGGCCTGTTCAACCAACACCTCCTGTAATAATGCCTCCGAGCTGAGCTCTACGTCATGGAAGATCGGCCGATTTTATCCAATCAACGCTTCCTATGATACATGTTGGATCGTGGGGATTGGATGAAATCGGCCGATCTTCCGTGACGTAGAGCTCAGCTCGGAGGCATTACTACAGGTGGTGTTGGTTCAACTACCGGTTAAACGTAGAGACACTACGTAATAAGAGACTGGACATTGACCCGCCAGCCCATCCGCCATGTTTGTTCAAGCTGTTATATGCGATGCCATTACGCTCTGCAAATTTTCAAATGACACTCTACAAGGCATTCTAAAGATAAATAAAAATGTGTTATTGAGATTTTAATTAAAAGAAAAGTGTCAGACACTGGTAAAATAAAATTACATTCTACGGCGATCGACTGAATTTTGAACGAACATCCGCCATATTTGTTCAATGTCCAGTCTCTCTCTATCCAGGGTCCCTAGTTAAACCCAAAAAACTGAAAAGCGTATAAATTCAGGGTACAACATTACAGCAAAACTGACGCGTTGATTTTGCCATCTAGCGGCATTGTTACTTTTCAGATTTTTTAGCTGAAACTAACCAATCAAAGATCATATGAAATCCTCGACGTTAGATGGCAGTAGCAGCGTGCCAAATTTTGCTGGAAAAGCTACACCTTGACTTTAGACACTTTTTAAACTTTTGCATTGAACCGGGAGTTGATGTTAATGGTGAATATGGCCGTTAAAAACGTATAATACACAGGTAAAAAAAAAAAAAAAAAAAAAAAAATCTGTTTTATATTAGAAATTTTATTTAATAAACAGTAAGATTATTCTTTGCCTCTAATTACCTGAAACCTATATAGTTTCTTTGTTGAATAAAATTTCTGGTGTTAAAATCGCTGTAATGATCATCCTCACCCTAAAATGTCCAAGATCGTCGCCAATTACCCATTGCGTAGCTCTGATTTGTTAAACATACTCAACCTCAATTTCAACCGCACTAAAATGTCTTTTAATAGGAAGATTTCATTTACAATTCAAACGTTAAACACATTCAACTTCATCTTTAACCGCACTGAAATGTCTTTTAACTCGAAGATTTCATTTACAGTTCAATTTTCGGCGTAAAATACACAGGTAAAAAAAGAAAAAAAAAAATGTTTTATACCAGAAATTTGAATAAAATGTATGGATATTCGTCGCTTCCGAGTACCTAGAAAATTATAATAATTTCACTGTTGAAAAAAAATTTCTGGTGTTGAAATCGCTGTACTGATCATCCTCACGATAAACTATCTCGACTAAAGCCAATTGCCCATTGCGTAGCTCTAATAAGTTAAACGCACTCAATTTCAACTTCAACCGCACTAAAGTGTTTTTTAATAGAAAGATTTCATTTACAGTTCAAACGTTACACTGTAAAAAAAATCCCGTAAGATTTCGGGGAAAGGCCGGCAGCAGAGGTTCCAGACAAAGCCCGTTAAAAGAAACGCTTAGACCGTAAATTAAGTATATAATAACCTTAAATTACGTTACTTGCCTGTAAAAAAACATTTTGCCCGTAAAACCAATGTTTTTTTACGGGCTTTGTCTGGAATCTCTGCTGTCGGGCTTTCCCCGCAATCTTACGGGATTTTTTTTTTTTTTTTTACAGTGTAAACGTACTCAACTTCACCTTCAACAACGGAGGTTCTTCACCTTCAACACAGAGATTTCATTTACAATTCAATTTTCAAGCATAATACAAAGGGGAAAAAATTGTTTTTTAATAAAGTTTCTGCTGTTGAAATCCTTGAAGTGATTAGCCTCACACTAAAATGTCCCAGACCGTCGCAAATTGCTCACTGCGTAGCTCTAGTGCGTTAATCACACTCAACCTCAGTTTCATTCAACCCCAGTAAACTGTGTTTTGACGAGGAGATTTCATTTACAGTTCAATGAATTTATTTGCCCTGGATTATATGCCGTAAAGTAAGGTATTTTTACAATATGAAGTGTAATTTAGAATTTGCGTTCAAAACTTTAAAAGATAGTAGAACACGTTACGACGTACGTTTTTGGACACAAAACTTGTTTAATCAACCATAGTATTACGGTTTCTTATCTCAAGGAGTACCAAGAATTTCGCTAATAATTTTAACAATAGTTAATTATTTTTCAGCGATATTTTCAGTGCTTGCTTTGGTTTGCATAAAATATTATAACATCAAGAAATTTACTGAAAGTGCATATTCTTTAAATGAATGATACCGTGTGTACTGTCAGCACATTTCAAAAATAAGCGAGCATCTCAATAATACTGTCTAAAAGTAAATTGTGATTACTTGCAGCACGCACCATTTCAACACATTTCACTTAAAGAAGGTAAGTGCAATATTGTTAGCAATTTTAAATATCTTCATTTTATTGTTAAACTAGCAGGATTTGTGCGCTTCGCTAATCACTAATAAATTAAAAATTAAAACTAATTTTTTATATTACTTTATAAATAAAAACTTTATGAAAAAAAATTAATACATTTTTTTTTTCGTGGTTATTTTCAGCATACCAAAATCATGGCCAAATACCCATACAGTCGTTAATCTATAAAAATAAAGCAAAGAGTTTGTCGGAGGACCACTTCTATTTTTGATTAGTCTAGATTGAACTACTTTGGTGATGAAAGCCGGCCATTTTTTTTTAGTAAAACTGATTAATTTTTCTAAAAGGTACTGCATAGATGTTATACTTTTTTAAAAGAGTTCTAAAAACTGTTCATTTTTTGTGGGGACACTATATACATAAATTTATTAGATTTAAAGATATTACGTTGCAAAGTTTCACAACGCGATATCATTCAATTGCTTTTGATGAATGTCGCGCATTTTTTTTTTTTTTTTTTAGTAAAAACCGACGAATTTTTTAAAAAGATACCGTATATATGTTATACTTTTTTAAAAGAGCTCTAAAAACTGTTCATTTTTTGTGAGGATACTATCACTATATACATCAAGTTATTAGATTTAAAGGTATTACATTGCAAAGTTTCACAACAGGATATCATTCGATTGCTTTTATCTTAACATAAGAGTCTAATATTAAACAAAAAACAGTCTAATATTAAAGAATAATGAATAACTTTTTTAAAAATTACCAGTTTTGCAGTTCTAAGAGCTGCAATTTTTAAATTACAGCGTACTTTTTTCCCATTCATAATCCATTAAATGGATGATATTCCTGTGACGTCACAGTAGGTAAAATCGCCGAACACGTGGCCGATATTTTGTAAACAAACTAGATTCAAGATGCCATTTTATTGTTACGCATAACATTTTCCTAAATATTTCTCCAGTGAAACTTCAAAATCAGATATTTGTTCAAACAAGAACAAAAGAGAAATGTAAACAACTGAATCGAATGATAAAGTTAAGAGTATTCCATATCGTAAAATTGCAGAACATTTTATGTATACACACACACACACACACACACACACATATATATATATAATGAATAAAAGATTAATAAGAACATTTTATACACACACACACACACACACACACACATATATATATAGACATCAAAGCTTAAATAATTAGAATTTCAATCACTTTAATAAAGGAATTTATTAAATGGAACATCCATTTAAATTTGTTAACATCGCCACAGTTCACATGGCAACTTTTAATATTACATATGTTGATTAATATTAAAGTATATTACTAAAACTGGATTAAAAACAAAATAAAGATATCACTATATCACTCTTACTTCAATTTCATATAATCTGTAAATCTTATAAATAATATTGCAAGATAAAAATTTGCAAGCCACACTGCTTTGCTATGGTAGAGTTGAGGATTGTTTGCCTAACCAGCTGATATTCTTGTAGCCTCGAACCCAAAGTGGGAATATGGTCCATTCGTAAACAATTGTTGATTCATTCTTTAGAATCATTCACATAAGACCATAGAACATTGTTGCAAAACGGAAGAAATATTTTATTTTATTTAATTTGTAATGTGTTATTTTGACTTTTTGACCTTAAAAGGAATTTTTAATTATGTTACAAAGCCCAAAATGTGATATAAAAAGTAAATAGTGATTCAATTCTTTTGATAAGTCATTTAAATTTAGTGACCAGCGAAGCGAGCGTAGCCTGCTAGTAATATCTAAATCATATTTAATTATTTGGATTTCATTATGTTGATTAGAAACACGATTAATTTAAAATAAACTAAATATATATTCACATTTGTTTACGTACAATAAAATGAAGAGGGGGGGGGGCAGACTGTAAAGGGATTAGACTGTAAGATTAATTGTAATTAATATTTAAATAAATAAATCAAAATAATGTATTTAAAATGGGAAATGATATTTTTACTTTTTTATTACTATACACATTTAAATTTAATAATATTAAAGCTTTATAATGTCAGTTTTATAAGAAAATTGTGATGATACATGTTTAACATTTTATTTTATTTTATTTTATTTTATTTTTTGTTCATGAGTTTTTCTTTTCTTTTCTTTTTTTTTTTTTTTTTTGTTTAATGTTTAAAAATTAATAAAAAATTGTAAGTCTTTTACTTTTATTGGTATCAGCTTGGAATTACAACTCAAAAAAAAAAAAAAACTCGCATAAAACATATGTATCTTAAAAATGTAATGGGAATATCGAAAATTTATAGGTATGTTCTAAACCAGCAGTCATTTTTTTTTTCTTTTTTTTTAAATCACAGAGAGAGAGAGAGGAAAAAAAAAAAAAAAAATAATAATGGGGGTGCCATATTGTATTCTGTACGTCAAAAGCAGGCACCTTCTTTTATTAGCATAGAGTTATGGTTAAAATTATTGGTTTGTCTTAGGAAAAAAAAAAAGAAAAAGAAAAAGAAAAGAAAGAAAGAAAAGAAAAGAAAAATAACGGATGTGATCCTTATTTTTGCCGGTACAATAATGACTTGAATATTTTAAAATGCAGTGAAGAATCGCTGATTAATCGCTGCGTATTTTCAGTGTATCTCCTGATGTTCTAACACCTAAATTTTCGGGAAAAAAAAAAAAAAAAAAAAAAAAAAAAAAAGAGAAAAATGTCATACTTTAGTGCGTGATAAACTTTCATTTGGCTTGGAATGAGACATCTGAGCTTTGACTAAATCAGTAGATTTTGTAAGCTTGGTTTACTATAGGGTTTATTTTTTTAAACCTGTTTAGTGCATATTATTATTTTTTTAATGTTTGAAGAATAATTTTCAATTAATGTATCTTTATTTTACCATGTCATGTCATTTTACCAAGGGAGAATATAAGGACCGGAATTCACTTTAGGCACATTTTATCAACAGCCAAAATCATTTAAATGTAAAATATTTGAACTATTTGATAGAAGAATTATTTAAGTAATTACGTAAAATAATTACATTTACTTTTTTTTTTACTTTCTTCTATGATCAATAGAAGAAAGTATTGGATTCGTAAAAATTTTCGATCTCAGGTTTTTGATGGATTTACACGTTTTGAGAGTTGTAGAACACGATTTCACTATTTTTAGAAAATGTCTGTCTGTGTGTGTGACAAAATTTTGTGGCAACTGTATCTCAGGAACTACTGCACAGAATTTCATACAAATTGGTATGTAGTTACACCTTGACCTAAATTAGTGCCTATCAACTTTTGGTAAAAACTGTCTTTCAGGTTGCGTTGCCATCCCGCTTTTTCTAAATTTTTAACATGGTGGTATAGGACGAAATTTTGTATAAAGGTGCATAAAAAGAATTATTTTTTAATAATCATTATGGAATTTACAAGAATTTTTTATTATACAGATAGTCAACCGGATTTTTTTTGTATTTGTTGGAGCATCGCCTCCCCCCCCTGAGGGGGAAGTCCCCCCTTGAGGGGAATAAATTTTCATGATGGGCGTCTTTCAAAAGAGCTCGCAATACCTTTAAAATGAATGCTTGAACCATCGATCTGCGATAATTTAAAATAAAGTTATCGTTTTTTTTTTCGTTTTATCAAAATAATAATAATAATAATAATAATATCGAGAATAAAATGAACTTATTTTGGGTATTTAGTGCTATACTACTTCTCTAATATGGAAATCGTACTGCATTATCATGGAAGATAATTTTATTAAATAACGATTTTAATAAATTATTTTTACTGAGTGAATTTGCATAGGAAAATATAGAAGAAAGTGATGTGGTTTCCAAAACATTCTAGTTTTAATTATCACATTGTAAATAAAACAAATTGTATCATAAAAGAACAATAATATATAAGTAAACTTTCTTTCTTTTTACATCCATATAAATACTGATTCAGAAGAGAGCAGATTACTTTGTAAAAGAACATAGCAAAAAAAAAAAAAAAAAAGATCTGGTGTGTCATTCACAAAACTTTCTCTTATCCTGCATTTTAATATTATAAAGAAAGAGTACATATTAGAGGGTAAGATAATAAGCACTGTATATAAACCTATGTTAAAAAGAATTCGAATTAATTTTAGGAACATTTTTATTTGACAAATAATTCTGTGTGAGGAAGGGATATCACCCCCCCCCCCCCCTTAACCAAGCGTTTGAATATAATACGTACCTATAAAGAGAATTCAAGGCTCTTATTAAATTTACACGCTTTCTCCAAATTATCTAGACAACTTTAATCTGCAGCACTCCTTGAAACAATCAAGCTTGATTAAACATTTCAAGTACAGTAACCTCATATGAATTTCAAAATATACAATATTTGAATTGCCTGCAATTATTTGTTTTTAAATTACTCTCATAACAGACGTACCTAAAGATAAGCCATTAAAAACTTGGCGTTAGTATTCATGAAACTTCAGAACGCGTAATCGTAAAAAAAAAAAAGAAAAAAAAAACTGAAGTTTAACTTAAAAATACTTTAATTACAATATGGACATGATGAATTAATTTTCGTTTCTGAGCACTTTTCCTGTATTTCCAAGTACATTTATCTGTATTCTATTCTTTCGGACAGTCCTGTAAACGAATGAAGAATGACTTTCGTATCACATTTTGCACCTTTTATGCATATAAAAAACATCTGTTGATTTGATTTTGTTCAGTGCAGCCTATAGACGTTAAACTGCACCTACCAAAAATTTCATTCATAGGCGTAATGTATTTTAATTCTCTTGGATGAATCATTATGTAATACACGAACGTTATCCCATTAGTTAAGCATCAATATATGATACAGATTTAGAGCACCGAGTTTTGACATTCTGTTATCATTTGTTTTTGAGATATACTGATAATAGACACATATAGATGCACATCCTATATGAGGCACCACTAAAAAACTGATTTTCGGTTTCATGAGACCTCGAAACGTGTAATATAACAAAAACTCATTTTGAAAAATTTGACCCCAAAACAATACTTTTTTTCTACCATATATATCGGTAACAGAAAGTAATTATTACATAGGACATAATGACGACCCAAAACAAAACATATTGAAAACTAGCTCGAAAATTTTATATAATATAATTAAATAAACAAATAAATATCTACCAATATATTGATCCCACAACGTTCAGATAAAACATATTCTTTATGTAAATGTTTATATTTTAAGTAATAGAATCCCTCTCCCTGTACTTTTGCAATTTTATCATTAAAGCCTTTATTTCGAGAGTTATAATTTTCTATTTGGGAGTTTATTCGTAACCTTAGTGACTATAATGTTTTTTAATTTATGACCATTAAAAGATACATATGCTTTGGCAAAATTTTGGTATGGTATGGTTTGTAGCTTTACGTGACCATTTTTGCACACTAGGGTTAATTAGTCTGGGTCTGTGTTTGTGATATCGATCTACGGTCATCTATTGCACATTAAGGATATTTAAACCGGAACCTTCTGAAAGCCACCTATTATAGCGGGACCTACTTCATGAAGTGGATTCCGAAGCACTATGGACATCCATGCCATCATCATCATCATCATCATCATCATCACGGGCTTTGGAAGTTCCTACGGCTGTCTAAACAGCCGCTTACCTTCATCAGAGGAAGACAATACACAGAAGGAGGGCTTGCATCTTCGAGAGGATCGGAACGATGATGTGTGTGGGTTCACAAGGAACCCTGATTCGAATTCAGTACCTTTAAGCCTTACAATCTTATCTAAGTATTTTTCAGTACTTTAATTAAGGAAAGTGTCTCAGTTATATACGGGAAAAAGTGTCAGGTGTTTATACCTGTGCCAACTTGGCTTTCTGAACCAGGTCTAGGACCATGCTTACCTGGTAAGCTTAGGGGTTTTAATTTTTCGTTTATTTATTCTTTTATCATATTTAAATTCTTTTGTCAATAATACTGAGGAAACGACCGTATTGTATATATATATATTCTCTCATTTCTGTTTTAAAATATTGTTTTTACTTTTTCTTTTAATAGGGTAGGTGCTCCAGTGAATGGTATACTCCAGTAATTGACATCTATCCCGAAATAATTAATAAATAAGAAAAATAATAAAATAATATATTTTACATATAAGAAAATATAACATTTTATATCAAACACTGGAGCATAGGATGCTAATAACCGGTAAAATGAATAACTAGCAGTGTCAAACACTGGAACATAGGGCCAATTACTGATAAAATGAAAACCTGGCAGTGCCAATTACTGAAACATTGAGTGGGTGTCAAATAAAAATTCATAAAAAAAAAATAATAATAATTGTTATCAAATGCATATATTTTAACATATATGTGGTTCTGAATGTCTTTCATACCATATGTACTAACTTAAGATTTCTAAAAAAAATTTCTGATGACTAGAACATTAAAAACATCAGAGATTTCTCTAAAAGTGTCAATCACTGGTGCACTTACCCTATTCCAACATAAAATATTTCCACATACATTTAATTACCAATTCAAAAATCAGCAGCGATTTTTTTTTTTTTTTTTTTTTTAAGAAATATTTGCAAAAATACTCTTTTTTCCCTTTTGTAATAAAAATTTAAGAAAAAAAAAAAAAAAAAAAAAAGAGGTGTAATTTTAAAGATTGTATCGAGTTTGAGAACTTAAGATACTCTTTTGTAGCAATTAATTACAGAGATCAAAAGCCGCTGTAACAAGCAAACTATGAAAAAGAATAAAAAAATCTTGATGAACTCTTCCTATTAACAAGTTTAAAACTTCCACTTTAAAAAACACAGCTGATGGAAAAAAAAAAAAAAAATCCTTGTTAAAAACTGGTTTTCATTGGAACCAATTCAGCGAAAAATTCTTTCTTTTGTGATTGCAGAAAGTGCACACGTGCCAAATCTAAAAAAGAATTTAAGCTTCAATGATTTGACGATTGTACCTTTAAAGAATCGTTTTTCTCCTTTTTATATCTCTTTATTTTATATTCCCTCCCTGCCTTATTTGTGGACAGATAGAGATAATTCGATATCTCGTTCGAAAGTTATGAAGAACAATCTTAGGAACTAGGGTGGGAGATGACCATTGTAGAAAGTTAAATCACCCTTGTATTGTTTGAAGGTCCTTACAACGCTCGTTTGCACACGTTAAAAGGGAAGTGAAGTGAAAAAAAGCTCAGGGAATGTTTTTCAGCGTTATTTCCGAGTTTTTGTTCATGATTTGGATTTCCACTGCTAAGAATGATATCTTTTCACTTCAACAATAATAGGCAGATGTTCCACTTTTGAAATTTTTTATTTTTTATTATTATTATTGTTATTATTCCACGATCTTCATCATAAAGTTCACTTACCATATATTTGCAAAGTGTGTTTCTGTTTTATGCTTGATTAACAAATAATAAATGTTCCACGTAGATATCATCGTATTTTATCGTGATCAGAAAATCACTTTTATGATATTTTCATCTTCATTTTGTGGGTCTTTCATTGCTTTATGTGTGCCGGGAATTTCATGAGTCGTAAAAATTTTGTAGGGGGAATATTTTCAAATGAATTTCATTTTTGAATTTAATGCATTCAACAAATTCCTCTTTTAAACTTAGATATAAGGGTTGAAGTTAATGATATGTGTTAGATTACGGTTTATTTGAAATATTCTATGCGTGAATAACTTTTTTTTTTTTAAACTTTCATAACTTTCATTTTCTTTTGATAATCCGTAAACAAAACTTGATAAATACAGAGCGTTAAGAAATTATAAGACCACTAATGCATAGCTGCATTTTCGAAGATGAAGAACACAATATCCAAATCCAAATGTTTAGGGATTTAAAACTAATCGTTAAAAATTTTCTGTAATAATTGGTACTTTAAAAATTAAGTTGCGTTTTATTAAAATGCACTATTTTTTTTTTTTTTTTTTAATTAAATAAGGCGGCTGTTAAGAAATTATGCGAAAACCTGAGATTAGGTTCCTACCTGAGGATGTTAGAACATTGTACGTTACATTAGAATCATTACAGAATGTACATGTTTTTGTTTCTTGAAAGTATTCCCGTGAAACAAAGGTGCAGGTTTAGATTGTGTTATTCAAAATACATTTGAACATGTCGCGGAGTAAAAATTGTCTCAGACCAAAGTGAGAAATTTTTTTTTTAAATAAATTTGTTTAAATAAATTTTGTTTAAATTTGTTGATAAATCTGAAAGAGGAATAGCTAAAATAATGACGAATTCTAAAACTGTCGTTTACAAACTAATAATCAGAAAAAAATGATTCAACTAAAATCAAACTATCTGGAAGAAAAAGGATTTTGAAGCACAAGAAGATAGACAAATATTTCGATTATCAATTTAAAAAACAAGTTTTTCATCTCGTCAAATTTCCTAACATTTGAGCAAAAGAACCTCACACGTAACCCAATGGCGGTTCGTGAACCGAAAATAAGTGAAGAGCTCAAAAATAATATTTAATTTTTTAATGCATAATTTTTATTAAGCATGGTCTTAACTAAAATTAACTAAAAAATACTTATTTAAATGTAAATTTATATTCTATAAACGAATACAGTGTAAAATACAGTGTGCCTCTTCACCTATTTAAGGTGCACGAGCCGCCACTGACGTAACCAGCTTGGAAGAATCTTAAATAGTAAAGCAAAATTTATGAAACTGTTGAAAACATCGAGGTTAAGGGAATGTCATCAGGAAGAAAGACTACAATGGGCTAAAAATTTCCTATCATGGGACAATGAATAGAAACAAGTGATATTTGAGGTAAGATGAGGATTTGAGGAAGAAACTGAAAAAATGCTTCCACCGATAAATAGGAGGAGGGTCAGTAATGGTTTAAAGAGTTTTAATCGAGATGGATTGCGCGATTTACATGAAATTTCGGGACGCATGGACTCTGCGCATTATGAAACAATGCTATATGATCAATTGATATCATTTGGGAATTTTTGTAGGTGGTGTTAACTGGATGTTTTAGCACGACAAAGTTTTTTGACATACGTATAAATTCACATAGGAATAATTTAAACAACAACAACAACAACAACAAAAAATTCCATGGCCAAATCGAAGTGCAGATTTGAACCTTATGAAAAATCGCCGGAATATATTATCTCCTAATGTTTCTGCTAACAATAAATAGCTTTTATCTGCCTATGAACTGGAAGTAGACATTGTAAAACAATGGCAAAATATTTTTGAATCTGAACTTAACCACTTCGGCGAAAAACAAAGTGTTTGAGGTTTTAAGGAAAAATGGAGGACCAATATTATATTAATTTACATATTACTTTTGTTTTAGACGAGTGGTCTTATACATTGATAACAGTGTATATTTCAATTATTGATTATATTTTTCTTAACTTAATTATTTATTGCATAATTTAAAATTATTGCAACCTAATTTCAATATATATGTAGTTATGACATGTCATGCATTTAGAACCTTTTTTATTTAGAACCTTTATTTACTTCATAATTTTCAAAATCAAAGAAAAACAAAACATTTTTTTTTTTTTTTTTTTTTTTTTTTTTGTTTAATGTGAATAAAATTACTGGATAATGAATCCGCTGGTATTGAAAATCAATTTGATTAGAGAAAATTTAAATGACTATTATACCGCGATAAACATCTCTGATCATTGAAGTTCAACGATTTTATAATCACAATCTTTTGTTGCAAGTAATAATGGTTCTCCGCTAAAAGAACAGAATATTACTAGGGAAACATTTCTTCTGACAAAGGATAATACGTATTTCAGGTGAGAGATAGAAAATATAAAGCATAAGCATCCATCCAAAATTTTAAATTATATAAGTTAACCTATTTTTAAATTAAAAAAAAAGTCTTGCATAATTTTTGTATTTTTTTCGTTATTTTAAATTATATTTTTATGAACCGAGTATTTGTTTATTCAAGACGATTATAGTTTCAACTAATTCGGATAACAGATGTCGAACGTAGAATATAGAACGCATAGAACATGTAATTAAAAAAAAAAAAAAAAAAATGCATAAAAAGCATCGGAAAAAGACAGAATTTCAATCGTAAAAATGAGGAATAAAACTAGTAAAATTATGCAAAAACTAGTATAAATCTGGAGACGGGGCTGGTTAGATTGAGTTTAGTGTTTCTTTTCTAATACATGATGTGATGACTATAAATCCAATCCAAAAATGTTTACTGAAGACAGTTATTGTGAAAATTATTTTAACAATTATTCTTTCTGCATTTATTAAGCACTTATTCAACAACATTTCAATTTATTCAATGTCAATAAAACGGTGACAGCAGCTGGTTCTACAAAAGAATTCTATGACATTCGTACAAAAAGATTCAATCCTTTTATCGTTTGAGGCTAGAACCTTCATTGTCAGAGGGCCATAAATAAAACCAAGATCTTTGTCTAGAATTGTGCTTTCTCCTTTCTCTCCGCTTTCATCAAGAGAACAGTTTCTTTTCGTTTCGAGAAAGAAGAAGAAAACGAACAAGTTGTTAAAAATTTACGAGTTCAATAGGATAAATTTTATATGTGTATATATTGTTGCAACTGACTAAGCATCTATCCTGCGTCAAATGTGCCGTTGCATTAAAAATAGATTTACAATCAAATTGGGAATAAAGGGGCGATTCATTCACTTCCGTCAAGGCCAGCCTTGGCGATTATTTGGTGATTTGGCGACCAAATTTGGTAAAAATGTTAGTTTGGGGTTCCCGAATCTTCGAAGTTCTATATACAACAGAAGTCAAATTCTGGAACTGTCTTTTTCTTTTTGTGTGTGTAATAAATTATGGGGGGAGGCTTCGCTCCAAGCCGCTGCATAGTGGTGAGCGGCTTCCTTCCGTCTTTTCAATAGATTTTAGTACATGATCATCGCCAAACTGCAGCCTCCAAAGGATATATAAGGCGCGGATTGACTTCTGTTGTCAGTTGTGTTCAAAGAGCTATTCTGAGCAAATGGCTCTTGAAGACTGTGTTCCAAGTGATTGACTTTTGTTCGTGAATCAGTGAAGTTCCAGATCTGTGGAGTACTTAATGCTGTTTGCTCTTTTCTTGTGAACAAGTGACTCTTTTATTGGACTGTTTCCAGAACATGCGTTGAATAGTGACCTCTGTCTGTGAGACAATTAATACCTTTACTGAAGCGTTTCGAGAATGTTTATTCAATTGACAGTTTCAGTGGACTGTTCCGTGAATATACGTTAAATAAAGTGCATTCATCGACTCGAACTGACCTATTTCTTTACGAACTTCTTTCATCAAAGTCAATATTTCCGTAAAAATATAATAATAATAATAATAATAATTTATCTTTACAATGATCAAACACCAGGAAGAAAGACGTAAATTAGTGAACAAAAAACCATACATGAAATTGAAGCCTTATACAAGACGAAATATATTTAAAAAATTAATAGGAATTGTTTGTGAAACTTGGTGGATGAGGTCATATATAGCAAATACGATCAAAGAATAACAGAAAAAAATAATAACTACACTGTTGAAAAATATGTCCTATTTGCTGCCAGAAATTTGAGAAAATACTCGTAGTTTACGAAAAAATTACGCTGCCAGAACGTATTTTCTCAAATTACAGAGAATTTCTGGCAGCAAATAGAACATTTTTTTTATAGTGAGAAGAAGAAGAAAGTGCAGAGTGGGTGATTCTACATAAAACTTGCACTTTAAGACACAAAACAATAAAATTACAACTGTTGTCAGGATTATCTTTTTTTTTTTTTAATGTATAAAAACACAATGTTCTTTGGATATTTATTTCAATTTTCGTGAATTGAAATCTATATAAATATAAATAAAATTGACTACAGAAGGTGATATATCATCTCTCGGATTGTTACAAGCCAGATATGTATAATTTCTGTAGTTTTAACTGCAGTATTTTACCCCATATGTAGAATAAATAGGTGCATTTTCCTTTAAAAATATTTAGATTTAATATCACAGAGTCCCTTTAAGAAAGCTTAGGCGTCCACTTGTAAAGCGCCGTGTTCGGTGTTCGTACTGGTTCAGAATCCATTTTAAGCCGTAGGTCCCGGTCTAACGAACCTTTATGTGCAAAAAAAAAAAAAAAAAAAAAAAGAGAGCGTAGAGCGATACGCCAATCGCAATCTCCTTAAACCTTTGTCTACCGTATTATTCCACAGACAAAAAATACATTTGAAACCAGCGCTGGGCATAATTGATTAAAAAGTAATTGAATTGCAATTGAATTACAATTAAATTACAATTATAATTATTTTATTGTCAATCGATTAACAAGTAATTGATTACAAATAAATTGAATAAGTAATTCAATTTATTTGTAATCAATTACTTGTTAATTGATTGGCAGTAATATAATTATAATTGTAATTTAATTGTAATTCAATTACTTTTTAATCAATTATGCCCAACACTGTTTGAAACATACTTTTTTGTTACTCAAGAGTATTTTCAATTAGATATGTGCAATGTATGTACCATAAGCTGTTCTTCAAAATTTTAGATTTTATCTTGAAAAATGTTTTTGAAAATTTTAGTTAGGGGTTTTATAGGTTTTCTGTAAAATGAGCTATATATATAAATGATTATTTTGATATGATACTTTTATGTCTTATCTTATTCATAAGTTACGTTCACGCTGTTATTGAAATGCCTTTTCTGTTTTTTAAAATGTATTTTTGATTATCAAATCATAATTTAATTTTAAAAGTCTAACAGAAATCTGTCAGCAATAGTATATCAAGAAATACTTTCATCTATATTAATAAAATCAGACTTTTGTCTGTTAATTTGCCATAATCAAAAAAATTTTGTAATATCTTCTTAAAACGAGTAATTCCATCGAAAACTCGAGGTCGAAAATCTTACTTTCTTCTACTGAATGTAGAAGAAAGTAAAAAGATTTTGAACTCTTTATGTTTAAATGTGTAGAAATTCTATTAAAGATTCTATTCTATTATTCTATAATCTATACTATTCTTTTAGTTCAGAATATTTATAATACATTATGAAATGAACATCTGTCAATTTGTAAACATGCAATATTTTATAAATGAGAAAGACATGCTTTTCCTTTTTTGAAACAAAAACTCGAAATGAGTATGTCCAGTTACTGATTTCTGAACATTTCATTTTTAACAGTGGAAAAAAAAAAAAAAAAATCTCGCTTAAAATATTCCTAATTATTACCATTATGTTTTTCTTTTTAATAATCACAATTTGTTTAGTTAATTAACTTATCAGTTAATTAACTGCCAGTGTACTTTTTTTTTTTTTTTTTTTTTTTTTTAATACTTATATAAATCGATAAAATATAGCTATAATATGACTATGAATATCGAGGGGTGAAAAAAGAAATAGAATTTCTCTTTTCCTGCTTTCAATTGAAGTGGGAGAAAGGCATCTAAAATAAATAATAATAAAAAAGGTCCTAAAAAATCCAAAAATCCCAGATGTTTTTGCGGCCAGACTCACGGCTGATAGCGGGTCTATTGACACGTGACCGGCAAACCCATACCGCGAGTAATTACGTGTGAAAATTTCTGCCAACAATAGGGCTGCCAACTCACTTCTTTTAAAACTATTGTCCTAGCTCGGGCGTTGACAAATGGTTGTTTCTGAGTGGTCAAAAGCCACGTGCTTCAGTTCATATAATATATATAGAGCGAATATACAAATATAATATAAACTCTTAGGAAAGCTACAGTCATTTTTTTTTCTTCATCCTGCAAAGGCGTTTCCAATCATTCAACATTATGTATTTTATGCATGTTAAATGTTGAACATTTCATTTATCAAGTACTGTGTACTTGTAAACAGGGGTGCTTTTGCTTAGAAAAGGGGGGAGGTTGGCAGACGGAAGAGAGAAAAAAATTTTAGAACATTGTGGCTGTATCGAAAACAATTGTCGCATAGAATCAGTGCTTGGTTAAAAAAAAAAAAAAAAAAAAATCTGTATTTTGTCAAAACTGTCATAGTAGGGTTGAAAAAGAAAAAGCAATTAAGTCATTAAGATAGCATATGATCTTTGAAATAACGAAAATTCAGACAACTCTATATTTTTTTTTACAGTTCACGCCACATTTATCATCAAATTTACTTTTAAAATTTCTGTCAGAAATAGATTAGATTATCTACTTCGTGTACAAATTTTAATTTAATTTATTTATGAAATTTTAATATAATTTATTTTTTATTTATACTTTCATGACGATTATTAATTCAAGCTTGTGCACCAGATATTTGAAATTTTATTGTGCATTTATAAACTTCAATTTAATTAAAAGATGCGCATAATCAAGGTACCCCACCTTAATTTTTTTCAAAACTTAAACATAATTTAATTTTTTTAATCAAATAAGACAGAATTTCAAACTTTTTAACCAACTCGCCTGAAATTTTTATAAAAAATAATTACATATAACTTAAGGTGCCTGCCCACCTTCGGAGGTGATTTTTATTAATAATTGAAAAATTGCCTATTTATGTGCATTATATGATAGAATATAGTGGAAACCTGGAAATAACCTGGAAAAAATATGCAATTCTTTTCTGTGACTATGTGAAGGACGATGTGTATGCTTTTCCTGTAACTGACATTAAAGTATCGAAGACGCAAATAACTCACAGAATCCACACGGAGTATCTTCCAAGTGTTTGCTAGCAACACGTAGATTGAATTGGATAACAGTTAGGATGCGTTTTGAACTATAAAAGGTACACATATTGAAATATTTTTGCAATCCGATGTCGGACAAAATAATTTTATCCGTTTCATTCTTATTTTGAAATGATAAAATTGGCAGTTTCTGAGAGAGAGAGAGAGAGAGAGAAAATCCAAATACGTCCTTTTTTTTTTTTTTTTTTTTTTTTTTTGGGGGGGGGGGGGGTTGTCTTTCAGTCTAAATGCAAATTGATGTGCATTATTGTTGTGATATTTAATCTCAGACATTCTTTTATTAACTTTCATTTTTCTTGTTCCGAACTTTCTTTTTTGTTTTTTACTTCCCGCCAAAAGATTGTTCGGTGCACCTGCCTTATCACGTGACGATGTGTCGCGTCTCTCTACAAGTACATTGTAATTCTTTTTTTTTAATCATGTAATTTTTGTTATTCGGAACTGACGTTCCATTTTAATCGTATTTTGTGCCTAAGAAATCTATAATAATAATATTAAATAAATTGTAAAAGGTGAAATTCTAGGCAGTCCTTTATCATGCAGTTAATATTTAAATTATTAAACAAATATTAATCCCCTTTAATTACAGCAAAACAAGTTGTTATGGTTTTAAACCAGAAGTTATTCATACTGCATATTTAAGCGTACAATCTGATGATTGCGTTACGAGATTTTCTTCAACTTCAAGAAATGGCATACATCATTACCTGTGATAACCCAGGTAAGCCAAACTTTATTTAATTATATCACTGTTATTTTAGCAAAGAATTATTAGTAAGAAATATTTGTTATAAATATATTTAAATAACTAATTTGAGGAAACTCCGAACTCATGCACATATTCAGAAAGTATTTTTCTATGAGATTATGAGACTGATATTTTGAATTGAAAATTTAGATTTATTCTTGACAAAAGTTCAAAAGTTTTTTTTTTCATTGCACATTGGAAGAGATTGCTACATTTAAATAATAAAATAAATAAGAAATGAAAATGTAAGCGAAAATATTTGTTTTTGTTTCTTCAAAACCGAAGTGACACTAAATCGAAAGTATTGAAAAGTGCTTATTTTTATGAAAACTATTTAATTTTATTTTCTTCTTCAAGTACTATTTATCCGAACTGTGTTGATTTAAAATATTAAATGAATATTTACGAATTGAACAAATATTAACAAAACTATTACAAAAATTTTGTTTAAGTATGTCAGCGACTAAAGATATACAAATTGAACCGCTGAACTCTACAAATTATAATGTGTGGAAGTTTCGTATTGAGATGTACTTGCAAAAAGAGGATCTTTTTACAGTCATTACTGACGATCCTCCCAACCCAATAACCGATCAGTGGCGTTCAAAAAATAGAAAAGCGAGAGCTTTAATTAATTTACTTATTGATAACGAACAAATCGTGTATGTTATGAATCTAGATACAGCACGAGAGTGCTGGAATGCTCTGCGCCAAGTCCACGAAAGATCATCCCTTACGAGTAAGCTTTTCTTACTTAGGAAACTTTATTCCATAAAATTAATGGAAGGTGGTGATGTAAACCAACATATAGCTGATATATATAAAACACGCGACAGACTCACTGCTATAGGTGAAGTCATAGACGAATCGCACCTAGCTGCATTAATGCTATGCTCACTCCCTCCTTCGTATGACGTTCTCATAACAAGTCTCGAATCGAAAGACGAAGCGCAATTGACACCTGAGTATATACGAAACAAATTAGCTGATGAATATGCCAAAAGGCTTGAAAACAAAACTTATCAAAATTCAGCGTTAAAAGTCCAATACCATAACAAATCGGAGAAATTCTGCAAATACTGTAAGAAAAGTAATCATAATATAGAAGAATGTTATAAGTTAAAAAACAAAAATAATTCTGCTGTTAAAAGTCACAGTAAAAATTTCAACAAAAAACCCAACTTCAGATCCAACATATGCTCTCAGAACAATGAGAAGCCAGATAGCGCTCAAATTGCAGAGGGGAGCAATAAACCAAAAGCTGATAAATTGTATTCTTTTTATGTTGGAGATAAAACTGTAAATTGGGTGGTTGATTCAGGGTCGTCTTCACATATCTGCAATGATAAACTAAAATTTCGCGATCTTAAAAATAACGTTTCTAACGTCACTATCGCGAACGGCACGCAGCTAAAATCTTTGGGTTCCGGTACTGTGGATTTGTATACCGTAAATTCGGAAAACACACAGAACAAAATAACACTTAAAAATGTTCTTTATGTCCCTGAAATAGAAACTAATTTAATTTCTATAAAAAGAGCAACAGAGAATGGCTGTATCGCTGTATTTGATGATAAAACCTGTAAAATTGTAAATCAGGGAAATACATGCATTGAGGGATATGTGAAAAATAACTTATATGAATGTCAATTAAATTATTCTGAAAACAAACACACAGCGAACATTGTAATACAAACTTGTGATAACGAAAATTGCATAAACAAGTGGCATGTGAAACTTGGCCACAGAAATACTAACCACATTAAAGATTTAGTTAACAAGGACATGGCTGTGGGTATAAAATTAAATGATTGCAAACATAATACTGAATGTAAAACATGCATAATGTCAAAATTAACTGATTCACCTTACCCCAAAGCTGCACAATTTAGAGCCTCCGTACCACTCGAACTGGTCCACACAGACTTATGTGGCCCTATGAAAACCCCCACTGTAGGTGGAAAATATTACTTTCTTACATTTATAGACGACTACAGTCGTTATACTATTATATATTTGCTAAGAAATAAGTTTGAGGTATTTTCTAAGTTAAAGGAATATGTGGCTATGACCGCAAACAAATTTGGCCGAAAAGTGCAAGCAATTCGCTCCGATAACGGGGGTGAATACACTAGTATGGAAGTGAATGAATTTTTGAATAAAGAAGGAATTGAGCACCAGTTTACCGTTCCTTACTCTAGTGCTCAGAACGGCGTGGCAGAACGTAAAAATCGTACGCTGACCGAAATGGCTCGCTGTCTGCTTAAAGACAGTAATTTACCGAATTCCTTTTGGGGGGAAGCCGTAAATACTGCAAATTACATACAAAATAGGCTCCCGACCTCCTCATGCGACTCAACTCCTTACGAAAAATGGACCGGCCGTAAACCCGATTTATCAAATATAAAAACATTCGGATGTCGCGCATATGCATATGTACATAAAATACATAGGGGAAAACTGGATAGCACCGCTCAAGAAGGAATTTTTGTGGGATATGATAATCGTAGCAAAGGCTACAGAATTTGCACAAATAATAAAAATGTAATAATTAGCAGAACAGTAAAATTTTTGGAGGATGAAAATAGAGAATCCCACAATAATGAAACATCACAAATTAAGAATGAAAATTCAAATGATGAAATTCCGGTGTCCAAATTACCAATATTAGATACTGATATAAATATAGATATAGCGGGCGATAACGATAGTCCGGATGACACGCAAACTCTGCCGCGACGATCACAACGATTAAATAAAGGTGTTCCGCCCGACAGATTTGCATTTGCAGTAAATGACAAAAGAATTGATGAGCCTAAGTGTTTTGATGATATATTAAAAATTCAAAACCCAGCTGAAAAAGAAAATTGGCTGAATGCCACACTCGACGAAATGAATTCACTCAGACAAAACAATACTTGGGAACTTGTTGACGCTCAACCAGGGACCAAAGTAGTAGGGTGTAAGTGGGCGTTCAAGGCCAAATACAATAGCCAAGGACAAGTCGAGAAATATAAAGCCAGGCTTGTTGCCAAGGGTTTTTCTCAAAAATACGGGGTGGACTATGACGAAACTTTTGCACCAGTTGCATCGCATACCACTCTAAGAAGTTTCTTGACCATGTCACTATATAAAAATTTGAATCTAAGGCATGTAGATATAAAAACTGCTTTCCTACATGGAAATTTGCAAGAAGATGTATACATGCATCAACCCGAGGGTTATGTTGTCCAGGGCGAAGAAAATAAAATATGTAAGTTAAAGAAAGCGATATATGGCTTGAAACAAGCCGCTAGAGCGTGGAATTTGAAAATTAATGAAACATTGTGTAAATTAGGATTTAAACAAAGTCAACATGACAAGTGTTTATATATACGTAACAAAGATAACACAGAAACTTACATTCTTGTGTATGTTGATGATCTACTTGTAGCTGGTAAAAATCACGATATTGACATACTAATTAATCAACTTAGGGAAGAATATCCATTAACCGACCTTGGGGAAGCCAAATATTACCTCGGCATAAATATAGAAAGACCTTGTAAAGGGGTAATTACGCTTGATCAAAATAATAAAATACGAGACATTGTAACCAAATTTGGGCTAGATAACGCACGGCCCTCTGACACACCAATGGAACCAGGGTATATAAAATTAACTGATAATGACAATCTCTTACCAAACAACACAATGTACAGACAGGCTATAGGCGCGTTACTTTACATTTCTACAGTATCGCGACCTGATATAAGTGTTGCCGTTGGCATCTTAAGCCGTAGAAACGAAAATCCTAGAGCGAAAGACTGGGAGGCAGTTAAAAGGGTTATTAGATATTTGAAAAATACCCAAGATATTAAATTAAAACTTTGTAACTCTGGTGAACCTGTTCTTAGAGCATATTCGGATTCGGATTGGGCCAATGATCCAAGTGATAGAAAGTCTATATCTGGAAATTTATTTAAGATAGGAAAAAATCCAATATTTTGGACTTCGAAGAAACAGTCCTGTGTGTCCATGTCTTCAGCAGAGGCTGAGTACGTCGCAGCTGCGAGTGCTGCACTTGAAATACAGTGGCTCAACAAACTACTGGATGATTTAAATTTGCCGCAAGAATGTCCTATAGTGTTGTACCAGGACAACCAATCTACCATCAAGATTGCTGAAAATGAAAAATTCCAGTCCAAAACAAAACACTTACAGCTGAGATATCATCTTCTGCGAAACTTAATACAAGAAGGCCTAATAAAGCTTCAATACAAACCTACCAAAGAAATGAGCGCCGATGCCCTCACAAAAGCTCTACCAAAAACTGATTTTAATAGACATAGAAATGCATTAATGAACAATTGAAAAATTTCTGAGCTTAAGAGGGGGTGTTGTGATATTTAATCTCAGACATTCTTTTATTAACTTTCATTTTTCTTGTTCCGAACTTTCTTTTTTGTTTTTTACTTCCCGCCAAAAGATTGTTCGGTGCACCTGCCTTATCACGTGACGATGTGTCGCGTCTCTCTACAAGTACATTGTAATTCTTTTTTTTTAATCATGTAATTTTTGTTATTCGGAACTGACGTTCCATTTTAATCGTATTTTGTGCCTAAGAAATCTATAATAATAATATTAAATAAATTGTAAAAGGTGAAATTCTAGGCAGTCCTTTATCATGCAGTTAATATTTAAATTATTAAACAAATATTAATCCCCTTTAATTACAGCAAAACAAGTTGTTATGGTTTTAAACCAGAAGTTATTCATACTGCATATTTAAGCGTACAATCTGATGATTGCGTTACGAGATTTTCTTCAACTTCAAGAAATGGCATACATCATTACCTGTGATAACCCAGGTAAGCCAAACTTTATTTAATTATATCACTGTTATTTTAGCAAAGAATTATTAGTAAGAAATATTTGTTATAAATATATTTAAATAACTAATTTGAGGAAACTCCGAACTCATGCACATATTCAGAAAGTATTTTTCTATGAATTATCAGTTATGAGTTCCAAACATTTTACAACTAATTTGGAAGGAAATAAGTTCACATTTAGAACTTTTTAATCCATGCAAAACAGATGAGTTTATTTTTTAATTTATTTATTTATTTTTTTTTTTTAAGAAAGTTATATTTTTGTTATTTTAAAGGATACCATATACTATAATAACAGGAGACTTGGACTAGGAATATTAAAACCCGAATAAACTACTACGTCAGAAACGTCAAATATTTTTCTTTTGGCGTTTCTGACGTAGTAGTTTATTTGGGTTTTAATACCATATACTAGACAGGATGCTATAAGCTATGGATGCATCTGACTTAATTATTTTTGAGTATTTTTTAACTAAGTTTCAGTTAAATTATTATTGTTATTATTTACAAATTTACGATTTTTTACCTGCACTTTCGATTTTTCTTCCTATATTTTTCTATGAAAATGCGGTGGCATAAATAACTAACTTTTTTTTTTTTTTTTTTTATGAATTTAGCAGAAACTTACTTTGACGTTTTTCAGAAGTATTATACATACTCTTAAATGCAATTATGTGCGTGCGGAATTCTGTTAGAAAGAAATATACTTTACCTGGGTGACTTCAAAATACTATACACAATTTTCCTTTTTACTCATCTGAGGAAAAAAAAAAAAAAAAAAAGTTTGGTTCTCGGTTAAATCATTTGTGTTTTTTAAGGCCTTCTTACATGTAATTTGTGTTTTGTTAATTTACTTGGTAAACAGTTATTTTTGACATAATTATGTGAAATTTTCTGATTTTCATCAAACTGCAGGTCTTTTTCTTGAAAAATATAATTACTTTTTAGTAATATTCCTATAGAACATTTTGCAGGATTTTGAAAAGATTAATTTAGTAATTTAAATTGATCTACTCCCATACAAATCTTACGGTTTAACAGCTAATTATTTATGTTTTTAACTTTAATACGCGGTAATGACAAATTTTTGTTCAGCAATACAGTTCGTAATACACTCAAATTTCTTTTTTACATACTTAAAAAAAAAAAAAAAAAAAAAAAAAAAAAAAAAAAAAATTAAAAATTGAACCAAACGGTGACACATTTTAGATTGCACCTTTTGGGTTTTCTAAGGCTTTCTTACATGCAAGTTGTGTTTGATAATTTTTTTAGCAAACAGCTATTTTTCACATAACTATACGAAACCTTCTAACCTCTTGAGCCAGTTTTTGAACATTTTCTTGAACAATATAGGGTAGGTGCTCCAGTGATTGGCATGCTCCAGTAATTGACATCTATTCCGAAATAATTAATAAATAAGAAAAATAATAAAATCATATATTTTACATATAAGAATTTTAACATTTTATGTCAAACACTCGAGCATAGGGTGCTAATAACTGGTAAAATGAATAACTAGCCGTGTCAAACACTGAAACATAGGTTGCCAATTACTAATAAAAGGAAAAACTGGCAGTGTGAATTAATGGAACACTGAGTGGGTGTCAAATAAAAATTCATATAAAAAAAAATAATAATTGTTATCAAATGTATATATTTTAACATATATGTGGTTCTGAATGTCTTTCATACCATATGTATTAACTTAAGACTTCTAAAAATGTTTTCTGATGACTAGAACATTAGAAACATCAGGGATTGCTCTAAAAGTGTCAATCACTGGTGCACTTACCCTAATTATTTTTCAGTAATATTCCTATGAAATATATTTTGCAGGATTTTAAAGAGATTTCAAATTAATTAATTTAGTAAACTGATTCTATATATTTATATACAAATCTTACTATTTAATAGCATACTTAATTAAATTTTTAGTTTCACTAAGCGGTTTTCACAAATGTTCGTTTTCTAGATCAGTTTTTACTTTTTCATTCCTGATTACCCGATCTCTCTCTTTCGGAATTCTCCTGCTCTCGCAACTGTGTATATTGTTTCTATCTCTCCACCTGATAAAAAAAAATAAATAAACCAAAAAATCTAAAAAGCTCACTCACAAACTACAACTTCTACTTCCCAGTCAGAAAATCGACTGCTGTTGCATCCTGCGGAATCAAACAAGAACGTGAAATAAATATGGATTGGGGAGGAGACACTCAGTGTTAAACAATGACGCGTTAGGTTTCCCTCTTCTCTCCGCATCTCTCTCTCTCTCTTTCTCTTTACTATTCCCCCCTCTTTTTCCAAGACTCTCTCTTACCCTCTCTTTTTTTCTCCGCCAAATCCAATAATCCGCGTGTTTTGGAATTACTGTCCATTCCTCTCTCCTCGTAGATTGAGTGAGGGTTGCCGTAATGGCAAATTAATCGCAGAAAAGTGTGACAAACTTTAATTTGGATATCAATTAATCCAACATTTTTAGACAAAATAGTGCCTGAAAATTAGAGCTGTATATCTTTTTGCGTCACCGAGAACTGTTTTGGTGTTCAAAAATTCTTGAAATATCCGAATATATATGTGTTGCATGATGATTTTAGATTAAGATACCTTAAATAATAGCTTGACTGAGATAAATCTCGTAAAATTTATTAAGATGTCATTAGTGAGAATGTAATCACAGATAAAAAGTGATCGAAAATATATACAGTAGGTATCTATAAAAAGTCTGATATATTTTGAAGGTAAAACTTTATTAAACAATGAAGATACAAACACACCCATGATATTTATGCATAGAATAATTCATAGATTTTCTTATTCATACAATGTTAATGTGTATAACCGTTTATTTGGTATTTTCTTTTTCACTAAAAAGACATTTAATGAGTCATTTACTTAACCTGTTAGAAAATTTCGTATTTACACAACTCGAAGAGTTTCAGCCTTATGTCTTTTTGCAAGAAGATAGTCCCCATTTCATTCGAGTACCACCATTTGTTATTTTTAAATGACCATTTCACAGGAAGATGGATTGACGAGGTTGCTCAATTTCTTGTCCATTCGAATCACTTGATATAACACCCTTGCACTTTTTCCTTTAGGGATTTGTAAAGGACATTGTTTACAGGAGAAAAGAGTCGAGCATTGATAATCTAAACGCCAGAATTACGACCGCAATATTCAATGTGAATGCCGGCATGCTTATCCATACCTAGCATTAAATCGTCTGTTTTCTAGATATTCCCTGTGGGACAAAGGACACACACGTGAAAGTTCGTTGAAAATGAAGACAAAACTTTTTAAATCTATTTTACCATTAATCTTATTAATTAAAAACTGTCTTAATTATTTTATAAATTATTTGACATCAAAATGTGTTAGATCCTTTATAGACACCCTGTATTTGATAAAGTCATTTATCGACAGTTTTATCAAGAAGATCTCAGTGACGCACAGAAATGTTTATAACATTTCTGTGCAGGATACTGTTCGCTCTTCGATTTAAATTATAAAAGAAATAAAAAAATTGTACTCAGATAATAGAAATGTCTTCATTTGTTTACAACTCTAATCGGATAACGATTAGTACGTATTAGTCCATCTTAACGATTAGTCCATCTTAAATATATATATATATATATATATATATACTACAATGCATTGTGTATCAACAGCATGTTACATGTTAATTACACAAAAGTCCCTACAATGTAACATTCTTTTGCATTATTATTTCTTATTGCACAGAAAATTAACATTAAAAATATTAAGAATTTATTATTAATTATCTAATAAATAAATTATTAACATTTTCTTTCGTCTTTTATCTAAATATATAAAAAGGAGATTCTTTCTCCCCCCCCCCCTTTTCTTTCTCTTTTTTTTTTGGGGGGGGGGGGTAGATTTTGTTGCAGTAGTTATTTTTGGAAATTTAATGACTGATATATAAAGTTGTATCTTAATTATAACAATTATTTTAATCTAGTATGAAGTTTAAATTTAAATATGAGTCTGTTTATTGCGCGAAAAATTATTTTAAAAATATAAAGTGTAAATTAAAGAAAACACGTATTGCCCAATGGGAGACATTCGATAATTTTTTTTAAAGGAAGTTTTTATATTAATAATTAATTTAGAAATTCAAAATATTCGTGTAAACAATATTCTTAGTTAACGTTATATCCTTAAACAAACAAACAAACAAACAACAAAAAAAAAAACCTCTACCAGCATTTTCATTTACTTGATGCCACACGATATAATTTTTCGAAAAATTGCCATTCAGAAGAGTAATATATTCAAAATAATTTTCCACCATCCTTTGTATGCATTTTTTATGAATATTTTCATTATATATATATTTTTTAGAATGAAACATGGCGAGATAAAGTTTTTTACAGTATATCTATATTAGAGAAACTTTCTGATTGTTAGAAAATCTTCGCCAAAGTTCTACATTTATTATTCCTCAATGCGTGTAAAACTACTTTTATAACAGCATTGATACGTAAATGAAAAACCACATTCGAAACTCTTTGATTTTTTTTTATTTTTTTTAACATTTTGAACAATTTTCATTCAAAAGCTAATACGTACTAAGTGATTTTGTATCGTCTTTTGCATATGCATATTTTTTATGTATATTTTTAAGATATATATTTTTAGGACAAAACATAGTGTCCTGATACTTTGTACAGAACATCTATTAGAGGAACTTTCTGATGATTCACCAATGCATTATAAAAGAATAATCTATATAAATAAAGAGAAGTGCCTGTGTGTCTGTGTGTGTCTGCGCTCTGGTGCTCACACTATTGATCACAGAGCCTCCAAATTTTGCATATAGGTACCTGGGACCCTGCAGGTGCGCACCTCATCGAAGTTTTTTCGAATTTCGAATTTGAATTTTTTAAATTAATGTTTTTCCGATTTTAAATATTGGCTTCTTTGTTTCATTTTTCATAGATTTATTCTTTTGCTTCAATCGTCTGCGTATCTTAGCAACGGCTATTACGCAACTTATTTTTATTTAATACGTTCATTTGAAGGCGAATTTTTACTTTCTTCTATATGTAATATAGAGAAAGTATTGGATTCGCGAAAATTTTCGACCTCCGTTTTTTGACGGATCTACACGTTTTGGGATGTCCTGAACACGAATTGATAGTTTTTAGAAAATGTCTGTCTGTGTGTCTGTCTGTCTGTCTGTGTGTCTGTCTGTCTGTATCATTTTTTTGTGGACGCTGTATCTCACGAACATATGAATGAAATTTAACCAAACTTGGTATTTAGTTGCACCCTGACATGAACTGGTGCCCATTAGATTTGGGGATCAATAGCTCAACAGGTGGCGCTGTAATCGCATTTTATGCAAATTTTTAACATGGCAGCATAGGACAAAATTCCGTATAAATGGGCATAATGAGAGTTATTTTAAACTTGTGATTGTAAAATTAATTTGAATTATTGATGATAGTAGTAGTTAACTAGGAAAAAAATTGTGCATGGGGGGGGCATCGGTTCCCCCCCTGGGGGGGAAGTACCCCCCCGGGGGGGTTAAATTTTGAAGATGGGTATCATTCGAAAGATCTTGTCAATACCTTTAAAACGAATGGTTGAACCATAAATATGTGATAATTTAAAACAAAGTTATCGATTTTTTTTACTTTTAACAAAAAAAAAAAAAAAAAAAACTTAGAAAAAAAAATTCGATTTTTTTTTTTTTTTTTTTTTATTATTGTTAGTGATTGAATATGTATTAATTTTCACAAAAAAAAAAAAAAAAAAAAAGGAAAAAAAAATCTTTTTTTTTTTTTTTTTTTTTTATTGTTACTGATTGAATATGTATAGGAAAATATAGAAGAAAGTCTTGTGGTGGCCACAACATACTAGTTTTTTTTCAATTTGTTATATTTGTTGAAAATAAAATCGTAATGCAGTAGAAAAAATTAAGTATAATTAGTTTTAAATTTAAAAACGTATTTATAACAGTTATGTTTAATTTTTTATAGTAGAACAACTTCTTATTTTTAATTTTTTAATTAATTTCTTTAAAAAAAAACTTTTATTTGTTATTTATTATTTATTTACAGTAGTTATCGGGAAAAATGATAGTATATACATAGTAAAAAAGGATTAAATTGAATAAAATTTATTTGTTTATATATATATATATATATATATATATATATATATATATATTTATTTATTTATTTATCTACTTTTTATTTTATTTTATTACATTGGTTGGAATCAAATTGCAATATAGTGTAAATAGCATGGGCTATAAAATACATGGTTGAAAACTAAAATATTTAATATATGCTGAGATACAGTCATCTTTAAAATCGTAGTTCTTAAATAGTAGCAGATCCCCCCTGTCGTCGATAAATATCCAGATTGAAGTGCCCGGGAAAGATCATTCTGCAGGCATGGGAAACCTAGACCTGATGCAGTGCGGGCGGGAAAAGAGCTGCGTAGACAGCGGGTATCAGAAGCGACGTTTGGAGCAATTTCAGTTTCTTTTCTTTTCTTTCTTTTTTTTTTTTTAGTTTTTGTCTATAATGTGGTTTAAAAAAAAATAAATATTAATTCAATTCTTTCGAAAATTCATTTAAATATAGCGACCAGCGAAGCGGGCGTAGCCTGCTAGTGAATAATAATAATAATTAAAAACCACTAATAAACAAAATCATACTATACGCGCGCAATCAATGAAACACTTTCTAGAAAAAATGATTACTAAAAAACCTTCGTGAAGTCCTATATTTATTATTTTAAAACTGTTTTTACATGATTTAGGATACGTAAGCGGAAAACCGCATTTCGCCTTATAAAGTTTTTTTTTTTTTTTTTTATAAATTTTTATTTATTTATTTATTTATTTATAATACTTCAAAAAACTGTCATTTAATAAGGTATTATGGTCAAAATAATTTTGTATTGTTCCTTTTAATGAATATTTTTAATATAAAATTTTTTAAAGAGAGAACATAGTGTCATAAATCCTTGCACAGTATTCGAGAACCTTTCTGATGTTTCACAAATGAATCAGAAAAGAATAATCAATATTTAATTAAAAAACACTATTAAACAAAATTGTATTATACGCGTGCCGACTATGAAACACATTCCAATAAAAAAGATTCTTAGCAAATCTTCGCTAAAGTGAAAAATTTATTTTTCCCAAATGCCTGTAAAACTACTTTTACAACAGTAATGATACGTATGTGGAAAAACCACATTTGACACTTTGAAAAGAGTTTTAGTACGACAGGACTATTTTTTCAGACAGCCATTTTGCTTTACCGCCTTTTACTGTATTACACCTTGAATGAACTTGCACACATTTTTATTTTTATTTAAAATACTAGGTGGCTCTGCCCCCTGCTCGCTCCGCTCACCAACCCCCGAGGGAGGCGTCGCCACCCCCGACTCGCTTCACATATTAACCCCTGCTGCGCTCTGATCGCCTATTTGCTTCTTTGTTTTTCACTGATTATTAATAGTGCATAACACAAGACAAAAGAAAAAAAAATGTTATAGAAGTTCCCATATTTAATGTCAAATTAAGATACATAATACTTATTATTATTATTTTTTTTAATGAAATGTTATGCTAAAAATCAGTAATTTTTTTCATAATAGAAAGAAATTCGTAATATCTAGACCATTACAGCTTTAGTATATGTACCCCTTAGCGACTTTTAAATTTTTGTCATTATTTGACGATGAATTTTTTTTGCATAATTGCTTGTTTAAAAAAAAAATAAATAAATAAATAATAATAATAAATAAATAAATAAATAAATAAATAAATCTAGTACTTATTTTTTCTAATGTCTATACTTTTTACTACTGAATTTTTGTAATTAATCTAAAGCATTGTTTAATATTCTCTATATATTTTTAATGTACAGCTAGATAATAATTTTACACATTCGAAAATATCTGAAAATAAAAAAAAACGTTTATTAATAATTCTTATTATTAAATATTATGAGTTTGAAATTCAATCTAAAATATTTTTTTATATCAAAATATAGCCGAAGTAATTTAAAATATGTTTTTAAATAAAAAATATAAGAACACACACACACACACACACACACACACACACATATATATATATATATATATAAACAGCATGAGAAATTTCCAGTAAGAAAATTAATTTTCTAAAAGTAAAAAAAAAAAAAAAAAAGAAAAGAAAGAAAGATAGACATTTATTTTATTTTATTTTATTATTTTACACCAGTGATCACATTTTAATTTTTCTGGGAAAAATGATTGCATAAGATTGAAAGAACCACGATTTCAGAAACATTTTGTAAAATGGCAAACAGTATACCTTTATAAACCCGACATTTTTAATTCATAACTTCGTTAATTAAGACTATAGAAATTTCTAACTGTCTGAAATGTCTTCCTTGCAGTATCCCGCACAATTTGATACCTCTCATGACGCGGAGAACCCTGTCCTCCGCGAGGAGATGCAGACAAAAAATTTGACGCCTGCGGCAGTAATTTTTTTTTTTTTTTTTTTTTAAATATATAGTGATATAAAGCTGAAAGTTCGTCATTGTATCTGTCCGGGTTATTAGATTTTATCAAAAATTCGTACACTTATTAATAAAGATAAAATCTAGTTAATGCTGCATTTTTAAATTCATTCGGATAATTGATTAAAAAAAATGTTGAGTAAAACTCCATTTTAACTTTAAAATTATTTGAAAGAAAAAAAAAATGATTTCAAAAATAAATATATAAGTGAGTATATAGTCGGCAGCAAAATTATTGAAGCACACATGCACACTTTTCATCTATCTATCTATCTATCTATATATATATATATATATATATATATATATATATATATATATATATATATATATATATATATATATATATATTAGTTTGATCGCTAATATTTATCATCAACTTACTCCTTTTATAAACAGCTTAAGACTAAGATCATAACTCGACAGATATTTACTTAACAAAACAGTATTATGCGCCCATCATTTAAATAACAATTATTGCTAGTGCTTCAATAATTTTGATGCCAACTGTGTCTCTTTTTATGCCCCCCCCCCCCAAAAAAAAAAAAAATAAATAAATAAATAAATCGTACCGAATTAGCTCGGACGTTTCTCAACAAACTGCGGTAGCCATTTTAATTCATCGTCGAAAGGACAATAAAAATTTAAAAGCCACTAAGGGGCTCTTAAGCTACAGCTATACCAAAGAAATTTTAAGAAATGAGTATAGTAACCGAGGCTAGGGAAGGAAATACAGTTACTGCATGCCTTTATATGGAAGAATAGATTAAAATAAGCCCTGTCGTACTAAATTAAATTCTTTTTACAAAGAATTTAAGCAAAATTTTCTTTTTCTTACTATTATTATTTTAAATTCTTCGAATAACTGTCAATTATAAGTGTAATATGTTCAAAGTAATTCTGTATCGCCCTTTACAATTTTTTTAAATTATTTAATTATTTATTTTTTTAATGAATTTTCTAAAAATAAGTTTTTTTTTTTTTTTTTTTGAAAGGAACATGGTGTCATGAGCATTTGTGCAGTACATCTGCTGGAGAATCTTTCTGATGTTTCACCAATGCATTATAAAAGAACAATCAATATTTAATTAAAAACACCTTTTAAACAAAACCATACTATATGCGCGCAAACAGTGAAACACTTTTCAATAAAAAATGTTGTTGGGAAATCTTCGCTAAAGTCCTATTCAATATTTCGAAATGCCTGTAAAACTACTTTTACAACAGTAATGATATATAGGCGGAAAAACGACATTGACACTTTGAAAATATTTTATTTTTATTTTTATTTTTATTTTTATTTTTATTTTATAATTAAATATTTCGCAAAGTTGTCATTCAGTGAGGTAATATCTGTACTGATAAGTATAAAGGATTTAAGTCCAAAAATGTCGATTTTGAGTTAAGTACATAGTCAGACTTAGAAAAAAATTCTCTATCGATTGGTATAAAGGATTTAAATCCATGTCATTTAATCTTTGAGAAAATCCATTGGTAAAAAAAGATTCAAGTCAGAAATTTAGCATTAATCTTTGGTATAAAATATTTAATTCAATTTTTTCCCTTTATTAAATGAATATTGGCAATCACTGAATGGTATAAAGGGTATAAATCAATCTAATCTCTTTTCCCTAATCGATTCTTCTGATTAGTTTTTAGTTAGTTTAACTTTATTTTTCGTCTTCTGAAAAATCAAGAATATGGATCTAAATCCTTTATACTTATCAGTACAGATATGTTCAAATAAGTTTGTGTCGTTCGTTATATATATATGAATATTTTTAATGAGCATATCATTTAAAAGATAGCATGGTGTCATAAATCTTCGTACAGTATATGTCGAGAAACGTTCCGATGTTTCAGCAATGCATCATAAAAGAATATTTATTTAAAAACCACTATTAAAGAAAATTGTACATTGCGCACAGATTATGAAACACTTTCCAGAAAATTTTTGTTTCTTAGGAAATCTTTACCAAAATCCCATGTTTAATATTCCAAAATGCCCGTAAAACTATATTTTTCTTTCGTTCTTTCTTTCTTTTTTTTCTTTCTTTTTTCTTTTTTTAAATAATGATACGCAGGCAGAAAAACCACATTCGAATCTTCGAAATAATAATAATAATAACAATAAATTCTTTACACGATGATGCTTATCCCTAGGTACTTCTCTACATTTTTGCCTCACTATCGATGAAAGTTCTTCTTCTGGACATTTCACTAGCAAGGAACGCTGTCAATATCGAAATAAAGTAGCAAAAATATTTTTATAAATTTCTGTTACAAATATATGGTTTTTGAAAACTATTATCTCATCGTTAGGCTTATGTGTTATGTTTGCGTCATTTCTCTTCTGCGTAAGTACTTTAACTTGTTTTTACTAATCATTGGTACTCAAATTAAATTATCACCATGGCAACAATTTTATTCGAAATTAATCTCATTTAAAACTTAATTATTTGTTGGTATTTTCATCTATCTTTTGTTTGCTGAGTGTTACAAAGGTATTAAATTATTCAAATTATATATATATATAAAGGGCCCTTAAGTAAACAAATAAATAAAATATAAATAAAATATACTCAATTATTTTGAAAAGAAAAAAGAAATGATAGCAATAACAAAAATCAAATAATAATAATAGTAATAAACGTTACGTTAAAGCAAAGAGCGATTTTCCCGTGCGGCGTTATGTTTGAGGTAAAATAAAATAAAATAAAATAAATCCAGAAAATAAGTTATATCACGATAGAATTGAATAATAATAATAAAAACTAGTATGTTGTGGCCACCACAAGACTTTCTTCTATATTTTCCTATACATATTCAATCAGTAACAATATAAAAAAAAAAAAAAAACGATTTTTTTTTTCTAAGTTTTTTTTTTTTTTTTTTTTTTTTGGTAAAAATTAATATATATTCAATCACTAACAATATTAAAAAAAAAAAAAAAAAATGCGAATTTTTTTCTAAGTTTTTTTTTTTTTTTTTTTTTTTGTTAAAAGTAAAAAAAATCGATAACTTTGTTTTAAATTATCACAGATTTATGGTTCAACCATTCGTTTTAAAGGTATTGACGAGATCTTTCGAATTATACCCATCTTCAAAATTTAACCCCCCCCGGGAGGGTACTTCCCCCCCCAGGGGGGGAACCGATGCCCCCCATGCACAAATTTTTTTCCTAGTTAACTACTATTATTATCAATAATTCATATTAATTTCACAATCACAAGTTTAAAATAACTCTCATTATGCCCATTTATACGGAATTTTGTCCTATGCTGCCATGTTAAAAATTTGCATAAAATGCGATCACAGCGCCACCTGTTGAGCTATTGATCCCCAAATCTAATGGGCACCAGTTCATGTCAGGGTGCAACTAAATACCAAGTTTGGGGAAATTTCATTCATTGGTTCGTGAGATACAGCGTCCACAAAAAAATGATACAGACACACAGACAGACAGACAGACAGACATTTTTTAAAAACTATCAATTCGTGTTCAGGACATCCTAAAACGTGTAGATCCGTCAAAAAACGGAGGTCGAAAATTTTCGCGAATCCAATACTTTCTCTATATTACATATAGAAGAAAGTAAAAAATGTACATGCTGATTTAAGAACAAGGATTTTAAATATAAAAGACTACTTGTATAAAATGAAAAAGTGCTTAAAAATAAACGTATTTTTTTTAATGCCTTATTGGCATCATATGATAATATATATATGTATAAAATAATATATATATATATATATATATATGTGTGTGTGTGTGTGTTTTGCAACGCATATTAACCATCATAGTTTTCGAACGATACCCTCTCCCTCTTCCTTTTTCTTTCAAATTAGGCTAAAGGCGTGCTAGGAATTTCATGTCTGCGTATTAATACATGAATGTTCATAAAGTATTTGATAACATCTTTTACTCGATTCTTCAAGCCGTTCGTCTGAAATACTCCACTAGGTAGATCTATTGCGACGTTAATCAACCCACTAACTGTTTCAGGTAGTTGTCACAATTCGTAACCGATTGGCGAAAAAACAGAAAAACTAATTTAATAGGGATAATTTTCTGTTCATTTTTCTTCTATTTATAAATTTTCAAATTGTAATGTAGATATTGTACATGGATATTTGTTATGCATCATTGTTGATAAAAGGGGCATCTTCTACCATCTGACATTCAAAGCCCGTGTTATTCTACGGGGAAATTTAATACGGGGAACTGACTTTTTTTTTTTCTTTTAATCTTCACATTTAGGAAATTCCGAATCAGTAAATTAGTTCTTGTTAAAAAAAAAAAAAAAAAAAAAAAAAAAAGATGCATAAACCTTTAATGTCTCAAATTGAAGCTATGAAAATTAAAATAATATTTTTTTTTTTTTTTTTTCATACATGAGATAAAAATTTAAAAATAGATTTTTGAAAAAAAAAAAAAAAAAAAAAAAGTAAATGAAAGATTAATTTAACAACTGTAAATTTTCTGAATGTGAAAATAAAGTTTAAAATAATTACAAGATAAAAAGAACTTCTTATATACCATGTTTTTAAATTTTCTGTTGAATCATATAAACTCGACCGAAGGCAGTGGGGACCCGAAATAATTGGCTAAAAGTATTAAAAAAATGCATTGTCACCGTGTTCTGAGCTATTCTGAAAGATTTAAATGTCTAGCTAGTCGGGAAGTTATATGATTGGTGAATCATATAAACGCTACCGAAGACTGCAGGAACCCGAAACAATTGGCTAAGTATTTAAAAAATGCATTGTCATCGTGTTCTGATTTATTCTAAAAGTTTAGCTAGTCGGGAAGTTATATGATTGTTGAATCATATAAAAGTTATCGAAGGCAGCGGAAACCTGAAACGATTGGCTAAAAGTATTTAAAAAATGCATTGTTATCGTGTTTTGAGCTGTTATAAAAGTTTCAAATGTCTAGATATTCGGGAAGTTAGTTAAATAAATTTTCTGTTGAATCATATGAACGCTAACGAAGGCTGCAGGGACCCGAAACGGTTGGCTAAAAGTGTTTTAAAAAGACATTGTCACCGTGTTCTGAGATATTCTGAAAGTTCCAAATGTCTAGCTACTCGGGAAGTTAGTTAAAAACCGATTGCAAGATTCGTACTGAACAAACAAACAAACAAGAATCGAAGTTAATAAAAATGTGGTAAAATACATTAGCTAAGGAGTTTTTCTGAAAAAAAAAAAATTCTCCATGGTTTTGCTGTCAGCGATTATAAGTGATTCATCTATTTAATTGTTGTCGTAATTAAATTAAAAACATAATGTAATACGTAAACATTTTTATTCATTCTAATTTGTAAGAAAATGTGTATTTTATTTCTCTTTCTCAGGGAAAAAAGAAAGTATCCGAACGGTTCTTGGTTAGAACCCAGGTCGCGCTAGTCGTCCTAGCCATTTCATGTGGCTTTCTCCGGAACTTGTGTGAATACGTATTAGGACCCTTTAAAAACCCTCATGGAGGACATTCTCTCCAAGCCTAGAACATTTCAGTAGCTATCACTGAAATAAAGAAAATAAAAATAATAATGAAAGTTTTATAATGACAATAGCTTCGTTAGAAAAAAATAACGAACCATTTGATAAATTCTATAATGTTTTTTTCCCCTCATACTTAAAAGGCTTTCTGAACACTTTCAGCTTTTTGAATAAACTATTTTTGATTCTAGCGTATGTGACTATTACAAAACTACTTTATAAGATGCATTATCACACAAAGCATGCATGAATGGCATTGACAGATTAATTTTTCCCACAGTTTCTGTATAAAAACTAATAATAATAAAAACTAATAGAGTCGTACGAAGAAGTATAAAAAAATTGCTCCACACCTTCAACGGTTATCGCATCCGAACTTTTTGAAGTAGGCCCTCAAATTCATCTCATCATAATTTTTAGCTGCTTCAAAGCTCCGTGGAAGAGATTTCTTTTGTCACACTGGTCTAACACGAATCTTATTTTTCGCATTCAATTTTCCCTAGTAGGTTCTATATTTAGTGAATATGTGTGCACTACGGAAAACTACATCTCTTACATTTTTCATGTAATTTCAAGATACCAATTCAATGTTTCAACAACCTATATCTACGTTACTTACAGAAGTTCCATTACTAATAAGAGAAACACTCTTATAAAAAGATATTTCTCTGATTAGAGAGCTTATAAGTACAATATGGGTTTTTTCTCATGAGATCCTCATAGGGGATTCAGGAGTCAGAGATCCGACATCTCGTGGTAGCTGTTAATCAAAGTTTTGTAACAGCATTTCTGTTTTTCTGCTGACAGCCCGTGTCATGTCTCTGTCTAAAAGACAGGCAAGGAAGTCAGAAACTTTACAAATGACACAAGCGAATGAATGAACCAATATTGTGATGAATACAGTGAAATATTGTGTAATAATCAATCAAAAGTGGAGGTAATTCATCATAAAAATGTACTATTGTTATCAAATGAAACCTCTGAAACACAGAACTCTGTGTTGATAATTTTGTTATATTAACTCAAGGGGAAATGTTCTGTTTTCGATGTTTTACTAAGTGATTGCAGGATTTAGAAAAAAATATCGATATAGCGAAATTTCATGACTCTTTTTTCATTATTTATAAACCTTTCATTTCTTTTCCCTGCACTCTTTAGCAGTTTAAATTTATTTAATCTTTCTAAAATTGTTTTAACCGCACTACCCCTATAACTGTAGTTGTTTAAATACCTACAGTAAACTCCCAATTATCTGCGGAACTGACTGGCACGGATTTCGTGGATAAGGCAAATCACAGATGAACAGCAAAAAGGTAAAAATGAGGGGTAAATATCATAATAAATATTCTAGTCAAAAAACGCGATTGCCTTCTATATGAAACACTAGCAAACCCGTGCGAAATTTTCGCACTTTATTTCTTTTCTTATTTACCTTTAAAATTTGAAATTCGTAAATATTATACCAATTTCATCACCTAATTAAAATTTTAATTTACCAGAAGCCAAACTATTATTAGAACCAAATAAATATTGTGCAATAGTGAAACCAGAATCATTCACAGAAAAGTTTCAAAATAAAATGTATGGTTCACGACCCAGTTTTCATACTTCCTCAGGCAGTACAGTTTTATTAAAGAATCCCCATGATGCCTTTTAAAGTTTTATCGTCAAGAGAGCGATGACATTTTATTTATTTTAGTATAATGTTTTGTTAAAAGGGTAAAAAAAAAAAAAAAAAACTATTTTGATTATACTTTTTATGAATGCATTTGTTAGTCAATTTATGATGATGATTCTGTATATATCTTTAAAATAATGCTAGGTTTAAAATGACGCTTGCAAAGATTCTGAAGAAGCAATTTTTAAAAATATGTTTTTCCATAAAATAGTGTTATCATACAAATGTCGTCACTTTTTCTTATTAGTTCATTGAGCTGAGTCCGAGTGCTTTTGTTTATTTTTAAATATTATTTTTTTAATCCTCGCGTATTTTATTAATTTCACCACTATCGTATCGTTTCGACAAAAAATAATTGTAACTGGTCCACGTTAGAGAAATATTATATAGATAATAAAAAAAAGGTGAAAATATTCATAATAAAGTAAAAATATCTGCATTTTATGTATTACTAGTATATAACCTTGTCAAAAATGACGGAATGTGAACGATAAATCTTCAAAACAATGTTTAGATCATGAAGATCACCACGTGATCATTTAAATGTATTTTCAATTTTTGTTTATAGATGGCAGCATGAAATGTGTTTCGGTATTTTATAATTTTCGCTCTGAAATTAAAAAAAAAAAAAAAAAAATTACCGGATCAATAAATATGAATGACTTTAAAAAAACTGCTAGTTGACAAAAAATATAGGCCGTGTTTTTCTTTTTAAATTAAAGGTCGTAGCAAAAAGCATAAACTTCTATCAAAATATCTACATTTTCTGGTAACGTTTAATCATGGGAATTGTACATTGGAAAATATTTTCTGACTAAAAGAAAACAACATGAATCATTTCCATAGTAATAAGGTCAAAAAAGGATTCAAAAGCACTCAAAACCAGCTGCAAACAGAAACAGTAACAATATTTGAATCATTGATATGAATCATTATTCATATGAGTGATTCATATAAATAATGATGAATACTCCTGAAATGGGCTCTTCCCACCGTCGTCTGCTCAATCACGTGATAGAGGAAAACGAATAATTGAATTCTGAGAATCGAATTCAATTAAATATTGTTCTTAAAAACAAAAATTTTAATATTTAATATAAAATAAAATAAAAGTAATATTGTGCATTTGTAAACAATAGAATAATTGTATTTGTAAATTTAATAATTTTTAAAAAACATTTTATGTGTTTATTTATTTTTACCTATAAGAATCGATTTTTGTATATTGTAGTGTAACTGTAACATTAACTGATCTAGCAATAAATAATAGCTTCTTGTGGAATGTTTATGGATTATAATTTGAAATTTTAAAATGTTTTCATTTAATTTAATTGCATAAAGGTGTTACAACAAGTTAATTAACTTAGTTACTGATCTAAATGGATTTACGCAGTAAGATATTGCACTGTCACTGATTTAAGTACCAAAAATCAGAGTACTAAACATGTTCTTCATGAACATCAATAACAAACATAAACTAAATGATGATTGTAAATGTATACGGCAAACAAAAGATGATGAATAATGATATAAAATGGATTAAAAATGATGATTTATAAAGAATGACAGAGATTAAATACGATTGATCAAAAATAAGAATAGAAAATTTGTTATTTCAGCAATCGCTATAGATAAGCAAGACTTTGTCTGCTATTTGCTTTCCTCTATCATATGACCTCTGACGTCAGGTGGGAAGAGCCCATTCAATGAAGATAAATCATTAAAATTACTAACATTAGTTTAATTCACAGAATTAGTTCATTCATTAGTTTACTTCAATTCACTTCCATGTGTATTATGCATTCCTATGTAGGTATTTTCATATGTATGTCGTAAGCTTACTTAATCTAAATGTAAACAAATAATGAAGCTTGATAAAAGTATGTAAAGGCTTTAATATGCTTTTACAAATATTTTAAGAGTTTTAAGGCTTTAATATGCTTTTACAAACATTTTAAGAGGATTTTTTAATGGAACGCTCATAGAGTCGTTCATTCGGAATTAAAGAATCGTCCATTTGGAATTTGTATTTTCTAAATGGCAACAGTGTTGGTTTGTTTTTATCTGTTACTGCGTTGTTTATAACAGCCGGTGATCCGTTATATTTAATTCATAGCTTTTAACATTATAATTGGGTTGTTTTTGAAGGTTTTAGAGAAAATAAATAAGAATAGATGTGATACAAAACAGATAATGTATTTATGTGTACATTTCCGTAAGTTTAACAAACGGCATGGGAGTACTTAGGCCTAAATATGGCCGCGATAAGTTTGCTTTTTCGTTGCCTAGGGCAACGGCTTTTCTCGAAGATGAGTACGAACTGGTATCGTCACCTCACTTGCAAATTATTTAAATAGATAGGATGACAAAAAGGAAAAATAGAAGTTATGACATAGCCAGAATAAAATGTGTAAACTAATTTATGCACTTAATTAAACAATACCGTAGTGTACTGCACAAAAAAACAAAAGAAAGAAAGAAAGAAAGAAAAAGAAATAAATAAATAAAAGAAATAAACAAGAAATTAAAAATAAATGAAATAAAATAAAAAGATTATAGTTATACAACTTAAAACATTATCGGCGACAGAAATATCTGTAATGAATATTTTCAAATTCTTTCAAACTTTCATGTATTTAATTACGCATTACGCACATAGGTACACGATTGACATTAAATGCTCTTCAAACGAAATTAAATCTTTTTTTTTTTTTTAATATTTGTTAAAAATGGATAACAATTACATTAGACATATTTCCTGTTAAAATATACGCATATTTATGATATATTTTATATATTTCGGCAGTAAAAATTTCTTTGGGGGATATCAATTTATCTCGTTGTTAGATGTGAATTTTATATCTTTATCAGTCATTTTAATTGCTCAGATTCGGCTAGTCATTAAAAAAAAAAAAAAAAAAAGGTTTAATTTGTTTAAAAAAAAACAAACTTATTTTGTTCCTTAAGCACAATAGTAAATGAATAGCATTTTTATTGTGTTAGTTTTCTCTCCAACTTTCAGTTAATTGTGACTAAAATTTTGTGAATTATTCATTTTAAGATATTTTAATAGTTTCTTTTAAAACTGAATATATGCAAAAAAATTTCACATTTGTAAGAAAAAACGATAAACTAGAAAGTTTATCACCTTTATAACAAAGTCTTCTTCGATATCATGATAATAATAATTATAAAAAAAGAATAAAAAAGTTTGTATAATGATGTAGAATTTATGGATGATTTAGAAGCTTAGGAACATCTTTATTTCCAGATCCTTTTTAAACCCCTATCGTCACGGTCCCTTGTTAAAAAAATTCTGGTGCATATAAAATTACATGAATGTATGCATGTGTTCGATATAGACTAAAGAATTATTGGATCAATTTATGTGCGGTGGTTTGCAAAATGGTCGTCGTTTTTCGAGGATCATTTAATGCTATTGATACGCTCAACTTCACCAGTAGAAAGAAAGTTAGGGGTCTAAATGTTTTTGCAGCATGAAATCTTTTCAGTTGCAGTTTTGTTTCTTACATCACCTGTGCTATCTTTCATCGTACTCTAAATGTATAGCTTTAAAACTTTGTGACTAAAGTTCACCCTTCCCTTTATCATATAGTAACGTCGTCTTCTCGATATATCTTTTCCACTAATTGAGATTATTGCGTGAATTCTTGCGCCTGCGTAAGGCGCTGCTGCAGACAGTGGATATACGATCCCAGCAAATTGGGAGCAGAGTGGATGATGGCAAAGAGAACCAAGAATTCTACGGAATTCGATGAAATTTCTTTTAAATTTTTCGACAGAGTTTATATTTTTTGACATTTTATATTTTTAAGTCATTCATTCAAACATTGTGACAAGTGAATAGTAAATATACAATCGGTAACAAAAGTGTCCGAACACTAGCAAAAATTCCTATGTAAAAAAAGTACACTTTATACGGTTTTGTTAAATAAATCCTTGTCGAATTCTTAGTCAGTCTAAGAACATGATTTGATAAGGATTTTTGCTAGTGTTCGGACACTTTTGTTACCGACTGTACAACGTGAAATTTAAATGTCCTTATCTAAAGTTAACTTAGGTTTCTAACTAAAATCAATATAAACGGGGCCCACTAGTGACCGAGTGGTTCTGCGCCCAAAGCTGGTAGACGTGAGATGCCGGGTTCGATCTCAGGTCACGCTCGTCGGTCTAGCCGTTCGGAGATTTCCGTAGTTTTCTCCGAAACTTGCGTAAATACAAGTTAGGACCCTTTAGAAAGACCCCCATGGAGGGCTCTACCCCTCAGGCCTAGGACCCTAAACCAGTCAGTCGGTCTTAATCCCAAAATCCAAGCCAATATAAGCGGCCTTTTAAAACTACATTTCTTTATAAATTTCTTTATAAAAATGTTTTTGTTCGAAAAAAATAAAAGATCGATTTAACGTAATGGCTTTAAAACTCCTGTATATAATTTTGAAGCACGCGATGAAATGTTAGCTGAAGATTGTTTAGAAATTCGCAACTTTCTATCTTACAAAGTTTCTGTTATTTTTAAAACAGGTTATCGTTTTTCAATATTTTTATTTATTTTATTACTGTTCTCATAAATGATACACGTACATACATACTATTTCATTTAAGGCATTTGCTCAAATCAATCAAAAGAAAAAGAAAAATGAAGGGCACGGCATAAAATGTAGATAAAAATACTGTAACAATCGTAATGTTATTGTATAAATTTCGTGATATAGAGAAATTTAAACAAATATTGGTATTTTGTTTTCTTAGCTTAGTTTATTAGTACAAAAAGTACTATTTATTTCATTCGGCTGTTTTTGCATCCTTACCAGTTTTTATCTATCACCTTGAATGAGCATGCAAACATTTTTATTTTTATCCAAATAGATCAAGCTGTAAGTTTGCCATTGTATCTGTCCAGATTTTTACCCAGATTACTAGATTTTATCATAAATTGATACGTTTACTAATAAGGACAAAATCTAGCTAACGCCGTATTTCTTAGATCAATCCGATAATTGATTCAAAAGTTATTAAATAAAAAACCCGTTTTAATTTTAAAAACATTAAACAGAAAAATATAATTGCTGCCAAAAATAAATAAATAAATAAGTTAATATATTTCTGTTTATGTCAGGAAAGAAAAGAGAGAGAGAGAGAAAGGTGCAAACAGTTTTTTTTTTTTTTTTTTTAACAATTAAAATAAAACTAAGAAAAGTCGGGCTAAAGAAATGGAATAGCTTCAGTACAGTACAACTTGGCGAAATTTGAAATTAGGCACCAAAGTAGCGCGGACGTTTCCCGCCAAAATCTTTATTTACTCAGTTGCGATAAATGGCCATTTTAATTCATTGCCAAAATGTCAATCAAAATTTAAAAGCTGCCAAGGGGTTCCAGTGCTAAAACCGTACCAAAGAAAATTTAAGAAATGAATATAGCAATCGATGCTAAGGAGTGAAACACAGTTACTGCATGCTTTTAAATAGAAAAATAGATTAAAATAAGTCATGTCATCCTAAGTTAAATTGTATTTTGTGCAGAATTTTAGATCTATTATTTAGAAAACAAAAATAGGCTTAAGGCTATTATTATTATTATTATTACTGTTATTGTTATTTTTATGTATTAAAAAATAAAATTATTCTCGTGTGTGTTTCAATAAAATATTTCGAAGTATTAGCATACTATTGTCTAAACAAAACCAAGTTATTTAAAAAAAGGCGAAATATTGAAAAAAAAAAAAAAAAAAAAAACCACTGCACCAATGGACACTGTACAATAGACACTGCACCAGCAATGGCCACGTTTAAATTTAAGCTCTAAAAATAAGCTTTATACATCGAACATATAGTTTTGCCTCTCATCCAAGATTGCTGTTAAAGCCTTCTACAGCATCTTGAACGACGATTATTTCAAGCCACCAGTTCTAGGATGAGGTCAATTTTACTCAAGCAGTGCAAACTTTTTAACATTTTATCATTATTACTTTCTTTTGTACTCAATAGAAGAAAGTATTGGATTCTTAAAAATTTTTAACTTCCTGTTTTATACAGCTTTACACGTTTTGAGAGGTTTAGAACACGATTTGACCATTTTTTGAAAATGTCTGCCTGTCCGTTTCTCTGTCTCTGTGTGTGTGACAAAAATTTTGTGACGACTATATCTCCGGAACTGCTGTTCAGAATTGTATATAAATTTATATATAGATTCAACTTGACCTATATTAGTGCCTATCAACTTTTGCTGTCAACCGCTCAACAGGTGACGCTACTATACAACTATTTCCACAATTTAAGGAGAGGCTACATCTCAGGTTCTATTGCGTATAATCAAACAAAACTTTATATGTGAGAAGGGAATTACGAGATGTTATATTGATTCAATTTGAATGTTTATTGGCTAACAGGTGGCGCTGCTATAGAGCGATTTCCACAATTTAAGGGAAAGCTATTTGTCAGAACTACTACACAGAACTGCATATAAATTTATAAGTAGATGCACCTTCGCGTAAACTAGTGACTGTCAACTTTTGATGTCGACCGCTCAACAGGTGGCGCTGATACACAGCGATTTCTGCAATTTAAGGGACTGCTATATCTTAAATTCTATTGTGTATCCTCAAACAAAACTTGATATGTGAGAAGACCATTATGAGTCATTATGCTGACTCCATTTGGATATTTATTAGCCAAAAGATGGCGCTGCTCTACTGCAAATTTCTTCAATAATGGGAAGGCTATATCTCAACTTCTATGGCATATAACCGTACGAAACTTGATATGTGAGATAACCATTATGAAAACGCATTTTCTAAGATATTATTGATAGACAATAAAACTGTCTTTCTTTCGATATTTAGTGTTAGTTTTCTCTAAGATGAAAATTATTTGCATTCATCATATTTGATAATTTTAATAAATAATAGTTTTAATAATTTATTTGCGCTTAGTGAATTTGCATAGAAAAATATAGAAGAAAGTCTTGTGGTGGCCTCAACATACTAGTTTTTTGTTGTTAAGAATTGGGTAAGCTAAATTTTCTCTCCTTTGCATTTGCTTATTTCCAGCTGATTTCTTGTATCCACTACTTTCATGTGACTAAAATAGGAGTGCAAAATTCATTTATGATGTCAAAAATATTTCTTTTCTTTTGATGGAATGTAACGCTTTTATGGCCACTACTAGTGCCATTATATGTCGTCATTGTCAACTTAGGGCAGAACAGAAAGTATTGGATTCGTGAAAATTTTCGAACTCCAGTTTTTGATGGACTTTTACGTTTTGGGATTTCCTGAATACGCTTGGACTGTTTGTAGAAAATATCTGTGTGCTCTGTGTGTATCACAAACTTTATGGTCGCTGTAACTCACGAACCAATAAACGAAATTTAACCAAACTCGGTATTTAGTTGAGCCGTGACATAAACTGGTGCTGATTAGATTTAGGCGTTAATCGCTCAACAGGTGGGGCTCTGATCCCCATTTTTAACATGACAGTATAGACCAAAATTTCGTATAAATATTCATAATGCTATTACTTTCTTCTATATTCAATAGAAAAAAGTATTGGTTTCGTAAAAATTTTCGACTTCCATTTTTCGACGGATTTACACGTTTTGAGAGATCTAGAACACGATCTGACCACTTTTAGAAAATGTCTGTCTGTCTCTCTCTGTGTGCGTGTATGTGTGTGTGTGAGAGAGAGAGAGAGAGACAAACAGTTTGTGGCTACTGTATCTCCGGAACTACTGCTCAAAATTGTATGTAAATTTATTTGTAGATGTACTTGGACCTATATTAGTGCCTATCAATTTTTGCTGTCAACCGCTCAACAGGTGGTGCTATACAGCGATTTCCGCAATTTAAAGGAAGGCTATATCTCAGGTTCTATTGCGTATAATTAAACAAAACTTGATATGTGAGAAAGCCATTATGAGGCTTTATGTTGATTTAATTTGAATTCTTTATTGGCCAAGAGGTGGCGCTGCTATACAGTGATTTCCACAATTTATAGGCGGGCTATATCTCAGGAACTACTGCAGAGAATTGCATATAAATTTATATGTAGATGCACCTTGTGATAAATTAATGTCTATCAACTTTTTATGTCAACCGCTCAAAAGGTGAAGCTGCTACACAGCGATTTCTGCAATTTAAGGGAAGGCTATTCCTCGCAGGCTTATATTAAGATCTTTAAAGAAAGAAAAAAAAAAAAAGGCATGAAAATGCTCTAATTAGTATTTTTTGTAGTGCAATCATATAAATAAAGATTTAATTGAGATAATATAGATACTGGTTACTGTTAAAACCTTCAGAATTAAAAAAATTTACATATAAAATAACTAGAAAATATCAAAGTATCCATTACAAGTATAATTACCCCAATATTTAATTTTCAGAAATTATAGAATTGTTGAGGTCAATAGAATTCTATTAGTGTAGTTTTTTTTTTTTTTTTTTTTTTTTTTTTTTTTATTACATGTTTTTTTTTATATTATTGCGGATTCTTAGTTATCGTGTAATGATAGTCTTATTACCGTGAAACGACCTTTACAGGTTTTATATGTTGAAAAAATGAATATCATGTAATGATAGTCTTATTACCGTGAAACAACATTTACAGGTAAAGTTTTATATGTTGAAAAAATGAATATTGTGTAATGATAGTCTTATCACCGTGAAACAGCAATGACAGGCAAAGTTTTAAATGTTGAAAAAATGAATATCGTGTAATGATAGTCTTATTACCGTGAAACAGCATTTACAGGCAAAGTTTTATATGTTAAAAAATTAATATCGTATATGTTTCTTTTTGTCGAACTTAATAAAAATCTTGACGATTAGATCTCTCTCTCTCTTTTCTTTTTGAGATTCGACGACAAATTACTTATTACAGAAAAGTCCAGTTTTGACGGACTTATCTGTCACAAGTACTACAGCTAATATTTAATGAGTTAACCAATAATTATTATATCCGAAAGGGGGATGACACAGTCGATACTAAACACACGTAGTTATCGTGCAGTTATAGTCTTATTACCATGAAACAGCATTTACAGGCAAAGTTTTATAGGTTAATCATTTTTATTTTATTTTATTTATTTTGTTTTTTGAGGGCTAAATTTTTTTTAACTTTATTTATATTGACTTGCTCATTCTTATTAACATAATTAGACTATTCATAAGCCGACCTTTGCTAAAACTCAAGGGGAGAAAAATTTGCATGTGGCTTTCGAGCTGTACTCTGCCAAAAAAAAAAAAAAAAAAAAAAAAAAAAAAAAAAATCCTGTTTGCTGCCAAAAATTTTCTGTAATTCAGAAAAATGGAAAAATACGTTCTATCAACGTAATTTTTTCGTTGATAGAACGTATTTTTCTGAATTGCAGAAAATGTCTGGCAGCAAACTGCAGCAAATAGGACTTTTTTTTGACAGTGTAGTTTGCCGACCACTAAGCCATTAAGAGCGCATAATACCTAATCTCGCCGACAGCCAAAGTCCATGTTATTCTAACATGGTATACACTATATAAAATATGTCCTATTTGCTGCCAGAAATTCTCTGTAATTTGAGAAAATACGTTCTGACAACGTAATTTTTTCGTAAATTACGCGTATTTTCTCAAATTACAGAGAATTTCTGAAAGTAAATAGAACATATATTTACACTGACGGAAAAATTTATCACCACAATTACTCATTACCAAATGCTTTTTTTGAAATTCCATCTTCACATTTAGAAAATTCATAGTCGTTAATATAGTTCTCGCTTTTTAAAATTCATTTATTAATTATTAATATTTTATTTTTGAGTTAAAAAAATGAAGTGCATTTTTCGTACATTTTAGGTCGAAAATAAAATATTAAAAATGCGAAATCAGTTTTTTGAAAACGAGCACTCATTTAGCGATTGTAAATTTTGAAAACGGAATTTTAAAAAAGTGCGTGAGGTAATGTGTAATTGTGGAAACATTTTTTTTTCCATAGAATAACATGGGTTTTGGATGTCAGTGAACTAAAGTATTGCCCGCTCTTAATATCTCGGTTTTCCTTTTCGACGAACTTAATGAAAAGCTTAGTGATTAATTCTTCCTCTTATTATTTTTACCAGCCTTGACGACAAATTACTTGTTACATAAAAATCCAATTTTGAATTCATAACCAATATTTAAGGATTTTGCCGACAATTATCATATTCCGGAAAGTGGGTGACACAGACGATACAGGAACGCATTTAGTTATTGCACAGTGACAGTCATGAAACAACATTTACAGGCAAAGGTTTTACATCCTTTTCGATGAACTTAATGAAAATCTTAGCGATTAGGTCTTCTTCTTCTTTCTTCCTTTTTATTCTTTTTTAACTCTCGACGATAAATCACGTGTTACAGAAATGTCCAATTTTGAAGTTTTACAACTAATATTTATGGAGTTAAACAGGAATTAACATTTTCCGAAAAGTGGGTGAGACAAACTATAGGGAAACGCGCTTAGTTATCGTGCAGTGATAGCCTTGTTATGGTGAAACACTATTTACAGGCAAAGTTTCATGTCAAGTTCATCAGTATCAAAGATCTCGTTTTCGACGAACCAATAAAGTCTTAGTGATTAGGTCTTCTTTTTTCTTCTTTCTTTGTATTTTTTTTTCTTTTTTAACACAGACTCGATGACAAACTACTTGTTACAGAAAAATTCAATTTTGAATTCATGTAACTAATGTTTGAGGGGTTTGCCGACAATTATTATATTTGTGACACAGACGATACGGAAACACACTTAGTTATTGTGCAGTGGTAGTCTTATTACCATGAAACAACGTTTACAGGCAAAGTTTTATACCCTTTTCGATAAACTTAATAAAAATCTTAGCGATTAGGTTTTCTTCTTCTTCTTCTTCTTTTTTCTTTCTTTTTATTCTTTCTTTTCACTCTCGATGACAAAGTACTTGTTACAGGAAAATCCAATTTTGAATTCCTGTAACTAATATTTGAGAAGTTTGCCGACAATTATTATATTCTGGTAAGTGGCTGACACAGGTGATACAGAAACGCACTTAGTTATTGTGCAGTGGTAGTCTTATTACCGTGAAACAACATTTACAGGCAAAGTTTTACATTCTTTTCGATAAACTTAATGAAAACCTTAGCGATTAGGTCTTCTTCTTCTTTCTTTCTTTCTTTCTTTCTTTTTTTTTTTTTTTTTTTTACACTTGAAAGGTGTTTATGACTTCGGTTTGTCTGTCCGCACTCTAACTCTCGTAAATATTTACGGAATTTCTCGAAACTGATATATGTTATTTAAGTTCGCTATAAAATGTTCCCTATTGAAAATGGATTGAGTACTTCTACTGGTTTATATACAGAGACACCCGAAAGTATTCCAAAGCATTGTGTTTTAAGGGAGGTATTTCTATAAACCATATTTTAATACCCTTACTGTACACAAATCTTAATACAATTGAAATGTGTTATACAAGTTCACTATCGGATGTTTCTTATGTAAAATAGAGTAAATACCAGCACTAGTTTGTGTACAGGGACACTCGAAAATATTCCAAAGCATTGCGTTCTATGAGAGGTATTTCTATAAACCAAATTTTAACAACTTTACTTTGCACAAAGCTTAATGAAATTGAAATACTTTATTCTTATGCACAAAATAATGTTTCTATAGAATATAGTATGATTAGCATTAGATTTGAAAGGCCACACAAAAATATTCAGTTACTTTAAGAGATATTAATAAAAATTTGCTGGAACCACACTTTCGTTTACATCAAGAGTTTTTAACACTTTTTAACAATTTTTAAGTGTGAATATGATTTCAATTTGTGTATCTGTCTGTCCGGCTGTCTACTTTTGTATCTGTCTGTGTCCTGCTCTCAGCTTCCGTAAATATTTTCAGAATTTTTAAAAAATGCTATATATTAGTCAAGTTCACTATGGAATTTTCCCTATTTAAAATGACATTAATAGGTCCTTTACAACTAGATTGTGTACAGGGACAACCAAACAAATATCAATACATTGCGTTTTAGGACAGACATTTTTAAAAATTGCATTTAATTTATTTTCTGCTTTCTAAATCATAAAGAAATTGACATTTATTGTTAATATTCTAACATAATGTTTTGTATAGAATATGATGTGATAATCTTCAGATTTACAGGGCTACACTAAAATATTTAGTTACATTAAGGGCTGCAATAATAATCTAATGGCTGCATTTTCTTTTGCGTTAAGCCTTTTAAACACTTTCTAATAATAAGTGATTTTAAATTCAATTAGTCTACCTTTATACTTTTCAGTGCTTCTGTCTGCCTGTTGTATGATAACGTAGGCAAAGAATATTGAAAGTTGTATGATACAACAAGTACATATAGTTGGAAAGTGTTAATAATCAATGCGTACTGCATGATTTTTCGTTTTTGTTATTATTTTTTTTTTTCAAATTCGATGACAAGTTACTTGTTGCAGAAAAATCCATTTTTGAATTTATGTAACTAATATTTGAGAAGTTTGCCGACAATTATTATATTTTGGTAAGTGGCTGATACAGATGATACAGAAACGAACTTAGTTATTGTGCAGTGGTAGTCTTATTACCATGAAACAACATTTACAGGGAAACTTTTGCATTCTTTTCGACAAACTTAATGAAAACCTTAGCGATTAGATCTTGTTCTTCTTCTTTTTTTTTAAAACACTTTTCAACAAGGTTGAAAAGTGTTTATGACTTCAGTTTGTCTGTCTGTTCGCCTGTCTACCTGTTCGGGCTCTAACTCCCGTAAATATTTATGTAATTTCTCGAAACTGATATATGTTATTCAAGTTCGCTATCAGATATTCCCTATTGAAAATAAAGTGAGTACCTCTACTGGTTTGTGTACATTGGCACCCGAAAGTATTCCAAAGCATTGTGTTTTAAGGCAGGTATTCCTATAAACCATATTTTAGTACTCTTACTGTACACAAATCTTAATGAAATTGAAATATGTTATACAAGTTCACTATCGGATGTTTCTTATGTAAAATGGAGTAAATACCAGCACTGGTTTGTGTACAGGGATAATCGAAAGTATTCCAAAGCATTGCGTTCTATGAGAGTAGAAATACCTCTCAGAAATGCACTTAGTTATTTTGCAGTGGTAGTCTTATTACCATGAAACAACATTTACAGGCAAAGTTTTACACCCTTTTCGACAAACTTAATGAAAACCTTAGCAATTAAGTCTTCGTCTTTTTTTTTTCTCTCTCTCTCTCTCTCAGCCTCGATGACAAATTACTTGTTGCATAAATGTTCAATTTTGATGTCTTACAACTAATATTTAAGAATTTAACTAAGAATTATCATTTCCCGAAAGCGGATGACAGTCGATACGGAAATGCATTTAGTCATAGTGCAGTGATAGTCTTATTACCGTAAAACAATATATGCAGGCAAAGTTCTATACTTTTAAGCCACTAGTATCTCAAATCACGTTTTCGACAAACCTCATGAAAGTCTTAGTGATTAGGTCTTATCATTATTTTTTTTCAGCCTCGACGACAGCTAACTTGTTAGAGAAATGTCCATTTTTGAAGTCCTGCAACAAATATTTAAGAAGTAATAATTTAAGTTGTACAAAGTTTACACTGGTCTAATTTGTATAAAACTTGAGAATTCAAACATGAATCAAGCAATACGTATCAAACACGCATTATTCTTGCCACAGCATACACGAATCAAATACCTGCAAGGTTGATTTTTTTTTTTTTTTTTTTTAAATAATCTAATCTTTTTATAAATAATAATTTATCTTTTGGTATAGAAAGTTATTTTCCGCGCGTTTGCGATGTCAAATTTTCATTCTAAATTAGTTTTGAGTGAAAATTTTACAAGAACCGCAGCTTTCAACCTTTGGATTTTGACATTAAGAACTTTTTAAGCTTATAATACATTCGTTTTTCTTGTGTATTTTTCTGCAAACTTGATCTTGTTAGAAATGTCAATGAATTATCAAATTTGTGCTGTCATGTTAAATTTCAAATATGCTTGTTTCAAGAAAGTGTGCCATTATCAGGCCTCACAGGGTTCCTAAAATTGTATTATCATTTTATTATATTGTCACCACTTGTTTACAGCAATGATTTTTTTACAGATTATTTGAGCATTAAAACATTGAAAAATATTCAAGAAAAATTTCGTATTGACGATAGTGGTGACAATATAATAAAATGAGAAAAAATGTTTAGGAACGCTGCAAAGTTTGCATTTGTGTTTATCATAATGATTCTAACGAGCAGTTATATTACCTAAACATGTATTATAAATGCATGCATGCATGTCTGTCTACATTTTGTTTTTGATTGCATAACTATTATAATATGTAATAGTGTTTCGTTTTAACCCAATGCCGCTGGGGTATTTCTCTATTTTGGCCAGTTAATCCCACCATTTGGTGTTTTTTTTTTTTAATGACGTTACCTTACTAAACAAAGTGATTTTATGCATTTTCGATCAAATTAATTAAATTTTATCCTCGGCAATAAATGCGGTATATGCCACTGGTGTGTGTGTATATATATATATATATATAATACGTCAGCGGCACACAAGACATTTAATACAAATACTCAACATCCTTTTATAAAGTAAAATATCTTTTAAAAGGAACGCTTAAAGGCGGGGAACCTTTTTTTTTTTTAAAAAAAATTACTTTTAAGTGATTTTCAGGAATTTGTTTATATACAGAATATGTTTTAGTGTTTTCATTTATGTATTCAGAGATAAGGTATAGCCGAGATAAGGCAACTTTTGTGTTTATTATATTTCCGTTTGCAGTAAATCTTCATACTAGATATTTTACCTTTTGGAGTATACGTACAGTCGGTAACAAAAGTATCCGAACACTAGCAAAAATTCCTATGTAAAAAAAGTAGAGTTAATACTGTTTTGTTAAATAAATTCTTGTTGAATCATGTTCTTAGAAATCCCTATATAAAAAAAGTAGAGTTAATACTGTTTTGTTAAATAAATCCTTGACAAATCATGTTCTTAGACTAACAGAATATGTTTTAGTGTTTTCATTTATGTATTCAGAGACAAGTTATAGCAGAGATAAGGCAACTTTTGTATTTATTATATTTCTGTTTGCAGTAAATCTTCATACTAGATATTTTACCTTTTGGAGTATACGTACAGTCAGTAACAAAAGTATCCGAACACTAGCAAAAATTCCTGTGTAAAAAAAGTAGAGTTAATACTGTTTTGTTAAATAAATTCTTGTTGAATCATGTTCTTAGAAATCCCTATATAAAAAAAGTAGAGTTAATACTGTTTTGTTAAATAAATCCTTGTCAAATTATGTTCTTAGACTAACTAAGAACATGATTCGACAAGAATTTATTTAACAAAGCAGTATTAACTCTACTTTTTTACATAGGAATTTTTGCTAGTGTTCGGATACTTTTGTTACCGGCTGTATGCCCGTAAACTCTCTCTTTATTTGTTTTTCCAACTAAAAATTATTATAAAACTAACGTAAAAGAAACGAATAACGAATGAAAACAACCCCTTTTCAGAACATCAGCTAAGCCAAACTAAAACTAATCACATTTGAATATAAAATTCAAGTAGGAAATTTAGCTGCGTTCCTGTAAAATTCTGAAATTTAAATAAAATGTTGAAATTTTACTTTCATTAGATAATGCATAGATATCAGTACTCAGGATTCTACTAAAATTATAAAATAGAGATTACACGTGCCGTTTCTTTTACATTATTATGACATTGATTTAGCTTAACTTTTCTTCAGCTGCTCCTTTGCAACATTATTATTCATCAAGTTATATTTTATTTTAAGACTGAATAAATGTTTTAATTAACCTACATTTCGAGAAATATCGAGAACTTTTTTTTTTCTTTTTGCATTTTGAGTTGATGCTAAAGATTTTGTCTTTGTGTGTAAATTTATATAATCTTCCTCTTTATCATTTTTGTTCAATGTAATCTTTTTATCTCCTTTTCTTTAAATTTACCCATTGTACAATACTAATGCTACGTTAAATCCAACCAACCAACTAACCAACTTCCTTATACAAAGTATAAGGAATACAAAGTATAAGGAAGTATTCTAATCCCGATATGAGAAATGGATTTTGTATCTCGCATACTCAAAAACGAACAATCGTAGAATGTTGCAAATTTTATATTTGTGACTGTCATGATGTCTAGTTGTACATCTGCGAGTTTGGTTTTAATGCAAGATTCTGTTTTAGAGATATCTGAGACACGATTTTTCGAAACATCTGTATGTACGTATGTTTGCGTGTGAGTGTATCTTGCATAACCCGAGAACGGTGGACGCATAACATTGCAAATTGGTATGTAGGTTTGTTATAAATCTAGCTGCACACCTTCCTTTTTGGTTTATCTGTGACTTTCCATTTTGGAGGTATTTACGAAAATTATATTCTTAACCTTACGTCAGGCGCACCCGTAAGACGAACAAAATCAGGCGCACCCTCCTTGAGAGGCCAGGTAAATACTTTATTGTTAAAAAAATACTTGTACTACAACCAATAAATTCGTACTTATGCATCAAATTTTCAGTTGTTACTTTCTATTCACTCCTAATAAGGTCACTATATGGGTGTTTTTGAATTAAAAATCATGTGTAGGATATTTAGAGAATAAAAACCAGAACGGGCCTCTCAGGCAGTGTGCGTCCGACGGAGGGATAAGGACCAAAAATATAAAGGTTTTGTCCATTATATATCACCTAACATCACAGAGATTTTAAAAGAAGCTAATGGTAGCTCCCGTAAAGATATTATGAAACCTGTCGACATTTTTGCGAGTAGAAAGTAATTCTTAATGATATAAGCAGGTTCTAGTCGATGAATGCACTTTATTTAATGAATATTCAAAAAACAGTGCAACAAAACTCTTTTTTGTGCCACAAGAATCAATAATCAATAAATTTTCTAGAATCAATCCATTAAAACAGTCAATACAGAAACGAAGTAAACACTGTTGAATACGTTACACAGCAGAAATTTCGCTATTTCAGAAACAACCGAAAATTTCGAAGTCTGAATGGAATTTGAATTCTTCGAGAGTATTGTCAGTGGTTTTACAGAATTTTTGAGGTAGTTCTGCGCTAGATACCAATGAATCATTACAAAAAATTCCAGAACTCGACTCCTGTTGAAGTTGGAGTTCTCAAAATTTGGAAATCTTAAGCTACCACTTTTCGCCACAGTTGAATACCTAATTTGATGCTAAGTTAACGCCCTTCTTTGTGGAAATGAAAAAATGACCATTTGTTTCCACTTTCACTGTAATACTGTATAGAAAGTACTGCGTAAAGATGTAGGCAAGTTCTAGTCTACAATCATCAATAATCACTCTTCTTCTTTTTTTTATAGTCTTGTTACTCATTTTTAGAACTTTCGAAGAATTTAAGTGTTCTGCGCTATAAACCAATGAACCTTTCTGAGAAATTCCAGAACTCTGTTCTTGTTGAAGTTAGAGCTTTCAAACTTTGGCAGCACTAAACTACAAATTTTCACCAAATCACTAAATTTGACGCCAAATTTTCCAAAATTGATGCCAAGACCAAAATCTGCGTTGGCTGCAAGCTTGGCGGCTAGGCAAGATTAGCAATCAAATTTGAAGTTGAAAATATTGTTTCAAGATAGCCGGAATTAGTATGTCCTTTCTCAGTTTTAACGGAGTTAATTGTTTTGATAAAAGGTATCGTTTTTCGCCCCAATTTTCGCCAAATAGAACAAAAGTAGACCCTACCTATACTCGAATGATTTTCATTGAACTCTAAACTGTGCCTTTGTCAGTGAGAGATTCTGTAATAAGTACTATTCCTGAAAAATCTACTATAATTGTCTCGGCTGTATATATAATCCTGTTACCGTGAATTTTGTAGTTAGAGTAGTAGTTTCTTTCTTTTTTTTTTTTTTCAGGAATGTTCATGGACTGGAATCTGCCTATTATTTACAAATCAGTTACCTTATACGAAGGCGTCAATGTTTCCGTAACAATTTGCATATTTCAGTGGATATATAAGGAAGTCGTGTGATGTCTACATCAGTTTTTTTTTTATTATTGTAGTAATTTTATTTTTTTCTCTGTATTCAAAATTATGGTATCTTTAAAAACAGGTGATTCCTTCTTTATTTTCCCGAATATTTAAAACATTGTAATACGTAGCGATTAGCTATCTGGATTATCAGTAATGGTATCATCAAAATGCAATTTTAATCATAAAAATATTCCGACATAATTTATATACTTCATTATCTATAGATTGTTAATTACTTTTTAATTTTTAAATTGTAAAAACATTTTACATGTGATTTTTGAAATTAAGCATTTTGTTTATAAAATATATTTTGTAAAATAAGAACTGTTGTCAAAAACACTGTATCCAAATTTATTATTAGTTCTGATCTAAATTTCGAATTTGTTTACTTTTCCTCTTAAAAAAAAAAAAGTTTAAACACGATTATTTTTTAAATTGTCTATTGGTAAAATTGTAAAACTTTTTTTCACTTTAAATAACGAATTATAATTGACTTCAGACTTTCATATCTACTAAATTAAATTTATTGCTCATTGCTCATCAAATTAAAATTTGGCGATAAAAATTAATTCTACACAAAATTCTGCCAAATACAGTAACCCTGGCGCTCTTCCGCGTCTTCCAAAGAAGAAATGACCGCTTGTAACGTCCACTAGGATTGTTCGTTGCTATAGAAACGGAAGAAAAAGGGGGAGGCTAGAGAATTTTTCTATAAAATGTCCAAGAGTATCGGGGTGACCGATGGTGGGGGTTGGTCACCTGAGTCACGTGATTTACCCCCTTTTGTCCGCTAGAATTCTTCGCGCCCCCCGCTTCAATGCAGAATAGTTAGAGGTAGTAGTTGTAATAAAAGGGGTTGGATTTGAAGTGAAAAGAGGTGTAAGGGAAATTCTGCGTTTTGCTGAGTCATAGATGTAGAGAGGAAAGTTAAATTATGGAGAAGAATAAATGCCTTTTAGGGTTTTATGTTTTTATGTCGATGTGTAATGAAGATTTATGATTGTAAATAGTAAGATAATCTTATAGAATGAAAATTATAATTTTCATATGGTTAAAAGAGAAAAACATTACCGTGGCTTACTGGTAATAAATAACCGTTTTATTTTAATGGAATCATAATTTTGTTTTACATGAGACAGCTTAACATTTTTAATGGCAATCACTGACTTACACAGCAATTGTAATGTAATTGTAAAAGAAATTTGTGGAAATTTCACAATATTGTTGCTTGACTGTTAATGATTCGAGTTACCACCAACAATGAAAATTTAGTGGTCCCAAAAAACTACCTTGTGATGCCGATTATCAAATATTCTAAAAAGTATATTATTATACTTAAAAAGAAAAAAAGAAAAAAAAAAAAAAAAAGAAAGTAGCGAACACATTTTTATGACTTCTAAATTGCATCTTAATTTCACATACAGTATGTTCTTTAAATTTTTACATCCTTCCTATTCCCACATTTGTATCTTTTGCTAATTGCAACTCTATTGAAACCTTTGATCATGTGTTATTCGTTCTTTAACGTAATACAGATCTACAATAGCATGTTATGCCTTTTTTGCCGAAACGTCAGTGGAAGCCCTCTGTTGAGACTCAAAACGGTTTTGGGCTCTGTCTGTGTGCTTGTCTGTCTGTCTGTCGCGCGATAGCGGCCGCGAGAATCCCGCTATTGACTTGTAATTTGGTACACAGGTTCATATGCCCCACGAAATAAGCTGTATAGTTTTGGGTGTGTATTCCATTTGTAATTCGTGTACAGGGTCACGCCAAAGTTTTTCTTATCATTACGGCCTATGGGAGGAATTTGTATGTACCGCGATAGCGGCCACAAAAATCACGCTATTGACTTGAAATTTGGTACACATATTCATGAGTTCAACGGAATTAGCTGTACAGTTTTGGGTGTGTATTCCATTTGTAATTCGTGTACAGGGACATGCCAAAGTTTTTTTTATCATTACGGCCTATGGGAGGAATTTGTATGTACCGCAGTAGCGGCCACAAAAATCACGCTATTGACTTGCAATTCGGTACACATATTCATGAGCCCAACGGAAGTAGCTGTATAGTTTTAAGTGTGTATTCCATTTGTAGTTCGTGTACAGGGACACGCCAAAGATTTTCTATCATTACGGCCTATGGGAAGAATTTGTATGTACCGCGATAGCCACCGCAAAAATCAAGCTATTGACTTCCAATTTTTGCCGAAACGTCAGTGGAGGCTTTCTGCTGAGACTCAAAATGATTTTGGGTTCCGTCTGTCTGTCTGTTGTGCTATAGCGGCCGCAAAAATCACGCTACTGACTTGAAATTTCGTACACATGTTCATGATCCCCACGAAATTAGCTGTATAGTTTTGGGTGTGCATTCCATTTGTAGTTCGTGTACAGGGATACGCCAAAGTTTTTTTTATCATTACGGCCTATGGGAAGAATTTGTATGTACCGCGATAGCGGCCCCAAAAATCACGCTATTGACTTGCAATTTGGTACACATATTCATGAGCCCAACGGAATTAGTTGTTAAGTGTGTATTCCATTTGTCGTTCGTGTACAGGGACACGGCCAAGTGTTTCTTATCCTTATGCCCTATGGGAAGAATCTGTATGTGCCGCAATAGCGGCCGCAAAAATCCTTCGATTGACTTGCAAATTGGCGCACACGTTCCAGCTTTGGGTAGCTGTATAATTTTAATTGTTATATTGTTTATAAACTATGTACAGGGACACGCCAAAATTCTTAACATTACGGCCTATGGGGTGAATTTTGTTTAAACGCATTTTAATATCATTATTTTGCAATGAAGAAAATGAAACTAGCGTACGTGAGTACGATGCTTAAATTTATGTTGTTTGAAGCAAATATGTGATCTTAAGCTTTCTAATTAATGTACAGGACTTTACAAAAGTGTTATGACAATGTCACGTAGTCATCCAAACAATTTTAAATTTGGAACAATTATTAATATTAAACGCAAAATAAGCCGAATAGTTTTTACTGGTGTATACAATGTTTATGGTTTGTTTACAGGGGCACACGAAAGAATTTCGTAACATTAGAGCCTATGGACAATTTTTTATTTAAGCGCGCACTTTAATGCGTTTATGCTGAATTGAACTTAATAAAATTAACAAACATTATAAAGATGCTTAAAACCATGTTTACTCTTAAAAAAGGTTATGTATAGACTAAATAATTTATGGGACCATACAAAATAATTCCGAGAATGTACTGTAATCATCCAAATGATGTCAAATTAGTTTGAAAATTAATGAGTTTTAATTAATTAGGTGTATTCTTATTATTGTCGTTTATAATGACTGTGGCTACTTTTCCGGGATACACAAAAGAATTTCGTACTATTACGGTCTATAGTCGGTATTTCTTAAAAGTTTATTTTAACATGGTTAGACGTTGCACCCCATCAAATATAATGATATTTTATTAGAAGTTTAAAAGCATGTTTTCCTGTTGAATGCAATTTTTTTTGTGTGAAATTTGGTATTTATGAATTTCAGGGAAATAATACAAGACCGTCGTTTATTAAGAATGCATATTGTTGCATACTTGGGGGTTCATAAGTTCCCCGAGAATGAAAGGTGAAGCCTTCAAAAATTCATTTATTTATTCACAGAAAGTTCCAGAAAAATACAGGTCTATAAACCAAGTATCAGCTTCAATTCAACCAGTAAACACAGCTTAAACAACTGCCGTTAACAGCAAAACAACAGTACAAACTGTTTAGCAATAACACATAAAGCAAGTCTCATCCAAAGAGGCTCAAAGCAAAGCAAGCATTTGTCGGAACTGACACAGATCTGAGACTGACCGCCTTGGCGAAAAAAATGCTCTTTTATACTTATCTATCGAACACAGACTGTTCTGGAAAATTCTCGTATCTCATGAGCCAATGAGATTAGAGCTTCCATATTTGGTATATCCCTAATAAGTATTTTCTCGCCAAGGTCGCCAAAAAAATCACCAAGGAGGGAAACAGTCGCCAAATTTGTGCGCCAGTCCCATTTCTTCCCTTATTAGAGCTTTTTAATGCGTTTTTAAGGAAAATTTAGGCTATTTTAACGCTAAAACGACTAGAAATGCACAAAAGTAGCATTTTATCAATTTACTAAACTTCTTTGAAAGAATTTACACAAATGAATTTATTTACAATACCGTAACACTTTATATGATATACAAATAGGTATACAAAGAGAGATACAGCGGGGGGTTGAGGGGGCGGCAGCCCCCCTCAGGAATGTATCTGATTATGGTAACAAATCGATCGAATCAATGTATACTATTATATAATAAGGAATAAATAAAAATGACCTATTGAATAATGTCTGATGCAAATAGGACGTTGAGGCTCCTGATCTGCAGATCCACTAGTCTAATTCGGTTTCTTTTCATCTTGCAAATAAATGCAGTTTGACGCCGTGTATGCATTCTTGTCTCACATTATGATACATTAATTTTGCTTAAAGACTTCCGCCTTCCCATGGCGAGGGGCGGCTTTTATTAAGGGCCGTTTGAATGATAATTATCTGGTAACCTTTTTCAAATATTGTATGTGTTTTTACGTAATATAATTACAACCATTTTTTTTTTCTCTATTATTTTAAATTTGGCTTCGATTAGAGCTTTGGCGAAAGTAATGAAGAAATCGAAGTTTCACTTCATCATCATGACTTGACCTGAGAATTCGACGTTTTGAGCTCCCACTCCAGTGTCGTTAAAAATCACTCCAATCCTAATTATACTTTTTTGTAGAAACGATACGATAGTGGTAAAATTAATAAAATACGCGAAGATAAAAAAATAATATTTAAAAATGAACAAAAAAACCCGTGGACTCAGCTGAATGATCTAATAGGAAAAAATGACGACATTTGTTTGATGACATTATTTTATGGAAAAATGCATTTTTAAAAGTTGCTTCTTTAGAATCTTTGCAAGCGTCACTTTTAACCTAGCATTATTTTAAAGATATATACAGAATATGAATCATTTTTATAAATTGACTAAAAAACACAATCATAAAAAGTATAATGAAAATATTGTTTACTTATTTTAACAAAAATTATGCCAAAATAAATAAATTATCATCGCATTCTTGGCGATAAAAATTTAAAAGGAATCATTACTAAAACTGTACTTCCTGTGGAAGTATGAAAACTGGGTCGTCAGCCATGAATTTTATTTTGAAACATTTCTTTAAATGATTCTGGTTTCACTATTGCACAGTATTTATTTGGTTATAATAATAATTTGGCTTACGATAAATTAAAATTTTAATTAGGTGGTGAAATTGGTATAATATTTATGAGTTTCAAATTTTAAAGATAGATAAAAAAAGAAATAAATGCGAAAATTTCGCACGGGTTTGTTAGTATCAAATAAAATGTTTAATAAAAATTTTCATGATTATCTACAAAAATGCCTGGATTACTTACCACTGTGTTATTATCAGTTCACTTCGCAAGAATTCTGAAACTGTTCTTTTAAGTAAACTTCAATAATCGACGGCCATGCAAACCTATAATACATCTGATGCCAAGCTACCAACAGGCATTATTTAATATTTTATGGAGTGGGAGCCCCCTTAAACAAATTTTCGGAAGTCCTTCAAAAATTCAGGATCCTCCCTAAAAAAAAAAAAAAAAAAAAAATCCGAAGTTTTTCAAGACTCTTGAATGTGTCCGATTCCCTGAATTAGCCGCTAAAGGTTTTCTGACGAGCCCGTACTCATCTTATTTTATAAAAATTGAAGTATTCTTCGACCACATTTCATGAAACCATGGAAGCATCTGCGCAAATGCTAACTTAACGAGCCCAATGCCAAAATAGGGGTGACAGTCATCTGACTTAGAGAAAATGAGCAATAACACAGAGCGCGGAATTACTAGGTGTTTTCCAAATTTCAAACTGCCGGTCAAGCTGGCATCCCTCGAACATTTTGGACGCGTCCTCACTGCTAGTTATAGGATATGTGGCTGCACTGTAATTTTGAAGTTTTCTTAGGAAGTATAAATTGATGTAAAAAAAAAAAAAAAACTATGAAAGAAAGTAGCATTTTGAACAAATTTTAAATTACATATATTTAAACTAACAATAAAGTTTCGGTGTTCTTAAAAGTTGGAAGCCCCTAGGCCCGGACATGTTTGCCTAATGGAAAATCATGATCTGCATATACAAAGACATTCACTTTTTTAAAACTTACATGCAATGGCTATATCAATACTTTTTGTGAAAATAACACTAACACAAAGACTTAAATTCTAAGATTTTCATATTCAAAACACAAATTTTCTATGTTCTCGATTTTTTAATACTAATTATGGTCAAGACAGTAAGGTTTATTTTCAGCAATTAATTCCAATATATACATTATACAATATAATTGCTTAATAATTTGTTGTAAAATGCACCGAAAACTGGCTTTGGAAGAAGAAGAAAGAAATGAAGCAAAACATTCCGAATCGCAAAATTATACAACAATTATTTTAGGTAGAAATAACTAAACACGCCTTTTTAAAATGCAAAGAAAATAAGCAGAAGAGCAATGTAAAAGAAATAGCAAAATATAGCAGACGAAAAACTTTATTTTTTTTTTTTTCACACAGCATTTAGGTAGAAATTTCTCGGGGTGAGCTTTCGGTTTAATTTTTCAAAAGTAAATGGGAGTAACGTGCTTAAAAAAAGAAAAAGATAGAGAGAGAGGGGGGGGGGGAGGGAAAATAGATAAATAAGGACTAAAATAGAAAATCTGGTGAACTTTAGAAAATATTTTTAAAAAAAGAATTTCAAAATTTAAACTTTTATGTAGCTTGCATAAAAAAAAAAAAAAAAAACACGAGTGAAATATAAGGGCAATTTCGAGCCTGAGGAAATAACCAAACAGTATAAATAGCGCCTATCCAATAATTTAAATTTATTTAAAACAACTAGTTTAAATTTCTTAAATACCTGCATCTTTTTTTCATTTTTCAATAAGCCCTTACCTAGTTTTTTTTTTTGGTGTAAGTTTTAATGTGTTTACAGCAGAAATGATGTAAAATTCTGTGACAAGCATTCTTTAAAAAATACTTCCTTGGAAATAAACAAAAGAAAATATCTTATGTGATATTATATTCATATATTTCATAATTAAAACATATTTACTTGCTCCATTTCTGGAGAATCAAATTTATGTTTCATAGGCATAAAAACATATTAAATTTAAAATATGATATAAAAAAAAAATAAATAAATAAATAAATAAATAAAATCATCATTTGTATTTTGATCACTCAGAATAATTCGGACAGGCGCGGTCCACTTATAACAACCACTTATAACATGTGGTTGAAAAAATTGCATGAAGTGATATTCAAATTGTGTTATGGATTAATTTTTTCCTGCGCTAAATTTTAATACACGATTTGGTGCGTATACAATTTATGGAACATATAGGGCATTAAAATTAGTCGAATAAGTTTAGAAGGTTAGAATAAATTAGCAGAGTAACTAGTAAATTAGTAGAATAAGTTAAAATGCAGGAAAAAGTTACCTGAATAATTTTAAATATTTTTTTTTTTAATTTAATACCAGCTTTAGATTTTTAATGAGTGTATCTATAATATTTAAATGGGATACGAGGGAACTCCCCCCCCCCTCCCACTTACACACAACGAAATATGTACCAAATAAAATTGTTTTATCAGAGTTTTTAACTTTTTTTTTTTTTTTTTTTTTAAATACTTAAATCCAATACCTTTTAACTTGCATCTTAGTTTGCAATATGCTTTTATTATTATGTAAGATAAGAGAAAGAAGTAATGTGAGTGGAACACCAAATTATTTCATATATTTTTCTGTAATACGATTTTATGTCAATCATATGAAAAATTTATAATTTTGCACTTTAGCTCTATGCGTTTTTACTTTTTAATGACGTATATAATTTTTGAGTCACGTGAGGATTTTCTATGCGTTACATTAATTATATTCTTGATGACTTATGATAGCATAATTGTTTTCTTACTGATTAAGAAATGTTTTCTAATTGAAAATTTTTAATTTTCTTTTCTCTATTATTTTAGTTATTCACTGCAAATAATAACTGAAAATTTAGCTCATTTTTGCTTGCCCATTAAAATAGATTTTTAAATTATAGCATCTGTTCTACTACTACTTCATAAATTCATTTATATTTTGTATTCATTTATTTGTAAAAATGTGCGTTTGTGCACAGTTCCTTTCTATGTATAACTTCATAAAATTAGACTTTATATATATATAATTTGAACAATTTAATTCCTTTACAACACTCAGCAAATGAAAGGTAGATGAAAATACCAACATACATAAAAACATATATTGAAAACCTTTTCAAACATTGAATAGATGAAAAGAAGAAACACTGAATAAGATGAAACAGAAAAAAATACATAAAATACAAAAAAAGATTACAAATATCAAGCAACCTTAAATTGAAACATGCAAATTCATTACGTTTTCAAGGGTATAGAATAAATATAGCATGTAAAATAGGTATTATTTCTGTCTTTTTGTATGCAAATTGCTGAACATTTACAACAAGCTATACCCAATAGCACCCAAAAAAAGAAAAGTTTGAACTGAAAGAATAAATGTGAAAAACCAAATGAGAATCAAACTTATTTAAATTCAAGCAGGAATTTCAGAATTATTAATTGAAATACTAATAAAAATAGTTAAATGAATTACCAGTAATAATTAATAAAACTAAAGTTTAACATACATTACACATGAAAAACTAGTATAAGTAGCTTGATCACTAAACAAACATGTGGCTGTATACAGTTAAATTCACAGTTAATTTTGGAATCGTATTAAATAACTGAACGAATAATTTATTTTTGGAATTGTATTTGTCAAATGAAGGATAAAGTTGAGTGAACTGTTTGATATTTAATAATTAACCTAAAAGTGTATATATATATATGCTAGTAATAATTTTAATTTTTTAAATTAAAGAAAAACCAAAAATTAATTAAAAAAAATCCTTCTACTTCGTTTTTTAATTCTTATACCTATTATTTTATCAGCAATATCTTCCGAATTATGAATTGATAATACTAGCATGTTTTTCAAAGCGGATGTAGTCCATTACGACTCAACCTATTTCTTCCTGGAGGGAGAGGGAGAGATATTTTAGTAGAGTGGGTGGTGGAAAGCTCGAGGAAAGGGGCCGTCAAACGTCAAGCCTGGGTTGACCCCTTGGTAATTCCACACTACAAATAAAAACACACATAAAAAAGAAAAGAACAAAATATAAAACAGAAGAAAATTGCTACCATGGCAACAGAATGATACTGTGTGGGTGGTTGGGGGAAGCTCTAAGGGAAAAAGCATATTGAGAAAGGAATGTAATTTTTAGGATAAAAGGACATTCACCACGAAAGAAGAAAGGATGAAAGAAGAAAAATAGAGTTCTTAATAACGCTATTTCCGCTTTATAAAAAACTAACAATATAGATCACAGAAAAGTTTAAATATCGACTTTATGTATATAAAATCACAAACTGGTAAATCTTGCAACGATTTTTCATTAAAAGCTTTTAGCAATCTCATGGAAAGGAAAGGCTATAAAAGTTATATAATACACGACGGTCATGTTAACCTGCTAAATATATGTAATTGTGTGCAAATAGCAGTTATATTTCGTTTACAGGGTCGTTTTTGGATATCAATAACTGTGATGTTTTTGAATGAATGGAAGTATATGAATGGAAGCAAAATCCTAATCCATCGCCCGACATTAATCTTAAAGCCAGATGTTGGTGTTAGGATTAAGGCCGATTCATTTCACTAGGATCCTAGACCTTAAGCAGAGTGCCCTCCGAGGGGTCATTCTAAGGGGTCCTGGCCCGTAATTAGACAAGTTCGGAGAAAACCACGAAAAATTGGAACGGCTAGGCCGACGAGCGTGACCTGGGATCGAAACCACCACATCATGTCAACCAACTTAGAGGAAAGAACCTTTCGGCCACTGATGGGGCAGTAGTAAAGTCAGTCCATATGATATACCACTTTTGACTCTCAGTAAAATGTAATCATCCGTTACCGAAGAAATGTAAAAAAAAAAAAATCTGATGTGGGCACCACATGACTTCCTTATACACTTTTAGAAATATACATAATGTTAAAAAAATATTGTCACTGGACCCGAAACAGTTGGCTAAAAATATTAAAAAAAAAATGCATGCATACGTAAAAAAAAAAAAAATAAATAAATAAAATTGTGCCTTGAGGGGACTCATTTTAAAATCCTTGGGGGGGGGGACTCATGTCAAAGTTGTGCCTTGGGGGGACTCATGTCAAAGTTGGGCCTTGGGGGGCCTTATTTCAAAGTTGCACCTTGGGGGGACTCATGTCAAAGTTATGCCTTGGGGGGGACTCATGTGCCTTGGGGGGGGACTCATGTCAAAGTTGTGCCTTGGGGGGACTCATGTCAAATTTGTGCTTTGGGGGGGGGGACTTCGGATCCGAAACAATTGGATAAAAGTGTTAAAAAATGCATTTTCACCGTGTTTCTGAACTTTTCCGGAAGTTTCAAATCTCTAACTAGTCGGGAAGTTAGTTAAATAGATTTTCTGTTGAATCATATAAACGCTGCTAAAGGCAGCAGTGACACGAAGCAATTGGCTAAAAATATTTAAAAAATGCATTGTCACCGTGTTCTGAGCTTTTCTGGAAGTTTTAAATGTCTAGCTAGTCGGGAAGTTAGTTAAAAATCGATTGCAAGATTTGTACTGGTAACGCTGCCGAAGGCAGCAGGTATCGGAAACAGTTGGCCAAAAATATTAAAAAAACGCATTGTAAACGTGTTCTGAGCTTTTCTGAAAGTTTCAAATGTCTAGCTAGTCGGGAAGTCAGTTAAATTGCAAGATTTGTCCAAACCGTTTTTGAGTTATTACCGTTTTTTGATACATTATGGCCAAAACCAATGTATTTTTGGTCATTATGAACCTAATTTTCCTAAATATCTCCAAAATGGAAAATCATACAAAGTCCAAAAAGGGAGGTGCAGAACTATATGTTATAACAAACCTATGTACTAATTCGCAACTTTCTACGTTCAACCGTTTTTGAGTTATTACCGTTTTTTGATACATTATGGCCAAAACCTATGTATTTTTGTCATTATGAACCTAATTTTCCTAAATATCTCCAAAACGGAAAATCATACAAAGTCCAAAACGGGAGGTGCACAACTAGATGTTATAACAAACCTATGTACCAATTCGCAACTTTCTACGTCCAACCGTTTTTGAGTTATGCGACATACACACACACACACACACACAGACACACACACACACATACAGACGTCACGAAAAATCGTGTAAAATCGCTTATATCTCTAAAACGAGAGCTCGTGTTCAGACGACACTTGCAGGTGTACAACTATACATCATGACAGTCACACGTATAAATTGGCAACATTCAGCGATCATTCGTTTTCGAGCAATGTGAAATACAAAATCCATTTCGCAAATCGGGATTACTATACTTCCTTATACTTTGTATAAGGAAGTAAAAAAGAAAAAAGGAAATCCATATTCAGTTTTTAACATTATTTATTCGAAAAAATATTTTCATATGTAACAGCAGTTAAAACAAGGTATCGTTCCCCGTTTGAAATAAATCCATAGGGATAGTCATTATACTAAAGACGTGTAATCCATAATTAAGTTTAAAATGATTTGCAACGATTCAGTTAAATGTAATTATCTCTTAAAATTACACTGAGCTTCCAAAAGTCAAGGTACAACTTGTTTTCTCGTTTTCTTCTTTTGCGCATAATTTTGAAACAAATGAACATTTAAATGTAAAATTGAAATGGCACATTCGTTACCAATTTTTATCGAACTTTACATAACTTTAACACAAGTAATAATTTTTAAACTGTCACAACTTCAATTATTTATTTGTTTATTTATTTATTTTTTAAATAAGCATTAGAAGAAAAGAAAAATTTAAACAATTTTAGCAAAGAAAACTAAATGAGAAAGGGTGACAAAATTGCATTACAGATAAGTGAAAATACACATGCCTCTAACTAAAATTAAAATCGAATTTTTCTTCTTGTATTCCCCTTTTTTTTCCCTCCATACGGAACTTTTTGGTAAAATTTAATTACGAATTTGTAAACATTGAGCATCGTCAAAATAATAAAAATGTCAATAAATAATTTTAAAATGAAATACTCATCCAATTTTTATGTTCGTTTTTTTTTTTTTTTTTTTAAAGTTATTCACATACTAAAATAGAAGAAAAAAGAAAACACAGAAAAGTGAATACGGGAAGAAAAATATGGTTTTAATCTAACATTTGGATACCTGTGTACATTTCTTTTATCTACAATGCACCGTTGACAACCTTTCTCATTTATTGATTTTTTTTTTTTTTTTCCCGACTGAGTGAAAATAATGCCTGGACCGGGAGTCGAACCCCAGATTTTTGACTTACAAGGTCAAGGCTCTACCATTTGAGCTATCCAGGCCGACAGCCGGTCGACATTACTCACTCAGATAACCTTTAGGCAGAAAATTGGTAGACTCAATTGGTAGAGCCTTGACCTTGTAAGTCAAAGATCTGGGGTTCGACTCCCGGTCCAGGCATTATTTTCACTCAGTCGGAAAAATAAATTTCAATAATTGACTTTCTTCCCAATCAGTTGATTGTGTGATTTTAATATATATTGACTTTCTCATTTAGTTTTCTTTGCTAAAAGTGTTTAAATTTTTCATTTCTTTCTATGTTTACTTTTGAGAAAAATTGAAGTTATATCAGTTTAAAAATTATTACTTGTTACTAGGTTACATAACATTCGATTAATAATTTGATAACGAATGTGGCATCCAAATTTTATATTTATATGTCGGTTTCATTCAAAATTATGCGCAAAAGAAGAAAACTAGAAAACAGGTTTTACCATAACTTTTGGAAGCTCAGTGTAAATAATCCTTACTATTTTCTTATCATAAAATAAGAATTTGTAATTTTTTATATTAAATTGGTTTATTTCACATTTATTAAAATCGGTGTTTTCAAACCGTTATTTAACAAATATATTTGTATTTCTTTACAAACCATATTAGTGGTCCGCGGAATTTTTAATTATGAATATAGTAAAGTAACCCACGAGAGAGAGAGAGAAGTTGAAAGGTTGGCCAATATTTGATTTACAGCATGATTCTTTATTCTCAATGGAAATGGTGAACTCAACTATTCGATTAAATTATTTAAATGTTTTGATCATTATATTGAAAAAAAGAGAGAGAGAGAGAAATTATGCTTATTTTCAGGCTTTGGAACTCATCTTTTAACTCAGCATTCATGGAATGCAGAGATTATAAAGCTTAAATCATTTCCCCCAAAACAATGTTAAAAATTTCAACAGAAAACTCTGTGTAATCTATCCGCGTTTGTAATGATCGATAGATGGCGCTCTCTGAACTGCAGTTGTTTGTAAATATAATAGCCACGTGTATTCTTTCTCCGCCATTACATCATGGAAAATCGATTGTATAATATGATGATATGCAGTGGTGTGATAATTTCACCTTAGCCCACCAGAGGGCGAGCATTTCATTACAATCGCGGATTATCTTAAGTCTTACGCAAAATTACAGAGAAAAATAAACAGAGATGTTAAAAAACTTATTTTATACATTTATTTTAATAAGTAATATTAAATTTATTAATGGACTCTTCCCAGTTTCGTCTGCTCAATCATGTGACAGAGAAAAACGAATTATTGAATTCTGAGAATCCTTTATTTATTATTGAATTCCTTTAAATATTGTTCTTAAGAACAAAAATGTTAATATTTAGTATAAAATAAAATAAAAGTAATATTGTGCATTTGTAAACAGTAGAATAGTAGTATTTGTAAATTTAATAATTTTTTTAAAACACTAATGCCTTTATTTATTTTCAACTGTAAGAATCGATTTTTGTATGTTCTAGTGTAACTGTTACATTAACTGATCTAGCAATAAATAATAGCTTGTTCTTGTCGAATGTTTATGGATTATAATTTGAAATTTTATATTGTTTTAATTTATTTTAATTGCATAAAGTTGTTACAACAAGTTAATTAACTTAGTTACTGGTCTAAATGGATTTACGCAGTACGATATTGCACTGTCACTGATTTAAGTACCAAAAGTCAGAGTATTTAACATGTTCTTCATGAACATCAATAACAAATATAAACTAAATGATGATTGTAAATGTATACAGCAAACAAAATATGATGAATAATGATATAAAATGGATTAAAAAATGATGCAGTAAAAAAAAAAAAAAAAAAACACCGATTAAATACGATTGATCAAAAATAAGAATAGTAAATACGTTATTTCTGCGATCGCTATAGATAAACAAGACTTCGTCTGGTATTTGTTTTTCCTCTATCATGTGACCTCTGACGTCAGGTGGGAAGAGCCCATTATTGTTGAGAATATATATTTCGGACTTAGAATGCTTTTCCTAAAGTAGAAACAGTCATTTTTAATTTTAATTAAAAAATTAAATGATAAAATTAGGTAAAAATATAGAATAAAGATTGAGAATCTCGATTATTCACTTTTAACTAAGAATTACTGTAAATTTTCAGAGACTCTGCATAAATATTTACATTAAATTTACAGAAAAAAAAAAAAAAAAACATATTTTAAGCACTTTTAAATTTATGTCATCCCTTAATTTATCACTCACAGAATACAGAAATTATAAATACAGACTGTTTTCGTGGTTATAAAACATAGCTTCAAAAATGTAATTTTTAAGTTCGCAAAAACATACTTTAGGCGCATTCAATACTCATGGAATACAAAAATCATAACTGAAAATTTTTTTCGCGATTTTAAAGCGAAACCTGATCGCTCCAAAAGTGTAATTGTTTATGTAAGCAAAAAATATATTTGAGACTTTGTTTTATTTCTTACCTTATCACTCACAAAATACAGAAAGTCTAACCGCAGACCTCTTTTGCGGTTATAAACCAGGTTAGCATGACTCGATTGAAATGACACGAAAAAAAAAAAAATACGTTTTATGTATTTTAGATATTTTAATTATATATTTTATCATTTATAGAATACAGAAATCAAAATCCTATATCTTTTGCAATTTATAGAGTTTTAAACCGACTGCCCTAAATGTGTATTATTAATGCATGCCAAAATCGCATTCTTTATTCTCTGTAGAATATTTTTAGCCTCATCAATAGAATATAGAAATTATAATCCCATACAATTTAAACGGTTCACGAGTATGAAATGACTGCCTCAAAACGTATACACAGTTGGAGCATTGTAATATATCATTGCGCACTCGGGGTTCGTGAATTGTCTGAGAATGAAAGGAAAATCTTGCAGAGGCTTAAAAGTTTATTTTACAGAAAATTATAGAATAATACAAGTCCATTAACCAAGTATCAAACTCAGTTTAACCGGAAAACACAGCTTAAATAACATCAAATTCACAGTACAAACTGTATTATAGCATTAACACACAGAAGTGAGCTGCATTTAACAAGGCTCAGTTAGGAGCACTTTCCAGTAAGGCGGTTGGCATGAAATGGACTGACGACCGATATCCAGATCCTTTATATACTCTTCCATTAATCCAGAATTTTCAGTAAATCGTAGAATAATTAAGTTAGAGCTTAGGTATCTGGTATACCGATAATAAAGATTTTCTCGCCAAAGTTGCCGAAAAAGTCGCCAAGGAGAGAAAAGTCGCCAAATTTGGCGCCAAGGCCATTATCCATTCTCTTTCTTTAATCGTGGCTTTTTTTTATACTTTTTAAATGTCTTTTTTGTAGAAATCACTTTTTTTTTTTGGAACAGTTTTTATATTTTACATAATTTATTTATTTGAATTAATTTGATATTTTTGAGAAATTATATATAATATACTAAAAATACAAACATATCGTAGACACATCCTATGACCTGAACTTATCTCAGCCTTCGTGCGATGTTGATGAAAGTCACATTTATTCTTTGCTTTACGTTTTCTATAAATTCTAGTTCCTAGACATTATCCATGAGTTTTCTAACCATGGGTTTTTAGGTATACAACTTGAATCAGCATATGTCTCATAATGATCTTTTCACATATCAAGTTTTGTTCGATTCTACGCAATAGAACCTGAGATGCGAAAATCACCGTATAGGAGCGTCTCTTGTTGAGAGATTGGTACCGAAAATTGATAGACGCTAATTTTTAACAAGGTAAATCTGTATATAAATTTATATGCAATTCTATGCATTAGTTCCAGAGATAGAGCCTTCTCCGAAATTTTGAAAATCTCTGTATAGCAGTGCCCCATATTGAGCTATTGGCATCAAATATTGATAAACACTAATATATATTAAGGTGCAACTACATATAAATTAATGTGTAATTCTGAGCAGTAGTTCCTGAGATACAGTTGGAACAAAATTTTTGTCACACAGACAGACATTTTCTAAAAATGATCAAATCGTTTTCTATACCTCTCAGAACCTATAAGTCCATAAAAAACCGGAAGTCAAAATTTTTTACGAATCCAGTACTTTCTTCTATTGAATATTGTCACTTGTCAGTTGTTCAGTCATGCTTAATCACTTGTGTTCAGTCATGTATAATCTCTCTCTATATGCATAGAATATTTTTTGTGAATTAATCATAACGATGGAAGACATTTCTAGATTTTAAATTTGTTTTACCCTGTATTATTGCTTATTTCCTCACTTTTGAAAATAAATAAATTTTCAATCTAGATTTTTTTGAAAAAGAGAGAAAACTAGTTGGCATAAGTGGACTCTGCTCAGTTCCCCATCATATACATGTTCTCATAAATTTCTAGTGCAAGACTTATTATAATCATGTTAAGAGAAATGAATTTGACCAAACACTTGACACAGTGACAGAATGAAATCCCTGCCTAATAGGCTATCTACCATTCACTTCGATATATTTATCATTTTCTAATCTATTTTATTAAGACCAATTTCATAGTTTAGTTTTCATGCTACTATTTTCAATGCAACAATCCTCAAAATGCATATTTATATGGAATATCGCCCATATTTGCTATGTTGATAAAATCTTAAATTTCGAATAACTTACGAAATTTTCCTATTAGAATATTTGTAGTCATTTATGTTTAAACAAGTATTATAAATGTTATTTTGAAGTTTTCTGATATATTTATGATCCTACAAATGGTTGTTTATGCTCAGTTTTGCTCTATTCTGCGATGTTAAGTAAATTGTAAATTCCAAATAACTTTGGAAAATTCATAGTCAAGGATGTTTGTTGCAGTATCTTGTACAATATTTTAAAAGTTGTCTGACAACTTTACAATGAAAATATCCCTCAAAAGGGACATTTATGTGAAATTTTGCCGTATTCTGCCATGTTAAGAAATTCGTAAATTCCCAATAATTTACGAAATTTTCAAAGTAGCATGTTTATAGTTAATGATGTTCATCCTGGCATCAAAACAGATATTTAAAAGCTGTTCTTACATCATTACGATAAAAATATTTCTTTTCATGTACATTTAAGTGGAATTTTGTCCTATTCTCCGATGCTAAGAAAATGGTAAATTTCGAATAACGTCTGAAGCTTCTTAATTAGAATGTTTCAAATGAATATAGTTCTTGCAAATATCATAAATAATATTTTAAAACTAGTCTGACCTGTCTCTGATTATTTGTTCGTTAGATATCGTGTACACAGAATAACAAACTAACGGACTAATGGGCTAACAAACAGTCTACAAACGGACATCATACCCATTTAGATATTTTTGGATTCCTCACACCTGAAAACGTGTAAAAAAGTCAATAGAATGCAGGCTACTTTTATCTCAAAGAAAATAACTGTGAATGCCGAAAGAAATTCAATTTTGTGCCAACATCAGGAGAAATGTTTTTTTTTTTTTTTTTTTTGCTCCATTAAAAATGTAAAAAAAAAAAAAAAAAAAAAAAAAAAAAGAAAAAAATTAAAAATCGTTAACTTTGTTTTAAATTATCACAGATCTAATGTCCAATCATTCGTTTTAAAGATATTGACGAGTTTTTTTGAAAGATACCCGTAATGAAAATTTACAACCCCTGCGTGTACTCATCCCAGGGTGGGGAGCGATGCTTCTACAAGCAGCACACACTTATTTTCCTAGTTTACTACAACAATTATCAATAATTCATATTAATTTTGCAATCATTCGTTAAAAATAACTTTCATTATGCACATTTGAAATTTTTCCCTATACTGCCGTATATATATATATATATGTATATATATATATATATATATATATATATATATATATATATATATATATATATAAAATTGGTATGTCAGCGCAACCTGTAAAGCGATTCATTCTCAAATACAATCAGCACCAGTGTAAGTCAAGGTCTAGTAAATACCAAGCTTAGTTAACCCGTTAGTAGTCGCTATAGACAGCGCCACCTATTACAGATTGCGCACTTTTTATTTAACTGTCACCAATAATTTTAAGAAGAGATGTGATCGATGTTTCTTCGAATTTATTCGTGTATTATGTATATCAAATGCCACTTTAAAAATTTTTGGTGGCTATTGAATAAAAAAATCTGGAAAAACTGAAGGATGGGCGGCAAATCGACCAACTAGCGACTACTAACGGGTTAAATTTCGTTCATTGGTTCGTGAGATACAGTGTCTACAAAATTTGTGATACACACACAAACAGGCAGACAAATCTTTTCTAAAAAAGAGTCAAATAGTGTTCAAAACATCTCAAAACATGTAAATCCGTCGAAAATTGGAGTTCAAAAATTATCACGAATCCAATACTTTCTTCTTATATATAGAGGAAAGTAAAAATCTTATTGCATCATGGTTATGAAAGCGAGATTGAAAGATGTTAAAATTAGATATATCATCTACTGTCTTCTTATTCTAAGGTAAAAAATCGCCAAAAAATAACATTTCAAGCTACAGATTTGAAATAAACATTATTCAAAAGTTTATTCTTTTCTATTTTTGACAACGTAAAATTTAAAGGTACAATTTTTTCAAGCAATGATTTTTTTGGCTGAAAAAAAAAAAAAAAAAAAAAAAAATAAAAAAATAAATAAATAAATAAACTATAAAAAAAAAAAAAAAAAAAAAAAAAATCAGTTCAATTTTAAATTACTACTTTCCTGTTGAATTGAGATGAAGCAATTACATATTTGGTGCGTTATGTCTATTAGGCGATATTTAACAGTTTTTCGGTAATTAAAACACGAAATTTTGATTTTTTAAAACTAAATTATATAAAAGCGATTAGTTTAAATATTACCTATCTGAAATGCCAATATTCAAAGAGTTTTGCACATTTATGAATTCTGCAGCTTGTTTTAAAAGTTTCTCTTGACGAAGTAAAATGAAGTTTATAATAAAGTTGTCGAAACATCTAATTTTACGCTAATTTTAAAATGCTCTCGTTTTCTTGTTAATTGACTTAGGAAGTTCGTTTTTATCTCAAATTATAGCTCTTGCTGATACAAATATTTTACTTTTTGTTTCATTTTTATGCGATGTTTCATTCCTCCAATTTTTAAAACTTTACTAAAAATTGTTTTGGCGATTTAACATGGAAAAGTTGGTTTCTGTAAAATAAGCATCTAATGGTCTTGGGTTATTTTCTGGCGATATTATTATTGGCGCGTTTTGTTTTTGTTGTATTGTCTATTAGTTTGTTTTATTTTTTAAGCTTGGCTTGGTATAATGATCGCTTCTGCTTAATATACGCTATTAAGATAATTTAGGTGCTTTGAAATATATTTAATCTCTTAATTTAACATTCATTGAATACAAAAAACAAATTTATCAGATCACTTTACATATTTATAACATGATTGCCATAAATGCATTATTAATGCACGTGAAAAGCTTATTTCAAAGACTTGGGAATTTTTTAATCTCTTAGATTAGCATTCATAAGAAAACAGAAATTATAATTCCAGACAATACGCATGGTATTAAATATAACGTGACTTCCCAAAGTGTGTATTTTAAAGTGTGTATAAAAAAGACACGTTTTAGGTTCTTTGAACTTTTTTAATCCTATATTTTAGCACTCATATAATAGAAAAATGAAAATCCTAGACATTTTGGAGAGTTTTAAACTATAACTAACTGCCCTAAATGTGCGTATTATTAATGTATGCAAAATCATGCTTTAGACATTTTATAATTTGTTTCATCTTTAAATTAAGAATTCATGGAATATAAAAACCATAATCCCTGATTATTTTTATGATTTTAAAAAGTAATCCATGTGACAAAAATATGTATATTTAAGGTTAAAAAAAATCTTTTGGACATTGTTTATTTTCCTAATTTAACAGAATAAAAAAAAATCAGTATAATAGAACGGTTTGCTTGTTTTATGTTATACTAGCAGGCTTTGCCCGCTTCGCTGGACATTAAATTCAAGTGAGTTGTCAAAATCCCATATCTTTATTAATAACCTAAGTTCACGCTGCGATTCGTAGAGGTTTTCTCGCTCGCAACGTGAGGAGTCTGGGTCCCCACTGCCTTCGGCAGTAACTTACTCACTTCTTACTTCCCCTTCCTCAGCGGGTGAGTTCGAAATTTTGCAGAATCCCACTAATGTACAAAATGCGTACACTTAATCAATATCCAAACACCAAAATTCGCCAATCTAAGATAATTCAAAGCGAATTCAAACGTGAAAACATGTTTTTACACATGTTTATTGCACTCTGACTCCGAGAAGAGGGGGGGGGGATTTCGTGAAATCCAGTTACAATAAGTGCCGGATGCATACAAACAATTTACGCACCAAATTTCGTGACCACAGAAGTCTTTAATAGAAAATATTATAAATAAATAAATACAAAAAGCACAGCTTTAGTATGGGACCCCTTTGGTGACTTTAAATATTTTAAGCCATTTTTGCGATGAACTGAATTGGCTATCTCAATTGTGCAATTAAAGATCTTGGCGAGAAACGTCCGAGCTACTTCGGTGCCGAATTTCAAATTTTGCCAAAGGGATCCGATACTAAAGCTGTTCCATACACAAAATAAATAAAATAATAAAATAAAATAATAAAATAAAATAAAATAATAAAATAAAATAAAAACTCTTTTCTGATATTTACAAAATAAAAATAAGAAATCTGTGCTTAATTAAATAAAAATATTAAATTAATGCCAAATATCTCTATGAAAATGTTTATTCACATACAAATTCTTGATTAAAAAAAAAAAAAAAATCACCAACTTTTGTAGGTATTTTCCTCTCTAATTTTTATTATTATTCACGTGAAATTAAAAATATTTCATTTTATTTCTGGAAAAAAAAAAAAAAAAAAAAAAAAAAAAAAAACATATAAATGCGTATATATAAATATAAAACCTTCTACCGAATCTGGGTTGAAAACGGAAAAAGGGTAAAATAAATTAGAAATATCAGACCTATATTTATAAATTTGATACCAAATGAAAGGGGCAATTTTTCTGAATCCAGGGGTGCAAACAGTTTTTCGGGGCGACAATTATATTTTTAAAAAATAACTAAAGTATGAAATTTAAGTGGGAACGGAAAAACGGAAAAATATAAAAATAAAAATAAATTAGAAATATCAGACCTATCGTTACAAATTCAGTACCAAATGAAAGGGGTGATTTTTCTGAATCCTGGGGTGTAAACAGTTTTTCGATACGACAATTAGATTTTTTAAAATTAACTTAAGTATGGAATTTAGATAGCAACACTTCATTTCAATCTTTTCATAATTTTTAGTGCGAATCACGCGAATAAAAATGTCTTTAACTTAAAAATTTATTTTCATATTTTATTTTTCCATTCAAAGCGTTTTAGAGAAAAAATATTTGTGGCGCATGCGCAGGCGTTTTTTACCCACAATTTAAACACTAATCATAATTTGGAAAATTTCTATAGATATAATTTTAAGTTGGGTGAAGACCTATGTTTCTGCCAAGTGCCGTTGAATTCCGTCCAGCCGTTCTCGAGTGATGCCCGGACAAACGTGTTTTAGTCTTTTACCCCCCAGGGGGGAACGGGGGGGGATTTCTAAAAAGTTGATAGATATAATTTTAAGTTGGGTAAAGAGCTAAATTCCTGCCAAGCGCCATTGAATTCCGTCCAGCCGTTCTCAAGTGATGCCCGGACAAAAAAAGCGACATACAGACACGATGACACACACACACACACACACAGGCAAAAATTTCTGAAGTCATTTTCGGCTTTCATGGGGTGTGAAACGTGAAGATATCGCAAAATTTTTCGTTTCCGACAAATTTACAGACAAAAGTCTGATTTTATTACTATAGATTGTTACCCTATTGTTACAAATGTAATATTAATATGCACAAACATATTATTTAGACATTTAAGAATATTTTAAATATTTTATTTTAAAAATTTTGAAAAAGGAATCATTATAGCAGATCATATGCATGATTTTATGTATAATACGACTGTCCCCGACGATGTGTATTTTTTAAACATTATTTAGACATTTAAGAATATTTTAAATATTTTATTTTAAAACAGGAATCATTATAGCAGATCACATGCATGATTTTTTGTATAATACGACTGTCCCCGACGATGTGTATTTTTTAAATATGAAAAAAAAAAAAAAAAAAAAAAAAAAAGCATGCTGTGGCATTTACAGTTTTTTATTCTCTTAATATAGCATTAAAAGTATAAGACAAAAAAGGTAGTTTTAAATTACAGCCAGACTGCCTCAAATGTGTCTTATAAGTACACACACATGAAACAGAACATATTTTAAGCACTTTGGATTTTTAAAACACTAATTTGACACTTTAGAATTCAGAAAATAACGTAATATATACATGTTTTGTAAAAAGTACCCCAATTGTGTATTAATGAAATACACAAAAAAATATACTACAGGCACTTTTAATCTATATTATCTCTTAGTTTAAAATTTATACAACATAGAAATCAAAACCCCAGAAAAGTGAATGTTTTTTAAATGTAATGAAATTACCAAAAATGTGTGTCATTGATATACGCACTTAACATACATTAGGCAATTTGGAATTTTGATCTTTTAATTTAGCATTCATTGAATATAGTAAATCACAATTAATAAAGAGAATTTTTAAGTAGAAACCAACAGCCACAAATGTATATTATTAAAGTGTGAAAAAAAAAAAAAAAAAAAAACATACTTCTGGTTCTGACATTTTTTTAAATATCTTGATTTATCAGTTATAAAATACAGAAATTGATATTAGGAACCATTTAAATCTAAATAAATATGATAAATGTTTTTATTGTTTCAAGCCTAACCCAACAGATGAAACAAATTCCAAAATGCCTTAAATATGTTTTTTCTTTCTTTTCTTTTCTTTTCTTTTTCTTTTTTTTTTTGTGTGTGTGTAAATAAAAATTACATTTTTCAGCCAATAGAATTAAACTTTAAATTCACGAAAATGGTCTGCAGATAGGATTTCTGTATTTCAAAGTGTTAAAAAGAGATATAAAACAAATTACAAACTTCTTAAAATATCTTTTAGCGTACAAAAAAAATATACATTTCGGTGTTCAGAATACGGTTTAAACCCTCGAAAACGTTCTGCAGTTAGGATTTCTGTATTTTAGGAGTGCTAAATTAAAAGATGAAGTAAATTTCAAAGTGATTAATATATATATATATATATATATATATATATATATACATATTGTGTACATAAAAATTACACTTTTTGGGCAAACCAGTTACTCTTTAAATCCGTGAAAACAATCTGTGGTTATAGTTTTAGTATTCTATGAATGCTAAATTAAGAGATGAAACAAAATCCTAATTGCCTAAAATGTTTTTTTTTTTTTTTTTTTTTTTTTGGGGGGGGGGAGGGTACATAAAAAATTACACATTTTGGGTGAGTGGGTTACGGTTTAAAACTCAGAAAGTAGTCTGCAATTATGATTTCTGTATTCTATGAAAGTTAAATTAATATATAAAAGAAATTCTAAACTTCCTAAAATATGTTTTTGCGTACAGAAAAAGGACACTTATTTATGCGTGATCGGGTTGCAATTTAAAATCACAGAAATGGTCTGTGATTGTGATTTTTGTATTCTATGAAAGATAAGTTATTATTATTAGAGGAAACAAAATAACAACCTGAAAAAAAAAAAAAAAAAAAAAAAAAAGCAACGTGCATAAAAAAATTACGCATTTGGAGAAATCGTTTTACGCTTTAAAATCCTCGAAAACGATCTGTGGTTCGGTTTTTTGTATTCCATGAGTGCTAAATTAAAAGATGAAACAAATTCCAAAGTAAAATATGTTTTTTGTGCACATAAAAATTACACTTTGGGGTTACTTTTTACATTATTATTCATTACACATTTGGGTTACTCTTTATGACCGCAAAAACGGTCTGTAGTTATGATTTTTGCATTCTATGAGTGATAACTAAGACATAAAACAAATTCAAAATTGCATAAAATATGTTTTTTGCTCACATAAAATTGCATTTTTGGAGCAATAATATACTATTTTTCTTTAAAATCATGAAAGTGGTCTGCAGTTATGATTTCTGTAATCTATGACTGTTAAATGAAGAGATGAAGCAAATTACAAACTGGCTGAAATATGTTTTTGTGTACATAAAAAATGCACTTTTTTAGTGATCGGGTTACAGTTTTTTAAAATCGCAAAAAGGGTCTGTGGCTGTAATTTCTGTATTATATGAAAGATAAGTTATTAGATGAAAACTCATATCTGCGTAAAATATTTTTTGCGTGCACAATATTGCACAATGAGTGTAATCGTGTTACGCTTTAAAACTGCAAAAACGGTCTGCGGGTGCAGTTATGATTTCGGTGTTCTATGAGTGCTAAGGTAAGAGATGAAAATAATTCCAAATTACGTGAAGTATGATTTTCTGTATTCAAAAATTACACTTTGAGGGCGTTCGGGTGATGCTTTATAGCCACAAAAACAGTCTACGTTTATAGTTTTTGTATTCTATGAGTTTCAAATTAAAAGATAAAGCAAATTCAAACTTCCTAAATATGTTTATATGAACATTAAAAAAAAAAAAAAAAAAAAAATACATTTTTGGCGCAATCGGATTACTTTTTACAGCCACAAAAATGTGTCTCGGGTATAATTTCTGTATTCTATGAGTGCTAAATTAAGAGATGAAACAAATTTAAAAGTGCCTTAAATATGTTTTTTACGTACATAAAAACTACACTTGTGGAGCATTCGGGTTACGCTTTATAACCGTAAAAGGGACCTGCGATTATGATTTAACTATTCTTTGAGTGCTAAATTAAGAGACAAAGAAAGTTTTAAATTACCTAAAATATGTTCTTTGAGATTATTTTTTTCGAAAATTTCATGATGTACGCAGTAGCTAAATAACTGTAAATCTCCAATTCCAAATGTCGAATCCCTATTCTACTACTACTGAATTAATCATTTTTTATTATTTTATAGATCCAGAAATATAATTCCAAAATTAGTTATCAGATTTTAGACATAAATACATAAACGAATTTAAATTAAATTTGTATTTAAAAAATATATTTTAATAATTACTTTTTTAAGACAAAACATTTAATTTGTCTTAAAAAGCTTTAACGTTATGTTTTAATATTGCAGTCTAATATAGTAAATTCCAAATTTCTACCGCCATTTCAGACTATATGAAATATTAATTATAAATAAATGTACTATTTTTACTTTGAAATCACGAAAATATTCTGCAGTTATAATATATGAGTTCTATGAGTGTTTTACTTAAGAAATGAAACAAATTCCAAACTGCCTAAAATATGCTTTTGCGTGCATAAAATTTACATATTTTTGGTAATCAGGTTACAGTTGAAAATTGTCGAAAATACTCTGTGGTTGTGATTTCTGCATTATGTAAGAGCTGAGAATTAGATGAAACAAAATACAATTGTGTGTAAATTATTTTTCTTGCATAAAAATTATACGTTTGGAGCAATCGGTTACTCTTAAAACCATGAAAACGGTTTGTTTTTAGTATTTCTTTATTTAATGATTCTTTATTTAATGATGTTTCTTCTAAGTTAAGAGAGGAAACAAATTCCAAAGAGCGTAAAAAATATTTTTTGCGTATATAAAAATTACACTTTCGAGGCAATCAGGTTACACTTTATAACCGAAAAAACGGACTGTGGTTATGACTTTTGTATTCTATGGGTGATAAATTAAAATATAAAACAAATTGAAAAGTGCTTAAAATATATGTTTTGCTTACATAAAAATTGCTTTTTTGAGGCGATCGGGTTACGCTTTATAGTCGCAAAAATGATCTCAATTATGATTTCTATATTCTTTGTATGCTAAATTAAAAGATGAAACAATGTTTTTTACGTATATAAAAATTACACATTTCGAGAAATCGCGTTATGCTTCATATCGGCAAAAACGGTTTGCCAATTATAATGTCTGTATTCTAATGATTGCTAAATGAAGACAGGAAACAAATTCCAAAGTTCCTAACATATGTTTTTTGCGTACATAAAAATTACACTTTTGAAGCATTCAGGTGATGTTATCTAACCACAAAAACAGTCTGCAGTTATAGTGTCTGTTTTCTATTAGTGTTAAATTAAAAGATGAAACAAGTTTAAACTGCCTAAACATGTTTATGTGTACATAAAAATTAAATTTTTGGGGCAATCGAATTACGCTTTATAACCCCAAAAATAATCTCGGTTTTGATTTCTGTATTCTGTAAGTGCTTAATTAAGAGATGAAACAAATTTAAAAGTTTTTTGCGCGAATAAAAATTAACTTATGGGGTGATTAGGTTACGCCTTATAACCGCAAAAATAGTCTGTTATTAAGATTTCTCTATTCTTTGAGTGCTAAATTCAGAGATAAAGACAGTTTCAAAGTGCATAATAAATGTTCTGTGACCCCCATCTTTTTTTTTTTTTTTTTTCATGTGATTCGCAGTATAACCGCAAATGCAAATCTCCAATTCCGAGTGCCGAATCTCTGATATACTAATGTTAAATCAATCATTTTTATTATTTAATAGTGCCTAAAATACGTTTCGAAAATTTGTTATAAGGTCTTGGACATAAATAAATAAACGAATTTAAAATAAATTTCTACTTTAAAAATATATTTTTATTAATACTTTTTGAAGACCAAACATTTAATTTAACTTGTTTAAAACATCTTCAGCGTTATGTTTTAAAGTTGCAGTTTAAAATAGCAAATCCCAATTTTTTTTCACTATTTCAGAATCTATAAAATATTAATTTTAAAGAAACACTTTGTTTCTTCTTTAAATAATAAACTTGTAAATTAATCCTAATTTTTATTTTTAAAAACTTATGCATCAGCTGAATAAGCATTCTATCGGTTGCGCTTCATCATAGAATTTTGAAGCTTCATCCTTTACCTTACTTATAGCCTTATTTTAAAGGATTACTTGGCTTCTAACAGGCCAAGTTTACTCAAGACACTGCGTGTGTAACCTATATTTAACAATTTTTTATTATCCACTATTATTCCATTATGTGTGCTTCTCGTCGCAAAAGTTCCTCGGGAACAAATTCAAGACAACAAGTGCAGCAACTCGTTTATTATATATCACAAGAAAAAACACACGACAGTTACGGACAAGCTCGATAAGTCAGTCCGAAAACACAAATTGTAGAGATTTAGTTGGAGCTTTATTGTGTCAATATGGAGAAACTTGAAATCTGGAAAAGTTAAGGAACTTGCATTTAGTTTGAGCTTTACTGTGATAACATGGAGCAACTTGAAAATTTTAAATGTTGAGGAACTCGTATGGAAACTTCGTTGGGTAGGGTTTGGAGAGGCGTACTGGCAGTAACAGGATAGGTCACGAAAGAAAACAAGAAGTCAGCCTGGAGCTACAATCCTGGAGCTTTCCTCCGTCATCTATCCTATTACTGCCAGTACGCCTCTCCAGACCCTACCCAACGAAGTTTCCATACAAGTTCCTCAACATTTACATTTTTTAAGTTGCTCCATGTTATCACAGTAAAGCTCCAACTAAATGCAAGTTCCTTAACTTTTCCAGATTTCAAGTTGCTCCACATTGATCCAATAAAGCTCCAACTAAATCTCTACAACTTGTGTTTTCGGACTGACTTATTCAGCTTGTCCGTAACTGTCGTGTGTTTTTTCTTTTGATATATAATGAATGTGTTGCTGCACTTGTTGTCAAACCATGTCTTGTTGTCAAACCATGTTTCTGATGATGTGCCCTGACAAGCTTTGAATGAATGATATGATTTTAATAAAAAATGTCTTTTGTAAAGAAATTTTTTACGTGTTTTAAACTGTTATTTTTTAACAAATTAGTTGTTTTTACAATGACACACGTGTTTATTAAATGTCTCTTTTTGAGATGTGGTTCCTAAACTTTCATAATGTTTGAAGAAGCAATGAGATATTCTGAGAACACGTCTGTCTTTTTAGGACTGAGGACTATTAGTCTCAATCTGGGATTTTCGTGGTGTCATTTTTCGATAGCTGGATATTTATCGAAATCAAAAATTTATCGAAAATATAATTGAATAATTTGAAAAAGATGTTATAATTAAAAAAAAAAAAAAAAAAGGACTAATATTCCTCCGTTCTAAACTAAATTCTGCTTTTGACAGAATTTAATCAAAATCATTTTTTTTTTTCTTTTTTTCAAAGAAAAAAAAATTAATAATAATCAACACTAAATCGAAACAAACACTATCGAAAAAGGTTTTTTTTAAATAATTTTGAATTAGGAAATCAAAAGTGCGCGTGCAAAATGAAATAAAAATAAGCAAAAAAATGAATTTAATGATTTAATTTTCATGTAAAACATGATTGCGTGCTATCTTAAGAAGTAGATGTAAAATTTAAAATTTATGTGGTGTGTATGCCATCTATAAAAATTGTTTTAAGAAATAGAATAGAATAAAAAAAGCAACGATATGGTTGCATTTTGTTATATAGTTTGAATTTTTGAATTTTATAGAAGTAATATCTATCGTAGGAATAATTTCTTATGTTAAAACTGTAGGGAATTGTTATGCGAGTACGTTTTGATTTCACCTTGCCGAAAGCGAACGCGAGTGTAATGTTAGATAATATACTGTTATAACATAGGGTATTATTCGTACAGTAAATGTAAGTATTCAATTTACTGTTTTACCAATTAGCAATATTATCTAATTTACTTTGTATTACATAACATTATTTGTCCGGTGATTGTAATTTTAGGCAATTTACTGTTGTATTATATAATACTATTCTATCAATATATACAATTTTAAACAACTGCTGTCGTATATATTTACAATCTACTGTTATATACTGTTTACTGTTATGCCTAATTGAAGTTTGGTCCAGCATACAGTCGGTAACAAAAGTGTCCGAACACTAACAAAAATTCCTATGTAAAAAAAGTACACTTCATACGGCTTTGTTACATAAATCCTTATTGATTCATGTTCTTAGACTAAGAACAGGATTCGACAAGGATTTATTTAACAAAGCCGTATGAAGTGTACTTTTTTTACTTAGGCATTTTTGCTAGTGTTCGGACACTTTTGTTACCGACTGTACTATAGCACTTATATATCTTTTACTCGGAATGATGATACATTTTGTGTGAAGAACAGTTTAAATTGAATTTGTATATAAAAAATACAAAATATGGCGTGTAAAAACCACACGACTTCCTAGAGAATTAAAAAGAAGTCAGTAGAGACGTTTTCTTTCTAACACCCATTTTCATTCTCTAAAACTGACCAACCTAATCCGAACGCCTGGCAAATTTCCTGTAGTAACCCTGTAATACAAGCAAAAAGACAACTAAAAAGAAATTTATGCAGTAAATCAGAAAAAAATCGTTAAAGCCGTTTTTGAGATACCAAATTTCGGTCCTACTTCCGATTTTCACTAAAACGTGGCAAATTCATCTGTTCATCGGAAACTAACGAGTACATAAGAAAGGATATCTGAAAGGGTGCTAATATGGTGAGATTGAAGAAAAACCGCGGAGCAGTTTCTAAAGGAACGCAGTTGCGAGATCTAAAATTGACCTACCTTTACAGGACGACGTCTATCACAATTTTCCTGAACTAACCATATAATACACATGAAAGGACGTCTAAAAGGGTGTTTATACAGAAAATTTGAAGAAAATCCTTAGAGCCGTTCTTGAGATACGGATTTACTATCCCATTTCTGGTTTCCCAATTCTTACCAAAACGTACCAAAAATCATCTGTATACTAGACCAGTTTTAATTGAGAAGTTTTGTCGTTTTATTTTTATTCCTTTTAGCGATTTTCTAGTCAAAAGATTCCCCGCACATATACATACATTCCCACAGTCTAATTACTAAAAACGTTTTTGATTCAGGAGACTTTAAAACATATAAAACAGGTGAAAACTCGTTATGAAAGTTTTTTAACCTTGTACAATACTTCCATTGCCTACAATAATCTGGTAAAGGAAGTAGTAAATAAATAATAAATGTAAAAGCGTCGCAATAAGGTTTATCGAAGAATGAACTATCTGAGTCCCAACTACATTAAAATTATCATTATATAATCTAGTATACTATTAGATACGTAAATCCACAAATAGCAACAGATCGACATATTTTTTTTTACAGACATAGACACATAAAACGAATTTCGTTATTAATCTTATTTACATTTAACAAAATTTCTGTTTATATTTTTAAAGTTTAGTAACAGCATATCCTCATTAGATTATCTATTCGATTTATCCCATAACATATTGTAAATACAAATTTTCAATTAAATATTTAATTTAAGTATTTATTCAATATTTAATTTATTCATCTTTTGCAGATAACAACAGATTAGTGTGTTGCTGTTAGAGAGACAGACAAAAGATAAATGAATTTTGTTGTATTAATCTTAAAAGTAAAAAAGTTCCTGGATTCTTTTCATCTAGAGTTTTCTCGGTTGAAGAAAAAATAAAAAAAGAAGAGATGAAGAAATATAAGGGGGTAAGGACATCATAATACGTACAACCCACGTGACATCGAGAGAACGAGATACTCGTTAAAAGTGTAATAAAAAAGTTATGACTCTCTATCAAGAAACTTAAGGCTTGAAGTCAGCTCTCAGATCAATTGTATAAAAGATCTTAAGTTTCTTATTGTTTGAGAACTGCAGAAAGCTATAAGAATTTTTTTTTCTTTCTTTTTCAAAACATTTTGTTGAGAAATTTGATAGTGTTGATGGCATTCTAAAATATATATTGGAGTTTTCAGAAACTTGTTAAAAGTGTAAGCGATTTTCATTTCAAAAAAGCAATTATATTAATAGAGAAGAAAAAATATAAGATTTTTAAGCTGTAATATTGTTTACCCACTTTTGTTTTCTTTCTTAAAAAAAAAAAAAAAAAAAAAAAAAAAGATTTATTTTAGCGAAATAAAGTATAGTTTCTGTTTTTGTTGTTCAAAAATGTTACAAAAGTGATTTAAAAAGAAATCACATACGATAAGACATAAAAGAGGGTTTTGTTTTTTCGATTTCTTTAAACATGTAAAGTAATAATTATATTTGATACATAAAATTACTGAAATTAATTTTATTACTAAGGGTATGATGGACATTATAAACCTTTCTTTCTTTCTTTCTTTTCTTTTCTTTTCTTTTTCTTTTGTAAATTACTGTCATTAAAATTTGCGCACGTATATGCATTAAAATATAGCAATATTGAAATTTCTGAAAAATTATTCAAATAAAATACATACATATATATATATATATATATATAGTAAGTGCACCAGTGATTGACACTTTTAGAGCAATCTCTGATGTTTTTAATGTTCTAGTCATCAGAAAATATTTTTAGAAATCTTAAGTTAATACATATGGCATGGAAGACATTCAGAACCACATAAGATATGTTAAAATATATACCATTGATAACAATTATTATTATTATTATTATTATTATTATTTTATGAATTTTTAATTGAAACCCACTCAATGTTCCAGTAACTGCCACTGCCACTTTTTCCTTTTATTAGTAATTGGCACCCTATGTTCCAGTGTTTGACATTGCCAGTTATTCATTTTACCAGTTATTAGAACTCTATGCTCCAGCGTTTGACATAAAATGTTAACATTCTTATATGTAAAATATATGATTTTATTATTTTTCTTATTTATTAATTATTTCGGGATAGATGTCAATTACTGGAGCATGCCAATCACTGGAGCACCTGCTCTTCACCTGATTTACACGTTTTAAGGTTTCCTGAGCCCAAAATAATGGTTTTTGGCAATTGATCAGTATGTGTGTGTGTATGTATGTGGGGGATCTTCTGACAATCATATCTCCAAAACTATAAAGGTAGAACGACGAAACTTGAGAACTGAGTTAGGTCTGGTGTACAGGTGAATTTTTAACTTTTGGTGACAATTGGAAAACCAGAAGTGGAAGATAGGAAACCGAAAGTGGGACCGTAAGTCCGTATCTCAAAAATGGCTCTGAGGATTTCCTTCAAAATTGCTATATAAACGCTCTATTAGATGTCCTTCCGTACGAGTTAATTGGTTAGTTCAGGAAAATTGATAGATGTCCTGCATAAATAACTCAATTTCATGTCTCGCAAATGCGTTTTCTTTAAAAATAGGTTTCAAACTCGCCATATTAACCCTCTTTTAGATATCCTTTTGTATATAATAGTTTTTTTCTTCCAGTCAACAATTGAGTTGGTCAACCAAATTTCAGTAAAAATCGGTATCTCAAAAACGGCTTTAAAGATTTTCTTAAAAATTGTTACATAAATCCATTTTATAGATGTCCTTTCTCATGTATTACGTTGTTATTACAGGAAAATTAAGAGTTATCTTGATTAGGTAGGTCAATTTTAGATCACAGAAACTAGTGTTTCGAAAATAGCTCTATCTTTCTTTTTTGTTGTTGTTTCTTATTTTTTAACTCTGTATGCAAACTCTGTTTTATATGTCTTAACACGCGTACCAGCTTTCTCTTACTGGAAAGTGTTTAGGTGTCTATTTTGAAAATTTTATGTTTTTTGACTTTATTATCGCCAAAAGGTGCATATAACACATGTATTAGTAGGTAGTGGAAATCGTATGGTTGTTTAACACAATAATTTTTTTTTTTTTTTTTTTTTTTTAATCTCGCTTAAAATATACCGGATTCATTAATAAACCAGTTTTTAAAAACATTTTTATGTTTGAATAATGGAAGTGTACTTAATACTTTTTGATGTCCTGGAAGGTTGCACTGTTTTCCTTTGGATTACAACGCGCTCATGATACCCAACATAAAACGCTAACTGTCCCGAAAACATATGAAGGAAATGAAAACTTTAGATTGACTCGTTGCATAGCTGCCATATCTTCTTATTTTGGCGGAAGACTTTATATCTACATTCTTTAATTTTTAGCAGATCATTAATATCTAATTTTTGGTAGTGCGAAAATTATCCTGAAAATTATCCTTGAGGATCATGAATCTGCAGATCAGGATCCTCAACCCGTGACTCATTACTTAGCAGATCACTTTTATTTATTCCATATTAAAATTCCATGTTAAAATGTTCATCGAGAGAGGGTGCTGTAGGTGAGCAAATCACACATTTCCACGAAAAACTAGTTATTTGCGTGCAAATGTTTACAGGCATATAAATCCTATTTTATGTGTCTGCCATAATCACAAATAACAATTTGAAAGCGAGTTACAACGCCGCTAACTGCAACTTCAGTTGGTGGTTCTTACTTGAAAGAAAACATCTTCGCCAACAAGGCTTTATCAACCAAATTAGAATCGCAATTAAAACTTCATGTATGCGCAAGTAGGAGACAAAATATAAAATAAGATGTGTTTATTGTTACTTTGCAATTTATAGAACTCTCTTTTGCATATTTCTCGCAACGTGTCCTCTACCCCCCCCCCCCCAAAAAAAAAAAAAAAAAAAAAAAAAAATCCTTCTTTATGAGAATAATTTTTTTACACACTCTACTGTTCAATTCTACCAATTCATTCAAGTTTTATGAATTTTTAAAACGTCTACAGACTCATGGAACACCTGGTATTTTAGTATGTTTTAAAAAATTATATATGCACATATATAAATAGTAGGTAAGAAAGGCCGGTTCTGGCTCAGGCGGCGGGTTCAAGGGTGCAAGGCCAGCCGTGCGGGTGTCGCACCACCCCCTCAGGGGTGTGGATGAGTTGGTATTGACCTTGAGACTTCCTCCAACTTAATCGTGAAAGATGATGAGGGTATTAATGAGGAAATTTAATTAAAAAAATTAATGAGTGATTTTTGTAAAAGGTGACGATGGTTTTAAAGCGATGTTTGTGGTAGAATGAAAAAGCAGGATATTGTTTGTGACTCATTAGGAAATTAATTAGGAAGTTAATTAAGAGGTTAATTAGGAGGTTAATTAAGAAATTAATTAAAAATTTAAAAATTGGGAAATAAATAAGGAATGAATAAAATATACGAATGTGGATGTGTATATAGTATGCAAGAAATAGAGTGATCTCACTGGGGTTCGAACCCGGTACCTTGCAGTAAAAATATTTCCATAAGACATTAGTTTTCGCGTGTGTGTGAGTGATTTTTTATAGTATATGTCTCCACTGTTCTTTTTAAAACTAAGAATGCTATTGTCCGAAAATAATTCAATCGTTTTAATGATATTAATTAGAGAATAATAATTAAGAAAAATATTAATTAAGGATCTTTTTGTAAAAAATCATCAAATATTTTCCGAAAAAAAGACAATGAAAGTAAAAAATTAAGTATAAAGAATGAAAGAAAGTTTAGAAACATAGATTTTGACTGAGATTCGAACCTGCTACCTTGCAGCAAAAAATATTTCAGTAGTTTTCGCATATGTGTGAGTGATTTTTCTATTATAGGCCTATGCAGATCTTTTTTAACCTAAGAATGCTATTGATTGAAAAAAAAATTTCAATCGTAAAATTAATATAAATTACAGAATAATGATTAAGAAAAATAATAATTGAAGATCTTGTAAAAATTCACCAGATGTTTTTCGAAAACTGAGAGTAAAAATTAAGTTAAAAGATGATTAAAATCTCAAATGTGTAAGTGAAATTAGATTAGGATGAAAGACGAGAATTGTTTTTTGAAAGATAACTAAAAAAGAGTGATTAAAATTTCTTATTAATTACTTAATTGAAGAAAGTTTGTTAAAAAAAAAAAAAAAAAAAAAAAAAAAAAAACTTTTTACCATAATGATTTTTTAATTATGAATAACTAGTATCCATTTTAAACTGTATATATTTTTTTCATTATAAATATGATATCTTAATACAAAAAGATCGACTTTATTCACCAACGGTGACGTCACAATGTTTGCGTAAAAGGAGGTAGCATACCCTTCAGCAGTTTCTGGGAATTGGGTTGGGTACGGCATTATCAAAAAAGAGGGGAGGAAAATTCCAGATTTAACCTCAACTTTTCACACGTTTAAATATGTTTACTGTTGGATGTACTAAAAATTATCTGCTATTTTGAATTATGTTCAGTTTGAAGAATGTAAAAACTTCATAGAACGTAAAATTAAAAGTTTATCCTTCTCGAAAAATTCACTGTTTGAAAAAAGTCTTAACAAGTTTAAGAAAATATCGTAACATATTGTATTATATCTTACCTCTATCATTTTTCAGAAGTTACTTTAGTGCAAAAGCTGATGTCGAAAATTTCTCTACCTTAAACAGTTATACTTGAGATATAACTTTTTGGAATCTTCTTATCACTGTCATCGAACATACTTGTATACTTAAAGATTTTTACAAAGGGGTATTTAATTATAAATTATATTTAAATTTCCTTATACTCGTTAAAATATTGTAAGTACGAATTTTTATTTCAAGTTTTGTATTATAGTACTAGAAATCTTCCAACATTCTTAAAATAATATAAGTTTTCGAACAGAGTGATAATTAGAAATTACCATTTTTTTAGTTTTTAACGCGATCTGGAATCAAACCTGGCACTTCCCGAAAATTTTTTGTAATTTATACTCAACATTAGTTATTTTAAGGTATATTTGCTAAGAATTATTTAACAATCTGTGTCAAATAAAGACTTCCCAACTTCATTTATTACTACTTTTCATCACTTTACCATAGTGAAATGGTCCACGTCAATGCTACATTCACTCAGTTTTTCTTTTCCAGATACCAAATTTGTAAATGATGAACGCTACCTTTGAAAAAATTCAGAGCTGAAAAAATATTAATGTATGTTTTATTAAATACATTCATGTTCACAGATGCATACTTAAGTTTTATAAAGCGTATTTAAACATACTAAAAAAATATTTTAACTAAGTGTTATCGATTACAAACATATGTATATAAACTGAAAATGTTTTTGTACAAAGTATTTTAGAAATTTAGATAACTTGTTCTTGAATAAAAATATAAGAAACTTATTTTCACAATAATAAGATTATAAATGTAAGATAAAATCACAAAATTACCAGCTTAAGAGGTTGTAGTTATTCGAAAAAATCACGAAGTGAACAATTTTGGTGTTAACAACACATCTTATTTTACAAAGTGCTCAGTTTTTTAGTCATTTATACTTTTAGTCATTTGTACTTTAAGTACAATCCAATACTATTTGCATAACAATGTGGAACATCATATGTTAAGAAAATCTTAAATTTTGACTAAGTTGCAAATCTCAGTGAAAGTATTTTAAGATTACTTTGCTAAAATTTACTAAGTATTATAATATTTTTCAGTTATTAAACGAAAAATTGTGTAAAATTTACTAAGTGTTTCACTAAAGAAGAGAATTCCACAAAAAAGTTTTGACAAGAATTACTAAATTCACTAAGTCACATACACATAATATAAGAGAAATCTTTAAAACATTATTGCAAAAACAATTTTTTAAATTGTTAATTTTAGATTGTAAAAAATATTTAACAAAACACTTAGTAAATTTTACACAATTTTTCGTTTAATAACTGAAAAATATTATAATACTTAGTAAATTTTAGCAAAGTAATCTTAAAATACTTTCACTGAGATTTGCAACTTAGTCAAAATTTAAGATTTTCTTAACATATGATGTTCCACATTGTTATGCAAATAGTATTGGATTGTACTTAAAGTACAAACATCTCCAATAGTTTAAAGTCTTTGAGAGAAAAAAATTAAAAGATTTTTATTAAAGACCTAGAAATGCATACAAGTTAATTTTTGTAAAATGAAAATTGTTTAAATATTAGAAAATATACTTTGGTATAATGTAACTTAGTAATATTTAAAACAAATACATATCAATTCATGTTTGTGAAAGATAATTCGATGTTTAGAGTGAAAATTTTTACTTCAAAGTGTATAAAAACGATAAAGTTTTTTTACAGGTCGTCAGTTTAATACACAAAGTAAAATAATATAAGTCAAGAATTGTGGGTAAACATAAGTACTTTTTGTTAAATTATGTATTCGTGACGTGATAGATAAGGATAAATTTGAAATTAGTAAAACATAAGTCAGTGATATGTAAAACTAGTGCATATTAATTCACAAAGGTACATATATGTGTACAAGTTTTTACGTATGAACTTAAACAAATTCACACTACTATTTTTCAAGATTAAGTTTTATTTTTGAATGATATATGGAAATTTTTTAAATTTATTTATTTGGGGTCCCACCTCCACTCGTCACATTTGTAGAAATATGTGACGCCCCAAATCTTTTTAAGCAAGTTTTGAAGGTAGCTTAATATAGCTACTAGCAGCTAGAGGATGGTATTTAGCCATTTTTAGTTCCAAATAGTGAATTTTTGGATGAATTCTTCTAAGGACATAAAAATCTTTGCATATCCTTCACGAATATGATGTTCAATAGTATCTTCAATAAGTTCGATAATGCAAGAACTTCTAAAATATGTATGTGTCTTTTCCACATATTCATCGGGTTTTTTACGTTCCAAGGATACTTTCGTGACCATATACCATTTCAAAGCATGCTTTTCTTTTAATTCAGACTTAAGTTTTTCATGTACATGAGGCTGTATATATGACTGAAATATTTCTAAATCACATTCACTGCTTTCGTTTGGATAAAACATCAGTGTTTTAAACACATATGTTTCAAATATTTCTTTAGGACAGTGGTTTAAGTCATATCGGGATTTCGATTAATCATAATTTTATTATACATGAGAAAAGTATCAACTTTCCTTATACTGAAAAGATGTCTAAAATATATCATTTGATGTTTAGACGAAAACTTTTTCCAACAAAGTGTAAAAATGACAAAGTTTTTTTTACAGATTATCGTTAATATGCAGAGTAAAATAATATAAGTCCAACAAAGGTGAGAAGTGTGAGCAAAATGGTTGTTTTTGTCACATCATGGGTTCGTGACGTAGTGTATTAGGGGGAACTCATACCCAATGATTATAATCTTCCGTCACACGCGTTATGACGTCAGCAACAGGTTTTAGCATCTCCTCAAGCTTGTTCAACCATGTCTAAACTTGAAAGTATATATTTTTTGTTATTACTTCACATATGGTTTTTCATACTTTTTAAGTTTTATCTACAAATTTTCTAAACTTCAAGCGTTGTGTTAGCAATTCTACTGAAAACAATTAATTTTTCTAAGTGATGTGACATAAAGAAAAACATTTGACAAAAATATTTAAAAAAATTTTGTAAAATTTCACAAACTTCTAAAATTAAGCTTTCACAATTCTTACAAAATATTTTCTGTATTCTAAAAAATAAAAAAGTTAAAATACAATCGTGAAAGTATCTATATATAAAAGATTAAGTTGTTACTATAACATCATTTTTACACTCTTTGGGATAGAGATGGTGATTTTAGTTGAAGTACAAATCACTTTGAATATGCATATTCAAAGTAAGATTCAAATATGGTACTTAGGAAAATACTAACTTCCTAAGTATATCTAAAAACTTTTATAAGTTAGTTTTTCAGAAAATTGTTAATAAGATAAATTCATTTAAGATTTTTACAAGTACTTTACAATTGAGTGGTAAAACAATTTTACAAGTTTTTTCTTCTTCGATGTAAGTTTGATAGTTTATAAAACTACTGTTCTGCATAAATTTTACTTAGTGTTTAAATATTATACTCAAACAATACTTCTACAGTAATTAAAAAAGTATATCTCTAATATCCAAGTAAACTTTTTACATGCTTTATTTAAAAAAGATGACGCTTAAGTTTGTATTCTAATAGAAAATATTATATAAAAGGTGATTTTGTAATAAAAATTAAAACAAACCATTTTCATTGAAATTTTTTTTATTTGAAACTCATTCACATTAATACAAAACAGCAAATTCGCACAAATCTATATTGTTGGAATATCATTCATACAATCGGCATTAAAGTTTTTCAAAAAATTTAGCATGTCTAGATTTTCATCGTTAAAGTTATCTGTCACTAACTCATTTTCCTTCACACTAAAATTATCCGAATTCATATTTTTGTTGTTAGCAGAAAAATCATTCAAGCATTTGAGATTAAAGTTATTCAAAAAATTTAACAACATCAGACTTTCATTGACATAGTTTACTAGAGGTAAATCAGTTTGTATCAGGTTAAAATTATTAAAGTCGTTATTTTCAACTTTGGTAGATAAGTCATCAACATTATTTTCACTTGCATATTCTACATTCGAATTGTTCAAAAAATTTTCAAGTCTAAGTCTATATTTTCATTCTGAAAGTTGTTGGAAGGTAAGTCAAAAACATCATTTATACATTCAGTGTGAAAATTATCCAAAAAATTTAACAAGTCTAGATTCTCACTGTCATAATTAACTGTTGGTAATTCATTGTTAGTACTTCGTTCATTACAATTTCTACGTATGTTAAAGTCTTTAAGATGATTCTTTCTCTTATGTTGCAATAATTCATACTTACACTGAAAAGTTTCACTGCATTCATCACATCTAGTTTGCATTGAAGATTTTTTATGCATATTTCTTTTATGTTTTAAAAAATGCCGTTTGTTTGAAAAAGTATCAGTGCATTCGTCGCAACAGTATGCATGTAAAGTCTTTTTATGACTTTTTCACTTATGGTTTGAAAAAGCATGTTTAGTTGGAAAGGTTATAGAACATTCCTCACATATATACTCAGGTTTACGATAATGCACCCTCTTGTGTTTTTCTAATTCATACTTGTCTTCAAAAGTATCTTTACAAATAATACATAGATGTTTAGGTAAGACTTTTTGATGAAATAATCTCTTATGTTTAAATAAATCACACTTGCGATTGAAATTTTCAATACAATATTCACATTTGTATCTTATGGGAATTTTTCTGTGGGTTTCTATATGTCTTTTTTAACGATGTAAAGTAACAAATCCTTTCTCGCACACATAACAAATATTAGGTTTAATGTCATTGTGAACCTTCACATGTCTAGTAAGATAGGATTTTTTTAAAAATGACTTATTGCAAATTGGACAAATAAAAAGTTTAGATAACTTCTCATCCTTAAAAGTTGATGAAGGGGGTTGTTGAACAGAAACGTGAGTCTCCTCAGATGGTAAAGTATTATCCATTTTGTACTTCAGTTTAGCAAAGTATAAAAAAATCACTCTAAAAGGAAAACTTTAAAAATGTTTAAAAACTACTAAGTATGAGAACTTAGACAATTCTACAGCGAGAAAAGATTGTAACTAATTCAAATTTTTTCTTCGTTCATCAGTTTTACTTAAGAATTAACGCCAAATTTTCTTATTTCATGTCAAATTTTTATAACTATCGCCAATATTAGTGGAAATTTAGCCAAATATTATCCCATACCTTGCTATAATACTCGAATCTTGTGAAAAAGTCTAGTTTATCAACATGTCTAAGCAGATAATTTGTACACTTTCACTCTGTATTTTTATGGATGTCGCATCTACGTTAAACTTTTTAGGATGAAAAACATTCTAAGATCTATGTTTTTTAACAGTTGATTACAGATTTGTTGAAACTCGTGGTTTAGTATTTTCAAAGAAGTAAGGTTGTTAAGGGGTTAGGGGTAGTCAGAGACACGAAAAAATGATAATTTTCAGTAATTTTTTTTCGCTATTAAATCATTTTATTTTACAAAAGTAATAATATGGCATTATTATACAATGTTTTGACTTGAAGTCACGAAAATTTGAAAAAAAAAAATTTATAATTTCCAAAGTTATAGCTGTTTCTGTTGACCCAGTCCAAAAAAAAGGTCCTTGCGGTGACAATGATAAGTCCTTGGAGATTCATCTAAAATCAATCGGATAAGAAAAATTAGTTTTATAAATAGATAATCCTGGGTCTGATCGAAGCTTTTTTTTTTTTTTCAAAAATTAAAAAAATGGCGGACTCAGGAAATTTTTTTCTAAATTTTTGGGAAAAAGTCAACAGTTAATTGGTCTTAAAAAATCGAAATTTTTGAAAAAAAAAAAATCCTTCGATCAGGCCCGAGTTTATTATGTATTCTAAAAGCTGTATAAATTTCATTAAAATCTACTGAGCGGTTTTCAAGTTACAGTTGTCACCAGTTCAAAAAACATAGTTTTGAGAAAAACGCATTTAAAGTTTCGCACTAGATTTACGTACAGAAATACGAATTATTTAATCACTTACACTGAGTCATCTATTCCTGGGCCATATAATAGTTCTTTAGCCATTGTGGAAGTTTCCAAAACATCAATTTGCCGTTGCCTACGAAGCATTCTGCCTTCCCGAGTGTTGTCGTTGGCGCGCTGATCTGCCACTTTCACACGTGCAGCATCCTTTTTTTTTGCATACTGATGGGAATTAGACCCACAACTTCAATCAACTTCAAATTTTCAGAGAATATTTATAAGATATTACACTTTAAGAAAATGCAAAAAAAAAAAAATTTGATTTTTTGAAAATCCTGACTACCCCTAACCCCTTAATACATAAAGTTTCAAGTTCATGATTTCTTCACACATCTGCAGCTTCTAAATTTGATAAGTGTTCGATTTTTAGCTTACATTTTCAATTTAAAAACAAAAAGTTAATTTTTCTGAGATAGTATTTGTATTAAAATAATTTGTGTAAAATTTTTCATTTACAAAAAATTTCGTTTATAAACATTTGGGTGAAAAACTTCAAACTAAATGATTTTAAAAAACTTAGCACTTTGTAAAATAAGATGCGTTAGTAACACATGTGAAACATTAAAATTCCATACTTCAGAATTTTTCAAATATTTGTAGTCTCTTAAATTTATATGAATGAGATTTTATCTTACATTTTCATTCTCACCATTAGAAAAAAATAAGTTTCTTATATTTTTATTCTAAAAATAAGTTAATTAATTTCTGAGATGATATTTTTTTCTAAAATATTGTGTAAAAAATTTTTAATTTACAAAAATTTCAGTTTAGAAGCATATGTCTGAAAAACTTCAAACAAAATGACTTTAAAAAACTTAGCACTTTGTAAAATAAGACGCGTTATTAACATGTGTGAAACATTAAAATCGCATACTTCATAATTTTTTAAAAACTTGCAGTCTCTTAAATTGGTAAGAATGAGTTTTTATCTCACATTTTCATTCTTATCATTAGAAAAAATAAGTTTCATATATTTTTATTCTAAAAATAAGTTAATTAATTTCTGAGATGATATTTTTTTCTAAAATACTTTGTGCAAAAAATTTTTCATTCACAAAAAATTTCAGTTTATAAGCATATGTCTGAAAAACTTCAAACTAAATGACTAAAAAACTTAGCACTTTGTAAAATAAGATGTGTTGTTAACACCAAAATTGTTCACTTCGTGATTTTTTCGAATACCTACAACCTCTTAAGCTGGTAATTTTGTGATTTTATCTTACATGTATAATCTTATTATTGTGAAAATAAGTTTCTTATATTTTTATTCAAGAACAAGTTATCTAAATTTCTAAAATACTTTGTACAAAAACATTTTCAGTTTATATACATATGTTTGTAATCGATAATACTTGGTTAAAATATTTTTTTAGTATGTTTAAATAAGCTTTATAAAACTTAAGTATGCATCTGTGAACATGAATGTATTTAATAAAACATATATTAATATTTTTTCAGCTCTGAATTTTTTCAAAGGTAGCGTTCATCATTTACAAATTTGGTATCTGGAAAAGAAAAACTGAGTGAATGTAGCATTGACGTGGACCATTTCACTATGGTAAAGTGATGAAAAGTAGTAATAAATGAAGTTGGGAAGTCTTTATTTGACACAGATTGTTAAATAATTCTTAGCAAATATACCTTAAAATAACTAATGTTGAGTATAAATTACAAAAAATTTTCGGGAAGTGCCAGGTTTGATTCCAGATTGCGTTAAAAACTAAAAAAATGGTAATTTCTAATTATCACTCTGTTCGAAAACTTATATTATTTTAAGAATGTTGGAAGATTTCTAGTACTATAATACAAAACTTGAAATAAAAATTCGTACTTACAATATTTTAACGAGTATAAGGAAATTTAAATATAATTTATAATTAAATACCCCTTTGTAAAAATCTTTAAGTATACAAGTATGTTCGATGACAGTGATAAGAAGATTCCAAAAAGTTATATCTCAAGTATAACTGTTTAAGGTAGAGAAATTTTCGACATCAGCTATTATTTTGCACTAAAGTAACTTCTGAAAAATGATAGAGGTAAGATATAATACAATATGTTACGATATTTTCTTAAACTTGTTAAGACTTTTTTCAAACAGTGAATTTTTCGAGAAGGATAAACTTTTAATTTTACGTTCTATGAAGTTTTTACATTCTTCAAACTGAACATAATTCAAAATAGCAGATAATTTTTAGTACATCCAACAGTAAACATATTTAAACGTGTGAAAAGTTGAGGTTAAATCTGGAATTTTCCTCCCCTCTTTTTTGACAATGCCGTACCCAACCCAATTCCCAGAAACTGCTGAAGGGTATGCTACCTCCTTTTACGCAAACATTGTGACGTCACCGTTGGTGAATAAAGTCGATCTTTTTGTATTAAGATATCATATTTATAATGAAAAAAATATATACAGTTTAAAATGAATACTAGTTATTCATAATTAAAAAATCATTATGGTAAAAAGTTTTTTTTTTTTTTTTTAACAAACTTTCTTCAATTAAGTAATTAATAAGAAATTTTAACCACTCTTTTTTAGTTATCTTTCAAAAAACAATTCTCGTCTTTCATCCTAATCTCATTTCACTTACACATTTGAGATTTTAATCATCTTTTAACTTAATTTTTACTCTCAGTTTTCGAAAAACATCTGGTGAATTTTTACAAGATCTTCAATTATTATTTTTCTTAATCATTATTCTGTAATTTATATTAATTTTACGATTGAATGTTTTTTTTTAATCAATAGCATTCTTAGGTTAAAAAAGATCTGCATAGGCCTATAATAGAAAAATCACTCACACATATGCGAAAACTACTTAATTTTTTACTTTCATTGTCTTTTTTTCGGAAAATATTTGACGATTTTTTACAAGAAGATCCTTAATTAATATTTTTCTTAATTATTATTCTCTAATTAATATCATTAAAACGATTGAATTCTTTTCGGACAATAGCATTCTTAGTTTTAAAAAGAACAGTGGAGACATATACTATAAAAAATCACTCATACACACGCGAAAACTAATGTCTTATGGAAATATTTTTACTGCAAGGTACCGGGTTCGAACCCCAGTGAGATCACTCTATTTCTTGCATACTATATACACATCCACATTCGTATATTTTATTCATTCCTTATTTATTTCCCAATTTTTAAATTTTTAATTAATTTCTTAATTAACTTCCTAATTAACCTCTTAATTAAATTCCTAATTAATTTCCTAATGAGTCACAAACAATATCCTGCTTTTTTCATTCTACCACAAACATCGCTTTAAAACCATCGTCACCTTTTACAAAAATCACTCATTAATTTTTTTAATTAAATTTCCTCATTAATACCCTCATCAACTTTCACGATTAAGTTGGAGGAAGTCTCAAGGTCAATACCAACTCATCCACACCCCTCAGGGGGTGGTGCGACACCCGCACGGCTGGCCTTGCACCCTTTCACCCGCCGCCTGAGCCAGAACCGGCCTTTCTTACCTACTATAAATATCTCGCTACATAAACAGATATATTTCTGTTCACAGATACCCCCTCCCGTTGTATCTGTCTGTCTAAATTTATCTATCTATCTGTGTTTAATATATTTTCTTCTAACTCACAACCTTGTGTTAATTCCTTGTAACTCATAATCTATATTATCTCTTAGTTTAAAATTTATACAACATAGAAATCAAAAGCCCAGAAAATTGAATGTTTTTGTAATTAATAATGAAATTACCACAAATGTGTGTCATTGATATACGCACATAACATACATTAGGCAATTTGGAATTATTCTAGTCTTTTAATTTAGCATTCATTGATTATAGAAATCATAACTACCGACAATAAAGAGGATTTTTAAGTAGAAACCAACAGCTACAAACATATATTATTAAAGTATGGAAAAAAAACATACTTCTGGTTCTTATATTTTTTTAAATATCTTGATTTATCAGTTATAAAATACAGAAATTGTTATTACGGACTATTTAAATTCATTCGAACGGTCTGAAATTTTGATTCTTTCAAATATATGATAATGTTTTTACTGTTTCAAGTGTAACCCAACAGATGAAACAAATTCCAAAGTGCCTTAAACATATATATATATATTAGGGGGACCGGAAAATAATGTCGTTTTGAATTAAAATACTGACATCGGAAATTTATCCTGGATAAAATTTAAGATATTCTTAGGTAACTTATAAGATAGTTATTTGTAAAGTACCATGTAAACACTGTTAAACAAAAATTTCCGGTTTCATTTTATTAATTCAAAACGACACTATTTTCCGGTTCCCCTAATATATATATATATATATATATATATATATTATATTTGTGTGTGTGTGTAAATAGAAATTACATTTTGAATTAAGCTTTAAATTCACGAAAATGGTCTGCAGATAGGATTTCTGTATTCCATAAGTGTTAAAAAGAGAGATAAAACAAATTACGAACTTCTTAAAATATCTTAGATGCCAAAGGGTTACATAACATATCTGAATTCTTTTATATATCTCTGTTAAACTAATTACTAATTTTATGGTCCCCATTACAGAAAATATGCTTTTAATTTTTCTAATAACATATGTTAATTTCCTTACGTCGAATGGAGTATTACCGTTTTAAAATGCAATTTAATAAAATTCCGTCTATAGACTGTAGTGATACAAAATTCTTTTGTGTGTCCCTATACACGAGCTACAAACATTATCTACACAAATATAAACTATATATCTAATTCTATGTAACCTATAAATATGTGTACCAAATTTAACTTCTGTTTGATAATTGTATAACCTTACGAAATTTTTTTGTGTGGTCCTGTAGATAAGTTTTAACTTTTTGTACACCTTTTTCCAGATAAAACACGCTTTAAGGCGTTTTAATAAAGCAAGTTCATTATGTTTTATGTAATGTAACATTGAAATAAGTTTAAATGAAATTCTTTAGATTATAATGTAAAGAAATACATTGTGAGTTCCCATACACGTATCATAAACAATGTAGACACCAAAAATTATACAGCTATTTCAATATGGCGCATGAACATGTGTACCAATTTATAAGTCAATCGGGTGATTTTTGCGGCCTCTATCGTGGTACACACAGACGCACAAACCCACAGAGCTCAAAAACTTTTTGAGTCTTCTCAGGGAGGCCTCCATTGATGTTTCGGCAGAAAATAGTAGTGATAAACCTTGTTAAAAAAGTTAATAATTTAATCTTTTATGGTAAAATCAGAGAATATTTTCTTTTATGTGTGTGGTTTTATAACAACTTTAACAAAATCCGTTAACTGAGTAAATAAATTTCTGAACAAATAAATCTCAAACTAAGGTTTAAAAGAAGGTCTCCCAGATTCATAAAAATTGTTATTTTAAATCTATTCTAAGGAGGAGAGGGAAAGAGGGTTGCTTCTCATTATGAGCTATCTTGAAAATTTTACATATAAGACTACTCATTTGTGTACTGTGCACGCAAAAGAATTATAATACTTTGTAGTCTATGGGCGGAATTTTAAAAAGTGCATATTGATACTTTATATGCTGTGAGAACCTGGACCCAGAATACTTTGGTTAAAGAAGACGTAACCGAAGGCAATGGGGACCCGAACGGAGGTTCATGTGCGAATTTGTTTTGTCTCAATGCACTTGGGTTAGCACAGACAGTATTTTCTCAAACCATCTATGGTGAAAACGCTGCCGAAGGCATCGAGGTCTCTTACTGAGATTTGACTGATTTAAATGAAGTTTTGTTTGAGTTTAAATTTTTTTATATTTTACATTTGTAAGTTTATTTAAATATAGTGATCAGCGAAGCGTGAGAAACCCTGTCGTACGTGATTGTTTTTCTTTATACTGCTGAGATAGGGACTGTAACTCTAATAAAAAATCTCTCTAGTTAAGGATAACAAGGACCGTGGAATGTAGCATCCTTAATAGTTCAAATAAAAGAGCAATTTTTCTCAAAATTTGGCTCATCCTTAATTCCGAGGCAAAAAATATCGATTTTAAGAAATCGAATTCAAGAAAACACTGGAAGATTTTATGGTGTGTTCTGTAAGCCAATTGAGTACACGAGGATCCTAGAGCTGGCTGATACCCTTTTTGTGAGGTTCAGATGATTTTCTAAATAAAGTGAAACCTCTCTAAAAGTCCACTTCTATTTAAGAGTCACTTTGTTTGGGTCAGTTTTTCCTTGTCTAAAAATTTTTTGTTGGATTTAATGGTAATTTACCTTTATGAAAGCCCTGTGTAAAATTATTTACATCTCTCATGGGTCACGTTGCACTATAGCAGACGATTATTTTATTTATTATTATTATTATTATTATTATTATTATTCCTTATTATTTTGAAGAACTAACTCTACCCTTCATATAACCGAGATTAATTCCATGTGTGTAATAATGTGTGAAAAGAAGTGAATCATAACTTTATCTTTCAAAATCTGCATTGACAGTATATTATATGCTATATCACTGTTAGCACATAAGTTTTAATGTAATGACTTATAAATGAGTAATATTGACTTTAAATTGAAAAGTAAAATAATATTAAACTTAGAAAATACACCCTAAAATGTATTAAACCTATCCAAAATTAATTAGAATGTTGTGGCCACCAAATCTTTCTGTGTGCCTATATAAATGTATGCAGAACAAATTATTTATTAAAATTATAAAATTATAAATTATTAAAATTGCTTCCCGTGATAAATGCAGTCGATTTTCATTTCAGGGAAGTATAACATTAAATGTTTGAAATAAATAAATTTTGTACTAGCATATAAGGTAATGCTTTTTTTTTGTGGGGGAGGGGGGGGGGTATAAATGAAATATATATATATATATATATATAAATCAGTAAAAAAAAAAAAAAAAAAAAAAAAAAATATGACAGATCTATGGTTCAACCATTTGTTTTAAAGGTATTAATAAGTTTTGTTTTGAAAGATACTAATACTGAAAATTCACAGCGATGTCCTTACACGTACATTTCTCCCCATAATTGACTATCTTTTTTTTTTTTTTTTTTTTTTTTTTTTCATGATTTCACATTTAAAAGTTAAAAATAATTCTTATCATGTAAATCTTATGAAATTTTATCTTATACTGCCATGTTAAAAGTTATGGAAAAAAAAAAAAAAAAATATATATATATGTATATATATATATGGGATGAGCGCGCCACCTATTGAGCAACTGATCTTCAAAAGTAAGTTTTAACTAAATATCAATTTTAGTTAAATTTTGTCCATTGATTCGAGAGATACAGCGTCCATAAAATTGTTTATATATATAAAAAGACAGACAAACTGACAGATAAACGTTTTCTAAAAATAGTTAAATTGTGTTCAAGATATCCAAAAACGGTAAATCCAACGAAAAACAGAGGCCGTAAATTTTCATAAATCCAACGATTCCTTCTTCTATATGTAGAAGAAAGTAAAAATTATCTCCTTCTACACTGTTAAAAAAATGCAGAAAAAATACAGAAATTCTCTGTAATTTCAGAAAAAAAGTCGTAAATTACGGAAAAATTACGTAGACAAAACGTATTTTACGACTTTTTTTCTGAAATTACAAAGAATTTCTGTATTTTTTCTGCATTTTTTTAACAGTGTAGGAACTTTCGTGAAAATTAAATATAAGCCTCATTTCCACACAGAAATGATACTAACTAAGTTTAATAATGTGATTCGGAATATAAAACATTTTTTTTTTTTTTTCAAAAAAGCTTTTCAAATTTAAAAAGGTTAATTTAATATTAATGATTATTACAAATTTCATAGACAAATGATGTAAATTTAAATAATTTAAATAACTTAATTTATAGAATACGTCTCATAAGTTTTGATTTTCTGTACGTCTTGTAATAAAAGGTTATCTCTCTAAAGAGCCCATTTTCTAAGGCACGGTGAGTGGACTTCTTAGAGAGGTTTCACTGTATTTTTATTTTATTTATTTATTTATTTATTGGCTTTTCAGCTGTATTTCTGTTTATTAATTTAAATATAAATATACTTTCTTTATGTTACTTTTTTATTTTTATAATTTTAATGTTTCCAATGACATGACATAGAGCATATTCACGTAATCAACCGAGTTTAAATATTTCAAACACATCATTTTTTAAACAACGAAATCTAACAATAATTTTATTAAAAATTAAAATTAATATGTAATAAAGAATGTATTGAACATTTAAATAAATACTAATTGTACAGACACGATTTCAAATCATGCTAACTTAGCAAAGTAGTATACTGAAAAAAAAAAAAAAAAAAAAAAAAAAGAAAAAAAAAAAAAAAAATTCGGTTTTAAAACAAGTAATTAAATTAGATATTTAACGTATGAAAAATCAATTTTCGAGTTTTTTATTAATAAAAGTTTTGAAACAAAAGTTTATCTAACTCAAGAATTATTTTTAAAACTCATCGAGCCGCAAAATAAATGAGATTCTCTAAAATTTCACCTTTTAAATTTTTTATTTCAATCAACGAAACCTAATAATGAATGATGAGATATTATTCTTGAAAAGTTCAGCTGTATTTCTGTTTATTAATTTAAATATAAATATATTTTTCTTATGTTACTTTTTATTGTTATGATTTTAATATTTCCAATGCCATAAAATAGAGCATATACACATAATCAATCGAGTATAAAATTTTCAAACACATAATTTTTAAACAAGAAAATTTAACAAAAATTTAATTAAAAATTATAATTAATATGTAATAACGATTGTATTGAACATTTAAATAAATACTGATTTACGATTTCAAATCATGCTAATTTAGCAAAGTAGTATACCGAAAAAAAAAATAAATAAAAAATAAATAAATAAAGGTTTAAAAACAAGTAAATAAATTAGATATTTAACGGATAAAAAATCAACTTCCGAGTGAGTGTTTTTATTTATAAAACTTTTGAAATTAAAGTTCATCGAACTCAAAAATTATTTTTAAAATTCCTTAAGCCGCAAAATAAATGAGAGGCTCTAAAACTTCACTTTTTAAGTTCTGTAATTTAGTCAACGAAACCTAATAATGAATGATGAGATATTATTCTTGAAAAGTTCAGATGTATTTCTGTTTATTAATTTAAATATAAATATATTTTCCTTATGTTACTTTTTATTGTTATGATTTTAATATTTCTAATGCCATGACATAGAGCATATACATATAATCAACCGAGTATAAATTTTTCAAACACATAATTTTTAAACAAGAAAAGTTAACAACAATTTAATTAAAATTAGAATTAAACATATATATTATATGTAATAACGATTGTATCGAACATTTAAATAAATACTAATTTTACTATCACGATTTCGAATCATGATAACTTAGCAAAGTAGTATACTGGAAAAAAAAATTAGGTTTTTAAACAAGTAAATAAACTAGGTATTTAACGTATAAAAAATAAACTTCCGAGTGTTTTTATTTATAAAAGTTTTGAAACAAAAGTTTATCTAATTCAAGAATTATTTTTGAAACTCACTCAGCCGCAAAATAAATGAGATGCTCTAAAACTTCACTTTTTAAGTTCCTTATTTCAATCAACGAAACCTAATAATGAATGATGAGATATTATTCTTGAAAAGTTCTTTCCTTATCCAAACATACTTTTATAAGAAACTTCATTTTGATGTTTCAAAATCATACAGAAACTTATTAACTTTTTCTTCTCGGAAACATTTTGAACATTACAACATAAATCTCAATTCAAATTGCAAGTAAAATATTGATTTTCAATAGTCTCTAGCTAAAATAAGAAAATATTGAGTTACGCCTTTCGCGAAAATTACCATATGTTACTTAAGAGCTGAAAGGAAGCCAAATCCACGTGTTGCCAAATGCATTTTCAGATATTTCTCATTATTTTTCAAATTAATAGCCAACTAGACTTCTTCTACACACGTATACACACAGACGAAAAAAAGACATTCAAGGAAATTTACTCTGTAGTACGCTTTCGTGTTTATAGCAAAGCGATAATTATTGAATCTCTAGATGAAAATCTTTTGTTGAATCTATTAATCATACGCCCAAGAGAAAAATCTAATTGGCTTGTTTGAAATGCTCAAATCTTCAGGTATCCAATAGTCAACAAGCACGCGTTAGTTAAAATTAATCAAGAAACACGTTTTCACCTAGGTCGTTCTCATACATCTTCGACTAAAAAGTTTTGGAAACCAACAATTACATTGGAAAAATAGTTGGCGAAAGATGTGAAAGAATTTCTGAAAACGGACAAGTTTAATTTGTTTTAGTGCAAATTCAAGACAGTTGTAGGAAAGAGAAGTTAATAAATCAAAATCCCATTTTGAAAATATACAGTACGTATCACTGGATGCCCACTAGGTTTTATCTTGTCTTCAACTTACAATTCAGTGTATTCATCCTTTTAATTGCTCGGCGTGATGCCAATACTAAATGCAGACGATAAATTTAAAAGTTCCATTGGCTGCCATGTCTTTTTGTTTTTCTTTCTTTTCTTTTTTTTTTTTTTAGAAATATAACTGTACTAAATTAATCTTCTTTTGGCGGCGGGATTGATAAATAATGGATATTTCGCTTAAAATGGATTTTAGTTCTTTTCTCCTAAATTCCAACTCTTTGTAATTAAATTTTAATGCATACATGCCCCGTGAATCGAAGCTCATACTCTAATATTAACCATAACAGTGTGGCCGCCATCTTGATTCCCCAGTGAGTAATATTTGCGGTGGCGGATCCATAATTACATTTATTTCGATCCTTTTTTTGACGCCTTGTTAGGGGCAGGTCCAATCAGTTTCACAATGGTTATTAGACTGTGAGAGAATAGGGGGTAAGCAGTAAGTGATGAATAGTACTAGTCCATCGGCATGTTCTCTAAAAATCAGCTCCGGCTTGTTACTTTTAGAAAATCACGACAGCAAAGAAACGCCCCGTCGAGAATTTGAGAATATCCCCAAAATTAGTATTTATCATTTTTCCACTCTTGTACGTGATTTACTTGATGAATGAGCCATTTTTTACGCCTTTCGTTTAAATTACGATTCATGGGGTGGCAGCATCTTAATGAATTTAAATTCGTTCGTTTGTGATTTGATGAGACTAATCATCTGGGTTTCTAGAAAAATTAGACGGAGATATTCATAAATATTATAGAACTATCTAGAATCAGAATTGATTTTTTTTTTTTACTCTTTTTCGTTTCTCTTTTAAAAGCTAATTAATTTTGTCTTGGAAATATTTTTGCGGTGGAATAAGTACTTCAATAGCTCTTTGAAGCTTGTCTTTCATTATGATAACTCAAGCGGATCGTAGTTAAAATTTTCATGCTTCATGGAGTAAGTATCGAAACGAAGAGAAGATTATAAAGAGCCAATTTAGGGAATAGCTCTTAAAAATTGAAAAAATGAAATCTCATAAAACAAACTGCCCACAAATCCCTTTTTGATTGATTGATTGTTTTGATTGTATCCCAGGCAACTACATTTTTGTTTCACTTGTCTATTTTAGATTTTTCAGGTATTTTTGATGTTTCTAAGAATTTGAACTGTAGAAGTTGGTTAAAAGATATCTGTGTATTGTTTTAAAATACCGCCTGTCAAGGGAGCCGTTTTATAATTTGTATCTTTCGAATAATATGGCATTCTATTTATTTTTTACTTGTAATGTGGTCAGACGCATAAATGAGTCAAAATTTAATGCATTTTAAGTATGTGTTATTTAAAATGGCAGTTTTTTTTTTATATATATGAAAAAATTTAAGCCAACAATAGGATTTTTAAGCGTGTCGTTTCTTCTTTATCTTTTAATTTTTAGTTGAAGTATCGACAATTTTTTGCAATTTGAGAAAACATAACAAAAGTTTAAAGCTTGTTTTTTTTTAATAATCATTCATTCTACTTATATAAAATTCTATTAAATTACATAAAAAAAAACTTTTTAAAACTTTGTTCTTTAAAGATATTAAATATATTTGTTTTAACACAAAACCATGAATGTATAATCACATTTCGAAAGATTTTTTACTGTGTCCAGTATGTGATACACATGCCATAGGAGTTACTTAAAAAAAAAAAAAGGAAAGAAAAAAGAAAAGACAATACACTGCAAAAAAATTCTGTTAAAAAAACAGAAAACTTCTGTAACTTTCTTACAAAAAATTTCTGTTTTCTAAAACTACAAAAGTTTACTATAAAATTACATCGCAATCTGTCAACTGGCATACATTTTCTGTAAACAGATAAGACCTGCAATATTTAATTTTGTATATTTTACATTTCATATTTTACCTGTTGGGGACATATTTTGTGTACGGAAAACTTGGTATCAAAGCAGAGTTGGGAAATGCTAATTAAGAATATGAAACGTGATTCCGCAGTTTTGAGGTAATGCCTCTTCCATCCAATTATTCGGAAGGCCCCTCACACAGAACTAATTATCATATAAAACTTTTCCGAAGTCTAATTTGAATTGTTTAACATAGGTTTACATAACAGTACTCGTTCCCTTACCTCTTAATCTCCTACCTGTATTTATAGTATTAAATTTCAGGGTAAGAGAAAGTCGTGTGAGTGACACACCAGATTATTTATTTGTTTCATAAAGCGCTAGATAAAGGATTAATACCTTTTACAGTTATAGTAATTCCGAATATTAGTTTCTGAATTTGAGCGAAAAAGAAAAACAATGTATACTAATATTTAATATTTGATGGTCTTAATAATGAAAAGATGTGTACTTCTGTCAGCGTACATACAGTGTAGTCGTTTTTTTTTTTTTTTTTTTTTTTTTAATTATTATTATTATTATTGTCTTATAATCTTGATAGGAACGCCATCTAGAGCCGAATTTTTCGCTCTTGCTAAAATAAATTTGGTTTTTTCATTTCAGTAAAAGTATACATTTATTTCAAATCAAATTTTGTCTTTTATGTGTTAGAACACCATATTGTTGATGCATTAATAACAAAAAACTAGTTGTCTTAGGTTAATCCCACTCAGTTCACTATCATATATTTATTGTTATAAATGCCTACTACAGGGCATACTCATCCTTTCGTCTTTCCCATGTAACCCTACAGTATTTTTCTTACTTCGTATTATAAAGATATCTCCTTCAAAAATGAAGATTTTTGAATTCTATTTTTGAATTACACGCTTTAAACATATTCCGTCTTATCTTAGTGAGCAATTATATACTAATGCTTACTAAGAAAAAAGGCGACATGTTTAAAGAATGAAAGTCGAAGGATTTCATTTTTGAACGAAATATCCTTATAATACGGAGAAACAAAAATCCCATAGGATAACGCCCATAAACGACCTAGTGGTTCTGCGCCCAAAGCTGGTAGACGCGAGATACCGATTCGATCCCAGGTCGCTCTCGTCGGCCTACCATTCGGAGTTTTCTGTGGTTTTCTCCGAAACTTGCGTAAATATGGGCTAGTATTCCTTAGAAAGACCTCCGCGGAAGACACTCCCACTCAGGCTTAGGACCCTAGAGCAGTCAATCAGCCTTATTCCCAAACACCGCCACCAACACCTATAGGATAACATTAGAAGGAAAAAAGAGTGAATTAGATTGATGTGCATAACTCGGTACGAAATACTCCACTCACTTTATTATCATTCCTCTGCGTTCCGCATATTAATCTTAATTTGTTGATTAATTTTATTAGAGTCAGTTTGTATTTTAGTTTTTTTTATGCAACGCCATAAATTTTCTGATGCAATAATCTTAACAATGCAAACTTATGTAAATAATTGCATTATTCTACAATTTAATAAAAAGTTTTTAATTTGGAATGACTTAAGAAGGTTTTAAAATAGAATGATGATATTCAACAATTTCATAGCAATGTCATAAATGATATTTTTGAAATTAATCCAACTATTTACAAGATGGAAATAATCCTCATAATGAAATTCTGTGTGAAAATATACCCTGTTTTATGTTAAGAACATCTCCCTTAACTTCGAATAGCATATGAAATAGAATATTCATAGGCAATGATATCCATGGCAGTATCATAAATGATACTCTGAAATCTTTACGATTAAAATAATGATAAATTTAACTCTATTCTTCCATGTTAGAAATTCATAAATGTTGAATAATTTATGAAGTTTTCAAATTAAAATGTTCATATTCAATAGGTTTATGTCAGTATTGTAAACAATAATTTAAAATTGGTATGACACATTTACGATTAAATAATTCTTGTTATACAAGTTCGTACAAAAGTTTCCCACATTCTCTAATGTGAAGAAAATTGTAAATTTCAAATAACAATTTGAATGGTGGATATCAAAAGAGTTCTCGACATTTATAAGGGAGATTTTAAAACTTGCCTTTTCGTTTTATGATCTTTCGTTTCTAAAATATTGTCTACCAAACTAACGGACTAATAAACTAACTAGCAAACTAACAAACTGACTAGCGTACAGGCAGCTACCACAGAAAGTTTTCGGATCCCTTATACTTTAAAACGCATAAAAAAAATTTTAAAAACTGAATACTTAAGTTACCCATATTAACAATATGATAGGTAACTGATCTCTGTGTATCTATCTATATCTATATCTATTTATTTGAAGTCAATATGTATTTTTTTTTTTTAATGAAAATTTATTATCATGTGAACGACACTTAAAATTTTGAAGGGTATATAACTGTGCCCCAGAGGTATAGGACACCATGTTACAGCGTCTAGAATAAAGTGTGGAAAGCGGCGAATAAAATTGTACTAAAAAAATTAAGCCTGTCACCAGATGTCATTGTAATCGAAGTTAATGTCACGACAACAAAACCGAGACTCCCTATTGGTTAATTATATGCTTAGATCACGTGATTAAACTGACGAAACTGGGAAAAGCCAATCAGTTCTTCGATTTGAGCAATAGCTTCGATCACAGCGACATCTGGGTAAGGTAAGCTTAATTTTTGTAGCATCATTTTAACATCACGGTTATAGGCGATTGCCACACGGTTTATTCTAGACGCTGTAACCATGTCATAAAAATGTAATTTTTCAGGAGAGCAACTTTTTTCAATTTTCAACTTTAAATGCATGTAGAAATGCATTTCTTTCAAATTAGCAGTAATCGCTTAATGATACACTTTAACACATTATTAATGACACAATATACTAAAGTAATAAATTAATTAATTAAAAAAACCCACCAAGGACATGTTGCTTACTCCTTTCACACACACACAAAGAATATGGTGTGCTTTTAAATAACTAAGGAATTCTACTTCTGCTCGCTCACCACCGAGTGGAGGCTCACCAAACTCCGACTTGCTTCGCGTATTAACCCCTGCTACACTCTACATGCCTATTCGCTGCTTTGCTTTTCACTGAATATAATATTAATAGTGAATAACACAAGACAAAAACAGAACAATGTTATAGAAATTCCTATATTCAATACAAATTTCAAATGCATAATATTTAATACCTCTCCCCCTCCCCTTTTTAAAATTCTTTTTTTCTTCTTTTTAAATGAAACATTATGCAAAAAATCTGTATCTTTTTTAGAATCGAAAGAAATTCGCAATATTTAGGCCCTTTCGTGTCACATCTTTATTATATGATAACTTGCGATTTTTAAATTTTTGTCATTCGGCGAATTTGAATGGGAATTTTTTTGGATATAATTGCATTTATTTATTTATTTATTTATTTATTTTTTTTTTTAAAGTAGAACTTAAATGTCGTGGTCTTTTTGAGCACCAAAATTTTCCAATATCCATTATATTCAAGCGTTTAATTGGGTGATATTTTTTATATTTACATTTGTATTATAACAAGTTTTTTTTTTTTTTTTTTTTTCCTTTTAAGTAACTGAATTTAGGCTTGGAAATTTGATATCCAGAATAGCATTGCTTATGATTCAGATTTTTTATTCTTTTTTTTTTTTTTTTTTTTTTTTTTAAATTATCATCCTTGTAAGCGCTCATAGCATTATTTCGCAGGAATGTCAAAAAAAATTTTATATTAAACTTTTCTTAGAGAAAAAATTTTTAATACCTAAATATTTTGAAAGAGAGGAGAAAAAAACTGAATAAAATAATATCTATATAATTGACTAAAAATATATTTTTATTGATTAATGTCTTTGTTACCAATAACAACGTTGACTTTTATTTTGTTTAATTTTTAATTTAATTTAATTTAATTTACATTTACACCATTGATTACATTTTAATTTTTCTGTGAAAAATGGCATATTAAGAGAAATTATATGCAAGATGGCAAATAGAGTACCCTTGTACTCTCGATGTTTTTAATTAATAACTTTGCTAATTAAAATGATAGAAATTATTAACTACCTGAAATGTCTCCCTTGGAGTATTCGGCACTCGTTCATACCTCTCATAATGTGGATGACTTTGCCTTTCGCGCGGAGATGCGGTCGCAGACAAAGCAATTTGACGCCAGAGACAGTAACTTTTTTTTTTTTTTTTAAATATATAGAGACAATATATTAGCGTAGCACATATTAATAAACAATAAGTATGCATTATTATGTATATTGGGATTTTTAAAAGATATTTTATGAATGAGTAACACCAAATTTTAAATCTTATTATTTAGAAATAATTATAAAAGCATTAAAAAAGAGAAAATAATTTGAAATGAGAAGATTTTTATTTTCGAAAAATGTACATTTTTGCATTTATAAAATATTTCGTGAACTTCAATAGGAAACACTAAGCAGCTATCGCGGTGCACGTCAGAAATTATTTTTATCCATGTATCTTATTTAAGCAGCTGTCAAAACATGATGCGTAATAATACAAAACCTTCTCTTGAATATTACAAAGTATCTACGCCTGAAAGTTATATTAAATTATTAGAGAGATATTAGTTGTGAAATATATATATTTCATTCTATTTTTTTAGTTAAATTATATCGATACCTTGTATAATAAAAGAATTAGAACACTAAAAATTAGAGTGATTCTTGAAGAAAAATTTAGAAATTTATAAGGAAGTGCTAAAAAAGTGATGGAATACCTTCAAATATTCTGTCAGACCTCCATTTACTCAATGAAATGCAGCAACTAGAAATGACATTGAGTCAACAACTTAATAATCCCCCCCCCCACCTTGAAACAAGTTGGCGTAGGTGGACTCAGCTTAGTTCCCCATCATATATATGTTCTCATAAAATTCTACTACAAAACATACTATATTCATGTTAAAAGAAATTAATTCGACCAATCACTTGACAAAGTGACAGACTGAAATGGCCCACTTAATAGGCTACCCACCGTTAAGCTCTATGTATTTACCTTAGTCTAATCTATTAATTTATTTTACTAGGGCCAGTTTTGTATTTTACTTTTTATGCAACTCCATAATATTTCCAATGCAGCAGTCCCGAAAACGCATACAAAATATCGCTGAATGTTGCTATGTTGATAAAATCTTAAATTTAAGATAATTTTCAAATTAGGATAGTTGTAGTTAATAATGTTAAAGCAAGTATCATCAATGTGATTTTAAAATAGGTCTGATATCTTTATGACGGAAATATTTCTAAAAATGGATGCTTATGCGAAATTTTGCACTATTCTGCTATATTAAGTAAATCGTAAATTAAAATAACTTACGAAATTTTTAAATTAGAAAACTTATAGTCAATGATATTCATGCCAATATCCTAAATAATATTTTAAAAGTGGTCTGAAATCTTTACGATGAGAATAATTTATTAAAATTGACGTTTAACTGAAAATTTGCCTTAATCTGCCATAAGTTAAAAAATTCGTAAATTTCCAATAACTTATGAATTTTTTAAATCGAAAAATTCATAGTCTATGATATTCATGCCAGTATCCTAAATAATATTTCAAAAGTGGTCTGACATATTTACGATGAATATATCCCTCAAAATTGATGTTTATGTGAAATTTTGCCATATTCTGCGATGTTAAGAAATTCGTAAATTTCCAATAACTTACGCAATTTTTATATTGAAAAATTCATAGCCAATGATATTCATGCCATTATCCCAAATAATATTTCAGAAATGTACTGACATCTTTACGATAAAAATAATCTCTCAAAATTGGCGTTTATGTGAAATTCTGACATATTCTGACATGTTAAGAAATTCGTAACTTTCCAATAACTTGCGAAATCTTCAAAGTAGCATGTTTATAGTTAATGATGTTCATTCCGGGCTCAAAACTGATATTTTAAAACTGATCTGACATTTTTACGGTAAAATATTTTCATTTAATGAACGTTTAAGTGAAATTTTGCCCTATTCTACCACGTTAAGAAAATCGTAAATGTCTATAAGTTACGAATTTTTTTAATTCGAATGTTGTAAATAAATAGGATTCTTGCCAGTTTAAAAAGTAATATTTTAAAACTGATATGACTTTTCTGAGACTATTTATTCTTGAGATATCGTTTACACAGACTAACAAACTAACTAACAGACTGACAAACTAACAGACACCCTACAGACGGACACCATACAAATTTTGTTGTTTTCAGATTCCTCACACCTGAAAACGTGTAAAAAAGTAAAAAAAAACGAGGTCAAAATTTTCACGATTACCTAAGCTCCCCATACCAATAGTATGACGGATGGGGAACTGAAGTATTCTGCCAAGCTGTCCCTAAAGTCACTGATAACTGTAAAAGTAGTGCCAGTTCAAGATTTTATCACGGAATAACTTTTTATTCCCGCATCATACTTTAGATATGGGAATCTTAGGTAATCGTGAGGATTTTTAACAGCGATTTTTGAGTTTTATAATGTTTTGAAGTGTGAGGAATACAATAAATAAATAAATAAATAAATAAATAAAATAAATAAAAAAATAAACACAAAATCGACATGGTGTCCTTCTATAGGATTTCAGTTAATGTGTTAGGTTGTTAGTATGTTAATTTGTTAATCTGTGTACACGATATCCCAAGAACAAATGGTCGTAAAGAGGTCGGATCAGTTTTAAATATCACTTATGGCACGGGCAAGAGCTTTATTGATCTTAAACTTTCTAATTCAAAACTTTCTAAGTTAAGCAAACTTTAATGATTTTCCATGGGAAAATAAGACGAATTTTCTCTAAAGCGTGCATTAACCCTTTGCTGTTCAATGTTCCACTACATGGAACACCTAACTTAGCTAGCTTCTCCAACCGTTAAATTCAATTGAAAATGCTTAAAAATAGGTTTATTTTTTACTTTGAACTTTCCTTTTCATCCATAGATGGCATCACTACACAAGGAAATCCATGATATTTAGCTGGGACGAGTTATTTTAAATCCTCGTATTTACAAGAAATTTTGTTTCTTTTTTTTTGTGACACAAAAAAGATTGCTTGAAAAAAGATTTCTATGTTATATTGTTGGCTGTACTCTAAATTATTTATTCTATATTATTTTTAATTTTTTATAGAGGAAACATACGAGGAATCGTTGAATAAAATAAAGTGTTCCATCTCCTGGAACACTGCGACACTAGCGCTTTTCATATTATGCAACCAAAAACTATGATGAGAGAAGACAGCTGTGTTTACGTGTTCTATTTAAAGGAGTGGGACGTGCTTCCAAAAATTTCATGAAGCTAAAAAAAAGACTAATTGTAAATATTTTTGCACATAGGACTTGTATATATGTATCAAATTATTTCATAAAAAATCCTATAACCAAGATTTTTTTTTTTTTTTTTTTTGAGGGGGGGGGGGGCGGGCTGGGGTGTAGACTAGTAGGCCTCCCCGTGATGCACCATGGGTCATGCTAAATCTACTACACAGATATAACACAATGTTTTTTAATTCATGTGCAAAATCGTCTACTCATTTACGCGTTTCACTGCGATGCTCTTAGACGCACTTTTCAGAGCTCTAGTGGCGCAGTGTTCCCGCTGATGGAACACCCACAGATTCAAAACGGTAAGTACTATCTTTACAAAATTATACCTGTGTACTCCTTTAGAACTAAGTAGATATCCTACAACTTTTTTTCTTTTTTTTTGAAATTCCAACTTTAAAGGGTAGTGCGCTGTAAAGGGTTAAGCACTAAAAGGACCATTTTTACTGCAAAAAATGTCAGACCAGCTTTTAAAAATCAGTGAGGATGCTTACACGATCATCATTATCTACGAACATTCTAATTAAAAAATTTCTTAAGTTATTCAAAATTTAATATTTTTTTAACATAGTAGAGCAGTATTTCACATAAACTTCCCATATGGGTATCATTGCATTCAAAGTAATATGGAATAGCATGACAATCGGCCTTAATTCCTAGACCAACTACAACACTACCTATTTATCTGTTCACATTTTTCCCATCGCAAAATGAATTGTTTCTTAAAGGTCCACAAACGTGTTATGAAAAATAGATCCAGTACATCAGCCACAAGTGTTCTTATTATTTGTTGTCATGGGCAGATCTTATAAATTATATTTAAAATTTAAATTATATTATGTTTAAAACTTAAAGTCTTTTTCAGTCAATTTTCGATGAGTACCTAAATTTTCAAATAAAATTTAAAATTTATGTTGCAGAGATAGTTAAAGCCATTTGCTCCGATCTATGAGGCAGTGTGGGTCTAAAATTTTCCTACAAATAGAGTTCAAGTTGACTAGGCAATAAATATTTCAGATACAGGTTGATTTGGAGCAAGCGGTATAATTTTTGTAAATAAAATGTTTTAGATTAAATTGCGCGGATAAAAGTTGTTGTAGCAAATCTTTATGCACAAGCATGTTTAATCATCTCAATCAACCAAACAATCAACCATTTAAGTTTAACTGAATTTCTAAGATATATCGATACTTTTGCAATTTAAAGTTTGCTCCATCCTGTTTTTTTTTTTTTTTTTTTTTTTTTTTTCTGTCAATGGGGAATAGATTCAGAGACGAACAGTTATAACCTAATATTTATATTCAAATGGACTAAGAATGTGTATTTATATAGTAAAAACTCAGCTTCATAAATTGATTTCAAAACAATAATTTTTCTAGGGTATGGGTAAGAGAAAGTTAATCATTCCTAGCGTTCATGCCAACTATCGAACATTAGAGATACAAAATGACCTTAAAGGTTGTGATTTAGAAAAGCATAAAATTAAATTGGTATACAAAAGTAAAATAAATAAATAAATAAATAAACATATACAAGCATACACTTTCTATACATTACATTTTACTGCATATATCAATACTTTCATACTAAAACCGCACAAATACATTCATTTTAGAATATTATAATCACAAATTCTCTCACAAAGTCTTATTTAAAAGAAAGTCTCTCTTTCTTTTAAACAAATTAACAGAAAACCAAAAGAATAGTAATTAATTTAAACAAATAAATTATACTAAACAGGTTTTTGAGAACTTGCAGTAAAATGAACTGAAAAATTTGTATTGAAAAATAGGAAAATTAGGCAAATATCATAAATTAAAAAAAGAAAAGAAAGAAGAGGAAAGAAATAAATAGAAAATTACAGAAGTCGCACTAACTATATAGACTGGAAGCAATTCAGTACAATTTTTAATCAGTTAAAAAAAGAATAATAAAAAGAAGTAGACAGATTTCCACGTGAAAGCTTCATCACATTGTAACAGCCACAAAACAGCAATTTCCACAAAGTTGATAACTGAATCAATACAAATGTTTACAAAACAGCAAAAAAGGAAAGCTAGAAATTTGTTTAAAGCTCATAGGTTTCGATTTCTAATATATATATATATATATATATATATATATATATATTGTTGTTGTTGTTGCCATTAAAATTATTTTTCTATTTAACATTAATATATATATATATATATATATATATTATAAAATATATATATATATATATATTATATATATATAATATATATATATATATATATATATATATATATATATATATATATATATATATATATATAATATAAAAACAAAATAACTTCTTTTAATACTAGGGGACTCTGTACCTGCTCGCTCGCTCTCCAACCCCCGACTTGGTTCACTTATTAATCCCTGCTATGCTGTACCCGCCTATTCACTGCTTTGTCTTTCTCTGAATAGTAATATTGACATTGCATAACACACGACAAAAGCAGAACAATTTTAAAGAAATCCCTATATTCAATGTCAGATTGAAATACATAATATTTAATACCTTTTTCTTTTTTTTTTTTTTAATAGAAAGAAATTTGTAATATCTCGACCATTTTGCCTTACAGCTTTAGTATGTGATTCCCTTGGCGACTTTTAAATTTTTATCACTATTTGGCGATGAATTTTGTTTTGTATAATTGCTTGTTAAAAAAAAAAAAATCTAGTACCTAAATATTATGATCTTTCTGAGGACCAGAATTTTCTGTTAATTATTATAGACAAGCGTTTAATTTCGTGATATCTTTTGTACTTACATTTGTATTACAGCAAGCTTAAAAAAAAAGTAACTGAATTTAGGCTTGGAACTTTGATATCCAAAATAGTGTTGCTTATGATTCGAATTAGTTATTCTTTTTCAAAATTATCATCCTTGTAATCGCTTATAGCAGTATTTACCAGGAATATCAAACAAAAATTTATATTATATTTTTTCTTGAGAAAAACTTTCTATACCTAAATGTTTCAAAAGAGAGGGGAAAAAAATTAAATTAAATAATATCTATATAATTGACTGTATTTCTTTTTTACTTTAAAGTGTAGTTATCTTTTATATTAATAAATAAATAAATACTTCGGATATATTTTGGCATAAAAAAATATTTTGTAGTCAAGCTCATTCATAAATGTCAGAATCTTCTAATTTTTCACTGATAAGTTTTAACATTATAAAATTAAACATTTCCATGATAAATTTCATATTTCGAATTATTGGAATAAAAAAAAATTATCACCTAAAATTTTATAAATAACCGAGTACCTATCATTCGTTATTTTAAGAAGTAGGTAGGAGAGAATTAAAAATTGAAGCTGCAGGAGATTCTTTCAAATTAGAATAATAATAATAAACTGTTTTTCTTTTCACATATTTTCGAATGTGTAAAAGTATTACGTAGCTGTACATTAGAAATATATAGATAGAATATTATATATTGCCCTAAATTAACTAAAAAATTCAATAGTAAAAAGTACAGGCATTAGATATTTCATTATTCTCAAAAAAAAAAAAAAAAAAAAAAAAAAAAAAGAAAAGAAAGAAAAGAAAAGAAAAGAAAATGAACACGTAAAAAAAGGATAAACAACAAACAAGATAAGAATTGCAGTAAGAAATTCAATTTTTTGAAACTAGAAAAAATTATTTGGTGTGTCTCTCACACAATTTTATTTTACCATGCAATTCAATAATCTAAAGATAGATTGCATATTAAACCTTATGATCAATAAGGTAAGATAAATAAAATTTAATGTACTGTAAAAATAATGTAAAATAGTTTTAGGAATAGTTTTATTTGTTATATAATTCTCCCCATTACTGTTATAACTCCCCATTAAATTATAATGTCTACAATTACTTAAAAAAAAAAAAAAAAAAAAAAAGACTGTTAATAATTTGCTTGTAAACTTGCCAATCTTGATGAAATTTTTAAGTGGCAGCCTAATACGAAATTCAAAATACCAAATCTGAATTTTCTGCACTTTATTGTTTTTAAATTATGCTGATAATAGATATGCATGCAGAACAACCGCTAAAAATAGGACTTTAGTAATCAGGGAACCTCAAAATATGATAATACAAAAAAAAAAAAAAAAAATCTGCAGTGACTCCACTCGACTTTCCAAACATTGAATAATTAACGATTTTGTAGATAACGTAAAGTAAGAGGAGTTGTTAAATAAACAAAAGAGAAAATTATAATAGGGTGTTTGAGTATTTTTCTTTATACAGCACACGATGTTTAATTTAACGCTATTTTACCAAACTCGTAGATCATAATGATAAAGAATATTTCGTTGTGTCCCTGTAAAAACCTACAAATTCTAGATTCACCAAAAGGCCTTTAATTAGTGCAACAGTGACTTATAATATTTATATAAAATTTCAGCTTCATCAGATAAGGCATTTAGACGGTATCGCACGTTAAAGTTTGAGCCCATATGCCACAATGATAAAGAAAATTCACTACGTTCCTCTGAAAAGAACCATAGGTGCTAGATTCTTTACAGTTCATAAAGTTCGTGTGACGGTGACGTATAACATGTATATAAATTTTCAGTTCATTTGAATAAGGCATTTAGTCGCTGTCGCACTTTAAATAATTTGAGCCTATAGACATTAATGATGAACAATTTTTATTTGTGTCCCTGTAAAACTCGTTAAGTGCTAGAGTCACCAAAATCTATACAGTTTGTGTTATGGTGACCTATAACTCGTATATACAGTTTCCTCTCAAACGGATAAGATTTAAATGCTATCGCACTTTAAATAATTTCACCCCATAGACCATAATGATACAGAATTATTTGTTTTGTCCCTGTAAAAAAATCCCTGTTAAAGTCCCTGTTTTGTCCCTGTAAAAGTGATAGATCCACCAAAACCTATACAGATAGAGAAATTCTAACCTATAATATGCTTTTTTTTTTTTTTTTTTCCCAATTGAATGAGGCGTTTAGACGCTATCGCACTTTTTAAAATTTGATAATGATAAAGAATTTTTCTTTGTATCCCGGTAAAACTAGTTGGCATAGGTGGACTCTGCTCAGTTCCGCATCATATTTATGTTCTCGTAAATTTCTTGTGCGAGACATATTATAATCATGTTAAAAGAAATGAATTTGACCAAAGCTTGATACAGTGACAGAATGAAATCCCCGCCTAATAGGCTATCCACCGTTCACTTCGATATATTTATCTTATTCTAACCTATTAATTTATTTTATCAGGGTCAATTCCGTTGTTTAGTTTTCATGCTACTATTTCCAATGCAATAATCCTCAAAATTCATTTTTATATGAGCGGCCGAGCGGTTCTGCGCTCAAAGCTGGTAGACGTGAGGTGCCGGGTCGATCCCCGGTCGCGCTCGTCGACCTAGCCGTTCGGAGTTTTCCGTTGTTTCCTCCGAAACTTGCGTAAATACGGGCTAGGACCCCTTAGAAAGACCTCCACGGAAGGCCCTCCCCCTCAGGCCCAGGACCCCAGTGTTGTCAATCGGCCTTAATCCCTAACACCAACACCAACACCTCATTTTTATATGAAAAATTTACAATTTCGCTATGTTGATAAAATCGTATATTACGAATAATTTACGAAAATTTCCTATTAGAATATATGTATTCAATCATGTTCAAACAAATATCATAAATGTAATTTTGAAGTTGTCTAATGTATTTATGATCCTCAAAATGGAAGTTTATACTCAATTTTGCCTTATTCTGACATGCTAAGTAAATCGTAAATTCCAAATAACTTACGAATTTTTTTAAATTGGAAGAATCATAGTCTATGATATTCATGCCAGTATCCTAAATAATATTTCGAAAGTGGTTTGACATCTTTACGATAAAAATATCCCTCAAGATGGACGTTTATGTGAAATTTTGCTGTATTCTGCCATGTTAATAAATTCGTAAATTTCCAATAACTTAAGTAATTTTTATATTGGAAAATTCATAGTCATTAATATGCATGCCAGTGTTCTAAATAATATCTCAAAAGTAGTCTGACATCTTTACGATGAAAATATCTCTCAAAATTGACGTTTATGTGAAATTTTGCCCTGTACTGCCATGTTAAGAAATTCGTAAATTTCCAATAACTTGTGAAATTTTTAAAGTAGCATATTTATAGTTACCGATGTTCATTCCGGCATCAAAACGGATATTTTAAAACTTGTCTGACATTTTCATACTAAAAAGTTTCCATTTAATACACGTTTAAGTGAAATTTTGTCCTATTCTCCAATGTTAAGAAAATCTTAAATTTCTAATGACTTACGAAGTTTTTTAATTCAAATGTTGTAAATGAATAGGGTTCTTGCCAGTATCGAATGTAATATTTTAAAACTGATCTGACTTCTCTGCGACAATTTGTTCTTGAGATATCGTGTACACAGACTAACATACTAACGGACTAACGACTAACACACTAACGGACTAACAAACTAAAAGACACCCTACAGACGGACACCATACAAATTTTGTCATTTTCGCATTCCTCACGCCTGAAAACGTGTAAAAAAGTCAAAAATCCGAGGTCGAAAATTTTCACGATCATTTAAGTTCCCCATGCCTATAGTATGATGGGAAACTAAAAAATTTTCACGATTACCTAAGTTCCCCATTCCTATAGTATGATGGGGAACTAAAAAAATTTCACGATTACCTAAGTTCCCCATACCTCTGGTATGATGGGGAACTAAAAAATTTTCAGATTACCTAAGTTCCCCATACCTATAGTATAATGGGGAACTAAAAACTATAAGTGCTAGATTCCGCAAAATCTATGCATTTCATGCAACTATTACCTATAATATATGTATAAATTGCTTGTTCAATTGAATAAGGCGTTTAAATGCTATCACACTTTTAAAATTTTGGTCCCATAGGCCATAATGATAAAGAATTTTTCTTTGTGTCCCTGTAAAATAAACTATAAGTGCCAGATTCTCCAAAATCTATATAGATTGAGTAACTGTAACTTATAATATGTATATAAATTTTTTGCTCAATTAAATAAGGCGTTTAGATGCACTTTTAAGATTTTGGTCCCATAGGCCATAATGATAAAGAATTTTTCTTTGAGTCCTTTTAAAAAACTATAAGTGCCAGATTTACAAAGATCAATAGCGTTCGTGCTACGGCAACATGTGTACCAACTTACAGCTCATTCGAGCAAAGCGCTTAGACGCTAGCGTGTTCATTCACACACATACACACATACATACACACACACATACACACACACATACATACATCATAGTAAAAATAGTGAAAACGACTCAGGGGACCTCCAAACGTATAGAAACACCGAAATCTCGAATTCGGATTTTTGACATGATTACAATACTTTCCTTACATATGTATGTTCGGAAAGTAACAGAGTTAAATGTAGAACTTCAAAAAAATCTTTGTTTACAGTATGAATATGAAAAATTCCTGAGCAGTATTCGTCGACATAGTAAAATATAGCAAAGCACTTCCATCAATCACATATAATAGAAGAGAAGGTTTAGCTCAATTTTGGATAGCCCTGTCTATTGTCTATAAACAATATTGTGTTCTTAAATTTAGTCTTATTTGAAAAACATCTAGCACAAAATAAATTACAATTCCAGCAATTTCCATTATAATCCCGATATATCGAAATACTTTGGGTAACCCTGTAAATGAATGATGAGAGATTTCCATGCCACAATCTTCGCAAAATATGCTTTTATGCATACAAAAAAAAAACTAGTATGTTGTGGCCACCACAAGACTTTCTTCTATATTTTCCTATACATATTCAATCAGTAACAATATTAAAAAAAAAAAAAAAAAAAAAAAAAAAAAATACGATTTTTTTTTCTAAGTTTTTTTTTTGTTAAAAGTAAAAAAAATCGATAACTTTGTTTTAAATTATCACAGATTTATGGTTCAACCATTCGTTTTAAAGGTATTGACGAGATCTTTCGAATGATACCCATCTTCAAAATTTAACCCCCCTGGGGGGGTACTTCCCCCCCAGGGGGGGAACCGATACCCCCCCATGCACAATTTTTTTTTCCTAGTTAACTACTACTATTATCAATAATTCATATTAATTTTACAATCACAAGTTTAAAATAACTCTCATTATGCCCATTTATACGGAATTTTGTCCTATAAAATGCGATCACAGCGCCACCTGTTGAGCTATTGATCCCCAAATCTAATGGGCACCAGTTCATGTCAGGGTGCAACTAAATACCAAGTTTGGTTAAATTTCATTCATTGGTTCGTGAGATACAGCGTCCACAAAAAAATGATACAGACAGACAGACACACAGACAGACAGACAGACAGACACACAGACAGACATTTTTTAAAAACTATCAATTCGTGTTCAGGACATCCCAAAACGTGTAGATCCGTCAAAAAACGGAGGTCGAAAATTTTCGCGAATCCAATACTTTCTCTATATTACATATAGAAGAAAGTAAAAAAAATATATATATATATTTATTTTGTTTTGTTTAAGTCAGATTATAGAGGTTACATTGTACATACCAGAAATTTTCCCATAGACGTAATGTATTTTAATTCTCTTAATTTGCCCTGTACATGAAGCATTTGCTTGATTTCAACAAAAGGTTTAGTGTAGCATCACTATATAATACATATTTAGAATACTGAGTTTGGACTTTCTGCTTCAATTTATTTTTGAGTTATGCTAATAAGAGACAGACACACACACAGACCAACCGCTAAGAACATGTTTTTGGATTCAGGGAATCTTGAAACCTGTAAATATAACAAAAACTCAATATCGAAAATTTGACCTACAAGCAGTACTTTCCCTAACATATATATGGGTAAGGGAAATTAAAAAATGTCTGCAGACAATTAAATATAATTCTAAATTCATTTTTTAATTAAAAATATCTAAGATAATGCGTTCAGACGATGAATTCCTTTGTTACCAATAGCAACACTGACATTTATTTTGTTTTATTTTTATTTTATTTATTTATTTATGTATTTAACAACATTGATAACATTTTAATTTCCTTGTGAAAAATGACGTAATAACAAAAATTATTTGAGAGATGTCAGCTTGAGCACCATTATAAATCCGACGTTTTTAATTAATAATTCTGTTAATTAAAATGATAGAAATTTATAATTACCTGAAATGTTTTCCTTGGAGTATTCGGCACACCTTGATGTCTCTGAAAATGCGGAGGACTTTGCGCTCTGCGAGGCGATGAGATTGCACAAAAAAAAAAAAAAAAAAAAAAAAAAAAAAAAAACGCCAGCGACAGCAATTTGTTTTTTTAATATATAGAGGAAAATGTTTTGAAAGAAAAATTTGTTGGCCATGGGTGTGATTTTGGCGACATTTATCTTTATGGCGAAATTTATACTCAATTTTAACCATTTTTCCTTGACATGGTAAAATTTAGTAAAGCATTTCTCTCAATTACATCTAATAGAAAATAATGCATTTCACTAATTTTAAGAAGCCCTAGAATGTCTCAAAGTCCTCCGCATTTTCAGAGACATCCAGGTGTGCTGAAAACTCCAAGGAAAACATTTCAGGTAATTAGAAATTTCTATCATTTTAATTAACAAAATTATTAATTAAAAACGTCGGATTTATAAAGGGGCTCATGTTGACATCTCTCAAATAATTTTTGTTATTACGTCATTTTTCACTAAAATGTAATCAATGTTCTAAATTTTCTATAAAATTTATGCGCTGCTTATAGTGTGCTTAAATAAAACAAACTAAAAAAAAATACATTACACAATTTGAAATGCATTTCGAGCACTGTCTACCTACAGACTGAATTCATTTGTCTGGACCTGTAAACGTTTGACTAAACCTTTTCATATTATACTCTATAGAAAGCATGCCGCATGTACCGAGAAATTCCCTCTGTAGACGTAATGCATTTGGATTTTTTTGTATATCCATTGTATATGGACCATTCGTCCGATCTGGGGAGAAAAAAAAAAGAAAAAAGTAATATTGCTATGTGATATAGATTTATAATACCGAATTCAGCTATTTCTTCAAAATAGCTGTGAAAATTTTGATTTTTGGATTCAGGGGGCCTTAAGATGAGTAATCGTACCAAAATCTCAATTTCGAAAGTCCTATTGTAAAATAAGTATTTTTTCCACTGTATATGATCTTAATATATGATTGAAAGAGAGAGATATACCGTATAATTACTGAGTTAAGAAAAAAAAAAAAGAAAAAGAAAAGAAAGTAAGAAAAATTATGCATTGGTTAGCAACACTTTCCAACTGTACGTAATTGTTGTATCGAATAACTTTTAATATTCTTTGCCTACGTTATCACACAACTGACAGAAAGACTGAAAAATATACAGATAGACTAATTGATTTTAAAATTACTCTTAGGCATTTTGGAAAGTGTTAAAAAGGCTTAACGCAAAAGAAAATTCAGCCATTAGATTTCAATTACAGTTTTTGGTCTCTCTGAATATTTTAGTGTAGCCCTGTAAATCAGAAAGTTAATCATATCATATTCTGTACAAAACATTATTTTAGAATATTAACAATACATTTCAATATTTTTATGATTTTTACAGTAGAAATATTTTTAAATATAACTTTCGAAAAATTCTGTCCTTAAACGTAATCCATTGGCTTTTTTTTTTTTTTTTTTTTTTTTTTTTTTTTTTTTTGTTGTCTTTGTAAACAAACTAGTTGTACAGGACCTATTAATGTCATTTTAAATCGGGAACATTCTATAGGGAAACTATTTATAAAAATAACACTCATAGAACACAATGCTTTCGAATGCTTTTGGGTGTCCCTGTACACAAATCAGAAGAGATATTCCCTCCATTTTCAATATGGAACATCCGATAGGGCACTTCAATGAAATATATCAGTTTCGAGAAATTCCATTAATATTTACAGAAGTTAGAGTGCGGACAGACAGACAGACAGACAGACGGACAGATACACAAACTGAAATCATATTCACACTTAAAAATGTGACAAAGTGTTAAAAACGCTTAATGTAAACAAAAGTACAATTCTAGGAATTTTTTATTTATAGCTCTTAATATAAATGGATATTTTTGTGTCATCCTGTAAATCTAATGCTATTCATGCTATATTCTATGCAAAGCATTTTTTTGTGCATATAAATAACATATTTCAATTTCCTAAAACTTCGTGGAAAGTAAAGTTATTAAAATTTGATTTATAGAAATATCTCTCATAGAACACAATGCTTTGAAATACTTTTCAGTGTCCCTGTACATAAATCGGTGGTGGTATTTCCTCCATTTTATACAGGAAACATCCAATAGTGAATTTGAATAACATATTTCAATTTCATTAAGATATGTCTACAGTAAAGGTATGAAAATATGGTTTATAGAAATACCTCTCATAAAACACAATTCTTTGAAATACTTTCGCCTGTACACAAACCAGAAGAGGTATACACTCTATTTTCAATAGGGAACATCCGATAGTGAACTTGAATAACATATATCAGTTTCAAGAAATTCTATAAATATTCACGGGAGTTAGAGCTCGAACAGACAGGCAGACAGACAGACAGGCAGATACACAAAACTGAAATCATATTCACACTTAAAAAATTTAACAAAGTGTTAAAATCGCTTAATGTAAACGGAAGTACAATTCTAGCAATTTTTTATTAATAGATCTTAATATAAATGGATATTTTTCTGTCACCCTGTAAATCTAAAGCTAATCATGCTATATTCCATGGAAAGCATTTTTTTGTGCATATAAATAACATATTTCAGTTTCCTAAAGCTTCGTGGAAAGTAAAGTTATTAAAATTTGATTTATAGAAATATCTATCACAGAACGCATTGCTTTTGAATACTTTTGAGTGCCCCTGTACATATATCGGCGGTGGTGTTTCCTCCATTTTATACAGGAAACATCCAATAGTGAATTTGAATAACATATTTCAATTTCATTAAGATATGTCTACAGTAAAGGTATGGAAATATGGTTTATAGAAATACCTCGCATAAAACACAATGCTTTGAAATACTTTCGCCTGTACACAAACCAGTAGAGTTATAAACTCCATTTTCAATAGGGAACGTCCGATAGTGAACTTGAATAACATATATCAGTTTCAAGAAATTCTATAAATATTTACGGGAATTAGAGCGCGGACAGACAGACAGGCAGACAAACCGAAGTCATTAACACTTTTCGACCTTGTTCGAAAGTGTTAAAAAGAATGTTAATAAACAGCGGATACAATTTCATTCTTAGAAAAAAAAAAAGTAATATTGCTATGTGATACAGATTTATAATACCAAATTCAGATTTCTTGAAAATATCTGTGAAAATTCTGATTTTTAAATTCAGGGAGCCTTAAGATGAGTAATCGTGTCAAAATCTCAATTTCGGAAGTCCTATTGTAAAATAAGTATTTTTTCCACTGTATATGATCTTAATATATGATTGAAAGAGAGAGTTATGCCCTATACTACTGAGTTTTTTTTTTTTAGAAAGAATGTTAATAAACAGCGGATACAATTTCACTCTTAGAAAGGAAAAAAAAAAAAAAAAGCTTCCTTATATACTTCTACAGCTTGTACATGTAAAAGAATAGTTTAATCAATCAAAGGTTCTGAATGCTCGTATTTTAAATACGCACCTGCTAGGTTTTTTTTTTTTTTTTTTTTTTGTTCGCTCTGTATCAAGGATAAGTATTTTTAAATGAAAAAGATTACACTATATTGACTATTTTAACAGCTTATGCAAAGATTACAAATACAAGTTCTGCTTCTTCGTATTCTTTTTGAAACTTTCTTATGCAAATGCACCTGGAACAACTGTTTTAACTGAAAAAGTCACGTACAGTATAAATGTATGTCGATATTGCTAAAAAAAAAAACCTTAAAAAAGAAAGATTTAGTTATAATATAAAAATAAAAAGCGTACGTGTGTATTTTCTGTGATTGATTTCCTTTTTACTTCTTCATACTTAGCTTTTTACTTTTGAAAAAAATCTGGAGTGTTTTCACTCGACTTTCCGAATATTAAGAAGTTCCCTGTAGTTTAAATAAGTTAAAATCTGAAATCAACCAGCTCAGTCGAATAAGGTTTTTAACGCTACTGCACTTTAAATAATTTGAGTTCATAGTTCAGGATGAGAAAGAACATTTCATTGTGTCCCTGTAAAAACTTATAAGTGCTAGATTCACCAAAATCTGTACAATTCATTCGAAGGCGACCTGTAACACGCATATAAGTTTTCAGCTCAATCGAATAAAGCATTTAGACGCTATCGCACTTTTACTCAACTTAAGCCCCTTAATTTGAGTCCATAGGCCATAAAGAAATAGAATTTTTCTTTGTGTCCCTGTAAAAAGAAACTATAAGTTCTAGATTCACCAAAATCTATATAGGTGATGTTACGGTAACCTACAATATACGTACCAACTTTCAGCTCATTCGTACATTGCGTTTAGATGCTATCGTGTTTACTCACATACGTGGATACACACAAACATACATCATAAAAAGTTATGTAATATCGTAGATATCACTAAAATAGGAGCTCATGTCAAGATCAAAGTTAGAGGTGTACAATTAGATATCATGACAGTCACGAATACAAATTTACAATATTTTATGTTTTTGAGCTAATTGAAATACAAAACCATTCCATAAATCACAATTGCAATACTTTCCTTACATACAATGTTCGGAAAGCAAAAATTAGAAAGTCTTTCTTATTATAAAATCATTTTTGTTTTAAATAAGAATATGTGTACTAAATATATTTCTCAGTTTTTATCAACAGAAACGCTTTCTTGTTGTAAAATTATTTTTGTTTTGAAATAATTATAACTGTTCTAAATATATTCCTCAATTTTTACTTTCCGAACACTATAGTGAGGAAAGTATTGTAATCATGTCAAAAATCCGAATTCGAGATTTTGATGTTTCTATACGTTTTGAGGTCCCCTGAGTCCGTTTTCACTATTTTTACGATGATGTATGTATGTGTGTGTGTATGTGTGTATGTGTGTATGTCTGTGAGTGAACACGCTAGCGTCTAAACGCTTTGTTCGATTAACCTGAAAGTTTGTACGCATATTGTAAGTCACCCTAGTACGAACCCTATAGATTTTGGTGAATCTAGCACTTATAGTTTTTTTACAGGGACACAAAGAAAAATTCTTTATCATTATGGCCTATGGGAGCAAAATCTTAAAAGTGCGATAGCATCTAAACGCCTTATTCAATTGAGCAAAAATTTTATACACATATTATAGATCACAAATACTCGATCTGTATAGATTTTGGAGAATCTAGCACTTATAGTGTTTTTACAGGGACACAAAGAAAAATTCTTTATCATTATGCCTATGGGGCCAAATTTTTAAAAATGTGATAGCGTCTAAACGCCTTATTAATCTGAGCAAAAAATTTGTACACATGTTATAGATCACAGTTGAACTAACTGTATAGATTTTGGTGAATCTAGCACTTACAGTTTTTTTACAGGGACACAAAGAAAAATTCTTTATCATTATGGCCTATGGGACTAAATTTTAAAAAGTACGATAGCATCTAAACGCCTTATTGAATTCAGCTGAAAATTTATATGAGAATTATAAATCACTGTTGCACTAACTCTAAGCATTTTGGTGAATCTAGCATTTATATGTTTTTACAGGGACACAACGAAAATTTCTTTATCATTATGATCTATGGGCTCAAAGTTCAGTAGCGTTAAATAAAACAACGTGTAATAGATGGAGAAAAATACTCAAACACTCTATTATGGTTTTCTCTCTTTTGTTTGTTTAACAACTCCTCTTTCTTTACTTTATCTACAAAACTGTTAATTACTCAATGTTCGGAAAGTCGAGTGGAGTCACTCCAGATTTTTATTCACAGAACTTATCATTATATAGTTCAATAAAAACAATTTTTTGATAAAATTCTTTAACATGTCAAATCCAAAGGATACAAAATTGTTTGGATGAAAAATGTTTTCGTTTTTTATTCCTCCTTACAAAAATTTCTTGTGATGCCTGTGTCCTAAGATTTCTATTCTAAACAATCTTGGCGGACCATCCCTAGGGATGTATCCCAGATCAACGTCAATTGCTCACTGCATAGTTCTAGTATGACATTAAATCCATTCAAACTCAATTTAATATTCTTGGATTGCGCAGAAGTTGCTGATTGCCTTAAAGGTACAGTGATATATTAACAACCTACTAACTTAATAAGCATAAAACTTTGAATTAACACCATTTAATGCATGAAATTAAAATAAATTATTTTGAGTAGAAAGAAGACACGACCCTTCGTCAGGCGAACAAAGTAGGTACGATTGTTGCAAAATAAAGCGGCAACGCATGTTTTTTTTTTTTTTTTTGCAGAACTCGTGCTGTGAACAATTTTTTTTAGTCAATCCCTATATATATATGTGTGTGTGTGTGTGTGTATGTATGTATATCATACTTCCCAACATTTTTAATTTTTAAATTAGATTTTACACCAGTAATTTTTAATAGACGCATATGATATTACTTATATTATTTATATTAACTAAAGTGAAAATAATTTGTAGAAAATTTCCGGTGTGAAGTCTCCCACCGAAATCGGGAGACTTCACAACTACGATATAGTAATAATCAACCTTGAAAGAAAGTGTTGTAAGAGCACCCTCCCGCACTTTTTAAAAAGGTGTAACCCGCCCCCCCTCCTCTTGGTGGTATAAATTTTCGATACGACTATATTTTTTAAAAGAAATACAGTTCCCGCCGCTTATTAAAATCACATTCGTTCTGAGCCAAAGTGATTTTACTAAGCGGCTGATTTTTATATCCGGCGAACGTTCCTGCCCTTAAGGAAAAGTTATTACTTCCTTGAATTTCGAAAGAAACTTCAAAAGGTAACGAATAATATAATTATTAAACAATAATAATTAATTTTTGGTAGACAATTAACTAATTGTTTCTTCGATATAAGTAAATTAAACGCATTGTAAGTTCCCGTGCACTTTCGTTAGAGGAAAATCGTCATTACTTTACCCAAAGTTCACGCTGTTCTTATAAATTTAAAATCTTTCCGTTTAAACCTCATGAATTATAGTAATTTCAAAATAAGAACTAGAAATTGCCTTCTAATAATTAGGGGAAAAAAATCATTTCAAATCAATTTTGTATTTTATTACTGCGCTTTGAAAAATACGTTCCTTGAAATTGTTACGGAGATAAAATGCAGGGCGTTTTTAATTTGTAACTGTGCTGCAAGTATAAAATCTTGAACAATGAGCAATAACGGAGGGATTGTGCTTTAATTTATTTTTCTATAAAAAAAAAAAAAAAAAAAAAAAAATCACAATGTAAATAAAAAATTTTTTAGTGTGCAGAAATGATATTTTTGGCTGCTGAGAAGCTGGTTTTTAGTTTATTAACCGGCGATGCTGATTTTATTAAGCGGCGGCTTTAAAAGTAGTTTGTATTGATTTGATTCCGGTCCTGGTGATTTGATCAGATTAAGCGGCTGATTTTATTAACCAGTGATTTTATTAAGCGGCGGTTACTGTACCATCAAAATGGATAGATGAACCATGCATCTGTGATAATTTGAAACAAAGTTATCGATTTTTTTTTTCTGATATATATATATAAAGGTGGGCATATGTTTGATTAAGGAGGTAAGGTGATGTTGTTTGGCTGGCTGATTGGGTGGGATGCTGAATTAATACTAAAAAAACGTGGAAGCTTTGTTGCACTTACTTCAATTAAAAATTTATTTATTGTGTGTACTATTCACGGTGTTTAGAAAGAAATTGCAAATTAAATTACTAAAATTAATTAATTAAAATTGATTAAATAAAAAATTCTCATTTTAATTTTGCAATTATGATTCTTAGAAATGCAAACCATAGTTGCATAAAAATAATTTTAAAATTTATTAATGGCCATTATAAAATAAAAACTTACTTTAATTATGCGATAAATGAACTTGTTAAACATTGGGTAAGGTTTTTTACTCTAACATAATGTTTTTTATTACTGTCATTTGTTTCTTTCCTAATATTTAACTTAAATGTCTCTATCAAAGTTTAATTAAGATAAGTCACGAGTACAATTAATTATAATTCTTGTAATGATAATTCAAAAATTGTTTTTGTCTTAATCAGACAAATTTGCTTTTGCCTTTTACTTTTAATTTTGCCAAGTACATGGCAACACTGCAGTTTATTCAAGTAACCGGCGTTGTTTCTCTACAAATTTAAAATCTGTAACTTGGATATAGCTTCTCTTTCTTTTTGCCTTTTCTTTTTTTAATAATTGGTTTGTAATATTTAATAAATATTCATTACACTAATAAATAATCCGTGCTTAATATTATTTAATTCAGTGATTCTAATTAAGATTATTTATAGTTTTTCAATGTGAATTAAGTCAATAATGATAGTTATTATGTCGTATTGAAGCCTTCAACTAAACTTCATGTTTGCTTCGATATTTCAGACTGTTTTCGATAAGTGTGGCTTTCAACATGCGCTTTAGGAATTCATTTCTGGTGAAGCTCTGTTTATTCTAATGGCAAGTTATAATAATTTTTTTTTTCTTTATTCATTGAAAGTAACATTTTAATTGCAAAGTCGAGTAATCTTCAGTGTATTTTGCGTTACATCGCTTGCCAGAAAATGAAACCTTGTATTTTTTTTGCTCAATGTGGTGATGGTGGCTTCTGATGAATTAGTTCTACGTTATGATACATTCATTTTATTATTTATTTAATTATTTGCGACCTGTTCCATATAAAATAAGCTTTCCTCATTTTTTTGGTCATTTTGTTATTGCCAGTTAGAATAGAAAACTTTTGATTATAACCATTAAAAAAGCTTCTTCTTGTTATGTTTCAATATCTTTTGTATTCTTATCGAAATTGTTTTAAAATGAGTATTCTTTTTCTTTTTTCAAATATAAATTAAAAAATTCTGGTCAACTTACTTAAAAAATAAATAAATAAAAATAAGTTAACTAGTTACCAAATTGGCTTTTTTGGATTCTTGTGATGAATTATTCATCTATTTATTTTTCGTTCGTATTCTTATTGTTATCATTATATATATATACACACAATTTTTTTTTCAGTAATATATATATATATATATACATATACTATCGTTAATGAAAATGCTCTGAAGTTCATTCGATTAATCGATATTTGCAAAGCTTTTATTTTTAATTTCAATTTTTGTTGGCATCATCCTATTCTCCAGTTTGTGTTAACTGTTATACATGTGGCTACAATGCTTCTTTCTAGTTTTCTCTCAGGTTTCCATGAAGATTTTATTTAATCCTTGTTTTAATTTAATATTTCATTTAATAATTCACTTAATTTCTCATTCTATATGGTTTTGCTGCTTCGATCGGGGCTTGAAATGATATAACTTGCTATGATTAGCTATATTGTTTTACGAAATCGATGCAGCTTTCACAGCTTTATGAAGTACTCACCCCCTGATGAGTTTACTTCTGATTTTAAGCATTTTAATCTAATTATTTCTGTGGTTAATTATTTGCTTTCTCTGTTATCAAGTTTAATGTCCTTTTTTATTATCATTCATGTCGGCGTAAGTACTTTAAGTTATTATTGTCTCTTATTGGTTCTTAATCTAAATCGCAAAAATTTTGTGTCAGTCTTTCCTCTTAGTTAAATTCAGTTCTATATTGTTGTGTGTTGGTATTGTTTTAGATCTATTAATTGCTAAATTTTAAGATTAAATTTTATTATGTTATCTATCATTTATGTATATATCTGAAAAAATGTTGCATTTCTTTAAATTTATAGTGCACAAAGTTGACTTTCTTTCGACATTTAATGTTAAATTTCTCTAAGATGAATATCGTCTAGCATTCATCATAAAAAAAAAAATGTTTTCAATAAATAATACTTTTAATAAGTAATTTCACTGCGCGAATTTGTATAGGAAAATATCGAAGAAGATTGTATGGTGGTTATAACGTACTAGTTTCTATACTTACTTTCTGTATGCTTGTGTGTTTCTAATTGTGTTTTAGGTAAGCTGCATTACATTTTTTGTAACTAAAACTAGAGAAAAAATAAAAATAAAATTACTAATATAGAAAGACAATATATATATTGTATAAAAAATACGTAAATATAATAAAATTTATTAGAGTAAAATTTTATTAGAATAATATTTTATGTCTAATTAAAATCTTTTTTTAATGGATTTACGTTCTTCGGTACCTACTTATCTTTAGAAATCTTTCCACCTGCAATGTAACATTTTTCTAGTTAATCTGAGTTTAGGTGAAAAACAACCTTAATAATCCTTAATTATTCACATAATCTGTTACAACATTCAGTTCCTCTTGTACTTTGTAAACACGGCAAAATAAAGAGCTCTTTGATAATGCTTTGACATTGCCATTACACTGCGCTGACTACATGGGTAAGGAGTTACCTTAGTATGGAATAATTCATCAAAATCTTCTTCACTGCTCCCTTTCTTCCTCGGTATTCTCATGATTTCTTCCGTGCATTTTCTTCTCTTCTTTTCTCGATCGTGTCGTTGTGCAAATAAATCCCGTATATGTGTCTCAAATGCAATAGAATTATTTATCTAACATAAGGGATTCCTTGAAAGCAGATGCCACAAGACGTAACGGGAGAATGAATTCTTATCATGGCGTTAAAAAAAAGCTGGAAAGAAAAAGGAAAAATATGTAGACGGAGTTTCTTCAGAATTTAAAAACTATTAGAAAACGACATTTTTTGAGAGGAAAACTGGTAAGCTGATTCAGTCACATGATTTTCCAATTTAGTCTTGACTCAAAGCAACAGACTTCCATGTTCAGTACTGCTAATTCTATGTACCAAACGACTTATTTATGTAAAACTGTATTATTAGACAACCTGGCGTGTTTTCATCGCCAAGTGATTTTAAATCGCGCCGATAACAAGCGGATATCAGCCATTAGCAATAAAAAACAAGTTTTATCTGTATGAATAATGTTATCATACCATCATTGGTATGTCTTCTGAAGTTGCTCGGATTAGCATCGGAAAAGTATCGCAAATAAACTTCTTTTATCGGCACATCATCGTCTTTTCTTTCGAAAGTCACTCTTACACGTTATTTAAGTCTCACTCTTGATGAGACGTTTTTGATGGTTTTCCGATGAGAATTTATCGTTTAAAGAGATCAGTCCTATCTTCGGCCACTTTTCAGGTTATCATTTTCCGAACTAAGGCTAATAAAAGACCATTTGCTTTCTCCTACTATGGGTAGGTTGCTCATAAATGGAAGAAATCGCAACGCAGAAGAATTACCTGATGAGCTTTATATACCATAAGCTAATCAGTACCGATTTATATTAAAGTCCAAGCAAACATAAAGTTTTGTGAAAGTCCGTCCATTATTTCGGGAGATACAGCACCTACAACATTTTGGTAACACACAAACACAGACGCACAGACGTTTTACAAAAGTGGACAACTCATATTCAGGATATCTCAAAATATACAAACCCATGGGAAGCGAAAAGTCGAAAATTTTCACGAACTCAATACTTTTTTCTTGTAGGAAGAAAGTAAAAAGTTAAAATATATGCTTAAGATAAAGTTTAGACAATCAGAAAAAAGGCAAACGGCATGCCTATTAAATTAGGTTAAAAAAATAGGGAGATTAAAAGATCAAGAAAGCAAATACTAATTAAATTTTAAAATTTTCTGTCGAATTTTCCACTAAATAATTTTTTATAAACATTCTCACCGAAAGAAAAAATAAAATTAACTTCGGATGCAACCGTATCAATACGTATCATTTACAATCTCAGTTATTATAGTGAAAAGAAGCAAAGCCCAAGTGTAATTATCTTAATATCAGGTACTAAAAAAAATTTCGCGCTTTTTCAATCGGAACTTCAAGATGCACTGTTGGTATAACAAAACGGATTCTAATTATCGAAGTAAGCACGATTACATTCGACAATCTTCTCCCAGCTTGATGTATGATGAGCTCATATATACTGGGGAGATTAAATGTCTGATATTTAAAAGCAAAAAATTCGACCATATTCTATTTTGATCGTTTCAGCATTACAGAACTTTCTCGTTCCCATGTGATCATCCAGAGCACTGAAAAAGAGACAATCATATGAGAAAAAGTCTGAAAAATAGACATGAGGAACAAGAATTATTTTTCATCGTGTTTAAAGTTACTTTTGCAGAGTTTGTAATCTGGCATTGTCTTGCAGAATTCAATTTTTTTCTTCTTTACCAGTAATGCCTGTTTCTGATGCAAAGAATCACATTTATGTTTTGGTTGTTGTGTGTAGACAGAAAACGGTATTACTTGTCTACCCCTGCGGAAGAAATTCATGATGGGCATTGCCTATGCTCACCATATACACATTAGCAACTTTTTTAAATGGAGTGGAGCTTTTGCAAGCATTGGACTCAAATCAATCTATGGGGTTTGATTTGATTCTATTGTTACTGAATAGTGTCTCAACGTACTGTTTTAGAAAAAGATCTGGTAATCACTTAGGCCAGGGAAGTGTTGAGGAAGCAAGAAGAAACCTGTAAACAATTGTTTCACATTTTAGTTTTCAGCGTAAAGAAAAAAACCCATGACACGAAACATTTTGTTTGTTTGTTTGTTTGTTTCCCGATTTAAATACAACTTTTTAAAATGGTTTTATGTATTTCACTCAAGTGTTTTTCCACAATAAATTTATATGAATAATTAAGCATTTTAATGACCGAAATTGCAATTTCTTTTTTATTATTATTTATTATACCCAGTTAACTATATTCTGCTAAAATAACCATTTCAGGAACTTGGAGTGCTCTATCTCAAGTGCCAGTTTCGAGTTTGAGACTTCTATGAATGTTCAAAATTATAATGTATTCAAACATTTCACACACAATAAATAAATAAAATGAAAATGAAATAAACTATGCTTTTACAGTTTTAAATAGTTTTAAAGGTTTTTCTGATATTCTTAAATTATTATTATTATTTAATAAAAAAATTATTTATTTTATAAAGTACTACTAAAAACTGATTTCAAATACATATTTTGAAAATAATAATAATAATAATAATAAAAGATATTTTTAATGCTTTAATCCTCTGTATGAACTTTTTTTTTTTTTTCCAAGTCTGTATTCAACTGGCATACGTGATATGTTAGAAAATAGGATTTTCATTCATTCTGTCACATGAATTATTAGCGAATACTTGTTAGTGAAAACTTTTCTAAATTAATATTAATGCTTCCGTCCCATTTATAAATCACTACTTAAATTATATTGCGTCTGATTATACGATGCGTTTTTGAAACTTCCATAACTTTCAAGAGATTACAGTCAATCTTTTATATATGTATATATACGTATATATATTTTCCGTTTATAGTTCCCATTTCATTTAAAACGAGAGAAGTTCAACTTTTAACACTCCACTAGTTCATAATTTGTTAATGCTTTTACACATCCAAGACAGCAAAAAAATTAACTGCCCACGGTCCTTCTGTTATAAAGCATTTTGTCCCGCCTCTGACCACAAGAGTGATGGTCAAACTGAGTGATGTATCCTTTGCCCTAACGCCACTCAACTCCTACTATGCAATTGAAATCACTCTACAAATTATAGGGGTGGGGCTCAGATTTTTTTTATCCATTTTTTTTTTTTTTTTTTTTTTTTCTGCTCCTCAGCACGCTCGTTCGTTATTATTATTTCAACTGTTTTTTTTTTTTTCTGGCAACTACTAGATAGATAACTACGTGATTGTTTTTGTAGTTCCATTTTATCCCAATTACATTTGTATAGACAGACGGGGAGTATTTTTTAGGAGGTTGGTCTCTTCATTTTTTTTTCTCTGCATCGCTTATCTACTTTATTATTATTTTTTCCCTCCAACTCTACCCAGACGTAAGCATAGGGCACACGTAAAAAATAAATATGTTACAGACGAGAACGATACGGGTGGATCTAAAAGCTAATGAGGTGTAAGTAGTCGGTGTCGAAGTTTGGACACATGTTTTTTGAATGGTTACAAAAAAGTACGAATTATTTTTAAGCTAGCGGAAAAAAAAAACAACATAGCTGAAATTTTTCTTATATAACATTCATTGAGAAAAGGTTGACCTAAAATGGAGTTATAAAATAATATGCAGATAATACACAATTTGTTGTTGCCGAATATTGGATAATAAAATCTATTTAACCATTCAAATGGTACGAATTCTGTTAAATATTTCCTAATATGACACTTTACATGAAATTTTCTGAAGATGCTGTAAACAAGTAAGTCCTCCAGAATCAGTCAAAAGAGTAGGTTGATTTCTTTCCTCATTTTATTATTTTATTATTTCTTTCTTTCTTTTTTTTTTTTTCTTTAAGTGGCTGCCATTTTGAAACAAAATGGTGAATCAAATTCCTGAATAAAATTGATTGAGACCTTGATATGGATTGTGAACACTGTTTAAAATAAAATGGCATGTTTCACCAGAAAAATGGTTCCAATTTAGCTGCAACCAATATTTTGGTGCTATATTTAACTAATTTTATAGTGCTTACTTCTGAAATGACGCTACTAAAATGATGAATAGGGCACAAAAGTATTGGCTGCAGCTAAAGTGGAACCATTTTTCTGGTGAAATATGTCATTTTATTTTTAACAGCGTACATAATGCATATATATCCATATGTGTCATGTGCTTAGAAAGCATTTGATAGTAAATTTTGACGTTTTTGTAAATAGACCCTTTTTTTTTTTTTAATTTATATGTGTCACATATGCCTCAAGCATGTCACAAGTTGCCACTCTTATAATGGGGAATAATGGGTAAGTTAAGTATTCGGAGTATATTTAAGACAAAAATGTACCTGAAAACGAATATATTTGGAGCAACTTTAACAACCCCTTGGCAACTGCGAATGCGATACATTTTCAAGAAAAAGTCCTGTTTGCTGAAGTTTGCTGCCAGAAATTTTCTGTAATTCAGAAAAATACATTCTATCAACGAAAAAATTACGTTGATAGAACGTATTTTTCTGAATTACAGAAAATTTCTGGCAGCAACCTGCAGCAAACAGGACTTTTTTTTGACAGTGTAGCGAAAACGGTGACAAAAATTTAAAATTTGCCAGTGGGGTCCTATACTAAAGCTTTAGCATATATTTTGCTAAACTTTAAATCCCATTTAAAAGCAGAAAGGGAAATTTGATCAATTTTTCTTTCATTTCTCATTTTGAATGGGAACTTCTCATGCAGAGTGAATTCTCATCAAATAACTGAGCTTCTGTGAGTAGCTCATACACTTTACCTTTTCATATATGACCGGACACTTTCAATTTAAAACGTATTTAAAAATATCTCAAAAAGTACTGAACAAATCATATTGAAATTCAGGAGTGAAAAAAACATAATATACCTCATGTACTTCAGTTAAAGTTTGCGCGAAAAGTGAAAGGGGGACCAGTAAATAATTAAAGGAAAAGGAAAGTACTTGGAATCACCCTGTAAAAAGTAATGCTTAAAATACGATCTGGCTCTATCATGTAATTATGGGGCTCTTTCTCATTTCATGTATAAAATTTTAAGTCTCTACAGCATGTAATCAGAGAGATATAAAGGTTTCTTTAAAAAATTGCCAAAAAATTTTCACTTTTTCAGTTATAACACGCGAGGTATTAAACCCAGTGCAAAGCTATTTTCGGGAACTCGACATAGAATGTTAGACACAACATACTGCAATCAGAATGAAAAAAAATTTAATTATGTAATGAAATGTGAGCATTTTTACTCAATAATTTTTAACTCCGCATGCGTAAGATTGAGTGAAATTTCATTTGCATAATTTAATAGCTAAATACATTGAGCTACTTACATAAAAAAACCTAAGCAATTATGGCGTAAACTCAAAAAGGTCTACGCCATGGAATGAACTGCTATTCAGTTTCTCTCGAAAAAAAGCTCAACTATAAGGGGTTTTACTCACATTTTTATTTTGATTCCAACACTGGTAATGCAGTTTTCTGTGATTGTAAATAAATATTGAGAAAACCCCCTTATCAATTTCTTATTTTTGGGAACAGCTGAAATTCGGTTCATTCTATGGCATAGAATTTTTTGAATTTACACGATACTTGTTTGGGGTTTTTATAAACAAAATACTTTTTGAATTTCGAAGCCCTTGTTTTTTTTTTTTTTTTTTTTTTTTTTCCCATAATATCACGTTTTGTGGTCCCCTGAAATGAAAGTGAATGTTTTAGCAGTTGATCTGTATGTACGTATGTCTGTTATCAGTATAACCTAAAAAAAAAAAAAATTAAATAAATAACTGCAGGGAATTCAAATTTGGTGTTTTGAAATTCATATGAGGTTGCCACTTGAAAAAATTGATCAAGATTAGTAAGTTTCAAGGTGTATTGTTAGACAAAGTTATCTGAATAATTTGAAATAATCTTTTAAACTTAACGACAGACTTCAATTTATTTTTTCATAAATGTAGGTAATATAGTTGAATGGGGGGTTGTAGCCCCACTCACACAGAATTTTATGTTAAATAAAATTGTTCTTAAACCTATTTTAAATTATTTTTAAAGTAGATTGAACTTTAGTATCTTCCCTCTTTGATCTTACGCCCTAATCTGGAATATGCTTTTACAGTAAGGAAATTCAATGTAAAAGAAAGTCGTGTGAGTGACACAATAGATTATTTTAATTGTTAAAGCTAATTAAATTTAAATTTCAGAAAACGGTTTTTCTGTACTGTAATTAAACTATTCACGAAATTTCAAAAAGGTATACTGATCGCAACAAATAAATAAATAAATACAATTTAAATATATATCCACTAAAATTAACTTGTGATTCATATTAAATGTTCTATTGACTGATGATATTTAAGTTGCAATTACACCATTTTATTAAGAATATGAAAATGCTACATTTTAAAAATGTTATTAATTTTGAAACAGTATGAGAAATTAGTTTTCCTTCTTCAGCAGTATTCGTGGATATAGGCAAAGACTTTCCATCAATTATATTCAATAGAAAAGCGGGTTTAGCTTAACTTTGAGTAGCTCTGCATATTGCCAATAAACTTTATAGAGACCATATTGTGTACTTAAATATAGTTTTTTATTCAAAACCCACAGCAGAACAGAAAATACGCTTCCAGCTATTTCAATGCATAATACCAATATATTCCAGTCATTTGGGTAACCCTGTAAACGAAAGGTGAATGATTTCTATAAAGTAATCTACACGGAACGTGCTTTTATGATTATGAAAAATGTACGTTCATTTCATTTTGTTTAGCTCCTCCTATAGATGTTACACTGCACTTACAAGAAATTTCGCCCATAGACGTAATGTATTTAAATTCTCTTGTATGGCCCTGTATATGAATCATTTGCTTGATTTCAACTAAAAGTTTAGTGTAGCATCACTATATGATACCTATTTAGAATATCGAGTTTGGTTTTCTTGCTACTATTTGTTCTTGAGATATGCTGCTAACAGACATACACAGACACACAGAGAGAGACACCCACCCACACATACACAGACCAACTGTTAAAAACCGTTGCAATCAGGGGACCTCAAAACATGTAAATATAACAAAAACTCATTTTTGAAAATTTGACCCAAAAACAGTACTTACTCACCATATATACGGGTAAAAGAAATTTAAAAAATAAATAAATTGTGATTCGAAAGATTTCTATAATATATATGAATATCTCCGTCTTTATGAATAAAATATGATACATATAAAATCAGTCTTTTAGAAGATGAAACTATTCACTATACAGGGTGATTAGAAAAAAAACTACCCCGATATATGAGACCATAGCTACCATACCGTTCCGAGAAACTGAATAAAAATTTGGTGGAAGGTATTTTGAGGTATGCGCTCAAGAATCATATAAAAAGTAATAGTTAAACTGTAACAGTTACGGTTGCAGTGACGAAATTTCGAAAATTTTAAATGGCAACACCTACTTTTTTTTATTGGAATGGGATCTCCATAAAAAAAACCCATAAATAGCGTTGAAACGGTACCTGTCTGTATCATGAAAATTGCCATCGCTAGAAGGAAAAAAAAAACTATGATGTGCCTACCAAAGCAAGACTAGTGACGACACATTTCGCACTGAGTCTTCGATTTAGAGCTCCTGTAAACGCAAGCCAACTTATGGAGACTGGTTTACAGCCTCAACGTGGGGATTATCTCCCCTCTTAAATAAGAAGTGTGTAAAGGAGTGAATTGAAGACAACAACTTAAAACTAATCTTCTTTTATTTTACGTACAGTCGGTAACAAAAGTATCCGAACACTAGCAAAAATTTCTATGTAAAAAAAAATCACTTCATACGGTTTTGTTAAAAAAATCCTTGTCGAATCCTGTTCTTAGTCTGTGTAAGAACATGATTCGATAAGGATTTATTTAACAAAACCGTATGAAGTGTAATTTTTTTACATAGGAATTTTTGCTAGTGTTCGGACACTTTTGTTCTCGACTGTGCCGTTTCAATGCTGTTTATGGTTTTTTGCTATGGAGATCACTTCCAAATAAAATATAGTATGTGTTGCCATTTGAATTTTGGAAATTTTGTCACTGTAACCGTAACTCTTAGAGTTTAACCCTTGTTTTTTATATGATTCTTGAGCGCATACCTAAAATTACCTTGCACCAAACTTTTATTCGGTTTCTGTTAACGGTATGGTAGCTGCAGTCTCACATATCTGGATAGTTTTTTTTAAAGTTACCCTTACTTGCTGCCGACTCTACACGTCACGCATTTCACAATGTCTTATTTTCCACCTAGTAAGATGACGTCAGTAATGATGGTGTCTTGCGATTAAGCACGGAATTAGAGCCCTTATTCAGTAGCTCTACACGAAATTAAGGATAACATGGTCTCTTCTTCCCGTTTCGAAGCAGAATCAGTAGACTTTAGTCAGAGACGAAGACTCATTGGGAAATGTTACGTCATTAGTCGTGCTCTGGTAGGAACATCACAGTTGCTTTTTCTTTTCTTCTAGCACTGGCAATTTTCGTGCTACACGTACCGTTTCAACACTATTTATGGTTTTTTGGTATGGAGATCCCATTCCAATAAAAAAAAATTAGGTGTTGCCATTTGAAATTTTCAAAATTTTGTCATTGTAACCGTAACTGTTAGAGTTTAACTGTTACTTTTTATATGATTCTTGAGTGCATACCTCAAAATACCTTCCACCAAATTTTTATTCAGTTTCTCGGAACGGTATGGTAGCTATGGTCTGATAATCGGGGTAGTTTTTTTCTAATCACCCTATATTTGTTTAAATACTTTTATTCTAATTTTTAAAAATCTGCAGACAATTGACTGAGATTTAATTATTACTAGACAGGCAAAACCTTTCATTCTTTTACTTTTCCTTGCAGAGCCGAAGATCTGATGCCTTCGGTTACGTTGATGAAATTCAGTGCTCAGGGATTTAACACAAAACAGTCAAAGAGCGAAGTTCTCAATATAATCGCAATAATTTTTTTAGGTTTTCGAGAATCGCGAATACGCGTCTAAAGTTCAAATTTCAATAAAATTTTTTTTGAAAAAATTAACATAAATAAAAATGTAATGGGTAAATTTACCATTTACAGGTGTGAAGAAAATTATATGCAGTGGGCCGATCGAAAAAGAGAAGTTTTTAATTTCTCAAAAAAAGGGCTGGAAAATCGAATCTCGAATTTGATTTTTTTTTTCAACTTATTTGAAAATGATAAGTCACAAAATAATAATAAGAAGAAGAAGAAAAAGAAGAACAAGAACGAGTGAGAAAAGAAAAAAGTGGATTTAAAAAACGTAATAATAATACAGGTCTACAAGTATAATGTTAGCAAAATTTGATTTGATAATTGTAGTTGATACTTATGTTTTTAGGTGTGCTGAAACCGAAAATGAATCCAGTTTTCCTCGTATAGATTTTTGTCAATACAGGGTGTTTACCGACACATTTTCTTCATTTTCAGTAGTTTCTAGTATGTTTCTATGATTAAAATTATAATTATTTATGGAAACATACTATAAAAGTTACTATACAATTATATTGGTGGAAAAGTCACGGAAGAAATTGGGCGGTATAGTCAGTCTGTATTGACAAAAATCTATATGTGATAGAGAAAAACTGGCTTCATTTTTTGTTTCAACACACCAAAAAACATAAAGATAAGACAAAGTTATCAAATCAGAATTTTAGATTTAGACCTGTGTAATCGCAAATACTTGTTGATAAACGCTTCGAATGCAACAATTTGTAAAACGTAAAAAATTCTCTTCGTCTATTCTAACGTGAACGCCTTTCTTGCTCCAACTGACTACTGGAACGTCAAACTCTATTTAGCTGATTTTTGGTTGAACTTTTATTCAGATCCGAGGTATTTATGCATTAAAACTGTATTTTACATTGCTTACGAGAAAAGAACGTATATGCTTTTATATTAGATTTTGAAAACTTATCTGAAAAAAGAAAAAAAAAAAAGAATATATATATAGTTTTTTTTTTTTTTTTTTTAATCTAACAAGGAAAAATCTAAATTTTTTCTTTTTACATTATTTTATAATTTAATTAAAAATTTGAAAATTTTAATAGATAATAATAATTTAATTTTCTTGAATTAATATATGTATATATATGTGTAGGTTTAGAGTTTTTCTATTTGTAATATTTATAATTTTCTATAACTCATAAAATGAATTTTAGCTTTGTTTTACCTATAAAATAAAGTAAAAATAAAGGGAACCTTAAAAAAAATATATATATATTAAAAATTTTTATTTTATTTTTTTATAATTAAATTTTTAATTTTAAATTTTTTTATAATTAATTTTTAATTTTATAATTAAAACAAAACTATTATGTTTTCATCTATTCAATGTTTGAAAAGGTTTTCAATATATATATATATACATATGTATAAATTATAGAAAATGATAAATATTTCAAATAAAAAAATATAACTATATGACTATATAATCTACATACTTTTTTAAAATCACAAAATATCAATAATTATTGTTTATTAATTTTTTTAAATTGGGGTTTAATTATTCATAAGGTTAAATTTTACTATTATCCATCCTTACAATCTTTCAACTGCAGCTTTAATAGCAAAATGAGTGAATGAATAAAATAATCAGATAAAAATAAATAAATAAATATACAAACAAAACCCTGATTAACAAAAATAAAAACACAGCAAAAACAGACAAAAAAGTTTAAATAATTAAAAAATGAACCGAAGTGTAAAATAGTTAACAGGTGTACTTAAATCTTGGTTTGAGATTCCTGAGTTGGTTTTAATATGTGTAAATTACGTAATCGCTTTTAGCTTGTTAATATTAGAGAGCAGTTGAAATTTTATTTCGTGCACAAAAGGATAAAAAACAAGTCTTTGTCGAAGAAGAACATATGTTGGTTAACATTTAAAATCTACATTTAAAGCTATCGTATATTTGAAAAACTTCTTTGCCTGTAATAATTTAATAGCATCGGAATCCTGTACTATAATTTTTCAAGAAGCTGTATTAATTGGAGTTGGATAGTAATTATATATGCAATTAACATCATCATTTCTCTGTAATAATTTTTCATTTTCTGTAATTTGAAAAACCAAACTTAGTATTGTTTTAAATATACCTAAAATAAAATAAAATATGTAGATAAATAACTAAAAAAAGTTTCTTTATTTTTACCTTATTTTATAGTTAAAACAAAGCTATAAAATTTATTTTTTAAGTTATAGAAATTTATTGTATTTTTAAGTTATAAATATTACAAATAGAAAAAAAAATTATTATTGTTTTTATTATTTAAGAAAATTAAATAATTTTTTACTAAAATTTTTAAACTAAATTATAAAATAAAGTAAAAATAAAACAAAAAGTTTACATTAAAAAAGAAAAAAGTTAAAGAAAAACAAAAAACAAAAAAAAAAAGAACCGTAGTCGTTTACTTTACAGCCTCTTGCTCTACTAAGTACGCCATTGGAGCACTGACTTCCTCTTGAAACAAATTGTATTTAAAGATTACTGAAACTTTAAAGGCTTTTTTCTCGAAATTGCGTAGCTAGTGTGCGCTACTGCTTTAATATGTTGTTACCTTCATAGTATACTACACTAGAATTCGGTGCAATTTCGTTCTGATTTTAATTTTCCATTTCGTGAACTCTCCTTGTAGGTGAGAAATTAAAATTTATGAATAGTTTTAATGTCATACTTTTTTTTTTCTGATTTCTTTCTTCACTGTCTGATCGCAAGAAATACCATAAAAATTTTCGTGCATTCTCCAATTACCGCATTTATTAAAAAAAAAAAAATATATCTCTATGATTTAGTATTATAACATAAAAAATTTGACATTGAAAATTTACATTGAATTAATTTCACTTTTTTTTTTTTTTTGTTAGTTTTTGAATTTAAAATATAATGATTAAAATAAAATTATTTTATTAATTTTCAAAGGTTTTATGCGTTTAAAAGGTCGAATACATTAACTTTATTAACAAAGCATTACACTCTGTTTCTAAAAACAGAAATAAATCACTTAATATTTAAATTAAAAACCCATACTTACTGCCATTATTAAGAGAGGTGTTCATTTTAATGTTTGCAAAACTACTATTCAGATGTGATTATTTGGTATTAAATAATAATAATAATAATAATATTTTCGGTATAACGGACATGCATAATAATCAAATTTCCTCAGATTTCTGTATCTTAATTCTCTATATTATAGATAAAACTCCCACAGAAATGCTTTGAATTTTTTCTATTTTAGAGATTCAGAAAATTTACTTTGTACTTATTTTTTCCCCAATCAATTCCTATAAAAGTTTTCAAGCATATCGCACCCTGGCAAGAAAAGTGACAAAAGTCAAAGATATTATTAAAATCTAACTTTGTAGCCAACACTAAAGCTCATAGAAATGTCTCTCAGGTAGAGGAATTGTAAGACAGAAATGTGACGCTTTTCGTGCACATTGGATCACTTCGTACACATTTTTCAATAACATAAACACAAATTTGCCCTTTTGTTTTACTTGAGTCACTTTTTTTGCCGGGGTGCAATAAGTCACCATATATAGCAAAAGCTGCATAAATTTGGAGTTATAGACTAATTAGGAATGTATCTTTAATTGGCATACCTATCTTATAACAAATATTATTGCTAAAGTGATTCTAAAAGTGTAATTAAAATAAGTATCTAAAGTAAGTTTAGGAGCCTAAAAAAATTAATTCTTAAAGAGCACGTATCACTAAGCAGTTCCATTTACCATGATTTATAAAATGATTCATCACAGATAACGTTGAAATGAATTCATACAAGCACAGGTATCCTTGGAAAGAATTTTCAACTATTTTTATAAAGAAAATAACAAGGTATCTCGTGTGATAGGCATTAGCATATCGTGTCTCTTTGATTTTCCAATGAAACCTAACCAATCCCCGTGATTAAAGTATTACCATAAAATATCCTTTCGGCAACAAATGAACTAAAATTTAAAGAAAAGAATCGAACAAAGTGCCTGATGAATAAACATCCAAACCAGGAACTTTAGTTAAGAATTGAACAGTTCTTTTAGGGACAAAATTTCAAATCTATATGCTAATGGATAGAGAACTAAAGAAATGATAATTTTAGGGAATGTTTAATTGTGTTTCGAAAATAAATATTCTGGAAAAAGCGGTAGTGAATTAGTTTATGAAAGAAAGTTGAAATAAAAATATTTTATGTGAGGGGAAAATTCTATAACTAAACATGAATATAACTGTATAATTGTATAACTAAACTTGGTTTTTAAACATGCTACATCCTTAGTTTGTATTATTAGATATTATTGTTAAAAACAACTGTTAATTTTTATATTTAATTTAAGTTGTAAATAAAATATTTAATAAATAAAGCATTCTAAATAAGACATTAGCAATAAATTTTATTTTATTTTATTTTTACAGCATACATACTATGAAGCAAACGATGGGGGAAAGTATTATATTTTGAAAAAGTTCATAATATCAATAAAAATTAAAATTCCCTCATGTCAGATATTAATAATTATGTATATATTTTTTAAAGATCCATTGTGTTTTCTATAGTAAATTATGAAATATGTTATGTGTAACTGTAGTTCATATTTAATAGTATATTTACCAAGTATATTTATCTTATATACTAATTTTCTTTATATAATACATATAATGAATATGTGTATTTTTAAACATATGTCTATAAAAAATTGTAATAATACCTTAATATCTATCAAAATGCAAAAAACTCAAGGAACTATTAACAATCTTTTTATTTATTTACTTATTCATTTTTTATTTTTCCCCAAAAACAGTCTGAATAATTTTATTATGATGAAAGCAGTCAATAGCAGTTATATCATATGCTACACATTTTTTGAAGTAAATGCCAAGCTTTCTTGGTTTACGGTGATCCTTTGTATTAAAGCAAGACATTTTATTTATTTTATTAAAAATTATTTTTTTATTTTTTATTAACAATCTGAAAACATTTCGAATAATGGAACTTTCATAAGAATAAAATCTGAGACGAATGTGTATTTTTTTACATTCAGTTCAAAATATTTAGAATGCTCCAAAACATCTCAGAAAAGATATTAGTATTTATTTTTAATATTTTATTATTCATTGTTGTCTGAATAGGACCGTTTTACGCAGTTTGCAGAAACAATATGACGAATCAGGTCAAAAACTTTACGTGATCTTTCAAAAAAAAAAAAAAAAAAAAAAAATCTTCATAACAACAACAACAACAACAGCAGCAACAGCAATAAAAAGAAAAAACTTTCTGGAGCATCATTTGCATTATCAAATTTACATAATTTTTGTAATAAAGCTTTTGGGAAGATGAGGACATTATTTTTTGCTTTGATGACAAGGGCACTGCGGTGAATTAATCATCTACTAACTTGATTAGGTTTTTCAATTCTGATGGGGTTAAACATGATTGATTTTGGAGTCTTGAAACTTGAAAGTAATATCTTTCACTTTTTTTGCCACGCAAAGTGTTTCATCAGATGGTCTTTAACTTACAAGGATTATTTTATCATAATAACCTTTTAAAACTTAATACTGAAGTAATCCTAAGCTAATACTAACTATAATTATGAGAACTTTGCATATTTAAAAACATGAAACTTTTTTTCCACACTCATTTATAATTTCATATTATAAGTACTTATTCATTCAATCATTAAAAAATAAATAAATAAATAAATAAATAAATAAATAAATAAATAAATAAATAATATAAAATAAAATAAATAAAAATTTGACACATGTAAAACCCAATCTTTGGTATCATGGCAAATTTCTATAAGGCTGATTGTATTTAATATTATGTTTTAAATATCAACTTAACACTTGCTTAAATATGAGTATAATATTATATATCTATCATTTATATAATTTTTACCCTTACAGTTTGATTTAGATAGTTTTCATTCATTCCTGTTTGTTTTAATATAAAAATTCTTTTTTTTTTAAACACAAATATAGATTATATGTTACTTTCTTCCTTATTTCATCAGATGATCTTTTACTTACATGAATATTTTTTCATAATGTCCTTTCAAAACTTATTACTGAAATAATTCTAAGCTAATAATATATATATATATACACACACACAAGAGAGAGAGAGAGAGAGGAAAAGGCTGACAAATGAAAAACCCAATCTTTAGTATGAAGGTAAGTTTCTATAAGGTTGAATGCATTTAGTAATATTATGTTTGAAATATCAGCTTATCTCTTGCTTTGAGAATTTGACTAAAATATTACATGCCTATTGTTTATATGTCTTTTACGTTTTCAGCTCGGTTTAGAACACTTCCAATTCATTCCTATTCATTTTAATAAAAAGATTATTCATTTGTAGGGCACTAATATTTGTTGCATGCCGTTTTCCACCTGGCTAAAACTCACGAATTTTAATAGTTCTTTCGCAGTTAATTTTCTTAAATTTCATTAAAATCCTCATTTTTTATGTCTTACTAGTAAAAAAGAAGCAATGAATTAATTCGATTCATAATGATTTATTTAATTTTTATAGACAAAAACTATTACAATCAATTATTAAAGATTTTTCGTAATAGAAAGCCTATCCGTATCTTAAACTTTTAAAATTTAAGAATATGCAAAAAAAGAAAAGAAAATAATCTGGTGTGTCACTCACACGACTTTCTCTTACCCTGAAATTTAATACTATAAATACAGGTTGCAGATTAAGAGGTAAGATAACGAGAACTGTCATGTAAACCTATGCTAAACAATTCAAATTAGGCTTCAGAAGAGTTTTATACGATAATTAGTTCTGTGTGAGGGGGGCTCCCGCCCCCCTCAACCCCCCGTTTCATTAATGCACCTACATTTATATAGAAATTAATGCGGTTATTAAAAAATAATTCTGTTTTTAAAAAATAATTTATTAAAATTATTATTTAAAAAAATTATTTTTTATGATAATGCAGACGATTTCCATATTAGAGAGGTAGTGTAACACTAAATATCCAAAAAAGTCCATTTTACTCTCAATATTTAAAAAAAAAAAAAAAAAAAAAAAAAAAAAACGTTTTTTTTCTAAGTTTTCTTTCGTTAAAATTTAAAAAAATCTATAACTTTGTTTTAAATTATCACAGATTTATAATTCAACCATTCGTTTTAAAGGTATTCGCAAGCTCTTTTGAATGATACCCAACATGAAAATTTACTCCCCTTGGAGGGGGACTTCCCCCCCAGGGGGGAGGCGAGGCTCCTACATACACAAAAATTTTTTCCCAGTTAACTATCTCTATTACAAAAAATATATGTTCGTTTCATTTGGTTTAGTGCAGTCTATAGACGTTAAACTCTACTTACCTGCAATTTCCCCCATAGACGTAATGTATTAGAATTCTCTTGATTGTCCCTGTACACGAACCATTTGCTTGATCTTAACGAAAAGCTTACTGTAGCATCCCTATATGATACATATTTAGAATACCAAGTTTGAACTTTCTGCCATAATTTGTTTTTGAGATATGCTGATAACAGACAGACAGACACACAGACACACACACACAGACACACACACAGACACACAGACACACAGACCATTTGCTAAAAACATGATTTTCGTATTCAGGGGACCTCAAAACGTGTAAATATAACAAAATCTCGCGTTCGAAAATTTGACCCAAAAACAATACTTTCTCTACCTTATGGGTAAGAGAAAGTAAAAAGATTTGTTTCAAAAATTTAAGCGAGAATATTCCTTTAAGTCCAACTGACAAGATTTTTCTAGACCTGTGAATCTCTGTGGGTTCTTTCTAAGGAGTCCTAACACGCATTTGCGCGAGTTTTGGAGAAATCTGTGAAAAACACCGAACGGCTGGTACGACCTGACCTGGCTTCGAACTCCGCACCGTCCATCTACCATTTTTGAGAACAGAAATTCTGGGCTACTTGTGGGATTAAAGCAATTTCTAGAACGTATATATAACACAAATTAAGTATATTTAAAGTCATACACAAAGCTGAAAAAATTAATTCAAATACGTCAGACAGCTCGAAATATTCTTCTATATATTTTTTCTGTTTCATGTTGAAACAAAATTTTAATTTTTATACGTCAGTCACAAAACACTCATCGAACTTTTATTGGTACTTTTAAATATAAAATATGCTGCAACTGGAAAGATTGTCACTAAATATTCATTAAATAAAGTGGTTTCTCGAAATGGAAAACATTTGTCATTTTCTTTAAACAGTTTTTCTTTCTTTGTAAAATATGGCTCATAATGTTGAAAAGTTGTTCATATCTAATGTGGATTTCATAATATTTTTTTTTCTTTTCTATGCACTATATATTAGAAAGTCTGTTAAGAAATAGAAATTTCCTACATAAAATTTGTATTTCCTAAAACTACAGAAATTTAGTTTAAAATCATATATTAGTCTGTTAAAAGAAACATTTTTTTCAGTAAACAGTTAAAATTTTTAACAACTGATACGTATCCTACTTATAACTGATACGTACACCACTATTAGGTGGCTACAATTTTTTTTTTCTGTTTTGTGTATAGAAAATTGGTATTAAAGCAGGATTGAGAAGTACTAAATAGCAGAACAGTCTGTGTACGGTCAGAAAAATTCATGTCAGATTACGCGCAGAGCCCGTTAGCAGAGATTGCTGGCAAACCTCGTAAAAAAAACATTTACTCCGTAACAAATGATGCATCCTCCGTAATTTTACGTTGTGACAAACATACAACTTAGAATTAAATTCTTTGAATTAAATTAGGTAAACAATAGATCTTTTATATCAATCGCTATTTATATGGGTGTATTAATAAACTCTCTCAACCAATAAAACTACAATTATATTTTCAGTTTCAAATACGAAGTGATTCTTATATACTATGACGTCACTGAAAAACTAACACTTTACATTTAAAGGGATTTGACCGTAAAAATACAGTTTGACGGCATATTTGAGCAAATCACGAATATTAACAGCTTTTGCCCATAAAAAAATGCCAGTATTCCAAAGTTATATTTTCATGACATCAATTTAGGGGCTTTGACCGTTTAGCTAGCAAAACGGTTATTTCCCATAAAATTATACGGTGATTTAATTTTTATTTATTTATTTATTTATTTATTACAGTGGGGTTCTGTGGCAGAGAGGTAATATCGTTGTCTACAATGCGGTGGGCTCTGGTTTAGTCCTGCTTAACAGGACACGGTTTGCACTACGAATAAAATATGTTGCCTACAAATATTCTATGTAGGGTAAGTGCACCAGTGATTGACACTTTTAGAGCAATCTCTGATGTTTTTAATGTTGTAGTCATCAGAAAATATTTTTAGAAATCTTAAGTTAGTATGTATGGTATGAAAGACATTCAGAACCATATATATGTTAAAATATATACATTTGAAAACAATTATTTTTTTTTTATGAATTTTTATTTGACACCCACTCAATGTTTCAGTAATTAACACTGCCAGTTTTTCATTTTATCAGTAGTTGGCCCCCTATGTTCCAGTGTTTGACAGTGCTAGTTATTCATTTTACCAGTTATTAGCACCTTATGCTCCAGTGTTTGACATAAAATGTTAAAATTCTTATATGTAAAATATATGATTTTATTATTTTTCTTATTTATTAATTATTTCGGGATAGATGTCAATTACTGAAGCATGCCAACCACTGGAGCACCTACCCTATATTGTTCTGTTACAAAAATTTTTTTGTTAATGAGCTTTTCGCATAGCATAGGAGTTTTTTCATGGCAACTTTGCTGCTAAGAATTTTCAGTAATATAACAGGTTATTTTTGTGAGTGTTCATTAGATTATTTATTTTTAATGGTTAAACTTTTTATTAAATTTAATTATCGAAATTTCATTTTCAATTACGCACCTATACATTTTGCAGGTGAATCAGCCTTTAGAATGCTGTTAATTATACATGTAAAAACGTATAGATAGTAGCACAAAATACAGGGTGATCCAAAAGTCAGGACAAACTTTAAAAATGAATAATTCGAAAACGAATCTAGATACAAAGATACGGTTTGCACCAAACGGATGAAAAAGAAACCGGGTTTTGTGTGGCAAAGGAAAAATATTAGTTCTATTGGCGACCAACAGATGGCGCTATAGTGTTTTATTTCACCAAAAGATGATTTACAAATGAAAAAAAAATGTTGACAACTTACAAGTCAGCTTAATTACAGTTAATTAGTACTACTACAGTAACTGTTTAATATCCATCATTCAGAAGTACAGCTGTGAGATGATTCACCACATCGTTCACAGCATTTAGTAGCATTTCTTGCGTTATGGCAGACACATTTTGGCGGATGGCATTTTTCAGTGCTGCTAGTGATGCCGGTTGGTCGCGGTACACTTTTGACTTCCAATAATCCCCACCGCAAAAAGTCACAGGGTGTCAGATCGGGAGATCTTGGAGGCCATGCGTGATTAAAGTAACGACTGAGAATGCGTTATTTCGATGCATATAAGCTTCGACTACCATTATCTGCTGTAGTTGTTCCTTTTTATATCGTTTGTTGCTTTGCATAATCCTACATCAGAAATACGACAGCGCCATCTGTTGGTTGCCAACAGAACTATTTTTTATTTCTTTGCCACACAAAACCCGGCTTCATTTCCATCCGTTTCGTGCAAACCGTATCTTTGTATCTTCATTCGTTTTCGAATTATTCATTTTTAAAAGTTTGTCCTGACTTTTGGATCACCCGGTAATACAAAAGCGTTATGATGGTTTCTTCGAAATCATTTTTATTGTTTTTGTGTATGTATTTGGAGCAAAATTTTATTTTTAATGCGACAGTCAAAAGATTAATTATTCCCACAGGCATTTTTACTGTTGTGTAACCAGGTTTACTTGTATTTGTAAATAAATAATTTAATGCATCAGCAAGTTTTGTGTTGGGACTCTGAATATTCATTGAATAATGTGTTTTCTTAGAACTGGATTGATTTTTTCTTCACACGGTTTTCCTTTCTTTGTAATTAAGCTCATAATGTTGGAAAGTGTTTCACATCTAATGTAAATTGCATGATTTTTTTCTTATTTATTTATTACATTGTTTATTGATAAAGGTTGAGAGCATTAGTGTTGTTACGTACTCGTGGTTCATGAATTGTCTGTGAATGAAAGACGAATCTTGCAGAGGATAAAAAGTTTATTTATAAGATATTCCAGAAGATTATAGTTCTGTAAACCAAGTATCAACTTCAGTTTCACCAGAAAATGCAGCTTAAGTAATAACTGGCAACATAATCGCAGCATAAACTGTACCATAACATTAACATACAACAATAGGCTATATTTCAATAGCAGAGACTTAGTCAACGAGAGCACTTTACACATCAAGTAACTTGGCTTCAAAATGACCGACCATGGCGGGAAACGATCGCTTTATATAGCCTCCGACTATAATTCGGAATATTCCAGTATCTTCCGTAAAAATCGAGTTAGATCTTAGATAATCGATATATCAATAATAAGAATTTTCACGCGAAGGTCACCAAAAAAGTCGCCAATGAGCGATAAAGCCGCCAAAATTTTCACCTGGTGGAGCTTTTTCATGGGCTTTTGAAGGAAAATGAGCTATTTTAACATTAAAGCAAGCTAGAAATGCAGAAAATTAACATTTTATAATCGTGTAATTCAATGGCAGAGACTTAGTCAACGAGAGCTCCTTACACATCAAGTAACTTGACTTCAAAATGATCGACCCACGGCGGGAAGCGATCGCTTTATATAGCCTCCTATAAATCCGGAATATTCCAGTATCTTCCGTAATAATCGAGTTAGATCTTAAATAATCGATATATCAATAATAAGGATATTCACGCTAAGGTCACCAAAAAAAAAAATCGCAGATGAGTGATAAAGTTGCCGAAATTTTCACCAAAGCCATTACCTGCTAAAGCTTTTCACGGGTTTTTAAAGGAAAATGAGCTATTTTAACAGCAAAGCAAGCTGTAAATGCAGAAAATTAACATTTTATAATCCTGACTAAGCCTCTTTCAATGAAATTCAATGAAATTACATAAAAAAAAAAAAAAAAAAAAAAAAAAAAAAAAACTATTATTTACAAATTTGTAATAGTATTCATTCCTGAAATTAGTTAATTATATTTGTAAACAAGCTGGAGAAATGTATCTGTAAAACGAAGAATCAATATTTATTGGTAAAAATCTATATGAAAAATGTAAAAATAAATATTATATACAGGTGTTTCAAGTCCGTTCTTGCTTTTAAGAAGTCAAGGAAAGAAAAATCACGTAAATACACATTGATTAACTAAAAATAAGATTTTAAAAATGAACGTAACTAAACTAAAGCGTAACTAAAATAACCAGGTGTGTGATTACATCTGTAGGCGAAGATTACATGTATTTTACTTTTACTATCTGGACAGCTGTAACACACTACTTATTTCTGTTAGTAGTAAGAATTCTAAGCCAGATTTTTAGTTTTTAGGTGAACTTGCATCATATAATCTTTTAAAAAGATTAAAGATTTTGGAAAATATATGCCTTTAGTAAGATAATTGCAAGTTACACTCTATAACAAAAAAAAAAAAAAAAAAAAAAAAAAAAGACGCACCAAGAAGGAGTTATCCGAATGGCACAAAAATTGGTAGTTGTGATGTACATGTGGAGAAAATTACAGAAAATTTGAATGATTTAATCAAGAGAAAGGGCCTCACAAAGTAAACAAGTCAATCCACTTCTGGCCCTTATGTACGCAGTTATTCGGCTTGGTATTAATTGATAGTGTTGGTAGATGTGCTCTTGTGAAGTATCGTGCCAAATTCTGTTCAATTGGTGCGTTAGATTGGCAAAAACCAGAGTTGGTTGTAAGATCCTTTATATGATGCTCGAAACATCCTCAGTGGAAGAGGGATTCGGGGACTGAGCTCAACCCCATTTCCCTGAGCCGCCATTTAAGGGTCTTTGAAGTCACTGAAGTACCGGTTGCACGCAGGATCTACGATAATGATGAATTGGAGCCTTAAGTACCGGTTTGTGATTGACTGGTTCTCACTTTCTCTCTTCCCTTCAGGCCAACCGCTTCCTCCTTGACGCTGTGTTCGGCCATGGTTCACCCATTCTTGTCAATATCCTCTAATAGTGGTACCGCTTCTATCCAGTTGTCAAAAAATTCGCAAATTAGACCAACCACCGCCTTCTTTGAGCCCAACTACACACCATACTCAAATGCTGACATCTGCGCATGTTGTTTGTGCACATGTATGCGAGGCATAGTTACTTTCTTTCTGAGTAGACGGAATAAAATTCTCGAAGAATTTATGAACTGGAATCAAAATTTCTCATTTTTAACATTCTGCTAATTGCACGGTTAAGATGTGCTGCAGCGACGCATGCTCATTCGATGGCAGCCAAACTTTTAAATTTTGCACTTTCCATAGAAACCTGTATGTATGTCAGTTTGTGTCCAGTTTGCATTACTCCTTCTTGGTGCGTCGTTTTTTTTTTTTTTTTTTTTTTTTTTTTTATAGAATATATTTTAACGTTTATAATCTGCTTATTACATATTTTTACTTTCTTCTATATTCAATAAAAGAAAGTATTGGATTCGACTTGCAGTTTTCGATGAAGTTACACGTTTTGAGAGGTCAAGAACAAGATTTGACCATTTTTAGAAAATGTCTGTCTGTGTGTGCGTGTGGCAATTTTGTTCCAACTGTACCTCAGGAACTACTGCTCAGAATTACATATATATTTATGTGTAGTTACACCTTGACATAAATTGGTGCCTATCAACTTTTGGTGCCAAATGCTCGAAAGGTGGCACTGCTATACAGTAATTTCTTCAATTTCAGGGAAGGCTATATCTAAAGAACTACGGCTCAAAATTGCATATAAATTTCTATGTATTTGCACTTTGACATATACTTAAGTGTTTTTCAACAACTGGTGACAATAACTCAATACAACAGGTGGCGCTGTTATACAGCGATTTCCGCAATTGCGTGAAAGGTTATATCTCAAGAACTAATGCACATAATTACATATAAATTTATGTATAGATTCACCTTGATATAAATTAGCGCCTATAAACTTTTGGTGCGAATCGTTCAACGAGTGGCGCTATTATCGGGTCATTTCCGCAATTTAAGAGAAGTCTATATCTCAGGTTCTATTGCGTATAATCTAACAAAATTTGAAATGAGAAAAAATCCATGATGAGACATTACGCTGATTCAGTTTGGGTGCATATCAGCCAATAAGTGGCTCTGCTATATTGCAAATTACACCGAAAACAGAAAGCATGCCATTTGCACGGTAAAAATTCACTTTCGTTGGACATTTTGTGCAACAGTACCTCTCTGAAACTAAAATAGTCTGCATTCATGATGGAAAAAATAATAATAAATAAATTGCACTGCGTGAATTTGTATAGAAAAATATATAAGAAAGTTTTGTGATGGCCACAACATACTAGTTTGTTTAATTATTGGAATATTTAAATGTCCATTATATAATATTAATGCTTTCTATGACAACTTTCTGTAGATTATTATTATTTTTTAAATGTTCAATGCTTTTATTAAAATTTATATATATATATATATATATATATATATATATATATATATATATACATAATGCAATTAAAAAAAAAATGATGAATTTTATTTTTTTATTTTAATTTTATGATGCAAGTTATAAACGGTTAAGTACTAGGTATTGTTCTTGATTGTTCCTCAGAGTATATTTTATGTTTAATTTGCTCAGGGTAGACTTATACGTTAGAATTATAAGTTACGTTAGATATTATAAGCAAATGTACACTGGTCTCCAAAAGTTAAGCTACAAACTTTTTCTCGTTTTCTTCTTTTGCGCACAATTCTGAAACAGATGACCATATGAACATAAAATTTGGATGGCATATTCGTTATCTAATCTTTAATGGAATTTTATATAGCTTTAACGTAAGTAATAATTTTCATACAGATACAACTTCATATTTTCTCAAAAGAATTAGAATAAATGAAAAATGTAATCAATTTTAGCAAAGAAATTTAAATGAGATAGGATGTCAAAGGTGTATCACAGATACATGAAGAAGCACGTGCATCTAAATATTTGATTAAAACCAGACTTTTCTTTCAGTATTCCCTTTTCTGTTTTCTTCATCTTTTTTTTTTTTTTTTTTTTTTATGTGAATAAGTTTTGAAAAGATATACATACAAACATAAAAACTGGATGATATGTTAGTTTTAAAAGTATTGATTGACCTTTTTTTTTATTATTTTGACGATGCTCAAAGTTTACACATAAATATCATATACCTGCGAAGTCGAAGTTTTTGAAAAATACAAAAGATGTCTTCACTGACTTTTATGTTATTTGGTGTACTGATTTCGAAAATGATCTCCATTTTTTGCATCACATCAGGATTTTTAGTAAAATCGATATCGGTATATATATATTTTTTTTTTCGAACAATATTTTATGTACTATCTGGCAACAGTGGTTTTTATCTACTTAAATTTATGTAAAATGATCTATTCTTGGTGTAGCAAATTTATTTTTCAGCAGTCGATTTATTTTTTATAGGTTTAAATGGACGAAAACCACTGTTGCTAGATCGCTCGAGTCGCCTCTGGTCGAGAGAAAAACAAAAAGTACTACATCAAATTAGGGTGCAGTTTCCAAAATAAAATCCTTAACCTACTATTTTATTTGTTTTTACTAAGGTAAATTACATAAAATAGTCAATTGACCAAGAGAAGCAAATATGTATGTGTTAAAAATCAAAGTAAAATTGAATTTTTTCTAGAAAACGTGACGTGCTAGAAATTTTTCGTTACATTTTCTGAAATCAGCATAAAAAAATACATAAAGTTTAGCTATTAATTCTTTTGTATTTTTTTCGTCGCAGGCCTTTGTAATTATATCTTTCAAAAAATTCCCTTTTGGAAGAAAAATAATCTGCTGTGTCACTCACACTACGTTCTCTTACCCTGAAATTTAATACTATAAATACAGGTTGGAGATTAAGAGGTAAGATAACGTGTACTATTATGTACACCTATGTTAAACAATTCAAATTAGTCTTAGGAAGAGTTTTATGGAAAAATTAGTTCTGTGTGAGGGGGGCTACCACTCCCCCGCAACCCCCGTTTCATTAATGTACACAAAACAAGCGATAAATAGCTTAAAGCATACATTATTTACCATATCTCTATGAGGAATTAATTTCAATTCCCGAACAGCTTTCCTGGAAATGATAAAATATTATTGGTAAAGCGCATCCACTAACAACAAATAACTACTGTTTTGACCACCACACGACTTTCTTCTATAATTTCCTATACAAATTTACTCAGTAAAAATAATTTATTAAAATTATTATTTAAAAATATTATCTTCCATGATGGTGAACACGGTTTCCATATTAGAGAAGTAGTATAACACTAAATATCCGGGAAAAAAAAAAAAAAAAAAAAAAAAAAAAAAAGTTTAATTTATTCTCAATATTACATAAGAAAAAAAAAAATTCTTTTTTTTTTTGTTAAAAATGAAAAAAATCGATAACTTTATTTTAAATTATCGCAGATCGATGGTTCAACCATTCGTTTTAAAGGTACTGACGAGCTCTTTTGAAAGATACCCATCATGAAAATTTACTCCCCCCCCCCCAGGGGCGGAAGCGAGGTTCCTACATACACAAAAAAATTTTCCCAGTTCACTATCTCTATTACACAAAATACATATTCGTTTCATTTGGTTTAGTACAGTCTATAGATGTTAAACTCTACTTAGCTGTAATTTCCCCCATAGACGTAATGTATTTGAATACTTTTGAGTGTCCCTGTACACGAACCATTTGCTTCCTCTGAACGAAAAGCTTAGTGTAGCATCCCTATATGATACACATTTAAAATACCGAGTTTGTACTTTCTGCTACTATTTGTTCTTGAGATATGCTGATAACAGACAGACAGACACGCAGACAGACACACAGACCATTCGCTAAAAACATGATTTTAGTATTCAGGGGACCTCAGAACATGTAAATATAAGAAAAACTCACGTTCGAAAATTTGACCCTAAAACAATATTTTCTCGACCCTATGAGTAAGAGAAAGTAATAAAAGAGAATACATAGGGGAAAAAAATTTGAAGATTTGATGCGTGTGTACCTTTGCCTATCTGTAATACACTTTTGACACCCTTTCTCATTTAATATTTTTTGCTAAAATTGTTTAAATTTTTCATTTCTTCCAATGCTTACACTTCAGAAAAATTGAAGTTACATCAGTTTAAAAAATATTACTTATGTTAAAGCTACACAAAAGTCGATCAATGGTTAATAACGTATATGCCATCAAAATTTTATATTCATATGTTCGTTTATTTCAAAATTGTGCGCAATAGAAGAAAACGAGAAAACAGGTTATGCTTTAACTTTTAGAAGCCAATGTACTTTTTTATTTTATTTATTTATTTTCTATCTACAAATTTAAATAACACATTTAAAAACACAAGCACTGAGCTAATCTCACGTATATAATTCAGGATTCTGAATGTTTTAATAAAACTGGAATAATAACATGGATTTAAATAGTTAAGCATGTAATATATTTTAAAATCTTTTTAAATACATAACAAATTTTTACATATATTTGTATTTAAAATATTTCAAAAATTTTCACACAGTTGCGTGAAGTAGAAGAAAAACGTACTTTCAGATAATAATAATAAGAAGAAAGAATAATAATAAATAATAATAATAAAAAAAATAAATAAAAATAAAACGGTTATATAATTTAATAGTTTTTAATAGATTAAAGTAATTTTTTATGTTTGAATTTGTTTTGCCTTAATTTCATTAAATTACAAACATAAAAAAATATGTATGCATTTTTTGTTTCATCGTGATCTATTACTAACACACAATTAGTTTTTTTTCCCCTCGATACAGTGAAAGATCCCTAAGAGTAGTTCGGAGACATGCCACCTCAGTTTTGGTCATCCACAAAGGGGATAGCGCCCCCGTTTTGCTGATACCCATAGAGGTGTTATTTGCGATTGGAACATGGAGAACATTGCGACCACAACAGATTTTATGTGCACCAGCCACCATTAGTATGCACGACTGTCTTCGGCTGGCTCGAGCATTGAACTGATAATCTTCGAAATAAGAGTCCGGCGCTCTACTGACCAGGCTACCGCACATTGCAAAAGTTTAAAGTTCAAATATTAGGTAAAAATTTAGAATAATTCTAGTATATATGTATATCTATATATATCTATATCTATATATATTATATACTTATTTGCTAATAACTAAAGGGTGTGATTTTCGTGTAATTTTAAAACAAAAGAAGCCAACATAAATATAAAATCTACATATTTTAGTGGCCTAGAAATTTTGCTCTCTAAGCTGGTAGATGGGAGGTGCCAGGTTCAAAACCAGATCCAGCTCAACGACTTTGCCACGGTTTTCTCTGAGAATTGCGTAAATACGAGCTAAAACACTTAGAAAGACCTCCACAGAGGGCATTTCATTTAGGTCTAGAATTCTCCTGTTGGTATTAGGCTTTAATTTCCAACACCAAGTTATATCTTCTATAATAAAACAAAGTTAATCTATTTCAATTGTAATTAAAATAAAGAAACCTTTTAAAGTCTTTTTATTGCTCTCCGAGAAGTATTAAAATTGTGATGTCCTGTCTCCGGACCGTACCTAGTTATGAATTCCAGACCATCGTTAATTACCCATTGCGTAGCTCTAATATGTCGTAAAACCCACACAACTTCAACCTAGAATATTCTTAAATTCATACAGTCATAAATAAATAAATAAGTAAATCAAACAGAAAAAATACCATTGCATATTCTCGTAACAGATAATTTGCAGCACTTAAGAAAACTCACTAAGTTTGCAACGATTCTTATTTTATTCTTTTTTTATTCATTGGCCAGTCATAAATATTTGTCTGGAATCGATGTCCAGTCCGGGTGTGCGTTTTACCATCATTTATTGACCCTGACATGTATCATTAGATGTTGGGGTCATTAGGAAATGCCATACGAGTTATTAATTTATACAAAAGAATGTATTCGACTAGTAATTTGGGTCGAAGCCAATCAATAAAAAAAAAAAAAAAAAAAAAAAAAATGCTTTATTGGGTTATTGCAAAAGACATGCATCATTCAAAATAAAGAGGGTCCTGGCTTTAAGAACCGCCGGGAAAAGGCGCAGGATTAATTAAATTTTGTTTCTGTTTCGTTTTATTTGATTGCTAGGTTGACGGATTCCAGCTTCATCTGCTTAATATTTATGGCTAATAATATTTCTAATTCAGGTATATGTTGCTTATTGGAAAGGTTGTGGGGAAATGGTAAGGCAATTCTTTAAAACTTATAAGAATTGTGCAAAAGTATTTAACGAAATTGTAATATATTTGTTTTTATTTATTTATTTATTTATTTATTATTAGATTTTTTTTCTATATGTATAAGAAGAAAGCATTGGATTCGTGAGCATTTTTCATTTGCTGTTTCCAATGGATATACTCGTTTTGAGACGTTCTAAATGCTATTTGAGCATTTTAAGAAAATGTCTGTCTTCCTGTGTGTGAGTTCTTCCCAAAAATTTGTTCCCGCTGTATCTCGCGAATCAACGGAAGGAATTCGATATATGCTTATATTTAGTTTCACCTTGATTTAAATTCTTACTGATTAGCTTTTGGTGCATATCGCTTGACAGGTGGCTATGTTGTCTTGTTTTATCAAAGTTTTAAATATAGCAATATAAGACAAAATTTCGTATATATGTACACAATGGTGATTATTTTTAAAGAACCATTGAAATATTTACATTTATACATATACATAATAGTAAGCATCAATCAGGATAAATTTTTTGTATATGTAGGAACACTGAAAACTTTGTGTAAATTAATCGAAATTTAATATTTTTTTTTAACATGATAGAAAAGGGCAAAATTTGGAATAAACGTGCATTATGAGGATTAGAGTGAATCGAGAAAAAAAAAAAAAAAAAAAAAAAAAAGAGAGAGAGAGAAACCGTCTTATTGAAAACGAGTATCAAGCCTGGCTTATAAACGTTTTTGGACAGTATTCTTTTTTTGGAATATCATTTTCAAAAATGGGCCTAAATTTAAAAAAAAAAAAATGTCATTTTTTTCTTTAATTTTTTTTGTAATTTATATTCACAAAATAAATTTGAGGTAGTACTAATATAAAAAATAAATAAATAAATAAATAAACAATTTACTTTTTTCCCCCTCCCCTTGTTACTCATTTAATAGCTTTCGCACGTGACTTTTTGTCATTTTTAATTTATTTTTCAGAAAACAAATGAAAATAATATTAAATTAAAATTTTTACTCATTAAAAACATTACACACAAAATTTATTTTGTGAATAAAATTGTCGAGGAAAAAAAAAAAAAAAAAAAAAAATTACAGAAAAATTCACAAAGAAATTTTAAAACGTAGGCCTCATATGCAACCTGAAAATTGTATCCTAAAAATTAAATATTGCGTAAAACATGTTCATCAGGTCAAACCACAACTATTTATTAGTACTCGTTTTTGATAGAACGAGTTTCTTTCTTTCTCTCCTTTTCCCCCTTTTTTTTTTCGATCCACTCTAATGAAGATTACTTTCACCGTAATCATATTGGAGCAGTTTTAAAATACCATTTATGATACTGGCATTAGCATTTGTAACTGCCAGAATCTCAACAAAAGGATTTCACATTAAGCATAAATTAAAAAAGAATCCCCCCTTAAAAAAAAAAAAGAAAGAAAAAGAAAAGAAAAGAAAAATAAATAAATAAATAAATAAAAAAAAAAAACCATATTTTTGTTAAAAATTTTCTAATTTTTTATATATAGAAAAAATAAGGTAGAACTACTTTCACAATCAACGTATTTTGCTTAACGTAGAAAAATACTACAAAAAATTCCTCTGTTTTCCGATCGGAATTGAAAAAGTAACATATCTTATCGACGGTTAAAACAAAATTCGTTTTTCTACAAATTCTTTTTTTTTTTCTAAGACGAAAAAATTACATATTTGTATTCTGCTTGCTTTCTGCACAAATTTAGTACAATTTTCTGTCATTTATGTTGTATAGTAAAGTGTCAATCGCGAAGAAAAAAGCATTACGTTCTAAGGGGATCGCTATGAATTGTCACTAAAATGACCGACTTTCCTTCAATGTCCAGTCTCTTCCTAATATAGGGTCTGTACTTTTTCCCGTTTCAGGTCCTACAATAGCTTATTGACATATAGCGCAAATAGCTTTATTGAAAAATTAAATCGTAGTAAATTCCTGCTCGGTAGCGCCTGCGGCGCCCTCTTCCCGTTTCAACATCTGAAACAGCCTGCTCGCTCACCGTGTTATTATCTTTGAAAATTCTGACTTTAGCAAGGTCCCGCTTGGTTGCGACTGCGGCACCTTATCCCAGTTTTAGAACTTTATGGTTAGTTAATAGCAGTTGGTTTCTAGAAATAATAATGATAAATCTGTAAACGACATCATGGTACCTTTACTATAGCTTCCCTTGGCGACATTTTAATTTTTAATAAAATAAAAGGGATCTCACCAACATGGCAGCAAAAGTTTAAAAGTCGCCATTAGGGTCCTTTATTAAAGCTGTCTTGCCAGGGGAAATATGAAAACTAAGTCGTCAAACATAAATTTTATTTTGAAACTTTTCTTTGAATGATTTAGTTTAAGTATCATTAGCATTTCATCCTACAAAAACTAATAATAATTTGGCTCTGGTGAATTAAAATGTTAATTGGATGGTGAAATTGGTATAAGACTTATAAGTCTCAAATTTTAAAGGTGGTAATAATAATAATAATAATATTGATAATAAAAGAAATAAACTGCGAAAATTTCGCATGGGTTTGCTAGTCTAAAAATATATTAATTATTATTTAAATTTTAACGGCATAATAACATCATTTTTTCATGTGCATAAGCAAATCTAATTTTTGATAAATTTTTTATTAATCACATAAAAATAATGTCGAAAAAAAAAAATGAACCGGAAAACTTTTTTGGCAACAATTAAATTTAAAACAAATATTTAAATGGCTAATTAATGGTTGACGTTTTAATTAATATCTCCGCAACTAATTAAAATTTTTAAATTCTATTTTCAGGAGCATCTCGAGAAGGTTCCTGAGTACCCGTATGTCAATTTTTGTACTTTTGTGTTCAATAGGGGCTGAACGTATAGAAGAACAGACATACATATACAGACAGACAAATCTTTATTATTATAGATAAACACTTAGTATTATTGGTCATGTGACAATGATCACTTATGACAATTGTCAGTTCAAATCAAGGGAAAAATAAAATTATCAGCTTATTTAAATGTGACCCCTTAAAAGAGGTATACAATCATACATGAGTCTTTCAAGCAGATAAATTCGTATTAAGACATATGGAGAAAATTCAGGACTGGAAAAATATTGGACCTAAAGAGAGGTGGCCTTTTAACAGAGGTGGATTTTCAGAGAGGTTACGCTGGATTATTTTCCGAACATATGTTAGGAAAATGTTGCAATCCTGAAAAAAAATCGACTTTGAAATTTTGGTATAAATATACGTTTTGAGGTTCATTTTTGCTATTTTTAGAGATATATGCATTTGCGTGAGTAGGCAATATATTGTTTCAAATGCTATGTTCGACTGAACTGAAAATTTGTAGGTATGCTATAGGTCACCACTGCATAAACTGTAAATGTTTTTAAGAGTCAAGGAATTATACATTTTTAAGATTATAGTTATTTTACAGGGACACAAAGATTTTTTTTTTTTTTTAAATATCATTTCGACCTATGGACCTGAATTATTTAAAATGCACTAGCATCTAAACTGTACATTCGATTAAGATATAAAGTGGTAGGCATGTTATAGGTCATAGTTGGTACAATTGCAGAGATTTACATTAATGTAGGATTAATATATTTTTTACAGGAATTAAAAACAAAATTCTGATACATTGCAGTCTATAGATGCACTAGCATCTAAATTGTACATTCGATTAAGATATAACGTAGTTGGCATGTTATAGGTCATAGTTGGCACAATTGCAGAGATTTACATTAATGTAGGATTAATATATTTTTTACAGGAATTAAAAACAAAATTCTGATACATTGCAGTCTATAGATCAAACTATTTAAAGTTCACTTTGGTAATGTTAAGTTGTTTTAAATATAAAAAACAGACAAATTGATAAATGTTTATTATTTCGTGCTTATCATATATCATTCTTTTACAAGAACGCTCAAAATATTTAGTATACATTGCGTTCCATTGTACGACATGCTACTTTTGGAGGAATACTCAAACGTCCTATTATGATTTTCTGTTTTGTTTATTATTTATTGGCTTGTTTTATTTAAATGTATTTTAAAAAATCTTCAATTACAAAATGATCGGAAATACAAGTGGAATCACTCCAACTTTTTAAAGTTTTATTCCAATAGCTCCAAATGTAAGAGTACAATATAGCTTACACATAAAATACTAGTATGTTGTGGCCACCACATGACTTTCTTCTATATTTTCCTATACAAATTCACTCAGTAAAAATAATTTATTAAAATTATTATTTAAAAAAAATTATCTTCCATAATAATTCAGACGATTTCCATATAAGAGAAGTAGTATAACACTAAATATACAAAAAAAAAAAAAAAAAAAAAAAAAAAAATTCAGTTTTATTTTCAACATTACATTAGTTATTTTTTTGTTAAAAATGAAAAAAATATCGATAACTTTATTTTAAATTATCGCAGATCGATGGTTCAACCATTCGTTGTAAAGGTATTGGCGAGCTCTTTTGAAAGATACCCATCATGAAAATTTACTCCCCCCCCCCCCCATCCGAGGGAGAGGCGAGGCTCCTACATACACAATTTTTTTCCCCAGTTGACTATCTCTATTACAAATTACTATTTTAAATTTCATAATGATTATTAAAAAATAATTCTCTTTATGTACATATACACAAAATTTTGTCCTATATCACCATGTTAAAAATTTAGAAAAAGCGGGATGGCTACGCAACCTGTAAGACAATATTTACCAAAAGTTGATAGGCACTAATTTATGTCAAGGTGCAACTACATACCAATTTGAATGAAATTCTGTGCAGTAGTTCCTGAGATACAGTTGCCACAAAATTTTGTCACACACACACTGACTGACAGACAGACGTACATTTTCTAAAAAGGGTCAAATCGTGTTCTACAGCTCTCGTGTTCTACAGCTTTTTACGAATCCAATACTTTCTTCTATTGAATATAGAAGAAAGTAAAAATCTAACATATAAAATTAATTAAGCAAGGAAAAAAAAAAAATGTAATTCTTTATTAACCTTTTAAATTAGAAATGCTGAAAACTATTGGTTTCCGAGAATATCATGAGATTAGATAATAGTAAAAGTAATAAAATAAAACATCCATATTTTATCTTTTATATACTTACAGAAAAAAAATAAAATAAAAAAATAGAGAAATAGCTTTCTCCATCGCAATAATCCTGGAAGAAATTATTAATATCACGACGCCTATTCTAAATGAGTCTCATGGATTTGCAGTGCCGTTCATCAACTCCTTTGCTGTTTGTTATTTACTCATCTTCCTTTTCAGATTGTATGTTTTAAGCTTTTAAGCTTGCTCAGCCTTTCAGCCTTTGAAACTATTATGTATAAGTATCTATATATGTTTAATGTTAACTGATAATAAAGAAAAATAATGTTTGCAACTGATTGCTCTTCGATACTTTAGCTATATTATTTTGAAATTTAAAAAAATAACTATTCTTATATGTTGTTTTCTATGATATGGTTGTTGAAAGTGCTTATCAGTTTCAGCCAGACTTAAGTCATATGTTGTAGCACTCACACATTTCTTTCTCTGTCTTTTCCCATATCACTTTGACTATATTATTATAGATTCAAGTGTCATATTCAAAGTGTATTTGAACAGTTTTAATGTTCAAATAATTAAAAAAATCATTCTTTAAAATATAACTTATATACTTTAAAATAGTCTTTAGAAACAGTTTTATTTGACCTATGTTTCTATGAGAAGGTAGCTATTGTATACCTCATACCCCAATAATCCTGTTTTATAGTGAAAAAAAAAATATATTAAAAAAAATAAACAAATGAAACTCTTATTAAATTTATATATTTAGTTTAAAAAAAAAACTCTGATATGAACACCAAAAGACTTCTTTATACACCCATTGGAATATACATATTGTTATGAAAACAATGACATTTTTGTGTGAAGTATCTGATTCGCAAATAAACAGGCAAGTTTCAGCCACGAAAAAAAAAAAAAAAAAAAAACTGAAAAACTGAGAAGCTGATACCCTAACCACAAAAGTCATAATAATAGAATTATATTTACCGCCAAACAAATGTACTAGTTTTTTCAGGAATGACTTATTACAGAATCTCTCATTGGCAAATTCATAACTTGGAGTTTAATGAAAACCATTCAAGTATAGATGGTCTACTTTTGTTTCCGTTGCCGAAAATTAGAGTTAAAAACGATACATTTTACCAAAACAAATAATTCAGTTAAAATGGAAAAAGGATTTACTCATTCTGGCCATCCTGAAACAATATTTGCCACCAAATTTGATCGCTAATTTCGCCAAGTTTGTAGCCAACGCTGATTTTGGTCTTGGCATCGATTTGGCGATTTTGCGTCGAATTTGGTGAATTGCCGACCGAATTTGGCGAAAATTTGTAGTTTAGGCCTGCCAGAGTTTGGAAGATCTAACTTCAATAAAAACAGAATTCTGGAATTTTTCGAAAAGATTCATTCCCTAGTAGCATTGATCCATCGTATTTTGCTCGGTCTTTCATCGATTCCTCGAAATTTGCTCGAATAATAACAAGAATATATCTTTTCGAGCATTATCTAAGCTCAGTTTTCGATGAGGAAAAATTTACCGAAAAAAGGTATCGAACCGATGACAAATCACGTGAAAATTCAATAGAAATCGTGTGTTTTTCCATCGGATTTTCGTCGGATCAGCATCTAAAATTCATCGGATTCAACTATTCCCAATGAGACATTTTAGATGAACTCCCGATGAGATTCATTGCTCTTGATGAGATTTCGAGTATCGGCCGTTCACAGGTTCATCGGTCGTTGATAAGGGGCCGTTCACTGGCCGATTAAATTTTGCTACTAGGGTTTGTTTATAGTGCTGAACTAATTTTTCCAAAAATTCTTTAAATGACAAATAAGACTACCAAAAAAAAAAAAAAATCATTGACTAGAACCTGCGTATACAGGGTGCATAGGAAAGTCCCTTTAACCTGAAAATACTTGCGAACGGAGAGTGCTACAGCCACGCAAGTGAGGTAACGGTATAGTAAAGTGACTATGCCCGACCTAATGCAAACGACAGCGGCGCCCCTAGTGTCGAAATTTGGAAGTGAGCCATTGCAAATCGAAAACGAAAAGAGATAGAGCAAAATTTCAAATAGAAAGTTTTAGAGCATCAATTAATTAGTACGAAACGATACTTGGTTTACACGGATAAGATAAATTGGCGTCTGTATACCCAAAAAATATCCAAAATCGATGCACTCCATTTTGTGTAAATATTTGAAAGGAATAGCCAGAGGAAAGAAGAAATATGCTCAATTTAATGAATAAATACTATGTACTTACATCAATATATTTTGATAACATCACACACAAAAATAAAATAGGTAAACTAAACTTTAAGTCTCATAGTGATAAAAAGTTAATGTTGAGAATGTTCGAAAAGTTCGCCATTGCTCACAATACACGTTTGTATTCGTGTGAGTAATTCTGCATGCACATTTCTCAGCATGGAAGGTGTTACACTATTGAAAGCATCTGTAATACGATGACGTAGATCCAGCAGACTTGTATGTGGAGTTGCATAAACCTGATCTTTTATGTAACCCCACAGAAAGAAATCCATCGGAGTCAGGTCCGGCGATCGTGGAGGCCATTCAATACTACCACCATACCCAATAATTTGTTGTCCAAAGCAATCTTTTAGAAAGCTTCGCCCTCCAGCTGGCTGGTGTGCAGGAGCACCGTCATGTTGGAACCACATGTCCCGTAATGCGGACAGGGGAATATCATCCAAAATGTCGGGTATGATATCCTGTAATAGTTGGAGGTACCTCTGTCCGTTTAATGTGCCTTCGTAGAACACAGGTCCCAGTAAGCGATCCTTCCAGATACCGCCCCACACATTAATGGACCAGCGCACTTGGTGTTTTGTGGATAGTCCCCACGAGCGATTTTCCAGCGCCCAGTAGTGGGTATTATGTCGGTTTAGTACTCCGGTACGCTGAAACAGTGCCTCGTCCGACCAAACAATGTTGGACAAAAAATCTGATTTATCTTCAACATTATTTAATGCCCAGTTGCACCAATCAAATCGACGCTCATTATCCCGTGGCAACAGTTCTTGCTGCAGAGTGACATGATAGGGATGTGCATGTTGACTATGCAGTATTTGCCATACTCGGGCCCGTGTTAAGCCACAATTATGCTGATTTCTCTTGTACTGCTGTGTGGATGGGCTAGTGCATATGCCAAAATACTCTCTGGCGGTATACGCATACCTGAACTCACTGGTTTGCCAGAACGCGGACGACTTTTAGTGCTTCCTGTCTCCATGAGCCGTCGCACTACATTTGCGATGGTAACTGCACTTGGATGTGGCCCACCTGGAAAACGAACGGCATACTTCCGTGCAGCATGCGTTGCATTTCGTTGACATTCGCGATAAATAAACACCATCTCGCAATATTGAAAGTTAGTGAAGCTTGACATTCTCACACAGCTCCAAAATTCTAAATCCAAACGTTTATTTTTAAGAAATGTATCTTTTGTAGGATCTCATTCATTTAGGATCATTCAAAATTCCATTTGTTTTGTCACTTTCAAAAAAGAACACATATTTTCTACCCGTTGCTAGGCAACGATTGAAATTGCCACAACACAGAAAATAAAATTTTTAAAATGATAGTGCTTTCACATTAGGAATAAAATTATCGTCTGCCATCAATAATTTTATGCTATGAGATTATGTTGTTTGTATCAGGCGAGCGCCAACACCTTTTAAACTAAAATTTTAAATGCATTGGAAATTAAAGTTTTCAGACATTACAGTACAGTACAAAGTCAGAAACTGCATTTTCGCACTGCTACATTTCCGAAGTGTGAATATACAGAGTAGAACAGTCGCGCATAGATTACGGACATTTTTGGGTATACAGGCGCCAATTTATCTTATCCGTGTAAACCAAATATCGTTTCGTACTAATTAATTGATGCTCTAAAACTTTCTAATTGGAAATTTTGGTCTATCTCTTTTCGTTTTCGATTTGCAATGGCTAACTTCCAAATTTCGCCACTAGGGGCGCTGCTGTCGTTTGCATTAGGTTGGGCATAGTCACTTTACTGTACCGTTACCTCACTTGCGTGGCTGTAGCACTCTCCGTTCGCAAGTATTTTCAGGTTAAAGGGACTTTCCTATGCACCCTGTATATTAAAAAAAACTTTCTAAACTCAAAAATCTCGGTAACTTTTATAACAATATCATTAAGTGCTCTATCTACGTGCTGAATATTCATTAAAGTGCATTCGTCGACTAGAACTTGCTTATTTCTTTACAAATTATTTTCTACACGCAAAAATGCCGACAACTTTCATAATAGTATCATTACGGGCTCTATCATTAGCTTATTTTGAAATCTCTATGATGGTACATCATATATAATGGCCATAATCTTTGTATATTTGGTCATTATGAATATAATTTTCGTAAATATCTCCAAAACGAAGTCACAGAAAGACCAAAAAGAGAAGTGCACAATTAGGTGTTACAACAAACATATATACCAATTTGCAACGTTCTACGTCCAACCGTTTTTGAGTTATGCGAGATACATACACACATACTTACACACACATACAGACGTCATGAAAAATCGTGCAAAGTCGCTGATACCTCTAAAATGAGAGTTCGTACTAAGACGAAACTTACAGGTGTACAACTAGACATCATGAAAGTTACACTTATAAATTTAGAACATTCTACGATGATTCGTTTTTGAGCTATGCGAGATATAAAATCATTTCGCAAATCTGGATTACAATACTTAAACTGTAAAAATGAAGTAAAAACGTAAAAAAATTCTATCACGTCACTTTTTTTTTTGCACAAAACTCTTATTACTTTTTAGTACCCACCATAGAAAAAAGCATTATTTTTGACCAAGTTTTCAAATTTGAAACTTTGATATACTTATTCGTTTTCATTTGCACTGAATCCAAAAATCAGGCATTTAGCGGTTAATCTACGTATCTGTCTGTTGTCAGCATATCTTAAGAAAAAATGTTAGTAAGAAGTCCAAACTCGGTTTTTAAATTTGTATTATACAGAGATATGGAACTTGTAACTTCTTGTTAAAATCAAGCTAACAATACGTTATGTTGGAATCCAAGAGAATTGAAGTAGATTATGTCTTTATGGGTGAAATTTCTGGTATGTACAGTTTAATATCTTTAGACTGTACTAAACAAAACGAAATAAACACAAAGCATTTTCGTATATGAAAATAATTCACCATTCATTTACAGAGACATACAAGGAATTAGGATTATTAAGGCTTACTTGATAACTGCTAGAAGTGCAATTCAAGTTGTGTTATATGTTTTTCATACTGTGCTAAATTTAATTATTCTGTGTGGTTTGTTTATATAATTTATATCGACAATATAATGGGCTACACAAAATTAAGCGAAAACATTCTTTTCTACTGAATATAGTTGATGGAGCTGCTTTATTGAATTTTACCATATTTTGGAAAACGGGTCTCAGGAAAGATAGTTGCTTTCTCATACTCATACGGGTAGAGAGATTATTGTTTGAAGTCCAAATTTCAACACTGATTTTGTGCTGTAATTTCGATTTTTGAGGCCACCTAAATACGAAAAACAAGATTTTAGTATATTCGACATGCGTGTATGTCTTTTTTTTTTTTTTTTTTTTTTTTTTTTTTTTTCCAGCATAACTTAAAAATGAATAATTGCAGGAAATTTATGTTTGATATTCTGAACCTCAAATTAGAGTGCAACTTCAAAATTTTGCTGAAAATTGGTGAGTTTCAAAGTGTGGTGTGGAAAGTTTTATAATTTGCAGTAAGTGTTTGTGTTAAGTTTGTGTAAGTCTGAATAATTTGAAACAAAATTCTAAATTAAAAAGTAGCAGTATTTGTGATATCGAAAAGATTTACTTCACTTCTGCCTCTGCTATCGTTCGATAAGGACTGTTTTTTGCTTGCTTCTCTCCCCGTCTCCCCGTGTCCATTCCGTTCCAGTAATGTACATTCATACATTCATCCTTCCATATATTCTGCATAAAACTTTAATCTTGATTTTTCGGGTGAATATTTGTGCTGTGAGTTTGTTCAGAATTTATGTGTTATTGAAATTGCAAGAAATACGATGATTTTGGACTCCAATAAATAATTGCATTAAAGATTTCGCACTCCTGTGTTATTTGCGACATGACGCTTTTTCTGTTTATCTTCACGGCTGTTACAAAAGAGGAATTCACACTACCTACCAAATAAACATTACAGTATTATTATTATTTTATAAATGTAGATACCACATTTTCAAACGGGATCTAAAAGGGCGGACGGCGGTAAGCGACCTCACACAGAAATGTATGTCAAATATAAATGCTTTCAAAAAAATTACCCTTAGTTACTTTTTAACTTATTTTTTAATCACTATTCTTTTCCTTGCCCGCCCGTCCCTCATTCGTCAAACAAAAATTAAAACTTCAACTGATTCAAAATTGGCAATCTCTGTGGGATGTCTCAGAAAAAGGTAGACACACGCACAACCTGATCCCCATAGCCACAACCAATGACTGGAAACTTACCCCTCCTATAACAGCCTTCCTGACGGGCCATGGCCCATTCCCAAGCTATCTCCACAGGTTTCATCGCCGACTCTCACCCTTGTGCCCCTGTGGCGAGGAAGGAAAAGCATTGCATTATTACTTGAACTGTGTCCTCACGTCTGCCCACCATATCAGAAATCCCTCCCCCAGACCAGTAAACTGGCTGGACAACATTTTAACTAGACCAAATCTAATTAACAAACTCAATAAGATTTTCTCCCTATTAATGGTTATATCGAATGCCACTGATTAATGTTGTTTTCAATAACACTGCCTACTGGCTCAGACAAGAACCTAGACCGCGTCAAGAGCAACGTATACAAGAGTATCATGCACATGCTCTGCTGTAGAAATGGATTTAACGATCAGTAACCTGCTGCCCCTTGTCGCGAGAAGCGCACGCCCGGCAACAGGTGATTGCACCACAGAACTTATCTTAATATGTTTCAGCTGTTTACCTCATGAACTCTAAATGAACTTTATCGACCAGAATCAATTCAAACTAAGGACTTTTCTCTGAATTATTATTTTAATCTCTCTCGCCCTTTGTCGGTCTTGGGATACAAGCCTGGCGAAACTTCGTATTTTTTTTTTTTTTTTTTCAATAAATTTCGGAGTAGTCCCCTTTGTCTCGACATTGAATCGCTCGACATCGCTCTAATAGCGATGAGCGGGGGCTGCTCCCTGTTAAATCACTATTCTTTCTTCATAGTGTTTAAATTCAAGGTAAGAGAAAATTGTGGGATTGACACACCGAATTATTTCTAGTTTAATTTTGCGTGGAAACATGTAACCTGGTATCCTATTGTTAATTATATAAAAAGCATGTTCAATAATTATTTCTTACTTTAAAACAGTATTTATGAGAGTGATTATAAAAAAAAGTAGTTCAAAATAAAAAATTGGACGGTGTGGCCACCACCTGATTTTCTTCTATATTTTCCTATAGATTTTCACCCTGTAAAAATAATTTATTGAAATTACTAAGGGGCTCTGCCCCCTGCTCACTCCGCTCACCAACCGCCGAGGGAGGCTTCGCCTCCCCCCTGACTCACTTTACTTATTAACACATGCAGAGCTCTGCCCACCTATTCGCTGTTTTCTTTCCCTGAAAATGAATATTAATATTGCATATTACAAGACAAAAGCAAAAATTATTATGGAATTCCTCATACTCAATGTGAAATTGAAATATATAATATTTATATATTTTTTTAATAGAAAGAAATTCATAATATCCAGACCATTTGCATTACAGCTTTAGTATATGGCCCTTTTTATTTATTTTTTTACAACCTTAGATCCGGACCGCGGTACCCCTTCGTAATTGGAAGATTGCGGGTTTGGTTCTCGAGCCGGCCAAAGACCGCCGTGTACACTAATGGTGGCTGGTGCACGTAAAATATGTCGTGGCCGCAATATCGTCCATGTTCCCATCAAAATTATACCTTTGGGGGGCCACTGAAGCGGGGGACTATCCCCTTCTTGTAGGACCAAAATTGTGGTGGCATGTCTCCGGAACATTCGTACGGGTGCGTCCCAGACCGTCGACAATTATCCATAGCGCAGTAATGGTGCGACGTCAAACACAACCTACCTAATTATCTACCTACCTACAACCATGGATGATATTTAAATTTTCCCGTGTAAGAAAATTAATTTTCTAAAAGTAGAGAAAAAAAGTTGATATTTATTTTCTTTCTTTTTTACATCCATGGTTTCAGACCGCGGTACCCTAGTCTGTAAAGCGCCAAGCACGTAATTGGAAGATTGCCGATTCGATACTTGAGCCGGCCAAAGACCGTCGTGTACACTAATCGTGTGTGGTGCACATAAAATCTGTCGTGACCGCAAAGTCCTCCATGTTCCCACCCACACTATACCTCTGGGTATCACTTTAAGCGAAGGGGGGGGGTCCCTTCCGGGACGGATAAAAATTGTGATGGCATGTGACCGGAACATCTCTAGGGGTGTGTCCCAGACCGTCGCCAATTACCCATAGCGCAGTACTGGTGCGACGTTAAATCGAACCTACCTACCTACCTACGTACAACCATACATCATATTTTAATTTTCTCGTTTAAAATGACTTCGTGACAGAAGACAATGTCACTGGGAGAAACTTTCTTCAAAATGGCAAATAGAGTACCTTCATAAACTTGTCGTTTTTAGTTAATAACTTCTTTAATTAAAATGATAGAAATTTCTAACCAGTTGAAATGTCTTCCTTGGAGTATTCGGAACACATTGATACCTCTCATGACGCGAAGGACCCTACCCTCCGCTAGAAGATGCTGTCGCAGACAAAATAATTTGACGCCAGTGACTGTAACTTTTTTTTTAATATATAGAGATTATTTATTAAAATTATCTTCCACGATGAATGCAGACAATTTCAATTCTAGAGAAGTAGTATAACGCTAAATATCCAAAGAAAGTCAATTTTATAGTCAATAACATATTAAAAAAATGTGAAAACGTTAAAAAAAAATAAGTTTTTTTTTTTTCGTTAAAAAGGAAAAAATCGATACCTTTATTTTAAATTACCGCAGATCGATGGTTCAGCCATTCTATCTAAAAGTATTGATGAGCTCTTTTGAAAGACACCCAAGAGAAAGATGCTCCTACATATACAATTTTTTTCCCAGTTGAACATAAATATTATAAATAATTCTTTTTAATTTCATAATGATTCTTAAAAAGTTATTCTCTTTATGTACATTTATACGACATTTTGTTCTATACCTCCACGTTTTAAAATTTAGAAAAAGCGCGATGGCAACGCCACTTTTTGTATGATTTTCATCAAAAGTTGTTGGGCACTAATTTATACCAAGGTGCAACTACACATCAAATTTTATGAAATTCTGTACAATAGTTCCTGAGATATAGTTGCCCCAAAATTTTGTCGCACACACAAAGACAGACAGACAGTAAGACAGACAGACATTTTTTTAAAATGGTCAAATTAGACCTTTTAAAAAAACTAACTCGTAAAAAAAAACTAAATCGTAACTTAGACCTTTCAAAACGTGTAAATCCATCGAAACCCCGAGGGCGAAAAGTTTTACGAATCCAATACTTTCCTCTATTGAATATGGAAGAAAATAATTCAGGTAAATGGGAGGGGGGGGGGGAATTGAAGGGGAAAATCAAAAAGAAGAAAAGGTTTCACAGTAAAAAGTGCGAGCTCAGAATGTTAAATATGCAATGAAAGAATATTTTTTAAATTATGATGAACAATATGCTTAGTTCAGTGTAATAAAATTAGCTACTTTTTATCGTAAACCTCTATTATTACTTCCTTATACAAAGTATAAGGAAGTATAGTAATCCCGATTTGCGAAATGGATTTTGTATTTCACATTGCTCGAAAACGAATGATCGCTGAATGTTGCCAATTTATACGTGTGACAGTCATGATGTCTAGTTGCACACAGCTCGTTTTAGAGATATAAGCGACTTTACACGATTTTTCGTGACGTCTGTATGTATGTGTGTCTGTGTGTGTGTGGGCGTGGGTGTATGTCGCATAACTCAAAAACGGTTGGACGTAGAAAGTTGCGAATTGGTACATAGGTTTGTTACAACACCTAGTTGTGCACCTCCCTTTTTGGACTTTATATGATTTTCCGTTTTGGAGATACTTAGGAAAATTAGGTTCATAATGGGCAAAATGTATTAAAAAACGGTAATTGCTCAAAAACGGTTTGGACAAATCTTGCAATTTAACTGACTTCTCGACTAGCTAGACATTTGAAACTTTCAGAAAAGTTCAGAACACGTTGACATGAGTCCCCCCGAAGGCACAACTTTGACATGAGTCCCCCCCCAAGGCACAACTTTGACATGAGTCCCCCCCGAAGGCACAACTTTGACATGAATCCCCTCCCCAAGGCACGACTTTGGCATGAGTCCCCCCCAAGGTACAACTTTGACATGAGTCCCCCCAAGGCACAACTTTGACATGAGTCCCCCCCAAGGCAGAACTTTGACATGAGTCCCCTCCCCAAGGTACAACTTTGACATGAGTCCCCACCAAGGCACATGAGTCCCCCAAGGCACAACTTTGACATGAGTCACCCCCAAGGTACAACTTTGACATGAGCCCCCTCAAGGCCCAACTTTGACATGAGTCCCCCCCAGGCCCAACTTTGACATGAGTCCCCCCAAGGCCCAACTTTGACATGAGTCCCCCCAAGGCACAATTTTGACATTAGTCCCCTCAAGGCACAATAGATTTTTTTTACGTATGCATGCATTTTTACTTCCTTATACAAAGTATAGGTCATTCATAAATTATTTCTATTATGAGTTTAGCAATTAGCCAACTCACAAGTGTGATTTCAGTGCCATCATCTTTTTTTTATTATTATTAATTTTTAAATTGGTAAAGCAAATACTAAATTGAATCTAAACTTTTAAAATGAGAAATGTTTATGAACTTGTACTAAGTTGAATCAGTTCTAAAAATTGTTACCTGTATGTGAATTTATTTCTAATTTTATCCCATCACTCAGAGCATGTTTAATTAATGATCTCATAATATTAAGTAATAACTATTGACAGCAGATTGAATGCTTTACTTAAGTAGATTTTTTTTTTTTTTAAGTCCGAAGGTCGGGGTGACGTTGGCGACGATCTGGGATCTCAATGGATCCAGACTCCCCACATTTTTCTAAACCTTTTTTTTTTTTTTTCGGGGGGGGGGGGGGTAATTTGGCGACGATCCCTAAATTGGAATTGTTTTTTTTTTTTTTTCTCCATCAGTATGGCAACAAATAAATTAAATTCAACAGTAAAAACACAGCCCCATTGCCTCTGTCTCCTTATTTCCCTTCCTCAACAGCAGCACTAGCAAAAATAATCCTCTCCAGAAAAGCAGTCTCAGGACTCAAATTGGGCCCAGCCAAATTGGCGAAGTAAGCAGACAAGTTAAGAGCATGTTTATCAGAATGGCCCTAAGGCATGTTACCTATTTTCTTTCCACAGGTATCATTATATTCCGAAGTATACTACTCCGTCAAACCCGAAAACTTACCCGCTGCCATTTCCCGTCCGCATAATTTTAACTCACATGACTCACCTTAACTACTTATTTACCTACCAATTTACGTATACAATTTTTATTCTTTTATTTCTTTCTATTTTTTTTTTTTTTTTTTTTTCATTCTTTTTCTCTTTTTTTTAAATTTTCTGAATACTTGAGTTTTGGCGGGTGTCCCCTGGGGGGTCCCATAGGGCTTTCCATACTTAGACTGGATGAATACAAGGAGTAAACATCAAAGTGTGTCGCCACCAAGGCTGACACTAGACGAGCTGAAAGGGAACCTTATTAACCTGTCAAGGAAGAAGTCAGTGAGTAACACCTCATTGAAAAGCAAAGGAGGAAAGATCACAGATTTCATGAACAAACCAAAAATCACAGACATCCTAACAAAGAAACAAATGCCAGTAGACGAAGAAAACTGCATGGAAAATCAGGTGGAAAACAAAGGAAAACACAAGTCATCGAAAGTAAAGAATGCAGTTAATGAAATTGAACGAGCAAGCGAGGAAAGTAACACAGATGATCACATAGGAAAAAAGAAAGAGGAAGCTAAAAGTGCTCGGGAAAATGTGAATGAGAACCTTGCAAAGAAGAAAAACAAGAAGAAAGAATATGCAAAAGATTTTCCTAGCACTTCTTGGGCTTCAGCTGTGGAAACTGAGTTACAGGATGTAGACACTAGTGATTACGAAGAAAATAATGATCAGATCCAAGGGGGAAGAAAATTGAGCAGTAGAGCTCAGACACTAGCGGAATCCAAGGAGCTCCTTCAAGATAAAGAAATCGTACACATTAACTCACAGATTGAAAGGTTGAAAGAAGAGCAATCGACGAAGGGATTCTCCACAGCAACTAGGAAGGCTCTGCTGGCAAAGCAATACGTCCAGAAGCTCACAGAGAAGAGCACAAAAATCCCAAAACCATTAATGCTAGCAATCTCTGATGCACTCCAGAGCCTAGAAGAATCGCTCCTGGAGCTAGAAGGAAGAATACAACATTCAGAAGCAAAAGCACAGACGCTGGAAGCAATCATCAAAGGGAACGGTATGAACATTCAAGAACCAAACAACCAAAGATCTACCACAACAAACAAGACTGCACCGATTAATTATGCAGCGGCAATCCAGGAAGCAACAGCCTCAATAATAGTCAAGGCTACAGATAATAGGAATGCGATGGAGGTTGCCAAACAAGTAGAACAAGTTAACATCACAGAAGAAAAGATCAAGGACGTCCAGAGGGTACGGAATGGGATAAAAATAGTATGCCATAGTGCAAGAGAGGCTGAAGAAATAAAATCCGATCTAAGAGCATCAACTGAAATTACAAGCAACGCCAGCATAGAAACAGCAGGGCTAAGAAAAAAGAAGCTCGTCATTAAGGATATACCGGAAAGGGTAGAACCAAGTACAGCAAAATATAAGATACTGCAGATGCTCAACCTAAAAACAGACGGAACGGACGACTTGGCAGTGCAGCTTATCGACCAATTACACAAGAAGGACCTGAAGCTCCAGAATCTAACAGTCCAGCTTCCAATTCCACTGGCAGAGGCTCTCCTAGAAAAAAAAACAATATGCTTAGGATTAAAGCATTGCCAAATTAAATCCAAAGTAATAGTCACCAGGTGTTACAACTGCCAGGGCTATGACCACACGACGCAATCGTGCCGGTGGGATACCCGCTGTGCGCGGTGCGCCGGGAGGCATAGAACGGCAGATTGTTCATCTGACAGGACTGGCTGCTTCCCTTGCTCACTTTATAATAATGAGAACGCGTACAGAAACAAACCAAAGCTAGCCACAGACCACACGGCATATTCTGGTCATTGCTACGTATACAGACAAATACTGGCAATCCGGAAAGCGGAAGTAGAAGATGGCAAGACGGAGCTAACACCTGCTTATGATGTCATCACAGGGAACACATCGATTTCCTACTCAACAGAAGGCGGAAGACCGCTGATTAACTATGACCAGCTAAAGAAGGAAGAAGATGGATATCAGCTGGTAACAAGCAGACGAAATTTCACAAGAAGAAACCAGCCAGTAAGAATAAATCAAGGCCGACCAAGGCAAAACTATGAAAGAAGAAATTATGGACGGTGAAAATGTAATACACAAACACAACACACAGCCACAACAGAACAGTAACAACACAAAGGGACCATGCGCTATCAATATAATTCAAATAAACCTTCATTCTAGCAAAGACGCTACAAGAGACTTATTTGGCTACCTCGCACAGCAAAAAATCAACATAGCTTTAATTCAGGACTTTCACGAAAATAAACACACTGGGAAAATCTCGGGCCTGGGATCGGGCTGGCAGGCATTCAAGACGCCAAATAACAGGGCGGCTATCATAACTAAGCTAGGAACAAATCCACTTGAGATTGTCAATCTAGAACACACAGTAGCAATATTAATCGAGAACACAAAGGAAAAAATCACTATAATAAACACTTATGCCCCCCCGAGCTCAAAATTTCAATCGGTTCTCCAAGAAATAGATCATATTTTACAAAGAACTCAGGGAAATATCCTTCTGGCTGGGGATTTTAACGCTCACTCCACCCAGTGGGGGTACGATGAGGTGGACACTAGGGGCAGACAGCTCACAGACTTCCTGGCCCAACACTCTCTACTGGTTAGAAACGAACCAGGAGCACCACCTACGTTCCAAACGATCAGGAGCAGGGGTTGGCCAGATCTAACGATCACAACGGCCAGCCTCCTGAACAACATTAAGGGCTGGGAAGTAAGTGACGATCACTCAGGAAGTGATCACAAATTCATTAAGTATACGCTTGACTACAGCAATCACAGTTATCACAGATATAGACTAGGGACAAAACATGGCAAACACTCGAAATTTGAGAAAAATGTTAGAAAACTCAGCAAACGCTTTGTCGGTCCAATAACATCAGCACAGGATAGGGGTACACTAGACACAATTACGGCAGAACTACTCAGTGAACTTAAAACACAGGCCTTCGCCTGTTACAAATTACGAAAAACTCCGGATCAAAAAGAACCCACTTGGTGGACCGACAAAATCAAAATTGCTAGGAATAAAGTAAGAGCTTTCCGCCGTAGGTATCAATCCCAGTCAGACCCTGACTTGAAACAACAACAACATATACTGTACAAAAGAGAACGAGCCATATATAAGAAATTGATAAATAAGGAAAGATCTAAGGCATGGATAGCTTTCTGTGAAAGCGCCAAAGATACCTACGGCCCCCAATATAAGATTGCCTCAGGCAAAATGTCAACCCCTGCGAAGCTCTGTAATGTTCTGGATGATAATGACCTTGTAACTGTAGACAGCACCTTAAATAGATTCCTGGACTCACTTTATCTAACCGACGCTAGCATACCACACAAACTAAATCCGTCACCTCCCCGCTTTGCAGAAAATAGCCCTAAAAATGTAACATCACAAGAACTAAACAGGATAATTAAAAATATCAAACAGAATAAAGCTCCTGGCCACGACTACATCGATTACAATCTAATAAAAAGAATAAACCATACTAGCCAAAACCTACTCCTGGCCCTATTTAATAAATGTCTACAGCTAAAACACTTTCCGAAGCCATTCAAAAAGGGTATAGTGGTTCTGTTCCACAAGGAAGGCAAGGATCCAAAAGACCCAAAAAATTATAGGCCAATCTGCCTTCTTCCAGCTATCAGCAAAATTTTAGAAAGAATAATACACGGCAGGATGAATCACTACTTTACAATCTCTAGATATTGGAACCCTAATCAATTCGGATTCAAGCAAGGCACCTCAACAGAAAACGCGCTAAAAAAATTATTAGACAATATTCAGCAAGACAAACTAGACAAAAAACAGACACTTTTAATATCAATAGACATAAAAGGTGCCTTTGACAATATCAGGTGGCCAACACTCCTAGGAAACCTCCAACTCTCCGGCTGTCCGACATACCTAGTCAACTGGATAGTTAGCTTTCTGGAGGACAGGTATGTCAAGCTGGAGGAAAATGGAATAAGCAAGATCAAACAAATCTTTGGTGGCTGTCCCCAGGGGAGCTGCCTAGGCCCGCTCCTTTGGCTACTAATAGCGGAGACAGCACTTAATCGTAGCTGGGGGAACAATGTTAGGATCCAAGCCTTTGCAGACGATTTCATATTAACTATAAGCGCGAAAGACCCAAATACTTTTATTAACACGGCAAACACAGCATTAGTCGAATTTGGCAATTGGGCAAACAGAAACAACCTAACAATTAATTGGAGCAAAACTGAACTACTGTACCTTAACAGACCTCACACAGGAAACCTCCCAACTGAAAATTCATATAAACTTGAAGGAATACGCTACAATGGTATTGAATTAGAGACTAAAGAAACCATGAAGTACTTGGGAGTGGTCCTTCACAAAAATCTTAAATGGCAGCCCCATGTAGAACATCAGGTGAAAAAGATTTATAAATCCTTCAGCTTGTTTGGGCGCATGGTCTCAAGGGGATGGGGGATAAAACCTAACTTGATTAAAACATGGTACAAGACCGTGGTGGAAAAGACACTGACCTATGCAGCCCCAATCTGGGGCAATAAAATAACACAGCAAAGTAAAGACAAATTACTTAGCTGCCAGAGACACTTCGCACTGGCCATTGTGAGGGCTTATAGAACAGCCCCGACCTCGGCACTTCTGGTTCTCTCTGGCCTGATTCCAGTACACCTGCAACTAAAATATGAAGCTGCGTATGGTACAATTACAAGACTACACAGGAATTACCAGCTTCAGGAACACGTATTCAACCACACAGACTTTACAAAAAAGCAAAACATTTGGTGGAAACACCCTGCTGACACCCCAGAGCCATTTATAGGGTCTTCTGCTGACGACACACATATCTACACGGACGGGTCGAAGCTGGAATCAGGGGCTACAGGATCGGCCTTTGTAGCGTTCAAAAACTCCCAAAAAATTCATGAATGGTCAGTGCCTCTAAGAAAGTGTAACAGTGTCTTCCAAGCCGAACTACTGTCAATCCTCAAGGCAGCAGAATGGGGCAATACAATGGGTATCACATACAGTATCCACTCGGACTGCATGTCGGCCATCCAAGCAATATCCAAACCATTTTCCACCGATAAATTGATCCATAAAATCCACAATGAAATAGTTCGATCTCATAACAGCTTCAAAATTGAATGGGTTAAGGCCCACGTAGGCATACTAGGGAATGAAGAGGCTGATAAATTAGCAAAACTGGCAGCCGATAATGTAAACAATAAAGAACAATACTACTTAGAAAAACCAATTTCATACTTAAAGAAAAATCTCAAAAAGCTTACTATGGATCAATGGCAGTTCGAGTGGGACTACGGGGACACGGGCAGGCTAACTCACAGATACTACCCAAAAGTAAACACAAAGACTCTAGTTAGCTGCAAGCTTCTATCACAAATATACACGGGCCATGGGGCATTTCCGGCCTATCTTCATCGGTTTAAGAGGAAGAAGAGCCCGGATTGTGCCTGTGGCGAGCTAGGAACATCCTTACACTACTTACTAGCCTGTCCGCTAACGGAAAACCTCCATCTGGCCAAAATCACACAGGACAATGAACAACTCTGGTATAAACAACTAGCCAACAATAAACACGTACAGAACAAGGCAAAACACATAGTCAGTTGGATCACAAACAACATAGACGACATTTCACAGTGATCAAAAGCCAACATCTCGAGCAGCAGGAACCAGCCACGTACTGTCAAAACCCGAAGAAGAGGACCTGGCGGATTTTTATTTACTAGATCAGGGGACTTTTTGTTTATTTTTGGTCATGATCGTGGTCCATGAAGTTAAAGCGGCGGGTACCTATACAGTCTGAGCCCCGGTAAAAATAAAAATGTAAAAATCAGAAAATCTAGAAATAAAAAGTAAAAAAAAAAAAAAAATAATAATAATAATAATAAAATAAAAAGTAAAAAAAAAAAATAATAATAATAATAAAATAAAAAGTAAAAAAAAAAAAATAATTAAAAAAAAAATAATTAAAAAATTAAAAAATAATTAAAAAAAAAAAATAATGTAAACGGTTCTTGGCTTATAAGTCCGTAAGTCCGCGCCACGCCCATGACTGTGCATGAATGTTTATTTTGTTTTAATTTTATTTCTTTTATTACTTCCATTAGTGTATGAATGGCGTGGTCAAAAAGCAACCATGTTGTTTGGTACTCACCAAGTTTTGACCCGCACTAATTTTAATTTAAGTACTTACCTACTTTAATTAATTTATTTATTTATTTATTCTATATTTTTATTATTTATTTTTATTTTTATTTTTTTATTCTATTCTACTTTTTATTATTTTTATTTACTTTATTTTTATTTTATTTTTATTATTATTTTTATTTAATTCTTTTTTTTTTTTTACGAGGGTGTGGCGGTGTCTGGTCCTCGTTAATCTGTGCTGCACCGTCAAGTGCTCGATGGGGTCGTTTAGCAGTCGTCGGGCTACCAACGCGGGGAACCATCCCCCCGTGGTGGATCAAAATTGCGATGGTCCCTCTTTCTCTTCTCCATTCGGCCACCCTGCGCATAGCAATTTCCCTCCCAGTTAGGATTATTTAGGCCATGCCACTTCAAAAACTTCAAAATTTTCGCTATGCGCCCAAAACTATCTTCCATCCCCCAGTGGCTTCACGTATTTTTTTTTTTTTTTTCTCTTTTTATAATCTCATTGTTCCTCTTTCGTCTTTCTCAAATCATAAGTGTCGTCCCCTTCCCCTTTTCAAATGACCTCCTCCTTCGGCCTTAATTTTTGTGTGCACAACTAACTTTAGCGGCTCCCCCAGCGGTTTTTTTTTTTTTTTCCTCTTCCTCCCTGCCTAAATTCAAAAATGTTTAATTTTGTATAATTCCGGTTATTTCGACTCTCAGCTAGTTAGTGCAATTATACCCAATTCCTTAACATCTGGAGCGTGCTGCAATTCCTGAGCTTTGGCGTCTAGTTACATTGCTGCCCAGCATCTTCCACGCGGTATCTGGCGATTTATTCGCTCCGGCGGACGGCATCCAACCCGTTAAGCTTGGCCGAGCCCAGGCAGGCAGGGGCCGTCCAAAGGTCTCAAAGGAAGTATAGTAATCTCGATTTGCGAAGTGGATTTTGTATTTCACATTGCTCGAAAACGAATGATCGCTGAATGTTGCCAATTTAAACGTGTGACAGTCATGATGTCTAGTTGCACACCTGCAAGTTTCGTCTTAACACGATCTCTCGTTTTAGAGATATAAGCGATTTTACACGATTTTTCGTGACGTCTGTATGTATGTGTGTCTGTGTGTGGGTGTATGTCGCATAACTCAAAAACGGTTGGACGTAGAAAGTTGCGAATTGGTACATAGGTTTGTTATAACACCTAGTTGTGCACCTCCCTTTTTGGACTTTATATGATTTTCCGTTTTGGAGATATTTAGGAAAATTCAAAATGTATCAAAAAACGGTAATTGCTCAAAAACGGTTTGGACAAATCTTGCAATTTAACTGACTTCTCGACTAGCTAGACATTTGAAACTTTCAGAAAAGTTCAGAACACGTTGACATGAGTCCCCCCCCCAAAGCACAACTTTGACATGTGTCCCCCCCAAGGCACAACTTTGACATGAGTCCCCTCCCCAAGGCACGACTTTGACATGAGTCCCCCCCAAGGTACAACTTTGACATGAGTCCCCCCAAGGCACAATTTTGACATGAGTCCCCCCCAATGCACAACTTTGACATGAGTCACCCCCAAGGTACAACTTTGACATAAGTCCCCCCAAGGCCCAACTTTGACATGAGTCCCCCCAGGCCCAACTTTGACATGAGTCCCCCCCAAGGCACAACTTTGACATGAGTCCCCTCAAGGCACAATTTTTTTTTTTTTTTTTACGTATGCATTTTTTTTAAATATTTTTAGCCAACTGTTTCGGGTCCAGTGACAATGTTTTTTAACATTATGTATATTTCTAAAAGTGTATAAGGAAGTCATGTGGTGCCCACATAAGATTTTTTTTTATTACAAAATAAATCAAAATAGTTTCGTTCGTGGTGAAAAAAGAAATGGTGGACAATTTGGATTCAGCATTCTCAATATATATATATATATATATATATATATATATATATATATAAAAGTCATTCAGTTGATTATTTATTTATTTTATTTTTCATTTATACACAATTATGAATTGGTAAAATCACTTTTTCTTCCTTTTTTTTTATATACACAAGAAGGATTTTTTGATAGGGAATTGAAAAGGATTATTTCAATATGTGTATATATATATAATTAAACAACCAACAAGAATAAACGACTAGATACCCTGTTAAGAAATATTGTTCAAAACTACTACTTTCTATATAGTTTAAAGTAAACAGATGAACCTCGTTGTAGCCTTTTTACTTCCTTATACAAAGTATAAGGAAGTATAGTAATCCCGATTTGCGAAATGGATTTTGTATTTCACATTTTTCGAAAACGAATGATCGCTGAATGTTGCCAAATTATACGTGTGACAGTGATGATGTCTAGTTGCACACCTGCAAGTTTCGTCTTAACACGAGCTCTCGTTTTAGAGATATAAGCGACTTCACACGATTTTTCGTGACGTCTGTATGTATGTGTGTCTGTGTGTGTGTGTGTGTGTGTGTATGTCGCATAACTCAAAAACGGTTGGACGTAGAAAGTTGCGAATTGGTACATAGGTTTGTTATAACATCTAGTTGTGCACCTCCCTTTTTGGACTTTATATGATTTTCCGTTTTGGAGATATTTAGGAAAATTAGGTTCATAATGGGCAAAATGTATCAAAAAACGGTAATAGCTCAAAAACGGTTTGGACAAATCTTGCAATTTAACTGACTTCTCGACTAGCTAGACATTTGAAACTTTCAGAAAAGTTCAGAACACGTTGACATGAGTCCCCACCCCCAAGGCACAACTTTGACATGAGTCCCCCCTCAAGGCACAACTTTCACATGAGTCCACCCAAGGCACAACTTTGACATGAGTCCCCCCCAAGGCACAACTTTGACATGAGTCCCCTCCCCAAGGCACGACTTTGACATGAGTCCCCCCCAAGGTACAACTTTGACATGAGTCCCCCCAAGGCACAATTTTGACATGAGTCCCCCCCAATGCACAACTTTGACATGAGTCACCCCCAAGGTACAACTTTGACATAAGTCCCCCCAAGGCCCAACTTTGACATGAGTCCCCCCCAGGCCCAACTTTGACATGAGTCCCCCCCAAGGCACAACTTTGACATGAGTCCCCTCAAGGCACAATTTTTTTTTTTTTTTTTACGTATGCATTTTTTTTAAATATTTTTAGCCAACTGTTTCGGGTCCAGTGACAATGTTTTTTAACATTATGTATATTTCTAAAAGTGTATAAGGAAGTCATGTGGTGCCCACATAAGATTTTTTTTTATTACAAAATAAATCAAAATAGTTTCGTTCGTGGTGAAAAAAGAAATGGTGGACAATTTGGATTCAGCATTCTCAATATATATATATATATATATATATATATATATATAAAAGTCATTCAGTTGATTATTTATTTATTTTATTTTTCATTTATACACAATTATGAATTGGTAAAATCACTTTTTCTTCCTTTTTTTTTATATACACAAGAAGGATTTTTTGATAGGGAATTGAAAAGGATTATTTCAATATGTGTATATATATATAATTAAACAACCAACAAGAATAAACGACTAGATACCCTGTTAAGAAATATTGTTCAAAACTACTACTTTCTATATAGTTTAAAGTAAACAGATGAACCTCGTTGTAGCCTTTTTACTTCCTTATACAAAGTATAAGGAAGTATAGTAATCCCGATTTGCGAAATGGATTTTGTATTTCACATTTTTCGAAAACGAATGATCGCTGAATGTTGCCAAATTATACGTGTGACAGTGATGATGTCTAGTTGCACACCTGCAAGTTTCGTCTTAACACGAGCTCTCGTTTTAGAGATATAAGCGACTTCACACGATTTTTCGTGACGTCTGTATGTATGTGTGTCTGTGTGTGTGTGTGTGTGTGTGTGTGTATGTCGCATAACTCAAAAACGGTTGGACGTAGAAAGTTGCGAATTGGTACATAGGTTTGTTATAACATCTAGTTGTGCACCTCCCTTTTTGGACTTTATATGATTTTCCGTTTTGGAGATATTTAGGAAAATTAGGTTCATAATGGGCAAAATGTATCAAAAAACGGTAATAGCTCAAAAACGGTTTGGACAAATCTTGCAATTTAACTGACTTCTCGACTAGCTAGACATTTGAAACTTTCAGAAAAGTTCAGAACACGTTGACATGAGTCCCCACCCCCAAGGCACAACTTTGACATGAGTCCCCCCTCAAGGCACAACTTTCACATGAGTCCACCCAAGGCACAACTTTGACATGAGTCCCCCCCAAGGCACAACTTTGACATGAGTCCCCTCCCCAAGGCACGACTTTGACATGAGTCCTCCCCAAGGCACAACTTTGACATGAGTCCCCCCCCCCAAGGCACAACTTTGACATGAGTCCCCTCCCCAAGGTACAACTTTGACATGAGTCCACCCCAAGGCACATGAGTGCCCCCCAAGGCATAACTTTGACATGAGTCCCCCCCCAAGGTACAACTTTGACATGAGTCCCCCCAAGGCCCAACTTTAACATGAGTCCCACCCCAGGCCCAACTTTGACATGAGTCCCCCAAGGCCCACCTTTGACATGAGTCCCCCTCCAAAGTACAACTTTGACATGAGTCCCCCCAAGGCACAACTTTGACATGAGTCCCCCCCAAGGCACAACTTTGACATGAGTCCCCCCCAAGGCACAACTTTGACATGAGTCCCCTCCCCAAGGCACGACTTTGACATGAGTCCCCTCCCCAAGGTACAACTTTGACATGAGTCCACCCCAAGGCACATGAGTCCCCCCCCAAGGCACAACTTTGACATGAGTCCCCCCCAAGGTACAACTTTGACATGAGTCCCCCCAAGGCCCAACTTTAACATGAGTCCCACCCCAGGCCCAACTTTGACATGAGTCCCCCCAAGGCCCACCTTTGACATGAGTCCCCCCCAAGGTACAACTTTGACATGAGTCCCCCCAAGGCACAACTTTGACATGAGTCCCCCCGAAGGCACAAATTTGACATGAGTCCCCTCCCCAAGGTACAACTTTGACATGAGTCCACCCCAAGGCACATGAGTGCCCCCCAAGGCATAACTTTGACATGAGTCCCCCCCAAGGTACAACTTTGACATGAGTCCCCCCAAGGCCCAACTTTAACATGAGTCCCACCCCAGGCCCAACTTTGACATGAGTCCCCCCAAGGCCCACCTTTGACATGAGTCCCCCCCCAAAGAACAACTTTGACATGAGTCCCCCCAAGGCACAACTTTGACATGAGTCCCCCCAAGGCACAACTTTGACATGAGTCCCCCCCCAAGGCACAACTTTGACATGAGTCCCCTCCCCAAGGCACGACTTTGACATGAGTCCCCTCCCCAAGGTACAGCTTTGACATGTGTCCACCCCAAGGCACATGAGTCCCCCCAAGGCACAACTTTGACATGAGTCCCCCCCAAGGTACAACTTTGACATGAGTCCCCCCAAGGCCCAACTTTAACATGAGTCCCACCCCAGGCCCAACTTTGACATGAGTCCCCCCAAGGCCCACCTTTGACATGAGTCCCCCCCAAGGTACAACTTTGACATGAGTCCCCCCCAAGGCACAACTTTGACATGAGTCCCCCCCAAGGCACAACTTTGACATGAGTCCCCTCAAGGCACATTTTTTTTTTTTTTTTACGTATGCATGCATTTTTTTTTAAATATTTTTAGCCAGCTGTTTCGGGTCCAGTGACAATGTTTTTTAACATTATGTATATTTCTAAAAGTGTATAAGGAAGTCATGTGGTGCCCTCATCAGATTTTTTATATTATTATTAAATTCTTTTTACATTTTTCTACATAAAAGAAGGAAGTATTTGGATTCATGAACATTTTTTATTTTCGGTTTTTTAATGTTTTACTCGTTTTGAGATGTTCTCAACACCATTTGAGAGTTTTTAGAAAATGTCTGTCTATCTGGGTGCCTGCATGTTTTCAAAAATTTTATGAAGGATGCATTCCACTGACGAATGGATGAAATTTAACAAAACTTTATATTTGGAAAAACTTTGTCGAAATGTGATGCTGATTAGATTTTGAGATATTTAGCTCAACTGATAAGGATGTGATGTTGCAATTTCTACCCCCCGCCCTTCCCCAATTTAAGAAGACTACATCTCAGGAAGGCTGCATTTCATATTCTAAAATGTATGCGTGGACGTGCACAAAACTTGATTTGTGAGAAATCATTATAACAATTTTTGCCTATTCAATTTCAGTGCATATCGGTCAATATTTGGCGTTGTTGTGCTGCAGTTTGAGTCATGTGCTCATGAAAATCAATATCTTGACTCTATAGTATATAAATACATCAAATTTCGTACGTGTAATGAATAGTATGGAAAACTATAGTAATTTAATTTGTCAGCATATTGGAAAATAGGTGGCATCGGTATGCTACAAAGTTTACCTTTACGGGATGGCTATAACACAGTTTCTGTTATTATATATAAATACAGCAAACTTGGTATGTAAAACTAAGATTGTCAAAAATTATGCTGATTCATTTGTGTGAATATCAGATGACAAGTGTCGATTTTTCAGATGGCTATATTTCACATCTATTGGTTAAAATTGCAGAATGTAAATCTTCTATAGTGAGAAGCTCATTAAAATTTTCTGCACATTTACTGGAAGATGGTGCTGTTATATAGAATGTTATCGAAGATAGTTTTGTGATGTCCAAAGCATATAGCAGTTCCTTGTTGGAAATGTAATTCCTATTTCTGAATATATTTAACATTTAGTGAAAAATTATTTTTAAAGGAGTTTATACATATTCATTTGTATTTTAAAAATATGTTATATATAAATGTCATTGTTTCTAATTACTCATGTTTGAATTTCATCGAGAACCTAAAGATGCGTTAAATCTTTATACTCATGTGGTTCTCTGAAATCCATAAGAACATTTCGTTTAGTGAATTTAAGGGTATATTTGACTTAGAACCACTGAGGATTATCCCCTGAGGATCATATAAAAGTTTATATTTCCACTCAATATTTATAAATTGAACTGTGTCTGGTTTGTTCAATAAAATATATATTCAGGCAACAATTCTTTTGGTTCTGGAGGTTTACAGATTTGAAATCTTTAAATTACGTTTTCTGAGTTTGCTTCTTTTCATGAATTCATAGTCTTCAAAATTCCAAATCTTCTATATATATTTCAGAAAATTTTGGAGTAGAAGACTGATTTTTTATACCAACTATGAGAAAAATACCAGATCCGGGAATCGAATCCGGACCTTCCGCTTTAAGTGCAGAAGGCTCAGGAAGGCTCAAACCATCGAGCCACCCTGGCGGATTATCAGCTAGGCATTTCTCACACAACATTCGTTGGCAAAATCACCGAGTCTGCAAACACAGCTGTATTAAGTGACATTATCAATTATGGCACAACTCCAATAGACCATGAAATTTTCAATTTAATTTAGAAATTTATTCATCAAGCCTGAAAGTTGGAGTAGAAGGCTGATTTTTTAAAAAAAATCAGCCTTCTTTTCCAACTTTTTCTGAAACGAACTTTCAGGCTTGATGAATAAATTTCTAAATTAAAGCGGAAGGTCCGGGTTCGATTCCCGGCTCTGGTAATTTTCACATAGTTGGTATACAAATTCAGCCTTCTACTACAAAAGTTTCTGAAATGACCTTTCAGGCTTGATGAATAAATTTCTAAATTAAATTGAAAATTTCATGGTCTGTTGGTGTTTTGCCATGATTAATAATGTCACTTGATACAGTTGTGTTTGCAGACTCGGTGACTTTGCCAACGAACGCTGTGTGAGAAATGCCTAGCTGGTAATCAGCCAGGGTGGCTCGATGGTTTGAGTATCCGCACGTAAAGCGGAAGGCCCGGGTTCGATTCCCGGCTCTGGTATTTTTCACATAGTTGGTATAAAAAATCAGCCTTCTACTCTAAAATTTTCTGAAATGAACTTTCAGGCTTGATGAATAAATTTCTAAATTAAATCTTCTATATTTATTTGAGAAAAGGCTTCACAATTTTATTGCATATTTAAGAAAACCTATTTAAAGAATTAGAGATGGCTTTTGCAATGTCTATAAAAGAAAAAACATTAAAAATAAACACAAACACACATAAAAAAAAAGAGAGAGAGATTTATTTATTTTTTTAATTTTTGCATAGACATGCAGTTTTAAAGTTATTTATAAAAACTAATTAATAAATATCAAAATACATCCCTAATTATTCTAAGCAGGCTCCATCAAACATCCGGAAAAAAAAGTTAAGTATTTTCTTAAATATCTGTAGAAGTTTTAGAATTTTGAGGATCATGAATTCATGAAAAAATGCAAACTGAGAAAACGTCAATTTAAAGGTTTCAAAAGGTGCCAAGTCTCCTTAAACTATACATATTAAATTCTTTTTTTAAATTTCAAATATATTACTTGCAGATTTTATGCTAAAATAAAAAAAAAAAAAAAAAAAAAAAATCTCAAACAATTTTAAATTATCCGAAATTAAAATATTTAAGCAGTTAAGAAATTCAACTATATGTTATCAAAGAAAAGTATATATAAGACACCTTTCTCTTTTGAAAAGGGTTACCTTATCATTATATTTATTTTTAGGAGGTGATGACTGTACGGCTTCAGTTGGAAGGTTTTCTATATTTTTAGATGGTGCCTGAGCCCTTCTCTTCCGGCCCTTTACAACCTTTTTGTTTTGTTTTGTTTTTCACTATTTTTCGTGCATTTTTCAACCGGCGCCAGTTGATATTCTTTTTTTTTTTTTTTTTTTTTTTTTTTTTTTACACCTGTGATAGCGTATTTTTTTTTTATTATTATTTACTTCCTTTTTCCCCTTTTGACTTCGTTATGACACAATAAAAATTAAAAATTCACAAAATATATACTTCTTCAGTATGTAGAATTATAATTATTTATTAAAATATTTTTCAATTGATTCAATTAATATTTACTCTTTTTCGTAGCTTTTACACTACTCAAAATTGTCAGAATTTAAATGTTCTTTAATTCTATTACATCAGCATTTCCTCCCTGTTTATTTTTTATGTTTATATTTTTTCTTATAGTGCTTTCCAGAAAATGCTATTGCAATAAATGATATCGTGATGAGGAATAACGTCACAATTATAATTATATATTTAACATTGGAATGCAATTGTTCCAGAAATTTTCAGTTTTGAAGTCACGTTGGCGTACTTTTATTTGTATATGAAAATTTGACTTCGATGAACAAGACACGCGTCTTGAAACAGGATAGTTTATTCTTTGTTTAATATTTGTTCAGTTGTTAGTCGTGTTTCAATTCTTAACATAATTTCTGAAAAAGAACAAGAAAGTCTACTTTCAAAAATGCAAAATACAGAGGCTGTTCGCACATTTTTTAGACGATTTTATTTCGCAAGTAAGAAAAAATCGTTTGCATGGAGAATTTTATTTTCACAACAGTTATATTTTTGGAAGTTTCATTTATCTTCTGATATTTAGAATTTTCATTTATAGATGCAAAAATGCGCTTTTAAAAAGGCAGTGGATGGAAAGATGCGTTTCCGCTCTTTCCAAAGTGAGTTTTTAGTGAAATCTTTATGAAAAGCATTTATCAGGAGAAAAATGGAAAAATGTCGCAACAGTAGATGAATCTCGGGTCTATTTAAGTGGTTGCAATAAAAAAAGATCAATTTATTATCACAAAAGTGGAGAATTTATTTTTTCTACATGGTTCAAAGAATCAAAAGAAAGTTTTTCTAAACGATTTATGATTGTCACTAGTTTTCATACAAGCGCAAGATAAAAGCAAAAGAAATGTGACAAAAATATCAAAAGCAGCTCTAAATACTATCAGGAACATATTTTAATTCCAATTTTTAAAAATGAAAATCCAGATCTTTATCCACAATGCTATCAATCGGTTGAACTGTATCAAGACAAAACAAGCAGCCACACATCACAATCCGCAATTGCTTTTCTAGAAAAAAATGGTACAAAAAAACGGGAATTAAAACCATACCCTTCACTGATATTCCTGTTAAATCTCCTGATGTATCACTGTTGGATTTTTGTGTTTTTAGACTCTTAAAATCAGCATTATCCAAACACCGACCTACAACGCTTTGTGGACTTTGGAAAGCCGTTCAAGAGGAGCAGAAAAATATACCTCTTCCGATATAATAAAAACCATTATTATCATAGAAATTACGGTGTAGAATGATAGTTAAAAACAAGGGCTATCAAACTGAACAAATAAAACACGAAATATGAGTGAAATTGTTTCAGTACACTTCATCAAAATCGTCTAAAAAATGTGCGAACAGCCTCTGTATAAGAACAAACACAAAATCAGAGAATTTGTTTGAAATCAGAGAATATTTTCTTTGTCTTGGTAAAAAAAAATTCATTCTATTATAACGAAACTATCAGAATGTAGCCTAGAAAATACATATATATATCCTCTCTCGCAAATTATCTTCAATATAGAAAAATATAGAATTCTTATCTCTACTAAAAATAAAATTATCTGCGTGCATGTCAACTTGTCGTAACGTTTTCTCCGTGCAAAGGGGTGACACAAAGTATTACATAATGCAAGATAAACGGATGATATTTTTTCTTGTTCATTTCATAATTTGTTAAGTATAACTATATGAAAATCTTATATTTAAATTAAGTTTAACATTGGGAAAATCCAGGAAGCTTTTGGCAAAACTGCTAACTCATTATCACTATTTTTACCAACTTTTAATTTTTGCCAAAATCAGTTAAAAATTCTCAATTTTTAGAAAAAGCTTTTTTTATACTCTGTTAATAAATAAATAAGTAAATAACACGACTTGTCATCAACACCAACAAATTTAGATATTTTTGCACCGTGAACTCATAATTACTATTTTTAAGCAATTTTTTAGCTTTTGACAATATCGATTTAAAGTTTGTAATTTTCAAAAACAGCATTTTTATGCTGCAATCTAAAAAAACAGCTATTTGATTTGTTATCTAACATGGCTTGTAAAAGTAGAAAGATTGCCGTCTAGCAGATTTTATTCAACATGATTTGGAAACTGGAAAATTGCTAGCTCGCAAATTTTAAAATATAAATGCAAAATCATCTAAAACACATAGAGACACACAATTTTCATAACCTTTTAAAATGGAACATATCTAAAATCTATTCCAATTAAACAAACGTTAAAAAAAGAAAGAGAAAAGGCAATGAAATCTATTTTTGTTTGGATGCTACAGTGCTACATACGAATAAATGTTCTAAATTTATAACACCTTCTTTTTTTTTTTTTTTATTGGTGATATTTCTTGGCTATTTCTCATAGTTAGAAATAAAACGTGGATTAAAAATACCCATCTTTTTTTTGCAAAAAGTACTTAAAGAAATTTTTTTTTTAAGTGTATTACTTGGTGCAAAATACAGAAAATTTTCTTAATATTGCTACTACAACTTTATATTTTCAATGCGTATCGTCTGTCAAATCCCACATATATATTTTCACAGTGTATCGTTTAATAAAAAAGATATTTCAATAGGCACATTTTTCAGATTTTAATGTCTAAAACATTTTAAGAAAACTTTTTAAAACTAAATATCTTTCCGGAATCTAATGCGATTTACAACTTAACAGTTAAGCTTGATATAAGCCATCTGGAAAGCTGCCGAAATGGCAAGGATTTTATTGATGATTTATAATGTTTTCTAACCTAGCTAATGCATTTTGGCATGCTATGTATAAAAGAAATTGTATATTTTTCATTTAAACTATATATATATAGAACATTAGATTATTAAAAATACGGGAGAAATGAGTGGTTAAATAGGTTGATTTTATGGCATATGTCTTCTAAAAAATAAAACTAAGGAAATTATAAAAATGGGTTTTCAAGTTCAAAAATTATAAAGTCGAAATAAAAAAGAAGTTTATTAATGACTAGAAAAATTTATATCTATATTTTTAATTCTTGCTGATGTGTTCGCATATCATCACTTGTTTTCATGCATTCTACAATCATTGTAACAATATGTATATATACTATTTTATTGTTTATTTGAATTCATAAAAGCATAGATATATTCTTAATATATATATTTTTAATAGAGTAAAATTAATTGATCTATTCTTCAATTTAGAACTATCTTATTGTTCATTTGCATACAGGAATAGAAATGAGTAAATATGTTTTATACCGATAAGTGGAAGCATAACTGGAGTTGTTTCTAATATATTAAGAAAAAAATCTATTTTATTCTAGACACATAAAACTTAACTTATTTAATATTAGTTAATATTAATACTAATGAAAATTACACCATATTTTGAAAGGTTTTTTTTTATTATTATTATTAAACTTAAAATATTTGAGAGTCTCAATCACTTCTACTACAAAAAGTAATGTTACTCTAACAAAATATTTCCCTTTTATTTAAATAAATGGCAGTCTTATTTTCTTAAATTTGTGTATTTTATTAGCGCTTTTTTCTTTCTTTCTTTCTTTTTTAATCACTATTGTAAAGCAAGTTCAACTGAATTAATTCCTCATATATTTTTTCTGATTAACTCAACTTCATAGACTGCTGGAAGCGCCTCAACTTTTAATGTGTTTTGAAAGCTGTTTTAGCATGTGACTTGTAGATTATAATTATTTGTAATAATTCCTGTTTGGATATTTATTTATTTTTCATTACTTTCTTTCAATTTTAAAATTTGTCGTAAGATAGGACAATTTTATTTGGTATTTTGGCTTAACATAGCTATTACAGTTTTCTTATAAGCAAACATCATACGTTGCAGTCATCATTAGGATTTGTTACATAATTTTTAACGTCGCTGTCAATTACGGGCTCGTTCTGAATAATTTCATCAATATCAATTTCACTAAAAGTATTAAAACTTTCACCACCAATGCCATTGCTAGTACGATGATTTTTAATGATAATATTGAGTTGTTTTCGGTGGCATTTTGGCCAGGTTGCTTTCCAACATACCATTTCACTAATTGTCGCAACAGCTTGATTTGAGTAGTCCAAAACCGATCTTTTTTTTTTTTTTTTTTTTTTTTGTTTCCAGCTTTCTTTTTTAATGCTATTTCATCATCTTTGTGTTTTCAAAAAATTTTCTGAAAATTAACTTAATGCCATTAATTCATGTTTAGTATTTTTTAGTTCCAGAATAAAATGTTACAAATATTAAAACGTCCTTATTGGAAAACAGGATTTAGTTTAACAATTGGGAATTTTATCAATGTGAAAATGGAATTTAAAATATTGCATTAGGTAATAATCGATTCTATAATCTAACTTCCAAATAGAATAACATGCGGTTGGGCCTTCGTGAGAATATGTATTGCATTTTTTAAGAGGTAATACAAAGATTTAAAAACAAAAGAAAATAAATGTACATGCTGGACCTGCGATATGATAATTAATTACACTCCAGTGCCTTTAAATACTATTGAATGAGTGTGCATTACATACCCTGCTATATCATATTCATCTATAGAGACTATGTCAAATATAATCAAATGTAAAACAAATTGAGGGTGGGGGGAAAAAAAGATACGAAATTTTGCCAGGCTATTTTTTTTCTAACTGATTATTGAAAAGGCGCCGTTCACTTTGTTTTCTATGTGGACCTGTGAAAATATAGCCGCTATATTGATTTCCTTTATCATCACCTCGAAAGATGAAGGAGAGAAAGAAAGATTAAGTGAAAAGAGCGATAGAAAAAAAAAAAGGGGGGGGGGGTTACGAAGAAAAAGGAGACATCCAGCTCCCCAAACTGTCGATAGTAGCACTTTCAAGTAGTTACGCTAAAAGTTTTCTGAATTAAGAATTGCCTAACAGGTTGTGTGTACAGAACGTTTGAGGTTATGAATAAAGATATTTAACTTAAACATTTAATGACAAAATAGTGTGACAATAAGTCAATGGAGCAAAATGGATTGAGTAGATTAAATATTAATTTAGACTTTAAACGATGTGATCCCTTTCAATCACTGAGACAGCTATTATAACAGAACTCGAGTTGAAGAAGTACTTGAGAACTAAGTGGCATGTTGTCTTTAAGTAGGCGACAATAACAGTTGATTGGCAGATGTTGAAGAAGACGTAAAGGAGTAATTTAGCAGAATGAGTTTTTGCTAAATTTTGAATGAATGATTATTTAAGCTTTGTATTAAAAAAGACTAATTAAATGCTAAAAAAGATATTAGTTTGAATTACTACATACACTTTTCACGACTATTGTAAAATATGAATTAATGTGCAGATTACTCAATTATTAATTCTAAAGTGTTTATAATTTTTACTTAATTTATGTATTTATTCATTTCTTAACTGTATCGAGTACTTAAGGGCCCTCTTCACTCACCGCCGCCGGAAGCCGAAACTAATGTTATTCAATGGGAAATTTTTCTTTACAAATAACTTATTAACTAATACATATTTTTAAATTCTGTTTTCACATTCTGAAAGTTCCCGGCTGTTATATTGACGCACCTTTTCTAAAATATTATTTTTTTAATTTTTTATATTTTATTTTGAAGCTGCAAAATACGAATTTTCAATATGTGAAATTTTTTCATTTTGCAATTTCGAAATAAAATATTAAAAATTAAAAAATTACATTTTTAAAAAAGGTCCATCAATTTAACAGTTGGGAATTTTCTGAATGTGAAAACAGAATTTAAAAATATGTATTAGTTAATAAGTTATTTGTAAAGAAAATTTCCCCATTGAATAACATTGGCTCGGGCTTCCAGCGACGGTGAGTGAAGAGGGCCATTAGGCAAAATAATAAAAGAGAATAAATTCTTTAATTTTATGATACATTTTCTAAAGATCCTCTATTATTGTTATTATTATTACTAGTAGTTTTAACTCATTATTGTGGTTACTACATTCAAACAAATCACTTATTTTATGAACCTCGAGAGAAAAAAAAAATCCATTGAAATCAGTTAATTAGTTCTTAAAAACAAAAATATATTGAAACTGTCCACTGCTTTTGGTAGCTGTCGTAGGTTTTCAACAATTTTTTAAAGTACGTTTCAATTACAGTGCTTTTTGTCGCACAAATTTATATGCAATCAGTGTTTATAGCAATCAGATGCAGGGTAAGAGAAAATCGCATGAGTGCCTCTCCATATTATTTTTTAAGCAACAAGTAAATCTTTAAATAATTAAAAGGTATATATTTATTCCCTTAAAATTTTCACAATTCAGAAATTTTAAAAGATGAACTTTATATATAGTCGCATTTGTTTTTGATAAATCATATATCATAGCATTTTCCAAATATACTCGCCGGTTACATTGTTTAATTTTCAGTGTATATTTTACTTTCATGGTGACATTTTAAAATATATTTTATTTTTAATTAGGAAAGAAGAAGTCTCATAAAACCTAACATTACAGCTAATGAAGCGTCATTCGTGAAGTATCCTATTGTAAACTGGAATAACATTGTCAGAATCTCGTTGTTTTAAAGTCACCCGCTTCACAAATAAGAGAATGAAGATGGATGAGTAACACACATATATACAACTTTAATAATGTTTTATTAACTAAAAATTAAGGGATCGGACCTAACATCCCCTCTTATCTCGTTGCATCTCTACCTTTTCTCTCCTCTTGCAACACTTAAAAAAAAAGAAAAAAAATAAGTAAGTAAGTAAGAAAGAAAGAAAAAGAAAAAAAAGGCTTTTTTCGCTTTGTCTTGTTCTTTCTGGGCAGTGTCCTCTTTTAGCGCCTTACAAACAATTATAACAATTATTTTAAACATATAACAATTATTTAAAATTTTTGTTATAAGTCTTAAATTATAAAGTAAAAAGAAATAATCGCCTTTCACATAATATATCACTTCCCTATAAGAAAAGTGGCACAACTCAAAAATGCAGTATTTGAAAAAAAAAAATAACTTTAAAAATACAATAAAACATGAACTAGCCTAGAATAAAACTGCCCTCAAGTAGATAAATTGCGAGGAAGAGATGTGGTGTTTTTCGTACATGTTGGGGCACTTCATACATTTTTTCAATTACATGACCTCAAAATTGATCTTTTTTTTTTTTTTTTTTTTTTTTAACTTGTATTAACTTTCTTTCCGAAATGTGATATATCAAATTACAAAGCCGTATCAAATATTAACGGCAATGAAAGCACGGGCCGATAGATGGACAAACAGGAAAACAAAATTCATAAAAACTTTTCAACTTTGTCAGAAAATGTCAAATAACAATTGATAAATACACTTCGAGCAATTGTATCAGAATAATCTGATGTGATCCTGTTAAACAATCTTTAATGCTATTCATACCATCATATTCCATAGGAAACACAATTTTGTTGATCTAAACAAAATTATGCAAATTTCATTCTCATCTATTATAAAAATAATAAAATATACTTGAAAAAAGGCTATTCATGAACCGTAATCGAATTCTTTTGTCAGTTCCTGTACGCATGCCAATCGTACTATAAAAACATGTTATTGCAGTTTTTGAATAACATATAAAAAATATTTACAGATATAAAAGCGCGGACAGACGGACGAGATAGATAGTTGGAAGAATGTCGAACTGAAGTTCATGAACGTTTTTCACTATTATTTGAAAACGTCAAGACAGATCTTTAATTTTAACACATTGAGCGCCATGTCAGCCATTCTAGATTCTAGACATTTTGTCATATATCTCTAAGTACTGAAGGAATCATCTTGAAACTGTAGGAGTGTACAGAACATGTTATACTTCAAAAATTTCAGCGAAATTTTTACCCCGAAAGTAAAAGCTGTACCAATTAAAAAATTAAAACGTTGAGTGCCCTGTCAGTCATCGGTGACTGACAGTGTCAAATATGGTATAAAGCCGCGTCAACCATCGGTGGCGGATATAAAATAGGATATAAAACTAAAAATATTACATTTAATGATTGAAAATTTATTAAAAATTTGCTTAATTTTTATTTATTACAGGAGGAATCATTATGGAATTTTAATGGTTTTTAAGAACTTGTGTGGCGCTCAACGTGTTAAAGAAAACTAAAATTCTCTTAAATATGTAGATCTGCTCACAAGATTTTTGCATTTAAATATATTTTCAATCAATACACACCTAAAAAAAAATAATAAGAAGAGCTTATTAAAATTTCTCAAAATCCCCAGAATAAAATAGACAGCTAATTTTAAAAGAAAGCCATATTAAAGTAAGACAAATAAAGTTTATCCTCTCCATCGTTTGAAAGATCGTTTTATGTATGGGTTGTAAACAAGCAGTTTACATCTCCTGCCCACTCTTAAGCTTCTAAATACTCTAAAGCTGGATATAAGTCTGCGTTCGTAAGAGGATTATTTTAAATTTTTGTTATAAGTCTTAAATTATAAAGTAAAAAGAAATAATCGCCTTTCGTTTCAAAAATAATATTCTCAGTTATCGCATTCATTTTTAGGTATGTATTTATAGGAATAATTTCATACGGATTAGTAAAATGACATAATCAAAAATATGATTTCTAGAAAAATATTTTAAGTATAAGTCTATATTTTTCTTTATATATATTGGAAATTAATTGAAAATTTTTATTATCTATAGTTTATATAAACTTATTTATAACCTGACTCCTAGGTTACAAAATAGATTACAAAGTAGTTTTAAACAAAAATTTTTACAAAATATTTATTGATAGTTAGATTACATATTATATGCGAAAAGTAAGGAATACTAGCCTCATTGTTTTGGCTAAATATTGAACTATTATTTGTAACAAAGTAGTGAAAAAGTATGCACAAAAAATATAAAACCTGTTACAAAAAAAAAAAAGCTTTTTTTTTTTTTTTTTTTTTTTTTTTTTTTTTTCTTAATAGATTATTTGTCAAATTCTACTTTTAAAAAAGTTATAACGTCTTAAAGTCAGACAAAATCCCTTTACCATAGAATGGTCGATATATATGAGAAATGTATCAAATAAATGCAATCCTTCTAATTGCAATGAATTATTTCACGTAAGATTTAAGTGTTGCCTATAATGAAATGAATGCATTTTATACGATTAAGTTATACCACATTTATATCTTAAAATTACAGTAATTTAAGTTTAAAATAATCTACTTCATAATAATAAAATTTATACTGATGATCTTTTCTTTCTTTTATTTTTTTTCAATGTCCTGCTTAAAAATACTATATATTTTAAAGTTGAAATATATATCACATTTGCGCCGTCCGTACGGTATCGTGGCTAACGTCCATGACTGCTACACAATAGGGCCCGGGCTCGAATCCTGGAGAAGCATAGATGTGTTTTTCCTCTTAGGTGTAGCGATAGCAGTCCACTGGGTGCTCCTTCACAAATGGCCATCAGTTACGTGACCCCTTCCCCAGGTCATTGCTTATTCGCAAGTACTGCGCCATTTAGGGAAAAAAATAATAACTATATAGTTGATATATATATATATATATATATATATATATATAATTATATATATATACATACATATATATATATATATATATATATATATATATAAATGATAGATATCGTAATAAAATTTAACCTTAAAATTTAGCAATTAATAGATACAAAACAATACCAACACAACAAAAATATAACTGATTTTAACTATTATAGGTAAGACTGACACAAAAATGTATATATGTATATCCTATACTATTAAGTGAGCAATATTTGTATATATATATATGTATGTATATTTCACTGTTCTCGAAAACGGTAGCTCGGACAGTCACGTGATTTAACACAAAGGTGCCCTCCGAAGGGTCATGGTGCACATCGCAGTCAGATTTTCGAATTTTTGACTAGTTTTCTTTTAATTAATAAAAATATGAAAATAAAACTTCCCATTTCTATAATGACGCAGAATGGAGAATCTTAGGAGAGATTTGATTGGTTTATTTGATATTCATTGATTTGAGTGTATTTTACATTGAACTACAGCTACGTTATGAGGAATTACAAGAGATTTGATTGGTTTATTTGATTTTCATTGATTTGAGTGTATTTTACGTTGAACTAGAGCCACATTATGAGGAATTACGAGAGATTTGATTGATTTATTTGATTTTCATTGATTTGAGGTAGGGGTGTCTAGTGATGTTTTTTTGGTTTTAACATGCTTGACAATGATTGCTGCGAAAACGAGTTTCGTGCGTTTTCAGATTCATGCACAGCAAGATAGGGGTGCCCAGTGATGTTTCTTTGGTTTTAACATGCGTGCTAGTGATTGCCGCGGAACCGAGTTTCGTGCGTTTTCAGGTTCATGCACAGTGTGTTAGGGGTTTCCAGTGATTTTTTTTTTTTTTTTTTTTTTTGTTTGTTTTAACATGAGTGATAGTGATTGCCGTGGAACCTAGTTTCGTGCGTTTTCAGATTCATGCACAGCGAGGTAGGGGTGTCCAGTGATGTTTTTTGGTTTTAACATGCGTGATAGTGGTTGCCGCGGAACCGAGTTTCGTGCGTTCTGAGATTCATGCACAGCGAGGTAGGGCTGTCCGGTGATTTTTTGTTTTTGTTTTCATGATCGTGAAGCGTACATACGTGCGTTATAGTGATTGCTTCGAAAACGACTTATGTGCGTTCTCTGATTCGACCATTCATCGAATAGTGACTTTTACTATACCAGTAACAGCTTCAACTGTTTCCAGAATATTCAAAGAATTAACATTTCTATTTGTCTGTTTTCGAGAATATTCGTTTTAATAATAATTTTGTTGCACAGATTCGAGTTCAAAAAATCTTTGATATTGTCAAAGAGATCTCATACTAAAACTGTGAAGAAAATAGTCGTCAATCGAAATATATTTATTTAAACGTTTTAATTATTCAATTAAAAAGAAAACCTTTAAATAAAGTGTCTATTGAAGCGGGTAAAGCCTGCTAATAGGAATAAATTAACAAATGAATGAAATGAAATAAAACCCCATAAGACACAGAGGTCTTCATCAGGGAGGCTCCTCCGTGTAGGGTTGAAAGAGAAGTTTCTGAAATTATTTCATTCATTTGTTAATTTATTCCTACATTTAAGTTTTGCATTTCCTTTTGCAGCAATCTTCTGCATTGGTTTGTAATTCCTCAGTTGCTTTATCTAATCTTTAAACTTTTATTTTAATTTTATATCATATGCATATTCATTTCAAAAGTTTCCTATATATATATATCGAAAATCAGAGCGTACAGTTGAAATATAAAGATTATTAAATATTATCAGTAATTCAAACAATTAACATGATCAAAAAGAAAGACCACCCACATCAAACCAAAAATGAAATAAAGTCAAAGCAAAATAAATTAAAGCAAATTGGAATTAGATAACTGCATGTTTGCATTATAATTTTTTCAAGGGCCTGGTAGAATACGAAAATTGCAAAGTGAATGTTTTTATGTCACAAAGATAAATATAAAAAAAGCTAAATATTTCTTTGTGCCGGGCCCAAAACATTCATTGGAGCCAAAACAAGAGAGAAACTGATATCAAATTAAACTCCTTCCAACATGAGAGAAACCAAACAAGTAATGTGAAAAATATGAATCAGTAATCACAAATTAAATAATCGAGAAATAAATATTGTAAATATGAATCAATAATCACCAATTACATAATAAAGAAATAAGCATCTAAAACAATCAAGAAATGAGATATTCCTGCGACTTTAAAACACAATTTTTATATTTTGTTCTTTGGCTATACTTCATCTAATACTCCTTTCAGTTTGTAAAACATTAACATTTTTAAAATTAATATTCCACGAATTTTTAATTTGAGGAAGCAAACACATTTGACTTGGCGCCATTGAAGTAGGTTTCAAATGAAATCTTATATATTTCCATTTAATTGTTATAAATTGAACTATAATAGGTTTCTTAAAATATATATTCAAGAAACAATTCTTATGACTTTTGATAAAATTTGCTTTTACAGATTTAAAATCTTTAAACTCCGTTTGCTCGGTTTGTATTTTTTCGTGAATTCATGATCTTCAAAATGCTAAAAATACCTACTGGTTAAATAATATCTACTACTTGATAATACCTACTGGAATTAAGGATGAATTTTGAAATTTATTCATTAGTTTTTGAGAAAAAAATAAAAAGTGCATGTCTTTGTAAAATTTGCAAAAAGAACATGATTTTGTTATATTTTCACTTAATTTTTTTTTTTTTTTTTTTTTTTAATTTTAAATACATTGCAAAATCTGTCCCTAATTCTTTTAAGTAGGTTTTATTAAACATTAAAAAAGTCTGGTGTGAAACAACCACACGACTTCCATTACCCACTATTACACGTATTATATGCATTTTTTGGAATTTTCTAGTAAGAAAAACTTGATACACGTATAAAGACATATAAAACAGAGTTTACACAGAGAGTTAAAAAGTAAGAAGAAGAAGAAGAAGAAAAGAAAAAAAAATGATAGAGTTGTTTTTTAAACACCAATTTCCGAGATCTAAAACTGAACTACCTAATCAGAAAGACCGTTATTTTTTCTGTAATAACCACATAATACATGAAAAAGGGTATCTAAAATGGATTTATGTAGCAGTTTTCAAGAAAATTGTTAGAGCCGTTTTTGAGATACCAACTTTTACTAAAAGTTGCCATACTCAGTTATTGACCGGAAAAAAATAATTGCATACAAAAGGATATTTAAAAGGGAGTTAATATGGCGAGTTTGAAAAAGATCCGTACAGCCATTTTTACACGAACTCATTTGCGAGACCTAAAATTGAGCTATTTATACAGGACGCCTATATATTTTCCTGAATTAATCAACTGTATCATTCGAAAGGACATCTAATAGAGTGTTTATATAGCAATTTTGAAGAAAATTGTTTGAGCCGTTTTTGAGATACGGACTTACTGTCCCGCTTCCGGTTTCCGATGACCCACTTCTGGTTTTCCAATTTTCATCAACATGTGGGAAATGCATTTGTACACCAGACCTGTATCAATTCTAAAGTTTCGCAGTTCTATCTTTATTAGTTTTGGAGATATGATAGCCAGAAGATTCCACATACATACACACATATTGACCAATAGCCAAAAACTACTTTTTTGGACTCAGGAGGCCTTGAAATGTGTAAATCAGGTGAAAAATCGACATCGAATTTTTGGACCGAATACAATACTTCCATTACCTATGGTAGTAGGGAAGTAAAAATAAATCAAGTCTGTTCTTAAATATCTGTAGAAATTTTGGTATTTTGAATGTCATTAATTCATGAGAAAATGCAACTGTGAAAACGCAATTTAAAGATTTCAAGTTTGTAAAAAGTCTATCAAAATCCATAATGACTGTTTCCTCAATATATATATTAAGAAACCTAATATAGTACAATTTATAACTATTAAATGGAAATAGTTTCCTCAATATATATATTAAGAAACCTAATATAGTACAATTTATAACTATTAAATGGAAATATGATCTTTTGTATGAAGCCTACTTCGGTGGTGCGAAATCAAAGGTGCCAAGTCCCCTTAAATGCATAATGCTCTTTGAATTATATTTCAAACTATAGCAAACCTATGAGAAAATTTTGCAGTTTATTTACCTTTAAAATTTGAAACTTATAAATCTTATATTAATTTCACCATCCAATTAACATTTTAATTCACCAGAAGCTAAATTATTATTAGTTTTTGTGGGATTAAATGCTAATAATTAAAATAAAATTCATGATTGACGACCCAGTTTTGATATTTACTTGACGACTTTTAATTTTTTGCAGTCATGTTGGCGAGATCCCTTTTATTTTATTTTATTTTTATTATTTATTCATTTTGGCATAATTTTTTAGTTAAAAACACTTAGCACCTATTTTGACTATACTTTTTATTATTATGTTTTTCAGTCAATTTATGAAAAGTTCATATTTTGTTTATATCTTTAAAGTATTGCTCGATTAAAATGATGCTCGCAAGGGTTGTAAAAATGCAACTTTTAAAAATAAATTTTTCTATAAAATGATCTAATCAGACAAACGTCATTTATTTTTTAAATTTAATTTTATTCTATCACTGGACTGAGTCCGCGTGTTTAAATATTACTTGTATATTATTTTTTTTTCCTGGCGTATTTTATTGTCACTATCGTATCGTTTCTACAAAATACAATCGTAACTGGCCCACGTTAGAAAAATATTATATAGATTGTTTTATTATTTAATATGAAAGTCCATATTTTATTCTTTTACTTGTAAGGCCTCTTCTTTGGATTCCAGCCTTTTACAACTCCATCCAATATTCTCCCAGCCCCAGCTCTCATCTAAATTCTAAAGCATTAAACTGACAGTAACACAATTCGTCAAAATTCTCATCATTTTCTTTCAATGAACTAAAAACTACTGTTAACTGCTCACAAATTTAAAAGGCAACGAAGCTGTTGAAAAATAATGTAAAAGAAATAAAAAAAAAGAGTGGAAAACAAAGAAATAAATAGATTACTCCCGCATGCACTCGAGTCGTCTCTTTCCACAAGTGCAGTTTAACAGCCCTTTTCCACTCTACAGCCACATTTCATTTAATGAACCGGACGGGCATTATTCTGACGGCGTTGAAAGTTTCATCAGCGGGTCCATTAAGGGGCCTGGCCAATAAAAATTTTGCCATTATAAACGTAAACATCTACGTAAAAACGTTCCGTGGTTCATAAACTTGGAACTCCCCTACAGACGGTATTCGCTACACGATCCGGATTTTGTTGCTTTCAAGAATTCTTCATCTTTATTTTTTGTTTGTGGTTTTTTATTTATTTATTTCTGGCTTCATTGTTTTATTTTAAGGAGGAAATGCATGTTTTATTCTATGTGATCTCCTGTTGTTTGATTGTGTCTGATTGTAAGTGTATAATAAAACGAATGTTCTTATGAGGCAGTTAGTCAATAAAAAGTTAAAATGGTCTTAATTTATAAATTAAAATGTATTATTTTCTTCATTTTTTTTTAGTTGATGTACTTTCTTTAGTGGTAAAAGGTGCTGAGTTCAAGTACTGGTTCGGACATCAATTATATAACGGTTTGAAACCCGCTGTAAACAGTAGGTCCCGACCTACTATCTTAGTTTGCAAAAAGTGATGGATGGACAACAATCCAACCAATCCAATGTGACACAATCATTCATAATTTAAAAACTTTAAAAAATGTGCATTAAAATATTAATATTATTATATTATTATTAATATAATTATGCAATTAAATTATCCAATAGCTGAAAAAAAAAATTAATAAAATATATAAATAAATAAATAAAAATAAAAATAAAGTAAAAATTTACACGAACTTATAATGAACACAATTTCTTGTATTAGTACTGAAAACTAATTTAATTCAAAGTGATTTTCATTGTTATACCTGGAGTCAAATTCACAGAGAGAAATTCTGTACCTTTTGTAAACAAGCTGAAACTTAGCTAAATACTTATATTACAAACCTTTCCAAGCTAGTCTAAGATTCCCAATTATTTGTGTAGATGATTTATTATTTGCGATTATTGCAAATTCTTTAATATATCTTTTAAATAATCTTTGAATATTTGTCTTTTAAAGTGTATTTATTACCTAAAATATAGAGCATATAAATTTCTTTTAACACAAGTACGATAATTTTTGAGGAAGAAAAGGTACTATCAAGTTCATATTTATAAATGTTTCATAATTAACTTTATTTAATAAGTATAACTGTAAATGGAAATTGCCTTATTTAATAAAACAGTAACAGCAGGAATTAAAAAAAAAAAAATCTGCATAATTACAAATACATTTAGAAAATTTTTTAATCAATGAAATTTGTTTAATTCTTAGTAAAATATGAGGTGGAATCTTAGGGTTTTAATTTTTACTAAATTAGTATGTTGTGGCTAACACAAGATTTTCTATTGTATTTTTTCTGTACAAATTGTCGCAGAACAAATAATTTATTAAAATTATTTCCCATGATGAATACAAACAATGTCGATCTCAGATAAGTATAAAAATAAATGACCAAAGAAAGTCAGTTTTGAGTCGAAACCAATTTCTAATTCTTCTCCTCCTTTTTATTATGTTATTTATTTATTTATTTATTTATTTCTACTTTCTTCTATATTCAATAGAAGTACTGGATTCGTAAAAATTTTCGATCTCGGGTTTTCAATGGATTTCCACATTTTGAGAGGTGTAGAAAATGATTTGACCGTTTTTAGAAAATGTCTGTCTGCCTGCCTTTGTGTGTGTGTGTGAAAATTTGTGGCAACTGTATCTCAGGAACTACTGCACAGAAATTTATACAATTTGGTATGTAGTTATACCTTGACATAAATTACTGCCTATTAACTTTTGATGAAAATTGTCCAGTAGATGGTGTTGCCATCCCGCTTTGTCTAAACTTTTAACATGGCAGTATAGGACAAAATTTCGTATAAATGTGCATAAAAGAATTATATTTAAACAAACATTATGAAAAAAAAAAGAATTATTTTTAATAGTGATAATCAACTGAAAAAATTTGTTTGTGTATGTAGGAGCATTGCTCCCCCCCCCCCCGGAAGGAAGCACCCCCTCAAGAGGGACAAATTTTCATTATGAGTATTTTTAAAAAGAGCTCGTCAATACCTTTCAAATGAATGGTTGAACCGTTATTCTACGATAGTTTAAAATAACGTTATCGATTTTTTTCATTTTAGCATTTTTTTTTTCTGCATTTAATAGAAGAAAGTATTGGATTCGTAAAAATTTTCTACTTCTGGTTTTCGATGGATTTACACGTTTTGAGAGGTATAGAACACGATTTGAACATTTTTAGAAAATGTCTGTCTGTCCATCTGTGTGTGTGTGTGACAAACATTTTGTGGCGCCTGTCTCTCTGGAACTACTGCTCAGAATTTTATTTCAATTTATATGTAGATGCACCTTGACCTAAATTTATCCCATTCAATTTTTGGTGCCAGTTGCTCAATAGCTGGCTGTGCTATACCGCGATTTTTGAAATTTTAGGGAAGACTATATCTCAGGAACTACTGCTCGAAATTGAATATAAGTTTATATGCAGATACACCTTAATATAAGTTAGTGCCTATCAACTTTTGGTGTCAATCACTTAACAGGTAGCTCTGCTGTGGAGCGATTTCCATAGTTTAAGGGTTTATTTCCATAGTTTAAGCCTATGTCTCAATAACCATTTTACAGACTTGCATATAAATTTATATATAGATGCACCTCGACATAAATTAGTGTCTATCAACTTTTGCTGCCAATTTTTCAACAGATGGCGCTGCTGTACGTCGTTTTACACAATTCTCAGGCTATGTTGAATGTAATCAAACAAAACCTGATATGTAAGAATGCCATTATACAGGGCTCCCAGCGTTCCTATATTTTTACGATCATTTTATTATAATCATGCCGTAATTTTTAGAAAGAAAATTTTCTTATATATTTTGATGCTATTTTGACATGAAAACTTTCATGAAAATTTTCTTTTTGAAAATTGTGATGGGAGTACAATAAAACGATCGTAAAAATATAGGAACGCTGGGAGCCATGCATTATGTGATATTATGCTGATTTAAATTGGATGCATATCAGCCAATAGGTGGCGAAGCTATACTGAAATTTTCCCCTAGAACGGGAAGGCTATACCTCAACATCAATGACATATAACTGTACGTAACTTGATAAATCAGATAACCAATAGGAAAACGCATTTTTTAAGTTTTTATTTATAGAGAATAAAACTATCTTTATTTTCATATAATTAGTGCTAGTTTTCTCTAAAATTAAGATCTTCTGCATTGGTTATGGACATAATTTTAATAAATAATAATTTTAATAAATTATTTTTAGTGTGTAAATTCGTATAGGTAAATATAAAAGAAAGTCTTCTGGTGGCCACAACATGCTAGTCTTATATGTGTGTGTGTGCTTAAAAAAATTGATAAATTATTTTTAATTATTACAGATCTATGGTAAAACTATTTATTTTAAATGTATTGACGGGTTCTTTTAAAAGATACCCATATTGAAATTTTACACTTCTTATGCAGCACTTCCTTCTCAAGCGGGAACGATTCCTCCTACATATAAACATAATTTTTGTTCTAGTTTATTATTATTATTATCAATAATTGTCCTTATTTTTACAATAAATCGTTAAAAAAATTTCTTATTATGTACATTTATACGAAATTTTTTCCTATACGGACATATTAAAAATTATGAAAACATGATATAACAGCACTATCAGTTGAGCGATTGATACCCAAACGTAATCAGCATCAATTTAGGTTAAAGTCGAACTAAACATCAAATTTGGTTAAATTTTGTCCATTGGTTCGATGGATAAAGCGTTCACAAAATTTTTGATACTCACAGACAAACATTTACTAAAAATAGTCGAATTATGTTCAGGAGTTTTAAAAACGTGTAAATCCATCAAAAACCAGTAGTCGATTTTTTATTTATTTTTTATTTATTTTTATTTTTTTACAAATTTAATACTTTCTTTTTATTTATATAAAAGAAAATAAAAACAATCGATATTGAAACTTAATTTTTATTTGTTGTTCTTAAGATTTCCCTACATAGCTACCCATACAGAATTATATAACTTTCCGAGCATTTCTTGACAATCCGAAGGCTGTAGTTGTAAAATAGGGTGGATTTAGCGTGGGTAACTTCAATATACGGCTTCCAGAAATCAAATAAAACAGCATCAATGGCTGTAATTTTCAACATTATATATATATTATCCTGATATGATGATTATTTCTTAGTTATATTTAAAACTTTACAAAAAGACGTACAAAAGATTACGTACAAGAATGAATAATTGCTTACACAATTAGAGAGCATAAATTTTATTAGCAAATGTAACTTTGCTAATTTTACTAACTAAAATTTCAGATAAATATCTGTCAGAAAATTTGGCAATAAATATAAATTCTCATTAAAAACCTGTTTTGCAAAATTACGATCATTATACCGCCGGTCTACATCTGTTTTACATTATGTAGCTAATTTTAAAAATTTGCTTCGAAGTAATAAATTCAGCCATTTATATCACCTTCTCATAAAATAAATGCACATTCATTTTACTAATCACAGGAATCGCAATTTGGAACATCTCTCCAGCGTTTTAAATAATTAAATTTATTATTGCTTTAATTAAAAATGTAATTTTCTGGCAACCAAAATACTTAAAGTGGTAAAAATTTTCTCGAATATATATCACGAAACTCCATTTAAAACTTCTAATAATCCACCTAGCAGTACCAAATTTAGTAAAACCTTTAAACAAATAGCAGAACTAATAACACATTCGATTACAAAATTATTCGAAACCGATCTATTGAATTTACAATTGAAAACTTTAATTTTGGCAACAGTACCCGAAGGCACCTGTGGAGATGCAAACAGAATAAAGAATTAAACAAACGTTCCTCACCTATTTCCTTCTAAATATGCTACCAAGAGAGGGAGGGGGGAGAGTTGTAAACACGAATTTGAAAGCGGGCGAGGGTTGCCAAAATCATAACGAAATCGCGATTAGCTTTCAGATTAATTGAAAACCAATAATTCCTCGATTAAGTTAGGCCTTGGTCATATCATCATTACACTGTGGAACGATGAGGTTCGTATGAACGAAATTTTCAATTTTGAAACAAAATGTAATGAGTTTTGTAGTAAGGAGACGTGTAATTGCATCGATGGTGCAACGTATATTGCAAAATTGCTTTAAAGGGACCGACTTTTCCGTTTTCAATTTGACAGTTTTAGTGGAACAATGAACTAAGTATAAGATTTAATAAGTTTGGTATTTTAAAATAAACAATATTTTACGGGAAATACTGTACTGTTTCTATCAGTAATAAAAGGAAATACTTTAAAGCATAATACTTGTATTTTAATGAAAAACTGTTATAAGAAAAAATTATGTTTAGTAGAACATGAACTTCTTTAAAGCTATTTCTACAAACAATCTTGCATTCTGAATAGTTAATAAAGACGTATATATATATATATATATATATATATATACATAAAATTAACTATTTTGAAAAATAAAATAAAATAAAATAAAATAAAATAAACAAGATTTCAAGAAGGAAATTCGTATTTTTCGTCTAAGAGCTACATTTCAATTTCAATTATACTGAATAGTATAATGTTTTTACGATTAATAAAGTAAAATTATTAAAATTAATTCCCTCTTAGTTCTATTATGCATGTACTACATAAGTTTATATGAAAATTTCGCTTAAAATGTTTAATAACTATATATATATTCTTTATGATTTATTCATTTTCTCCATGGTTTTTGGACAAGATAATATTTACCGTCTCTTTGAGCCACATGCTCTTTGCATTGGTTCGCGATGAAAACAAGCCTCTTTATAATTTGTATTTCTTTATGTATTGTTTTCATTTATCTTTGTTTCTCTTGTACATGCATGTGTGTGTCTGCGTGTGTCTGTCTAATTAAGCTTGTGAATGATAGAATACTCCATAAAACTTTTGGGTTAAATGGCATCCTCTACATTGTTTCCAGTATTATGTACGAAAAATTCAATCAAGTGTTTTTGCTACCCTCACCGCATTCTTTTTCTTTTAATTTAATAAAAATTATTATTTATTTATTTTTTTATTTTTTTAGTCATTGAAAATGGTTAAACTACCGTCTCATATTTTACTGTTAACAAAAGTTAATAAAAAGATAAGTTACCAGAGATGCAATCTTTGGCAAAGTAATTATTCATCATTATCAGAAACTTGTTGACTCGCATTTTTTTTTTTTTTTTTTTTTTTTTTTTTTAAACATTACATTTATGGTTTGTAAATTATTTTATGTCATATAGTAGGTAAATTATGCTATAATTAAATATTTGCTATTGAGACAAATGAATTACGTATTAAATTACGATTGAGTCAAAATTGCTTCTCATATGAAAAATTTTCGAATATGCAAATGAAAAATAATTTAAATAATTGCTGCTTTTACCTTTGTACCATAAAAATAAAAATTTATAAGAGAAATTTTAAAAACCAATTTTAAGCAAAACCTCAAAATCCAATGTCAAATAGTTATAGTGCAATTATTTAATTAAAACAGTTGTATAAATTTTAACACCTGGATAACTGAGCTTCATTCGGAATCATTGTAAAAATTCACATCGAATGGTCCTCTCAAAAATTCCCTAAATCCAATTTTTTATCGAAATTACTTGAGCAGTTTCAAAGAAAACCGAGCTTTTTACATGTTTTGTATCGATTTGGTAGCGAATTAGCTGTTAATGTTAACTTTCCTGAAGACGAAGATAATTCAGATTGAACTGCCATCTTAACAATACACTTAACTCTAAATTTTTATCAAAATCGTTCAAACACTTTTCAATAAAGCTAAGTTTCTGTCATGTTGTGCCCCGGACAAAGCGCGAACTACCAATACACGCTATATTTCCTGAAAACGAAGGTAATCCAGATCGAATTGTCATTTCAGATAATTCCTTGTCTAACATTTGTATCAAAATCGTTCGAGCTTTTCTAGAAAAACAGGTTACTAGTACATTTTGCCTGAGTGGAGCAGGGTATATCATCAAATGCTAGTTTTCTTGAATATGAGGATAAGTCAGATCGGTTTGTCCTCTCGGGAAACCTTTAACTCTAAATTTTTTATCGAAATCGCTGGAGCCATTTCCAAGAACCTAGGAATCAATCCAAGATTGACTGGTTTAATAATAAGAATGATTTACATCCTTTACACCGCATATAGCACATCTTCTCCTTAGTACATCTTGTAAATGCCCTATGGAGCACAAGACATCCCTGGGACATCCTGAGGATATTATACGGAGAGATACATTATACGGAACTAAGAGGTATAACACAATTCACATTCAAACCATATTTCATTTCAATTCAAAGAATTTGTATTTTACTCTTATTCTTTGAATTAAGATTGGGTATTTTATCAAAATAGATGCTCAATATTTGCTTGAAATAAAATATAATTGATTATTTTGAGATTTTCGATTTTCATTTTAAACCTGTTTTATGACAAAGTAACTATATTATTTTTCTGTGTTTCTCTCTGCTTGTACGTCTATGACTAAGAAGTTGTTTATACTAATTTTAATACTTTGAACTAATTTTAATAACCCTTAAGTTATACTACATAACTAAACATATAGTGCAATATACAATAATACCTTAGTTTTATCATCAATATAGATAATTTGTGTATATTGACTCAATTCATATTCGGAAAACTGAAAAATTAATTAGAAATGCCTAACTTAAGTTTTTTAACTGTAGAATTTAAAATTAAAACAATAATTCCGTCAAAGCGAGCACAATACTTACTTTGTTTGTTTATTTATTTGTTTACATACGTTTAAAATTTAAACTACAGGAATACCTTATTAACAAGACAAATTTCGCTTAAAATTTTTCAATTTTTTTTTTATTATTTAAATTAAATAAATAAATCTCAAATACTTTTTATAAGTTATTTTCTGATAAATAGGAACTTCCAACTTAAGAACAAATTTCAAGTTACCAAACATTCGATATTTTCATTCATTGAAACATTATTGTTTGTTATTTTTCTCTTTAATCATATAAAGTTATTCCAATGAAAGAAGAACCTGAATACAAAAATCTCTCTAATCAATAAGTTGCAGAATTGTTTGTAAACATTTTGTGGGCTATATCAGTAGAATGAAAAGCAAAAATAGCCACCAAGCGTTGTAATTTATAGCTCTAGATCGTGGTCTAGCCCTATAAATCTAGACTGGGGGTAAGGCTTCGACTAAAGGTTTATGGCCATAACAGGAAACAATATTACTCTAGCGTGTCATTCCCCCGTTCCTATAACAACCCTCGTATGGAACCTGTATATAAATATGTTATTTGAAGCCTTACGTTTACTATTCTTTTCTGAAAGTTCCAATTAATATAAATTTATTCCGGTGAATGTAACAAATATATACTTTTAGGGGCTTCCACTGTCAAATAAAATTGATATGAGCATGCTAGTTACTTATTACTTGTATACATTCTTTATTTAATTTTTTTTTTTTTTATCCAGAAAAAAAAAGTGAATGAATCATTTTATTTTTTAAGTAAATAAGTACATTAGTTTATGTGTTCCTACATTCAGTTCTTTTGCGTTCAAAATCATAAAGTTATTATTATTTTTTAATACACTTTTAATTTAGTGTCTTTTTTCATCATTGTGAAATTTTAGTCTAAATTAAACGACAGATAAAAATCCGAGTGTTTTTGTAATCTAGGAAATAAGTCATAAATGACAATAAAATAAAACTATAAAAAATGTATAGTAAATAGCATTTGTTACATTACATTTAAAATATTTAAAATCAACTAAAAAACACAAAAATACTGCAGGCGTTTCGGGCTCACACCCAGCCTCTCATTAGCATAAATATGAAACTTTAAATTGTTCCACAAATCAATGGTGAACGAACACGCAATATATATATATATATATATATAAATGGTATATATCTTAATAAACTTTAACCTTAATATTTTAGCATTTAATAGATATATGTCAATACCAACACAACAAAAATAAAATTGATAATAACACATTGCTAAAACTATCACAAAAAGGTTGCGATACATGTTAAGATCCAATAAGAGACAAAAACAATTTAAATTACTTACGCAAACCTAAACAACAACAACAACAAAAAAAAAAAAAAAAAAAAAAAAAAAAAAGGACATTAAACATAATGGCGGAGAAAGTAATTAAAGGACTTCAGAATAATAATTGGAATAAAAAATGGATTAATAATTGGAATAAAAAATGCTTAAAAGTAGAAGTATTAACTCATCAGGGCTAAGTACTTCATAAAGTTGTGAAAGCTGCAACGATTTCGTAAAATAATATAGCTAACAATAGCAAATTCATATTGTTCAGGCCCCAATCGATCAGCAAAACCATTTTGAATGAGAAATGAAATAAAATATTAAATCAAATCATCAAGGTAACCAGTCAGAAAAAGAGAAAAAAAAAAAAAAATCGGCGTAACCACACAACATGGAGAAAAGGATGTTGCCATCATATTAATGAAATTAAAAATAAATTCTTTGCAAACTTCGATTAATCGATAAAAAATTAACAACAGAGCATTTTCATTAACGATAAAATTCGCACAGTGTAATTGTTGATTAAGTTAGTTAATTTTAAAATTTTAATTTTAGTTAAATCAATGAACTTTAAAACCTTCATAGAAAAAAAAATTAATGACAGCTAATATATTAATTCAGCAGTGAGCAGGTGCCATCTATCGTGTACCTATATATATATATATATATATTTTCCGATCTCAATATTGCATTGGTCACATTTTGTAAAAGCAATTAGAAATTAATTCAGAATTTTATATCGAAGGTACTTTTTGTGTAATAACACTAAAACCTAACGTCATAGCTACAAAATTAAACAAATTTTTCTTCTTGATTTGGAAGATTTAATAAAATAATGGAAGTAGGATGATTTAACAGAAAAAAAAAAAAAAAAAAAGGCGTCACAATTGATTGTAGAAATGTATTGAGAAAAAATGAATTTTCCTGTGATTTGCAACAAATAAAATGAGAATAAAAGAAAATTCAAAGTAATAGATGTACTGCTATGTAAGGACTGCCAACTGATGATTTGTCGGTTTTCTTTTTTCTACTCCAAACCGCTAAATTGTGATCAAAACATTTAATTATATTCGAGAAAAACGTAAAAAAGTAGTTTAAATGATTATAATAAAAAGATAATTTAAAAATATTAAAAATCACAATGATTTCATAAAGAAAAACATTTCTGTTATCGTGATCAGATTCAGGCTGAATAAAAAAAACTAACAAATTTGTGGTATTAAAGTATTATCCTTTCGACAAATAAACTAAACTATAAAAAAAAAAAAATAAAAAAAAAAAATATTGCTTACTACCAGAATTTTTCTGTAATGACAGAAAATACGCGTAAGTTACAGAAAAATTACGTTTACAGAAGGTATTTTTCTGCATTACAGAAAATTTCTGGCAGCTAACAGAACTTTTTTTTTTTTTTTTTTAACAGTGAGCGACGATTTTGATGAATTTGCGCTTAAGTTAATTTTCATAAATTGTTAAATTTAAATTGCTTCGAATTCCATTATTTTGATTAAAAAAAGTTAAACTTTAAACAATCGTTTATTATTATTATTATTATCTTTATCATTATTATTATTGGCACGACATTTAGCCGCTGTTTTTGATTTGGCGAATATAGCAAATTTAAAAATAGAATCATTCGGAAATAACCACCACTAGGCGGGCGAATGTCGACTAATATTATTTATAATATTATAAAAAAGAAAGAAAAAAAAACTAGAAATAGAGATTTCCTAGCTATGCGTATAAGGTAAACAAATAAACAGAATAGACGAAATGATCGAGAATTTCTAGCCTGTACTTTTCTAGATAATGAAACAATATTATGAATATTATGAATCCTTTGTGTTGCGAGAAGTTCTCACATGATTGCCTAGAAATGGGCCGTAAACGAAAATTATAGTTACTAAAACCTGTCTCTTGTGTTCTCTGTTATTTGCAGAGATTTTTTAAATAAATTTGACACACAGCGATAATCCAGGAAAACTCTCTAGAATTCTAATAGGGATTTCAAGAATTTGCTAGCAAAGGAAACTAGTATTTATAAGGAGGACACAGTATTATTTTTACTAGAGCCACAATTAGCTTCAAGATGTCAGTCACAGACTTTTTTTCAGTGTATATTTTTTTCTAAGATTGGTCGTAGATTCTTGATGTAAAATAAAATATATTTATAACACAGATGAAAATAATGAAAAGTGCAACCAAAAGTAGTTATAGCACGTTATAGATTCCTTTCTCAAGTAAAAAAAAAAAAAAAAAAAAAAAAAAAAAAAATGAAATGATTATTTTTCAACGGGCGCCAAAGTCGGCCTACAACTAACTAACGGTCATACAGTGAGACTGAGATTACGATAAAGTATATACGTTCGATTTAAATACCTTTCGCATTCATTTAATAAATTTGATTTTATAAACTTTTTAATCGAATGGAGCTTCAAAATCATGTTGGTAAATAGAAAGTTAAAATATTCTAAAACGAGTCTTTAATGCATTCCTAGTCTTTAAAAACATTCCTAGAAGTTCCTAAGCTCCTTTTTTACGCATTCCTAGATTGGACATTGATCAGTTAATGATGAAAATGCTGTGTCAGTTTCTAAAAACTTTACACTTATGTGAATTTGTTGCTTAAAGAATGGTTTTTCAATATAAATAAACAAACGATATAAATCTCTTCACCATTAACAGATCGAATGATTAAATGATTTAATATTATTTAAATTACTTAAAGGTCTCGTTTTATTGCAGTATTAATACGCAATTTTGTATACATTTTAATGTTAAATTTATATTAAAATAAGAATAAATGTTTATCTTAAACTATGCAATATATGTGTGTGTATATATATATCTTATACTATTAAGTGAGCAATATTTGTATATATATTTCACTGTTCTCCAAAATGGTAGCTCGGAGATTTAACACAAAGGTGCCCCCCGAAGGATCATTGTGCACATCGAAGTCAGAATTTCGAATTTCTGTTTAGTTTTCTTTTAATTAATAAAAATATGAAAATAATAAGCTAATAATAGCAAAAAATTAGCCATTTAAATTTAATCCGTAATTTAATTGTTGCCAAAAAAAAAAAAAAAAAAAAAAAAAAAAAAAATACGAGTTTGTTGTTTTTTCCAACAGGAAAATAAATACATTTATCTAAACATGAACAATACTACACACTACTGATCGCAGAGCTTCCAAATTTGGAATATAGGTACCTGGGACCCTGCAGGTGTGCACCTCATCGAGATTTTTTCGAATTTCGAATCTGAATTTTTTAAATTAATGTTTTTTCGATTTTAAACATTGGCTTTTATGTTTCATTTTTCATGAATTTATTCTTCGATTGTAATCGTCTGCGTATCTTAGCAACGACTATATTATGCAATTTATTTTTTATTTAATACATTTATTTGAGGGCGAATCTTCTTTCTCTTTTTAATTTATTATATTTATTGAAAATAAAATGGTAATGCAGTAGAAAAAATTAAATATATTAAATTTAAAATTTAAAAACGTATTTATAACAGTTATGTTTATGTATAATTTTTGTAGTATAACAACAATTATTTTTCATTTGTTAATTTAATTTCTTTAAAAGTTTTTTTTTTCTAATTTATAGTATTTCTCAGGAAATAATGGTAGTATATAGTAGAAAGGATTAAACTGATTGGAATTTTTTTGTTTTTTATGTATTTAATTCCTTCTAAAAGAAAATCTACTTTTTATTTTATTTCATTACATTGGTCGGAATCAAATTGTAATACAGTGTAAATAGCATGAGCAATAAAATACTTGGTTCAAAAACTAAAATATTTAATAGACGCTGAGATACAGTTATCTTTAAAATCGTAGTTCTTAAATAATGGCAGACCCACCTATCGTCAATAAATACCCATATTGAAATACATGAAAGATATTTCTGCAGGCAGTGGGAACCTGCTCCCGATACAGTGCGGGCAGAGAAAGAGCTGCCGTAGTCAGCGAGTACCCGATGCGAGGTCTAGAGCGATTCCAATGTAATTATTTTAGTTTTTATTTATAATGTGATGGGTGAAAAATAAATAATGATCCAATTCTTTTGGAGATTCGTTTAAATATAGTGGTCAGCGAAGCGGGCGTAGCCTGCTAGTATATATATATCAGTCGAACCTCGTTAATGTGAACGCGCTTAACGTGAATTATTTTTAACATGAACTATTTTCCACAATCCCCTTCAAAATGCAGATTAGTTTCTGAGTTACTGATAGCATGAACTACTGATTGCATGAAAAATTTTATTCCCTTGAGATTCACGTTAACGAGGTTCAACTATATATATATGTATATATAAACCATTTCCATATTAAATTCTAGAATATGATTATAAAAAATTTTTGTTTAGGAATAGTGGTAGATAAGATTTCCGAAAATTAAAAGTGCATGTAGAAACTGTTCTTGTACATATTGAATAACTAATAACCAGGATAAAGTATATCATCTCTGAATAAAGATTTTACTTTATATAAATATAAATAATTTTTTACCATAAATAAAATAATTGTTTATAATTGAACAATATTCAGTTTTCAAAACTTTATTGTTTTTTGTCGATTGATTTGTTTGCATGACATATTAAATATAAAATGTACAGAAGGGAAACAATAATATTGACTAATAATTTTTAGGAAGTTATACGAAAGATTTATCGATGAATTTTAAAATAAATATATGCATTTTATTATTTTAGAGTAAAGTTACTTATATAGAAATTCTTAAATAATCAATTTCTTGTTACAAATGGACATACTTTAAATTTTTATCTACAAATTAGACAAAAAATTTTGGGAAATCGAATTTGTAAAAGGATTATGAAAAGTATTTATACAGACCGAACGTGATTATTTAACTTTATATTTCATTTATGCAACTACGTGCTACATGAAGCCGTTTTTTTTCAAAGAACGGTTTTATGGCGCGTTGTCGTTCGTTGTTTCTTGTAGCCATTTTTCCTGATATTCACCTATGTTATGATACTTTATTTAAATTACATCAAGTAATCAAGTATCTACCACCAATCTTAGAAGAATATACAGAAGTTAATATAAGTATATATATATACATACACATGTATATATATATATCATTTCTGTACAAAAGTCTTCGTAGGTTATTTAATTTAGATAAAATTAAATCTTATTAGTCATTGTGGTCTTCGGTGGCATTAAATCTTCTATTTTTCTTTATTTTACTAGGTTTTAAAATATATTTTATTATACATATGTATTATTCCAATTCTCGTTTCCAGTTATCTTTTTTTATCATATATATATATATATAATATTGTTTTACATTTGATAACTTTCTTGAATTTCGCATAAAAATCACACCTTGTTGGCCTTAGTGTTATGGTCTTAAATGCTAGGATTAGCGTAAGTAATTTAAAATGCATTTATCTATTAATCGATACTGTAAATGAATCACAGAAAAAAATATGTGCTAACATTTAAACTGAATTACAATAACTTTTATGTGTGTGTTGTTTGTATTATCATGTATCTATTAATTGCTAAATTTTATAACGCTATTAAATTCTTCATTATATATATATATATATATATATATATATTAAGTTCCTAATCTTTTTTCGATCTCACTGTACCACCGGTAATACAAAATGCACTTTTTGTTTCTTTCATGATGTGGTAAGTAATGGATAAATAGAAGAAGTGGAGTGGAGTGGGTATGATATTGCGTTATACAAACGCACCGGGTAATTTGTGAACGCCTGACATTGACCCCTATGGGTGACCCGGAGACATGCCAACACAATCTTGATCTTCCGTGGAGTAGATGCTCCACCGGCTTTGGTCACCTAGAGGTATTAATTTGGGAATATGAAGGAAATTGGCATGACAGATTTTAAATGCAATAGCCATCATTAGTGAACACGACGGTCTTCAGTTGGCTCGAATATCGAACTCGCAATCTTCCAATTACGAGCTCGGTGCTCTATCAACGATACTACTGCAGCCTCGGTTAATTAGAATAAAAATTATTTCGAAAAATTTTTAATATCCTGTTTGTTATATTAATAAAAAAGGTATAAATATTTATCTATTAATATCTAATAATTATACCTCTAACCCATTCATTATTTATTATTATTTGATAATTCTATCAATATTTAAAAAATATATTTTAAAATGTGCAAAAACTTATGTAACGTATAAATGATTTTCGCTTTTTCAGAAAATTATTCAGTGCAAAAGTTTAAGAAAAACATAATTGAGCTAAATCTAAATAACATATTCTTTTTTTTTTTTTTTTTTTTTTTTTTTTTTTTTTAAACGTTCATGAGTTTATTATTCTAGTAATTTTACTAAACATTATACAAAACTGCTAAAACTTTGGATTGTCAAGACATTTACACACTGAAATGAAATATGTAATTAACTTAAAAAAATGTTATTAAACTTTTAAAGCTGTATATAATATAGGCAATGTTAATAATGTACAATAACTACTCTCCCCGCTCCAATTAAAAAAAAAAAAAAAAAAAAAGATCCAAAATTATTATTTTCTAATACTTTCCAGTAAAGTTTAATAGTATTTATGACATCAGTTTGTCTCTCTGCCTGCGTTTCGCACGAGCTCTAATTTTCCTAAATATTCTTTAAATTCTTCGAAACTGGTATATTTAAATTTACTGTGGCATGTTCCTTATAGAAAGCGGTATGATCAGCACGTATACAGGGACATACAAGATAATTCCAATGTACTAAATTCTATAAAAGATATTTTTTTCTATAAATCATATTTTATTACATTTGTCTGCACAAAACATAATGAAATTTTCATATATTATTTTTATGCATAAACATGTTTCCTATATAAAGTGGTATGATTAACATTGACTGATTTACAGAGACTCGCAAAACTATTTAAATAAAGTAGAGGATATATATTAAAAATTAGTGGAATTGCATCTTTAGTTGTTTTCTGCATTTTTAACTCTTCCCAACAAACCTTAACAGTCATTATAACTTCAATTCTTTTATTTGTCCTTATCCTTTTGTCCATCTGTTCGCGCTCTAGTTTCTGTAAATACTTTTTAGGATGTCTCGAAACTGATACATGTTAGTTCAATATGTGATATACTCTGTGAAAAATGGTATAAAAAGCGCAACTGGTTTATGCACAGGGTCTCATAAAATATTTATACCATGAATTCGAAGTCTATGAATGCACTATACAAAATAACTTGTATCCATTTTTGCCTGTATATTCTGCTGTAAATACTACCGTTATTGTTTACAGTCTAGTATATTTTAATACCTTTGTACTGCATTTTAATATCTTAGTTTTAATATATTAATGATAATAATAAAAATAATAATAATTTTAATATCTTAACACAGGGTATTGAAATTAGCTTACATTTTTATGATATACAAAACCATTTTGTGGAATAAAATATAATTATCGTTTACAGAATTGAATTATAATGATGGTTTACACACCGGAAGTTATTCGTATACGCAAGGTATAAATGGATATTCTTGTATATAAATTTTTAATACTGTAAAGATATTTTAAGTACACTATATTGTACTATTGAAACTTTTAAGCGACATACAGGCTACACAGAAGCAATATTATAACCAATCTTCAGTTGCACGCAATTCACAGGCAAGGACGATTTACTCACTTGGAAATCCAGGGCACTCATTTTCAATGGCCCCCGTTTTCCTCGTACTTTAATGTTACAATAAGCAAAACAAACCGCATATTTTTTATCCACTCGTCTAAAAATTCTCTCCAATTTCATTTTATTGGTAAGACTTAACTAGTCCGATGCTTGTCTATCGGATCAACGTACATTGCGCCCATGTATCTGCACTGCGGTGCGTGCCTCGGATCTACTTAGCCTTAGTAAGAGTTTGAAATGTAGTATCGGTAGTATGCAGTTGTATTTGCGCTTAGAGAAAATATTGCAATATTTTCAATGAACTGATAGTTTCTTTAAAATACCATACCGCTGATTTATATAACAGCTTAGTAATATTTCCATCCGTTGAAGGAAAAAAAAAAAAAAAAAACTATCATTATACCAAAATTTGGAAATTTTCCCTTTTAACATTTTTTTTTTTTTTAAATGTATGATGGAATTTCTTGGAGGCCTTTCAGTGTGAGGGCCCAGGGCACATACCCCGAATATCATGCCTTCCCAGCTAAAAAAGTCTTAAAAAAAAAAAAACTATAAAAAGTTAAGAAAAACTGCAGATAATGTGAAGGTATTTAGAACAATCCCAGCTTAAAAAAATCTTAAAAAAAAAAAAAAAAATGTAAAAATTAAGAGAAACTGCAGAAAACTGCAGATAAACTGAAGGTATTTGGAACAGCAAAAAATTTGCAGGTAACTTTCCCTTCTCCATAAACATTTTTCTCCTGAACCTTCATTTTCCCCTTAAACTTCATTTTAAACTAAATTTTTTTTCCAATTTTTATAGTTTTTTTTTTTTTTTTTTTTTTTTAAGACTTTTTAAGCTGGGATTGTTCCAAATACCTTCACATTATCTGAATTTTTTCTTCATTTTTTCTAGTTTTTTTTGAAGATTTTTTTTATCTGGGTTAAATTAGGCACTGCTCACAGGTGCATCCCTCTAAAATAGTATTTTATCTTGAATATGTAATATTGGAGAAAAATAATTCTTATACAAGATTTATACAAATTTACTTTCATTTGCTTTCCTTTATTTTTCTTGAAAAAGTTTTAATACTATTTCAGAATAAATTTTATTAATTAAATAAGTTGTTTAATACTTTATATCTTCAAAGAGGCTTAAATAGATAATAATTAGCTATTTAAACTAGAATAATTTTCACTTGGTTTTCAAAAAATCAGAAACATTCATAGTTGCAACGTGACTATCCATTTTAGAAAGATTAGTGAGACTAACGGGAGGTTAAATACTTCCTCTTTAGAAATAAAACTATAAAGGTACTTTTATAATTATATTTATTAATATTATTATTTTGAGATTTCTTTCTCCATAGTTAAAAACAAAATATGCTTTTTTAGCCTTGCTGTTTTTGGACAATACACAGGATTATACAAAGGCAATCTTTTTTATAATTTTTTTCTTTAATAGTAAAGTTATAAAAATAATTTTTGTTAGTTCTCTTCCTCCATAATAAAAAACAAAATGCATGTTTAGTGTGTCGTCATAGTGGTAAAATAATTTGAAGATTTAACAATGTAACGAGCAAACACATTTGAAAGTGTTTATAGTCCATGCGAACCACTTGAATTTCCTTTCCTGATTTTTTTTTTTTTTTTTGCTTTGATTAAAACAAAATTTACAAAAGCAATTATTATTATTTTTCTTTTTTGTTTCATATCAAAAAAAGAAATATGGTGTGTGTGACGTTTATTTTTCCCCTTTTACTTCAACCTTAAATCTAGCACTCAGTGTTCTTTTATTTTCTTTAGTTAAAACCAAGATCTTTAAGAGATATTTTTTCTTTTTTACCCCCTTCCCCAACATAAACACAAAGGTACAGTTTATATTTTGATTATGTATTTCAACAACAGTCGGTAACAAAAGTATCCGAACACTAGCAAAAATTCCTATATAAAAAAAAAGTAGAGTAAATACTGTTTTGGTTAATAAATCCTTGTCGGAACATGTTCTTAGTCTGTCTAAAACATGATTCGACAAGAAATTATTTAACAAAACATTATTAGCTCTACTTTTTCTTTCCGAACACTATAGTGAAGAAAGTATTGTAATCATGTCAAAAATCCGAATTTGAGATTTGGATGTTTCTATACGTTTCAAACTCAGGGGACCTGAGTTTGTTTTCACTATTTTTACGATGATATATGTATGTGTGCGTGTATGTATGTGTGAGTGTGTATGTCTGTGAGTGAACACGCTAGCGTCTAAACGCTTTGTTCGAATAAGCTGAAAGTTGGAACGTATATTGTAAGTCACCATAGTACGAACCCTATTGATTTTGGTGAATCTAGCACTTATTGTTTTTTTACAGGGACACCAGGAAAAATTCTTTATGATTATGGCCTATGGGGCCAAATTTTTAAAAGTGCGATAGCGTCTAAACGCTTTATTAATCTGAGCAAAAAATTTGTACACATGTTATAGGTCGCAGTTGCACGAACTGTATAGATTTTGGTGAATTTAGAACTTACGGTTTTTTTACAGGGGCACAAAGAAAAATTCTTTATCATTATGGCCTATAGAGTCAAATTTTTAAAAGTGTGATAGTGTCTAAACGCCTTATTAATCTGAGCAAAAAATCTGTACACACGTTATAGGTCACAGTTGCACCAAGTGTATAGATTTTGGTGAATTTAGCACTTACAGTTTTTTTACAGGGACACAAAGAAAAATTCTTTATCATTATGGCCTATGGGACCAAATTTTTAAAAGTGTCTAAACGCCTTATTCAATTGAGCTGAAAATTTATATGAATGTTATAAATCACTGTTGCACTAACTATAAGCATTTTGGTGAACCTAGCATTTATAGGTTTTTACAGGGACACAACGAAAAATTGCTTATCATTATGATCGATGGGCTCAAAGTTCAGTAGCGTTAAATAAAACATCGTATAATATATGGAGAAAAATATTCAAATACTCTTTTATGGTTTTCTCGCTTTTGTTTGTTTAACAACTCCTCTTTCTTTACTTTATCTACAAAACTGTTAATTATTTAATGTTCGGAAAGTCGAGTGGAGTCACTCTAGATTTTTTTATATAGGAATTTTTGCTAGTGTTCGGATACTTTTGTTACCGACTGTACATTTGATTTTGATTTAATTTATTCAAAAATCTCTTACTTTTGTGCATGAAACATGTTACGGCCAGTTAGCTTGGAAAAAATAAAATAAACAAAGAAATGAATAACATGTATTCTATCAATGCATAAGAATACAGTTAATAATATTTTCAAATATTTCAAAAACACTTCACACCAAATCCGTTGCATAAAATCATCTATCTATTCTTAAATAGCTTTTTCATAAGCAAGTTAATGACGATCCAGCAATAACACGCTCCACAGAGATATATCTCCTCGTTTCATCAAATATATCGCTATCCAAAATTAACTTACGGTACGCCACTTTGTTTATAATTATTTTCCTTTAATACTGAAATGATTTATGACTACACGTTACGTGTAAATGTCGTCACATTGAAGTTTTAACAATCTCTAGAATAAACTTAAATACGTCATTATTTTCCCAACCTATGTTTAACCTTTGTAAAATTAGTCAAATTCCTTGTTCAACTATTGCGATTTATCCCTTTTGCAAATCATTTATGCTTGTCACGGGGGAAATATTTTAAAGTAGAAGTGATTTATCGCAGAGCATTATTCAGTGCTTTCTGATACAAAGCAAAAGCAAGTTTGGTTTTGAAATCCATTAGGAGTAACTTGAAAAATTTGTTTTAACGAATTCTTCTCATTTTTCATGCGCGATTTAAAACGTCGTAAATAACGAAAAATACTTTTTAAAAATGTAAGAAAATATTTGTTTTAATTGAATTTAAATGTTATTTAATCAAATTAAAAACTTGGAGGTGAAAAAAAACCCCTTTGTATACATATTTATTTATTTCATTTTATTGTATTCATTCGCTCATTTATTTATTTATTTTATGTATGTTTTAAATAAATTTTCAGTAAGTGTTTCCAGTTTAGTATATATTTCTTCTGCTATAAAATTCTCATTTCAAATTATTTTTGGAATAAACTTTCGAAAAAATTAGAATTTTTTTTTCATTATTATATATAAAAACATATGTCTATTAAGATTTGAATACATTAAAATTCATCATCTACTCCATATAACGGTGTATTTGGTATTTTGGAGATAAGACCGATTAACAATATTAGTGAAGGCCTAAAGAAATTGCCCTCTATGGGGGAAAGAGAGCCTTTTCAAGGAATTATAGCTTATATTCATAGGAGTTTCGAAGAAAATCAGGGTAAACTCCGGACGGCTAGACCGACGAGTCGGTTTGAGTTCGAATTCGGCAGTTTTTCTCTATCAGCTTAGATTGCAGAGCGTCTTAGCTAATCTTAGGGCTTTTTCCAAAAAGATCCAAAACCAGGGTGTAATTACTTCCATGGGTTTCTTCATAAGTGATTTTATCCCATATTCACACGAATTTGTGAAAAACTATGGCATGCTGCTAACGGCTGGGACATCGAGTGCAGCGCATGTATTCGAATCTGTCACTTTCCCCCGTAATTAGATGTCAGAATCTAATTAAATACATCGACCTCTTTGACACTGATAGAGAGCTTTACACACAAAAAAGAAGAATTCGATCTTAAACCAGATGAAGTTACAAGTAGACTTCACTTTTTTATAGTATATTTTATGTTTACCCTCTTCTTCTCTCGTATTTAAATATATTGCAATCTTCGATCTTCAAATCACATTGTAAGTAATGACTTTTTACTTTAAGCTATATAATTTATACGATATAAATTTAATAAGAGAAATCGAATCTTAATTTTAATCATTTCACCTTCATGACATATTTTAATAATTTTTTTAAACAACGATTTTCATATCTATTTATTAAAGCTTACATTCAAATATTAGTTTATTATTTTTTTCTCTCAAAACCTCATTTCCTATAATTAACCCCTCTTAAAAAAATCATAATATTCGAATTCAATTAAAACTTTAAGTCACTTCATCTTCCCATCTTTATATTATTTTATTTATTTATTTTTAATTTGCTGTAAATTTGTATTTTTATATTTTATATATTTTACTTTCTAATCTCTTACTCATAAATAGCACATTACAATTTTTTTCTCCTTAAATTGCAATATCGATAATGAATTTCTCTTCAAAGCTTTTGTATTAAACAAATTTCTATTTCCTCTCCCTTAAACAATCTTAGATTCCGAGCATTAAATTCGGCAGACACAACAAGCATATTTCTAAATTGCTCTAAACTCTCCCAACAAAACAAAAGCTCACCAAGTTAACAACCTCCGCTTCTCCCTTTGTCCCAAAGACAATCACTTACTTCAGTTGCACTCTAACTGTCATTTCATTGTCCCTGTCCAGTGGTGCAGAAACCTCACCATCTGCCTACCAGGGGGAGCTAGTAACGATCTTGTGTCCACTGCTGCCACCAGACGCTAAATAAACATAAATAATTAACTAACTCTAGTGCTTTCAGGTAGGGGCCCCGTTAACTGCAAATAAGAGAATTCACTGACTTGGAAACTAATGTATTCAAAATACGAATTTCAATACGGAGTAATTTGACAAAAGGTAAACTTGCACAAGTATTGCCATAAATTTAACTTTTCGTTCCCAGCGAAAAATTTTTACAGGAAATTAATACAGCGAAACTTTAATTGCGGAATGATAGAATCCAGTGTCTGGGGTTTGTTGCGGGGTTCGTAGAATGTTTAATTTGAAAGTGCGGGGAATATTAACCGAGTTGAATTAATGGACCACTTTCGTAAGTTTTGCGGACTTGGCTAAGATGAGAGATTGATAAGATTGGCTTTATTAAGGCATAACGGAGAAGAAAGGCTCGGATTAAAACTTAACAATACTCTTATAATAAATTTTTCGAGTAGATATTTAAATTCTTGTATAAATACTGAGATGTTGTTCAAGTAATGAGCAACGGGTTCATAGAGTCCTTTGGTAAAATATTTAGCTAATGTGTTACTTAAAGAAAATATATATCATGGTATTTCCATTAACTAAATCAGATAATTTCGGTATAAAAGTTTACTTAAATGAGATGTAAAACTTATGGTTTTAATTACAAAATAAAAATTATTTTATTCTATTGTCTACATGGTGGAAATGAAATTGATGAGATAAGAAAACAGGAACCATTAACGGTACCCGTCCATTAGATAATTAACGGTACACCTCATCACACCATTATGTACGAAAAATGTCTTATCCACCTATTATAGATATTAATAATTACTTTCTTTTAAAGAAAATTCAGTACAAGAAGAGCTTATGTAGAATTAACTGAAATTAAAAACAATGCATTTTCATAAATCAAATTCGATAATGTTGCTCAGAATTATTTCCTTATTTTTAAGCACATTATTGAAAAGGTGATAAATTTTGAAAATAATAAATAAGAAACTGAAAATTAAATATACATTTGAGTTAAAGAAAAATTAAAATGTTTTGCTATTTTATTTACTGCAGTATTAAATGTATTTAAAATTTAAGGAAAAGAATAAGCATGTTAATGTTTCTAAAGAGTTCGGTTGGGTTGTGAGAATTAGGACCGATTGACTGCACTAGGGTCCTAGGCTTGAGGGGGAATGCCCTATGTGGGGGTCTTTCTAAGGGGTTCTAGACCGCTACGCAAGTTTCGGAGAAAACCACGAAAAACTCCAAATGGCTAGGCCAAAGAGCGCTACTCGGGATCGAACCCGGCACCTCACGTCTGCCAGCTTTGAGCGTAGAACCACTCCGCCGCTGGTAGACGCTTCTAAAGAGTAAACGCCTTGTAAGAAGACACCATAAATCCCAAAAATATGCAAAAATTGTTTTGGGTTTAAATAATTAAGTATAAACCTTCACTAAGCAATAAATAAAAGACAGCAATAGCGCTTGTGCATTTTCGTTTTAAGGCGGTTGTTTAATTATTGCAGTCAGAAATAATGCTGCAAGATTTTGCAGACATTTTGAATAAAATGTTTTTTTTTTCTTTTTTGTGCTATGCTTCTTCCATGCTGCATTGGTGCCTACCTTTTTTTTGTCAGATGATGGGCCATGCTTAATTTTTTCACCTCGAAAATATTGCTGTTTTTTTTTTTTTTTTTTTTTTTTCTGATTTGTTTATGTAGATGACGAAATTCTTATTCTTAATAGGCAGATCTATATTTAAATTAACATATTTAATTGTGAAAAACTCATAAATATATTTAAAATTACTTTCTGGACTATAAACTGTATTAATTCTTATGTAAGAAGAATCTATATCCTAGAAAATACAGGGATTACATCTGGTTTGTTTTAAACATTTTTAAAATTTAATGAAATTTGCTTTTCCATATAGGTTAAAGATCTATCCTTGGATCAATGTTTATATTGTAAGATTTAGAATTTTTTTTTTTTTTTTTTTTTTTTTTTTTTTTTTCAGAAACAGAGTAAAAAACAAATTCCGCTTTTTACTTCCATTATCCTATTTTCATAGGCAATGGAAATGCTACATTTAATTAAATGTTTTTTATATCAAGTTTTCATCTGATTTATATGTTTTAAGGTCTCTCATTTCCAAAAATGTAAGAAAACTACGAAACTCGATTTTTCAGAAACGACTCCAAAGATTTTCTACAAATTTGCTAGGCAAAAATTTATTGCTTTTTGTATGTGTTAATTAATTATTATAGGAAAACTGATGCTCATCCTAACTTGGTAGGTCAGATTTTAGATTTTGGAAGAGGGCTTCTTAAAATTCGACTTTACCGATTTTCTTGAAACTCGCTATAGTAACTCTTTTTAAAATATTTTTTTGTATGTATTAGTTGGTTTCCAGTGTACAGAGACGTTTACAAATTTTGGTGAAAATCGAAAAAGCGAATGTGTAAGTAAAAGTAGGTGTCTCAAAAAACGGCCCTGTTAAATTCCTTGGAATTTGCTGCATAAACTCCGTTTTTGACTTTTTTATGACGTATGTATTAACTGATTGGTAAAAGAAAAATGGTAGATGTCTTGATTAGTTGGGTCAGTTTTATGTCTTCTAAACACATTATCTCTAAAAAGAGTTTGCAATATGTGTAGTAATGAATAATGGAATTCTTGTGGTTATTACATTCAAAATATTCTTCCTGCATGAAGTTGACTTTTATAAAATTATGGAAAAATTGGCTTATTAAAATAACATTCATTCTTTTGTATCTTCTTTGTTTTTCGTTACATTTGTTTGAAATTGAGATGCTTGGATAAAAATAATGATAATCTTAAAACAAACAAATAAATAAATAAATAGATTTTAAGTTAAAAAATGAAAATAATAATAAGTTGAGAGAAATATATAATCCTACCTTTTTATTTGCTACCGAAAATACTAATAATTTGAAGGTAGGTGTAATTTAAAATTTATCGATAATTTTTTAATCATTTCGTTGTGAAATTTTATTTTACTATCTGCAATTCACTAATAACACATTTGCATTGCCCTTTATCGCCTGGATTGTAACCTTAATTTATTCTTTAACACAGACGGAAATCCAGTTTTTCATCTTTTATATTTTTAGATGCTTTCTTGCTTTATTCGCTATGTAGTATTATACAATAACTTACATAAGCTGTTGCATGTAATTTGACAACATTTGAATATTATTACTAAAAGAAATTACTTTAAATTTCTTATTTTACTTCAAAATAACATTTACTTTAACCATGTACACCCTATAAACGTCACATCTTGTCATTCTGAGTCATTTACAAACCTTTCTTGACATTCAATTTTCTTCGGAGCAATTCACTGTGATACAAAAAAAAAATACACATTAACATAAATAAAAAAACACAAAAATATCCTTTCTCTCATTTTATTCTGTTTCTTTTTGCTGACACGGCTAAAGCTCGTTAATTAAAAAGATACCCGACGCAAGATGGCAACGAGGGCTTTCCGTCCAGCCTGTTGGTCATCCGATTCTCTCACTCTCTCCCCTTCCTCTCTCCGACCTCCAAGATGGGGCGCAGCGAAGAGGTGGCGGTGGCCACTTCGCTAATCCCGGAAACAGTGCGTCTTCTTGAAGCCCCGTTAATGGGAAATCTTTATAAGAGCAATACAAGTTTCAGCTTTGCCAAAACAAAAAGGCAATTCTTCTGTGGAGCACATTCCAGAGGGCCCCCTTCGAAATGAGCTTTGTCATTCCTGGCTAACTCCTGCAGAGGGTGTGTACAGGATTACGTCCACTCCGAGAATTTTCAATATCGCAGGTAGGAATTAAACTGCTACAGCACTGATTTGCAGAGAAGAAGGCGGATTTGAAAAAAAGAAAATGTTCATGGAAGATTTTTACTTATGAATTATAAAAAAATATTTTATTTTAAAAAATATTTTCTCACTCTAGAGAGCAATTGTAAAGCTTGGAAATAAATACAAGTAAAAAAATCGAGGAGGAATAAATGACTGAAAATACCATATTTTACCTGTGTATGAAATAAAGGCCGAGTTTATGTACATTTATACTGGGAATCAGAAATATGTTTCACTAGTGTCCGAAATGCTCTGCTCTGAAAGCTATTAAACGGGAAATGTCAGGTTCGAGCCCAAGTCATAAGACTGGTTATTCAGAATTTTTATGGTTTCATCCGATATTCAGATGACTATACAGTTGGACCTCTTAGAAAGACTCTCGTTGAGGGTAAAATGAAGGTCTGGATCCTAATAGTACACAATCGGCCTTGAGCTCTTTAATCAGGGTTCCAATTAAAGCATTAGTCCTCGAGAATCTCGCATATTTTTTCATTTTCTCACTCAAATATTTAAATAATGAGAGAAATTTGTGTACTTTTTCAATTTTCAAGAATAAATTAAAAAAAAAAAAAAAAAAAAAAAGAAAGAAAGAAAGAAAGAAAGAAAGGAAGAAAAGAAAGAAACACTAAAAACTTTTTTAATCCTTTCTTTTTCGACGTATAATTGTTCTATGGTAGAGAAAACATGTGATAAACAAATTGGGCCCTAATCTGCACAAATATATGTGACTTCTTGGTCTCGCTCCTCCCGACGCCACACCTGTTCAGTCAACGGAAAACAGCTAAAAAAAGTTTCTGCTATTCTAAAAAATGCAAATGCGGCTAACACTTTATAGAAACATTTTGAAATATGTCCTATAAGAAAAACCCCTGTAGAAATTAGGCTTTAATTATCTTCGCTCTGCCCTCCCCCCCCCCCCCCTAGTAGACACACAAAATTCCAAAAACATGAAAAAAATCACATTAATTCCAGATATAAATTATGTGTGTCCATGTAACAGACCTATTATTATTATTCAAAGTTTATTTAGGGTTCTACTTAATATTCAGAAACCTCAAATATTTTTTTAAAATCTCACTTATTTTAGGAAGAGTTAGAAATTCTCCTCCAATTTTTTCCTCTCGTGAGAATCCTGACAACACGTCTCCCTTCTTTTATGTTTCATGTTATTACTTAGGAAACTGATTTCCTTGTTTCTTGTAATGAATTAATATTATAAATCTTTATAATACTGAAACAGTAACAATTAAATAAAATGTAATGTGGAAATTTGACATCATACATATATATTTATTAGAAGTCTTAAACTAGCTGATTAATTCATTTACAGTTATACTAATAATTAAGTGTTACAAGTGACATTGTTTCAAAGAAAAGTGTATACAAATTAATAGATGCTTATTCGGAATACACTATAAAAAATTTCTAACCTTTTTCTTTACATAAGGAGGGCCTCGAAAGTTTACATGGACAGCTCACTTTAGACAACTTAATCGCAAATACAATGCAAAACTGTGTTGCTTCGAATTTTCTGTTATTACAAATATGGTGCTAATACTTTTGACGTGCGATTATCTTCTATCTGAAATGTTTCAAATTCTGAATTAAAAATTATCATCCCTGATTTACATCTTTTTTTTTTTTTTTTAAATACTTTTGGTTTTTTTAAATACTTTTGGCATGAAATGCCCGAGGTCACCTAAAAGACTTGAAAATAATTTCAAACAATATGTGGAAAAAACCAAGTTAGAAACAAACTTATGAAGTGGAAAAAATCCAAGAAAGAAATAAACATACTAAATTTCAATCCAATGTTTTCATAATAAATTTGTGAAATGGAAAAAAAAAAACCATAAGAGAAATAAACTTATTAAACATAAAATACAAATTCCTTCATAATAAATCAACCCTAAGGAAATTTAATAAAACTAAATTTTAACATTCTTGACTTTTGAAAAAGGTAAAACACTCCACAACAGCCATGAGACCGAAAACAGTTAAATTCACAGTTAATAAGGGAAATTAATTCATCTACTGAACGATTAAGTAAAATAATTTTTAGTTTAAATTTTAGTGTAATTAGTGTCTTCTAATTTTTAACAAATAAACCTTAAAGTTAAAATTTAATTAAATTCGAATTTATTACAAAGATTAATTTGAGTTACGTAAATTCGCAATTCATGAATATCATGTAGAGATAGTAGTGTTTCATAGATTCAAAAGAACAAGTTATAGAGGTATGAGCGCCATGTGTTAGAGTGAAAAAAAGTAATGACCTTTTTTTTTTTTTAATTTCACAGTCCCTCCTAACCATCCAGCCAAACAACACCACCCATCCTGCGTAATCAAGCATTTGCCCACCCAATATATATATATTAAGGTGTTCCTTAAATGAGGGGGAATTTTTCTTTTCTCTTTTTCTGTGTTTATTTTTTAAATCTGTTACGCATACCTTCTAATATTTTTCTATTTAACCCTAAACATTTTTTAGCAAAATATCAGCTCTCTGGAATAATGCTAACACGTGAAGAATTGACAGCAAAATCCTAATATAGATATTAAGATTTTCCCATTAATTCGGCACGTGTTAATATTATCCCAGTTATAAAGTTAAAATAAATAATAATCCATCACATTAGGTCAGAAAGTGTCAGGCATGAAATGTTTTTAAAAACATTATTCGATAATTCATACCCAACATCTTTAATCTTTAGAAATTAGAAAAAACTTTTATAGTAAAAATTAATAATAATTAATTAAAGAATATAATCTGATTTTAAGTTACGAATTATACGATATTTTATCTTTAAGTTTTTCAATGTTAAATTTCTTAATAGTCAAAATCCAGTGACATAAAAAACTATCTCTAAACTTCGCAACTCTACAATAATGCAGCATTTGAATAATTAAACTGTATGGTACAGATTGAAAAAGATAATTAGAAATACTACAAATTGTATGAGAGCAAATGCAGCTATAAACAAAGTGTATAAATTATTATAAACAATAAATTTGATATTCATGTCTATTTTTAAGTATTTGTTTTATTATTAAACTATTTCGTTATGATATTAATAATTTTTAGTTTTATTTGGTTCTATGTTTTAAATCGCAATTAAATTATGTTACGAATTGTAATTCTCTAACTTCAACTTTCATTGTGTAATTTTAAAATATCAAGCTAACGTATCATGGCTTTTTTATTTATTCTGAAAATTTTCATGAATTTAAATGTTTTAAGTTATATTTCACCTTCATATGTGTAGTGTTCACCTTCATTATCCTTTAAATTTTATTTCACCTTCCTATGAATTTCACTTTTTAAATCATAGTTCATGGTTTTGTTTGCAACGTTCTTATAGGTATGTTATAATTGACTACCATGCAATAATATTACACAGTGACTGAAATGTACTCAATACACTCATAAAATATTGTCCAAAGATTTACGTCTTGAAATAAATTATCCAATTGGAAAAACCTACTAACATATCCTGTTTTAAAATTAATGTAAAAATAACCAATAATAACAATGATTATCTTATACAATTAATACATTTGTTTTTAACAACTTTTTTGAAAGATATATCTGAATCACTTCTTGTGAATCATTGCTAAATCTTTGTAAATAAACTCAGTAATGACTTTTAATTTTTTCTGCTTTTGGTCCGTATAAATATTTAAATTTTGTAGTTATTAAAATTGAATTTTCTGAAATATTTTATTGATTTTATAAAATTATGTATTTTTTTAAACAAATTTTTGTCTTTCTAGGTCTAAGATTAATATCTGAAGATGTGAGATGTGGTGTAGATTTTTCGAATACCTTGTATACATATAAACCTATAGAAATAAATCTTGCTGATAGATATCTCCATGAAATTGCCAAATTAAAATAATGGAGCAATGATGCGTTTCACAGAATATTAAGCACTTTATAAAACATCACTACTGAAATTTAATCTTACAGCAAAATCTAAGCCTATATATATTTACTGACGTCCTCTTTAAGTGAAAGAACTTGGAAAAAAGTTTTCAGATGAATGAAGATATGTTATAATCTATAGGCACTAGAAACATTCGTAAGTTTAATGTCGAATAAAAATTTGAAATTACAGTATACTAAAAAAAATAGAAAGTCATAAAATTCTTAGGGAGATGATTAATATAACGCAATTTTACATTGCATCACTGCAAAAACCCTTTCATCATTTACATCACAAACTGCACACGTCTATATTTTAATGGTCATTTGAAATAAAAAATAGGAGTTCTATAAAGGTGTTCTAAAAATGTACTAGTTATAATGTACTAGCATTATTTTCAGTTGTCATGTACACTTGATAATTTTTATTCTTTTAAATATGAGTTTAAAAGATAAAAAGATGAATTTAACCTTAATGAATTTAATGTAGAATTGAATTAATAGACTAATTCTGTGCTTCAAAAAATGAGAAGCCACTGAACGTTAATTTAAATAGTTAGAATTTTACAAAATATCACGGAAATCAATTTTATTTCGTACGTCGAAAACCTTTGCATAAATGTATACTTCCCCAGTTCTTTTTTAAATGTAGGAGCTTAAACGAAAGCTTTCTGATGATTGAAGATAAAGTTAGAATCCATTTATGTGGTAACTTTTATGAGTTTAGTGCCGAATAAAAATTTGGAAGATGTATCCTCAAAGAAGCAGAAAGTCATTAAATACTTATATAGATGATTATACCACAGTTTCAGAATTTATCATTGTAGAGAAGTTTTGCTATATTCCAAGAAATGATCTATCCATGCATAAAATTTCCCTTCATACGTAAAAGTTGACCAAACACTATCCAATACATATACGCCCTGGAATAAATGGGATATTTCTTTAATAAGTGTTTCTGCCACACATTAATGCAAAAGCTTAATACACTCGAGAAAATAAAAACAATATATGTATAAAAATTTCCTCTCCTGCATATTGGCGATTCGACCAAGCGTCCACCCTCTTAGGGATGCCATTCGCAGAAAGAAAATCCCTGGATTCCAACTCATCCCCGGCTATTTTTTATCTATTATTTTTTTTTATCTCCATCTTCCTCTGGTCGGCGACTTATGGGGGCGTTCACAGAGTAAAGAGGGAGGGAAAAAATAAATAAATAATAAATAAAAAAGAAATAAAGAAGGGGGAGGCAGAGCAAGAAAATAACGCTCTCCGCTCACGAGCCTTTGCAATCGATGCTTGTTCTTACTATTCTTTTATTTCTTTTTGGTTTTTTTTTCCTTTCTTCTGTCCATTCCATTCTATCTCTTTCTTTTTTCTTGTTTTTTTTTTCTTTCGGGGGGGGGGGGGGGTGCTACTCGCCATCCTTCGGCGGGAATGAAGTAGTGAAGGGTGTTGGAAAAACGTTGAAGGCGAAATTAACTGAAGAAATATACAGAAAATGATATAAATTCATAGTGAGTTGGTTTAATAGTTAGTGTAAAAATGTATCTTAATTCTTTATGTGTATAATTTTTATGGAAATGTACTATATTTTTGTGTTAAGCTTTGAGGAAATAATTAATGTTAATAATAATTTCTGATTTTTTTTTTTTTTTTCCTTTACATAAGTCTCTAATATTAAGGAGATAATTTAATTAATTTTGCATGTTGTGGAATATTTCCAAAATAAAATATGAAAACTATCTTATCAGTTAGAGTTTTAAAATGCTTGAAAAATTTAGTTTCTTAAAAACACAAATTAAGTGTTTTTTAACCCATATTGGACCGCCGTCCTATTTATAGGACAGTTGAGTTAAATGTCAATAATGTAAATGAAACATTTAAAATCTGCAAAAAACTTGACATAAATTTTTAGAAATAGACTAAATTAATTAAATTACTGTGAAAAATAGAATTTGAAAAAAATATTAATGCTGCAGAATAATAAAGAACTTCTTCTGCTAAATAGTGAGCATGTGCTAGTGAAAAATCCAAATGGTCGTCAAAGACGATGTCAACTGAAATCATGCAATAAAAATCCTGTTACAATTTGCAACATGTGCAATGTTGGATGTAGAGACTGTTTTTTGGACTTCCATTCGTAAAAATCTTTACAATTTGCAAAATGGTCACTTTTGGACTGTGTAGAGACTGTGTAGAGACTAACAAACGAAATAAAAAATTTTGTAAAATTATTATAATTTTTTAATTTTTTCTTTTTTATATGTGTAAGTATCTTATACTGACCATGCTTTTAAAAAATTACATTTTTCTAATGATTCGTTTAATGAGTGGTCCAATATGGGTTAAAATGTTGTTCTTCTGAACAAAACTTATTCTTGTTAGAACAAAAAAATATATTTTAATGTTTTCAAAATTTAATAATAATAAAATTAACTAAACGTTGAAGTATTTAAAATAATTTCATGAAAATAGATATTACATTTAAATATTTAATATACATATGAATCAAATTAGTTTAATGTATTTACCGATGCAATTTTATTTTTTAAAACCATTTTAAAATAGACATGTTGTAAGTATTTTGTGTTCATTGAATGTTTATCAGAATACTGTATATTTTTACACATACACAAGTTGAAATAGAAACATTTTATGAAAGTACACAACCATAAAATCATTTACTGTAAATGCTAAAAGTATACATTTTGAATTTTTATTTTGGCACGGCTCACATAATGAAGTGTAGTCTTAACGTACAAAAAAAAAAAAAAAAAAAAAAAGAAAGAAATAAAGAAAGAAAGAAAAGAAAAAGAAAGAAAGAAAACGCAAATAAGAGGCTATATTTGAGATATTACTAAATTTTTTTTTAAATTGTATAAAGTTTATACTAATCAATCATTATAATAAACTACTTAGAGATATTTCCAGGAATTAAACTGGTACTAAATGGTATAAAATTAAATTAAAATTCATAAAATAAAGTAAAACACTGAATAGATTAATTATTAAAATACATACTGTAATAAATATAATACATTTCTTAATTATGTATCAGTATCACTTAATTTTATTCAGAGAAATCTGATGTTCCTTTAACAAAAAAAAAAAAAAAAAAAAAAAAAAAAAAAAATATCCAACAATAATTATAATTATTGTTATTTATTAATTATATATTTCAATGTTTTTAGTTGAATTGAATTTTTATGACTTTCTGCCAATCAGTCAATATTTAGTTGCTGTTTTTAATCTTATCGTTATCTTCATTACTACAAAAGTAATGCCTTTCGATTTTATAAGTAATGCTCTTCGATAGAATAATGACTGTAAAACTGGTTTTTCCTTCTGAAGACTAGCTTGACAATAAAACTTCGAGAGCGCTTCAGAAAACAAATATATTGCAAAAGTTTTTTTTTTTTTTTTTTTTTTTTTCCTTGAGCAGTAAAATTACTAAAAAGAAATTAATATTAGTAACTAAATTGATAAAAATGTAAAAAAAAAAAAAAAAAAAAAAAAAAGGTAGATTATTTTAAATAGATTTGTTATTAAATAATATATTTCCAATGTATTTATAAAAATAGCCTAGTTTTATTCAATAAAAACCGTTGTTCCTTTAATAAAATAATCCAAAAGTAATCTTTTTATTTTTTATTTATATTTTACAATGTTTTTAATTTAATTGAACTTATCTAACTCTCTGTCAATTAGGCAACATTTAATAACTTGTTAAATCTTATCAATATTATTTCAAATAGAATTCGTTTCAATTTCTCAGCGTTCGTTTTTTTTTTTTTTTTTTTTAATTCTTTTTCTTTTTCTTTTTCTTTCTTTCTTTTCTTTTTTTTTAAGCTATTGTATAGCTTTTATCACGGGCTTTGAGCGCGGCGACCGAATCAGAAAATTCCGTAACGAAAAAAAAACCTAACACAGTTCGGCAGACTTCGGTAGACTTCGGCTGTACGAAGCTCGCACGAATCGAGACGAGATGCTCCGAAATCGGACGAATACGTAAGCAGCTGTTTGTGAGAAAGTATATAGGTGTATAGGTATCTATCATTTATGTGCAACAGTGAATAGCTGTACGCGTACAATTTGTGTATAAAGTGTCTTTAATATGAATAAACAAAGTGCATTTATTTGTGTATAAAGTGTTTTTAATATGAATAAACAAAGTGCATTTATTAATGTAGAAAGTGATGAAAAAATAGTGAAAGAAAATGAGTGAGTACTCTATATACATACATTTTATTATTATCACAAATGCAGTATTTTTTAACACGCTTTTATTAGCTTCACCTGTATGTATGTATGTATGTATGTATGTTTGTTTGTTTGTTTGTTTGTTTGTAACTTCTCTGGGAGCAAACAAAAAAATTATATTGTGAAATAAAATCTTTTTGTAAAAAAATAGAACCGACTCCAAAAAGCAACTACTATTAAAAAAAAATTGTATGAAATGAAACTAAATTTCGCCAAAAAGTATAAAATAATTTCCTTCGCCAAACAACCTATAACACTACAATTAATCATAACTTTTGAAGTCGGCGCAAAATTAAATAAAATTTAATTAGTTTTTAAAGGTTTGTTTTTAGATCGGTAGCAACAAATGCTGTCGTCTCGAATGATCCATTTTCATGTTTCCTTTATTATTGTATTCACTGTATACAATTGGTCCATTGGTAGCATCTACACAGAACAGTGGACATTTTTCACAATGCAGAATTTATGTTTCTACGAAGTTAGAGTTTTCTTTGCAAATTTGGTATAACTTTGATAACTATCATCCTTGGTGGCTTTTGGATTTGGCGTTGAAAACGTATTGCAAAAATATACACGCAAGATGTATATTTTCATAATACATTTTGTACGAAGTATTGTTTCATATTCTTGATTACTCTCTTAATATACCTTATCAAATTAATCATGATATCCCAAAGAAATTAAATATGTTTGCCAGATAATTTTGCGATTTTTCTTTCACCAAGGACGTCAGATACCAGCATCTTCGCCAACTTTTGCTGCTTACAAAATCTTATTTGTTTTCTTGAATCAAAATAGTTTTCGGCTGCGTTTTGCAGGTGACAATGTGAGATGTGTAGTTTGAATAGGATTCGATTTTTGTATTGAATAAAGGTATCAATTTTTATTTAATTTTGCGCCGACTTCAAAAGTTATGATTAATTGCAGTGTTATAGGTTGTTTGGCGAAGGAAATTATTTTATACTTTTTGGCACAATTTAGTTTCATTTCATACAATTTTTTGAAGTCGGTTAAAAAAAATACTTCCCCTTCGTGAACGATATGGCGTAGAGGTAAGGCGCCGCGCTACGAACCTAAAGGTCCAGTGTTCGATCCCCGTCAGGGGAAATTTTTTAAAAATGGTTTTTGTTAATTCTAAGTTATTTTAATTAAAGATTTAAATGTATGTAAATATTACGGTGTATCACTCACACGATTTTCTCTTACCGTGAATCTTAATACTAAGATAGATATTTTGTGCTTTTTAGTTCACATTTCTATAAAAGCGTGTTCTTTATTTTTTTAAAACTATAATATATATATATATATTTTTTTTTAAGCTATTGCATAGCTTTTATCGCGGGCTTTGAGCGCGGCGACCGAATCAAGAAATTCCGTAACGAAAATAAACCTAACACAGTTCGGCAGACTTCGGCACGGTGTTTCTGTGCGTGCGACTAGACGTATGCGTGTAGACTAGCTGCTAACTGTTCATAACTGATTCTATCTCTTTTAGACACAATGCTAGTGAGACAGCGTGCTTTTTGGCCGCGTCCACGAATGAGTTCGAGCCCGCGACTAGTTGAACCTTAACGTGTATGTATATGGTACGACTGTACGAAGCTCGCACGGATCCAGACGAGCTGCTCCGAAATCGGACGAATACGTAAGCAGCTGTTTGTGAGAAATTATATAGGTGTATAGGTATCTATCATCTATGTACAACAGTGAATAGCTGTACGCGTAAAATTTGTGTATAAAGTGTTTTAAATATGAATAAACAAAGTGCATTTATTAAAATCCCCCCCAAGGCACAACTTTGACATGAGTCCCCCAAAAGGCACAACTTTGACATGAGTCTTCCCAAGGCACAACTTTGACATCAGTCCCCCCGAAGGCACAACATTGACATGAGTCCCCCCAGTCCCAACTTTGACATGAGTCCCCCCAAGGCACAACTTTGACATGAGTCCCCCCCCAAGGCACAACTTTGACATGAGTCCCCCCCAAGGCACAACTTTGACATGAGTCCCCTAAAAGGCACAACTTTGACATGAGTCCTCCCAAGGCACAACTTTGACATCAGTCCCCCCAAGGCACAACTTTGGCATGAGTCCCCCCAAGGCACAACTTTGGCATGAGTCCCCCCCACAAGGCACAACTTTGACATGAGTGCCCTCAAGGCACAACTTTGACATGAGTCCCCTCCCCCGGAACTTGAATTAATATCAAATAAAAAAAATACTGCATAAATAAAATAAATAAATAATTATAATTGCATAAGTTGATAAAAAATGCTATGCAATAGCTTTACCGCGGCAGTCCCCGAGTGCCACACGTTTTTTGGTGTTATTTATTTTGCTATTACTTAATTTTTATGGTAATATTCAATTGTTTCATTCAAATCGAACATAGTTTGATCAATTAGCAACAATTCCGCTTTAGTCCAAAGAAAAAACACATTTTTCATTAATTGGCAACTTTTCGCTTACACTCCCTGACTCAGAATTTTACATATTACATATAAATTTAATAAGATAAAATTTTTAAAAATGCTCCATGCAAAATAATTTTTAATTCTTCTGCTGAGATCTTAATCATGAGAGACTTGGAGATTTAATCACCACACACCCAAAATTTTACAAATTTCATGAAAATTTTTAAGTTATACTTCATTTTTAACAAATTGTTTTTGAAGACTTAGTCTCATCTAGTAAATTTAAAAATTACAATTTAAATATAAGTTTATTATTATTATTATTTTTTTTTTTTTTAATAAATGAAATTCTGCTCTTGCACCACAAAGTATCACACAAAGCTTAAAAAATATACATTTAAAAAAAAAAAAATCAAATTTGTAATTAAATAGTAATTTCAACCATGGATATGAAAAAGGCAACATTAAGGGGGAAAAAAGAAACCGATATTAACAATGAATGTAAAATCGGTTTTTCCTTCTTAAGACTCGTCCGACAATGAAACTTCACGTGCGTTTTAGAAAACAGATAAGCAAACTCTGTTTTGTTTCTGTTGCCTACCTTTTAAAAGTATTTATTTAAAAAATAAAAAAATAAAAAAATAAAAAATCGAGTAGTTAATTTATTAAAATGAAAGTTATAATTATAAATAAATAAATAAAACATAAAAATATAAATACAAAAGATTATTTAAAAAAAAAAAGGTCTATTATTAAATAACATTTTTGGGACAGATTTAATATATTTCTTAATTATCAAAACTATAATAAATAAATAACAATAAAAATATGAAAAGGATAGCTTATTCAAAATAGGTTTAAAATTATCTAATATTTTGGGGAAAAAATAATATTTTTCTTAAATATAAAAATTTTAATAAATAAATAAAATAATATAAAGTGTGAAAAGAGGATAGATTATATATATATATATATATATATATATATATATATATATATATATATATATATATATACTATTAAGGAATATTTTAAAATAATTTTGATATACTTTTTATAAAAATAATTACATAATCATATCCAATGAGCGCTGATGTTGCTTTGATAAAAGAATTCAGCAACAATAATAACAATAATAATAACGGTTTATTTCTTCATATAGCCTGAAATGATTTTTATTTAACTGATTTTTAAGTGTCCTTGCCAATTACTTAACATCTAATATATTATTCAGCTTTAAAGTTATTATTATTATTATTACAAATGTAACTCATTTCACTAAATAAATAAATAAATAAATATGTGGGCATCTAGAAACTAAATTGTGTCTCCAATAAAAACAGTTCCGTGACATCTTCATAAATTTCAGTTCACTTTGTTAGCGAGTTCTAAAAACTCTACCAGAAATCTAGATCGTTTTCCTATATTATCGTAGTCAAACCTTTTTAAAAATCTCTGCAGATAAATGCGAACTCAAGAGGCGACTTTTAATAACTATAATCTTGATATATGACCTAATTATAGGAAATCAAGCAAGAATTTCTCGCAGTACAAAGGCTTCATAATATTCATAATGATGTTTCAACATCTAGAAAAGTATAGACTAGAAATTCTCGATCATATCGTCTATTCAGGTTATTTGTTTACCTTATACGCATCTATCATATATCGATATTTCTAGTTTGGAGATTTATAAAATGACTACTTATTCGTAATAGATGGAGGCAGCATATTTTTTTTCTCGTGTTCGATTTTAAAACGTTTTTACTCGTATTAACTCGCTTTCTTGTTTGTTTGTCCAATACAAATCTTGCAATTGATTTTAACAAACTTCCCGACTAGCTAGACATTTGAAACTTTTAGAATAGCTCAGAACACGGTGACAGTGCATTTTTTTTAATACTTTTATTCAATTACAAAATGTTTGAAAATTTCTTACAATTGCTCTCTTTATCACACATTTGATAATTTTCTTTCAAGTTGATGGGATAATTCATATATATATATATATATATATATATATAATCTGGTGTGTCACCCACACGACTTTCTCTTACCCTGAAATTTAATACTATAAATACAGGTTGCAGATTAAAAGGCAAGATAACGAGTACTGTTATGTAAACCTGCGTTAAACAATTCATATTAGGCTTCTGAAGAGTTTTATATGATAATTAGTTCTGTGTGAGGGGGGCCGTAGCCCCCCTCAACCCCCCGTTTCATTAATGCACCTACATTTATATAGAATTTAATTAGGTTATTAAAAAATAATTCTGTTTTTAAAAAATAATTTATTAATATTATAATTAAAAAAAAAAATATCTTTTATGATAATGCAGACGATTTCCATATTAGAGAAGTAGTATAACACCAAATATCTAAAAAAAAGCCCATTTTATTCTCAATATTAAAAAAAAAAAAAAAAAAAAAAAAAAAGTTTTTTTTTTCGTTAAAAGTAAAAAAAAATCGATAACTTTGTTTTAAATTATCGCATATCGATGGTTCAACCATTCGTTTTAAAGGTATTGGTGAGCTCTTTTGAAAGATACCCATCATGAAAATTTACTCCCCTCGGAGACGAGGCTCCTACATACACAAAATTTTTTCCCCAGTTAACTATCTCTAATATATATTCGTTTCATTTGGTTTAGTGCAGTCTATACACGTTAAACTCTACTTATCTGCAATTTCCCCCATAGACGTAATGTATTAGAATTCTCTTGATTGTCCCTGTACACGAACCATTTGCTTGATCTTAACGAAAAGCTTACTGTAGTATCCCTATATGATACACATTTAGAATGCCAAGTTTGAACTTTCTGCGATAATTTGTTTTTGAGATATGCTGATAACAGACACACACACAGACACACACACACAGACACACACACACACAGACACACACACACAGACACACACACAGACACACACACACACACACAGACACACACACACACAGACCATTTGCTAAAAACATGATTTTCGTATTCAGGGGACCTCAAAACGTGTAAATATAACAAAATCTCGCATTCGAAAATTTGACCCAAAAACAATAATTTCTCTACCTTATGGGTAAGAGAAAGTAAAAAGTTTCTTTTACTAATGATATTTTTAAAAATGCTCATTTTCTCTATTTTATTGTACTGTCCAATTTTTTTCCCCTACTTGACTATTACTATTATAAATAATTCTTTGTAATTAATTCTTATTTTTATTTCATATTGCTCGCGCACTTTTTATTTCCTGATTCAAAATTATTAAAAAAAAAAAAAAAAACTTTTTCGATATCGTTTGTAACGATACTGTATAAATTTTCTTTTCTTTTTCTTAAAAAAAAAAATGATTTTGATGAAATTCTGGCAAAAGCAGAATTTAGTTTAGGACTGAGGACTATTAGTTTTTTTTTTCTTCCCAATTATAACATCGCTTTCAAATTATTCAATTATATTTTCGATAAATTTTAGATTTCGATAAATGTCCAACTATCGAAAAATGATTTCGACAAATGTCCAACGCAAAAATCCCAGATTGAGACCAGGCCCTCAGTCCCAAAAATTAAAAAATATTTACTAATATATAGATTTTTCAAGTTTATATAATTCAACAGAAAATTTTAAAACGTGGTATATAGAAAATTCTTTTTACCTAGGATTTATTGAAAGCTGTTATCATAACAACCGACATAATAATGCCTGTAAAACTGGTTTTTCCTTCTTAAATCTAGTATGAAAATGAAGCTTCACATGCGTTTCTAAAAATAAACAAATTTATTTATTTATTTATTATTTCTATTATTATTATTATTAAAAGCTGCCACTTAAAATTTAAACAATATTTATACAATATGCTAAATGAGGTTCTGTGTACATATTTTTTTTATCATCAGAATTCGATTCACTTGATAACTGTTACATGCATTTATAGCAGGGGTATGTTAATTTTATAAAATTATCTTTAAATGACATTTTTATTTAAAAAGACATTATACATATTTATGTTTCCTAAAAATGCAATTTAAACTACATAACTAGAAATTGTTTTAGGAAAATGCATAATATTTTTAGGTAAATATATTTTTAATTAGCAATAAAATTGTAGCTTTATACCAGTTATTGAATGACACCAGTTTATTATTATTATTATTAATCGTTTAACATTCAAATAAAATTTGCATTACTATTAACTAAATGAATTTGTATAGCATTTTAAAGTCAAATTTTTAATTTCTATTAAAAAAGTTCCTATTTATATAAAAAATAATTTCTTTGTCAAAAACTTAAATTATTGTAAAATATCAGTGTAATAATTAATAGAAACTTTAAATGTTTTATAAGATTAATTTCATTTAATAAATAAATGTATTTATTTATTTATCTTTTTATAATCAAAAATAAATATACATTTAATTTCTATGTTTTGAATTCTTTAATGGAGAGTAACGAAAAGGTAGAAATAATAAAAATTTCATATATACATAAAAAATAAAATAAAATTTTTTGCAAAAATGCATAATATTTTTAAGTAAATATATTTTTAATTAGGAATAAAATTGTAGGTTTATACGGTATATTTAAATACTGTCGTGTTTTCATAATAATTTTTTATTTATTTATTTATTTATTTTAAGTCAAATAAAAGCATTTACTGTTGACTAATTAAATTTTGTACACTTTATTTGGCATTAATATTTTTTAAATAAAAAAGCATTATTAAAAGTGTTATTTAGATTAAATAAAATATTTTTGGTTAAAATTAGAGTTATTTTAAAATATCAGTTCATTATTTGAAGAAGCCATTAAGTATTTTACAAGACTGATTTTAAATAAATTATTATACCTATTTATTTACTTATTTTAAAACCAATAAATAAATGTACAATTTATTTCAACACATTGAATAATTTATGGCAAGTAATGAGAAGTAGAGAATGCAGTTATAAAATTAATAAAATTTCATAATGAAAATTATACAAATATATATCTTAGAAAATAAATGTAATTTTAATTTCAATATTTGGAAATAATTAATGGTGAGTAATGAAAAATAAAGTAAAATAATAAAATTTTCATAATATATTTTAATGATATTAATTTTTTATGTATAAGATAAAATTATTTTATTCATAAAATTAGTGTTAATTTTACACACACATATATATACATATATACATATATATACTAGCAGGCTACGCCCGCTTCGCTGGTCACTATTTTTAAATGAATCACTGCAATTAATGAATTCTCAAAATTACATCAATTTTTATCATGCGAAAAAAAAAAAGAGAAAAAAAAAATGCGATTGGAAAAAAATGTCGCAACGGGTCCCCACTGCCTTTGGCATCGCAGGCACTTGTGCGCTACGAGCGCGCATTTATGTTCAACACTCTTAATGAATCACTATATTATCGTAAGGGAAAAACATAAATAAAAAAAATAAAATAAAATAAAAAGTTTTCTCCCATCAGTGGAATAATCGGTTCGGGCCACCACTGCCTGCGGCAGCGCATGCATGTGCGCGAGGCTCGCATGCTCCTTCACCTACCGTCCCCGCCTAATTATTTTAGACTTTAAAAAATACTCGCAGTCGTTCTCTCAGGCTTTTAAACCTAATAATACTAATTTCCAACATTTTATCTGAATTTCTTTATTTTTACCCCTGCGCCCGATCCCTTCACGCCCTTCGTAATAATTCTTTACTTTCGAAAATATTCGCAATCGATTTATCGGGCCTCAAAACCTAACAACACTAATTTTCAGCGCTCTAACTCTTATTTATATATTTTTGCCCTTTCACCTCCCCTTCCCGTCTATCCTAATAATTTTACAAATTTGAAAATATACACAATCGATTTGTAGGTATCAAAAACCTCCATGTACCAATTTAATAACTTTACAAATTCGAAAATATCCGCAATCGATTTGTAAGTATCAAAAACCTCTATGTACCAATTTTGAATAACCTAACTCTATTTTTATTTTTTGCCTCTCCATCCCCTCCTCCCGCCCCTCCTAATAACTTTACAAATTCGAAAATATCCGCAATGGATTTGTAGGTATCAAAAACCTTTATGTACCAATTTTGAACGGTCTAACTCTATTTTTATTTTTTTTTTGTCCCTCCGCTTCCCCCCCCCCCCCCCCCCACACACACACATCTTTCTCACCCTCCTAATAACTTTACACTTTCAAAAATATCCTCATTTGACTTGCAGATCTCTAAAACCTATCTGTACTAATTTTGAACAGTCTAACTATATTTCTATTTTTTTACCCCATAGCCCCCCTTTCCCGCCCCACCTGGGACGAATTTCTAAAATTAAAGAAATTAGTTTTTATGTATTTATGGGAGCTATAATTTGGAGCAAAAATATCTTACACATATATTTTTTCTGTTTGCAATATAAAGGATTATTTAAAATCACGTTTTGCCCCCTCTCCTCCCCTCTTGGGGGCTGAATTTTGAAAATTCCAGAAATTAGTTTTTAGGTATTTGTATTAGCTATATATTAGAGCAAATATTTCACATATATCTGTTTTTTTGTTTGAGATATATAGGAGTATGTGAAAACACATTTTGCGCATCTGAAATCACGTTTTGCCTCCTTTGCCTCCTTGGGGACCACACTTCTGAAATTCCAGAAATTGTTTTTTAGATAATTAAATTAGCTATATTTTAAAGCAAACATTTTACGGATGTCTATTTTTTTCTTTGAGATATGAAGGGTTTTGTGAAATCACATTTTGCCCCCTACACCCCCTTGAGGGGCGAATTTCGCAAAATCGCTTCTTAGGGGGTGCTTACACTATATGTTCTATAATCTGACCCAGTTTCGAGTCAGTGGCTCCAGTAGATTTTGCTGTGCGTTGATGAGAAAGTGAGTGAGTGAGTAAGTGAGTGGAAGTACTCTTTTATATCTACAGATAATAGAGTTTCACACTAGGAAAATTAAGTTTTATACTTAAGTACTAATTCCTGTATATGCAAGATTTTCTTTTTAATATAAATTTTGGAAGTGGATGACTTTTTCAAGAATGTTGTAAATTTTTGTGGATACTGACGATTGCTTTGTCGATGATATCCACAAATCGATAATTAACGTACTATAAATATAACAGTTATCAACTAAATCGAATAATGGTTATAAAGAAAAAATACAATGTATAGAACTTCTTTCAGCGTCTTGTTTTTAAAAATGCGCACGAAGCTTCATTGTCAGGCTATCCTTAAGAAGGAAAAACTGGTTTTACAGTCATTATTACACTACCTACCAATAAGTATTTCGGCACTTTCGAATTTAGACGTTTTGTCATATATACAGAAAAGTTCTTTAGGAATAATCTTGAAACTTTGGTAGTGTAAAGAAAATGTTATACCTCATATATTTCATCAAAAGTTGTATCCTGAAGAGGAAAAGGGGACCAATAAAAAAGAAAACAAAAATCAAAATGTTTTGTATCACCCTGTAAATGTAGAAATGCTTTAAACACATTTTAGCTGTAGCATACGATTATGAGGATTTTTCTAATTATCCGTTTAATTTTTTACATATATTCACAGATATATATATATATATATATATATATATATATATTTTAATTGCAAAAATATATTTCCAATTTTTTAATTATAATACGTAGGATATTAGACCCAGTGCAAAAACATTTTTTGTAAAATTTGGCATACTACATTAGACACAGCATACTGCAATGAGAATGCAAAAATATTAAATATCTTATGAAATTCTTTAAATGTTTTATAAGATTAATTTCATTTAATAAATATATTTGTTTATTATTATATACTCAAAAATAAATATACATTTTAAATAAATGTATATTTATTTTTCAATAAATATACATGTTTTTAATTTATTAATGAAAGGTAACGAGAAGGTAGAAATAATAAAAATTTCATATATACATAAAAAAATTAAAAATTTTGTAAAAATGCATAATATTTTTAAGTAAATATATTTTTAATAAGGAATAAAATTGTAGTTTTATACGATATATTTAAATACTGCGGTGTCTTCATAATATTTTATTTTCTATTATTTTTTTTTATGTCAAATAAAAGCATTTACTGTTGAATAATTAAATTTTGTACACCTTATTTGGCATTATTTTTTAAATAAAAAGCAGTATTAAAAGTGTTATTTAGATTAAATAAAATATTTTTGGTTAAAAGTAGAATTATCATAAAATATTAGTGCATTATTTGAAGAAGCCATTAAGTATTTTACAAGACTGATTTTAAACAAATTATTATACCTATTTATTTACTTATTTTAAAACCAATAAATAAATGTACAATTTATTTCAACACATTGAATAATTTATGGCAAGTAATGAGAAGTAGAGAATGCAGTTATAAAATTAATAAAATTTCATAAAGAAAATTATACAAATATATATCTTAGAAAATAAATGTAATTTTAATTTCAATATTTTGAAGTAATTAACGGTGATTAATGAGAAATAGAGTGAAATAATAAAATTTTCGTAGTATTTTTTAATGATATTAATATTTTATGTATAAGATAAAATTATTTTATTCATAAAATTAATGTTAATTTGGCTATATGTATATATATATATATTCAATTGAGTTTCATAGTAGAGAGACTAAGTTTCATATTTAAATGGCAAGATATTCTTATTAATTTACATTTTGGAAGTGATTGACTTTTTCGGCAATGTTATAAATTTTTGTGGATGTCAGCGTCTTCTTTGTCGATGATATCCAAAAATAAATGATTAATATACACTAAATATAACTAAATATAACAGTTATTAATTGAATCGAATAATGGTCATAAAGAAAAAGTTCAATGTATAGAACCTGTTTCAGCATCTTGTTTTTAAGAAACATGAGTGATGCTTCATTTTCAGGCTAGCCTTAAGAAGGAAAAACTGGTTTTACAGTCATTATTACACTACCTACCAATAAGTATTTGGACACTTTCGAATTTAGACGTTTTGTGAAATATCTAGAAAAGCTCTTTAGGAATCATCTTGAAAATTTGGTAGTGTAAAGAACATGTTATGCCTCATATATTTCATCAAAAGTTGTGTCCTGAAGAAGAAAAGGAGACTAGTAAAAAATTAAACAAAAATCAAAATGTTTTGAATCACCCTGTAAAAAGTAATGCTTTAAACGGATTTTAGCTGTAGCACGTGATTATGATGATTTTTCTCATTATCTGTTTAAATTTTTACATATATTCATGGAGATATAACTGGAGATATTCATGAAGATTTTTTTTTTAATTACAAAAAAATATTTTCAATTTTTAATTGTAATACCCAGTATTACATTGTAGAGTATTACATTGTAGAGTACCCAGTGCAAAGGCATTTTTTAAAAAATGTTAAATATCTTATGAAATACAAGCATTTTTACTAAATAATTTTTAACTACGCATGCGCTAGCTTTTAAAATATTCTATTTGCATGATAGAATAGCCAAAAGTATTGAACAATTTAAATGAAAACACTACACAAACTTCGTGTAAATTCAAAAAGTTATAAGAGATAGAATGAGCAGAAGCTCCTTAATTTTTACAGGGTGAACCAAAACATTTTGATTTTTGTTTAATTTTTTTACTGGGACCATTTTCCTCTTCAGGACACAACTTTTACTGAAATATATGAGATATAGCATGTTCTTTACACTGTTAAAGTTTCAAGATGATTCCTAAAGGACTTTTCTAGATATTTGACAAAACTTTTAAATTCGAAAGAGCTCAAATACATATTGGCAGGTTGCGTATATCGGTTAATTTTATGTATGTTTTAATTTTATATTGATATGAATTGAAAAAAGTTCCGTTGAAACCCTTCATATGCTGAAGTGATGTGATTAAACAAATTTATTAGCAATGCATTGAAAATGTATCTGCTTACATTAAAAGCTCGATTTATGTACTTTATAGGTCTAAAATAAGTAAAGTAAGATTTTTCTGAGTTATTTTATATTCTGTATGACTTTGACTATACAATTACTCGTGCAGTAGAGTTAGTCTAAATTGCTTTGGTTTAATCCTTGATATTAAATTAGTATATTTTTATAGAAAAAAGTGAAGTTTTATTTAATGTAAAGTATTTGTTTATTGAAATAATTTCTGACTTTAATAACATACTTTATAAAAGAAATAATTATTTTACTGAACTTACATATTTAGTTTAACAAAATAAATCTCTTTGGCCCATACTTGAATTGTGAACATTAGATTTGGTATGAATTTCCTGAAAATGTATACATTTTTACAGTTACTGCTGTAATATCTTTAGGTATAGTTTACTCAAATATTATCGTCTACAAAAAGAATTACATACTGAAAAGAATTATCCAGTGAGCTATAAATTTCACATTTTCAATTTGGTAAAAAATAAAAACAGTTTTGTCCTAATATATATATATATATATATATATATATATATATTGGACAAAAGGCCTTTTTATTTATTTATTTTTTGTATGATGCAGGAATTCTTGCTATATTCAGGATTATCTACAACAAAATGGGGGACGAAGCTTTTCTGTTGTCTAAAAAAAGTAATTCTCTCATCCGAATAAATATGCCACTGACTGTTCTTTATTTAGTGCCAAACGTTTCCGATATTCATAAAAATGTTCCGACGTGTTTTCAAATACCAGACAAAAAATTCAAAAACTTATATTATCAGGTAGGGGAAGCCGGGGTAATAAGAGACAGGGGTTATAAGAGACGCAGTCAAAAAACCCACCAAAAAATATACTTAGACAACTTTAAAAATATGTAATATTAAGTATCATGTGTATTCTTTACTACAATACACTTATTGAGAAGTTTATAACACATTTTGAATTCTTTTTATACGACGAAAAAAAAACCTTCACTTTGAACTTACCCTGAAAGTTCGTGACTTTTTCTAAATTTTTCTTTCTTTCTTTCTTTTTTTTTTTTTTTTGTAGGTAAGATGTTTGGGATTTATTAATGTGTAACCTTTTGACCAAGACTATGACTTTGATGTACAATTTTTTAAAACCTTGAAAGCATTCTTTATTTACATGTTCTAGGCATGTTTCTTATTACCCCATTTTTATTTTTTGTGGGGGTAATAAAAGACATGAGTCTCTTATTACCCCCACTGTTAATTACTGTGCCCCCCCCCACCCCCCATTGTAGTTTCTGTTAATTCTGCCTGACTAGTTTACAAAGAGTTTACCAAGTGTTAGGCCCAGTCTAAGTTTACCAAGAGAACATTTTTTTTTCACTTTAAATCAAAAAGCAGTTTTACTGATTTGGCTAGACCATATTTAGTTGTTATGATTATGTAAATTTATGTTTAGAATGTGTATAAGTTAGTATTTAGTCATTAATACTTCATTACATAATAAATAAGTTCATTTATAATTACTAGAAAAATCTTTTATAACATTTTGTTCGCTTGTATACACTTCAAAGATACGTCTTTTTTGCCTACACTTTAGAAAATGGGTAAAATATTTTCTGCCTATTTTAAAAATTATATTGATGTTTTTGGTTAATCCCTAGGTTATGTTGATTATTTAGAACTATCATTAAGTACAATATTATATTATTTAGGATCTAATATTAAAACAAATAAATTTCACAAACACATTTATGACAGATAATTTTCGAGAAAACATATTTTTTGGATGGATGTAAATAATAAAAATTAAAAACTATTGGCTGATTCAGAATTGTTTCCAGATGTCTTTTATTATCCCATATGATTTTACATTGTTATATATAGACAGTTACAAGCCTGGTCTCTTATTACCTCACGTGGGGTTATTAGAGACAAGGATTTAATGAAAATTTAAAAAACAAAATTAACAAAAAATTTAAGTTCAAAAATCACCTAAAAAATCAAGAGGAGTCCATTTAATGAAATTAATACGAGACATTTATTTCAAGTTATTTAGATTAATAGTACAGATTTTATTAATATTTTTTGTCTCTTATTACCCCTTTTGTCTCTTATTACCCCGGCTTCCCCTACATAAATTTGTTCTGTATGTCTGCAAATTTGGTGTTCAACCAAAAGTTACGTTTCTCAACTTTAAAATATGATGTTGTGTCCAATATCAACGGTTATTGCATTAATTTCATAAAAAATTTTTAGAATTATTTCTTTCAATTTTATTTTTAAAAATTTTAACTTGATTTCAAAGAGGGAAAAAGAAAGAAAGAAAAACCCTTTTCATCTGGTCAACCTTTTTTTTTTTTAAAAGAAGTAAACCTTTACGTCTTAATAAATTATTATTTAAACTGATGTTTGAGTAAAACATGTTAAATTTGAAGATTTGATGCGTGCAAATGGAAGACAAATAGAAGAACCACACGTAGTACGATCACAATTTCTATAATTTTAGTATATGTAGTAAGCTCATTAGTAATAAATTACTATTTTATTGTAGTTTGTTTCATTTCCAAGCTGCTACAATATATGATAGCATATTGTATTTTTTTATCTATTCGTGTAAGGGAAAAAAAAATTCTATGCGTGATACAACGATCCTTTAATGTTTAAAATATCGTTATATGTTTAATAACATTGTAAAATTTCTTACTTTCTTTTAACACAAAAAGACAAATCTCGTTAATTTTTAATTTTTGATCAAATAATTTACATAGAAAAATTTCTTTTCAAAATACCAGTAAATAATAATAATAATAATAATAATAGTCCTCAATAATCTTTTTTTTTTTTTTTTTTTTTTTTTTAAGTTGCGCATTATCACATGTAAATATAATTGTAAATAAATATATGCTGCTGTAATATATATATATATGTGAAACACATTTCATACACGCTAAAGGATCTACAAGTATTTCCCACACACGCAAAAGAAAAATAATTGCAAAGTTGTCCAATTAAACTATGCTTCAGTGGCAGGATATTATGCAAAAAACTAAAAAAAAAAAAAAAAAAAAGAAGAAGAAGAAGAAGAAGAAGAAAGAAAGAAAGAAAGAAATCAATAAATCAATTCTGTAATTCGCGAAAAAATAAATAAATTAATAAAACAAAACACTTAGCCTGGAAATGTAAAAGAACTAAATTGTGCAATGTTTTCGCTAGAAGAGTTTGCAATGTAACAAAGTAGTACAAGTTTATAACTTGGAAAATGTTATATACCTGTACAGTTAATAATCAGTCTAAGCTTTGATCAAAACTCTTCTTAAACGATTAAAACTTTTGCTTTTTCCAGAATTCTGACTTGTTTTCTTTATTATTAAGTAGCGGCGATCGATCACTCAACTGAGATGAAACCTATTTCGGAAATCATTTATATTGATAGTATTCTTTACCCTTTATTACTCACCCTCTCTTTTTTCTTCGGGGGGTGGGCAAAAGGGGCGTTCATTCCTAATATTCGACCGAATCTCTAGCCCAGAAAAGAGAAGAAGCAATGACGCAGAGATAAAACGAATTGCTTTTCAATAATTCGGCAAAGTAAAATAATTTGGGATAAAATTTATCTTTTAGGCTTTATTTTCAATCTACTATTTTTTATTTATTTATTTATTTATTTTTAATTATTATTTAAAAGAAAAAAAAAAAAAAAAAAAAAAAAAACATAGTTACCTGAAAATAATCCAGTTATATTTAAAAGCTATTAAATTACAATAGGAAAACAAATATTTTAATTTAGATTTTGAATTTTGGTAGTCGCTCTGCAGTCATCTTCTGTACGTTAAGACTCCTATCGAGAAACACAGTTATATATATATATATATATATATATATATATATATATTTTTTAAAAATATTAAATTACAGCCGAAAATTAAGTATTTTAAATTGGATTTTGGTAGTCGCTCATGATCTTTTTCTGCACATTAAGGGCCACTAAAGCTAGACCTACGGTTTGACCCTTTATTTATTGTCGATCTTTAAAGTACTATTGGATTAAAAAGCGTTTGAAATTGAATTTATGGAAGACATGTCAAAGAGTGGTTATAAGAACAGAACATGTATATCTAAATTTAACCCTTTGCGGCGCACTGTCCTCAGTGCGAGGACGCAATTATTAAGTTCCAACTGAAAAAACGCATAACGGAAATTTTTCAGCAAAATTTTACTTTTATAACACATCAGAAAAAGTCGTCCATTTCTTTTATTTTAATTTTGTTCGTGAATTTCGGTGGCAGTGTAATTTAAATGATCCCAATTTCCTTGTGCCGCAAAGGGTTAGTCTCACTACATAGCGTTAGATGCCACATGTAGCCCTTTTCGCTTAAGAAAGGATTTTATAGACAGCTGTCGCTGTTTTTGCTTGGCAAGATCTTCACATAAGCTAAAATCTATGTATTATTTCTCTAACGTGGACCAGTTTGAATCATTTTTTGTCGAAACGATACGATACGCGAGGATAAAAAAATAATATTTACACATGAACAATATTTAAGCACGCGGACTTAGCTCAATGGACTAATAAGAAAAAATGACGGCATTTGTCTGATGAGATTATTTTACGAAAAAATGGTATTTTTAACAGTTGTTTCTTCCGAATCTTTGCAAGCGTCATTTTAAACCTAGCAGTATTTTAAAGATATATACAGAATATCTATATAATATTTCTCTAACGTGGACCAGTTTAAATCATTTTTTGTCGAAACGATACGATACGCGAGGATAAAAAAAATAATATTTATACATGAACAATATTTAAGCACGCGGACTTAGCTCAATGGACTAATAAGACAAAATGACGACATTTGTCTGATGAGATTGTTTTACGAAAAAATGCATTTTTAACAGTTGTTTCCTCAGAATCTTTGCAAGCGTCATTTTAAACCTAGCAATATTTTAAAGGTATATACAGAATATGAACTTTTATGTCATAAATTGACTGAAAAATACAATCATAAAAAATATAATCAAAATAGGAATTATTTTATTTTATTTATTTTAAAAATAAAACAATAATAATAATAAAGAGTCATCGCCAACATGACGACAAAAATTTAAAAGGCGTCGTGGGAGTGCTATATTAAAATTGTACTGCCTGTGGAAGTATGAAAATTGGGTTGTGAACCATGAATTTTATTTGGAAACCTTTCTTTGAATGATTTTGGTTTCACTATTTTACAAAATTAATTTGGTTTTATTAATAATTTGGCTTCTGGTAAATTAAAAATTTAATTAGGTGGTGAAATTGGTATAACATTTATGAGTTTCAAATTTTAAAGGTAAATAAGAAAAGAAATAAAATGCGAATATTTCGCACGGGTTTGCTAGTTAATTTATATATTACTACAAGGATCTACTATCAGTCTTAAAAAAGTGTATATAAAGAGCATTAAAGTTACTTTTGTTTTAAGGTCCAAATATTGTTTTCTACTTCTAAGCACCAATGATACGATAATGAATATGTCCAAAAGTGGCATCTCATTAAACCTTCATTAAGTACTAGGATGAGGTGTTATGCTGCATAATTTTTATTGCATGTATCTTTAAGAATAACTCTTAAGTAATTAAAAAAGTATGTTTCGAATACATTTTTTGTCTCTTTCATGATATAGTAAATAAAGGATTAGAATATTTTAATTTAAAACAAAGATATCATCAATCTACATAAGAACCATTGAGGGTATATAAAAATTAATAAATAATCAATTCTTAAACAGTATTACTAAACCTGCATTGAATTAAAATTTTCTTATATTTAACTGTTACGTAAATTTTATTATTATTATTATTATCATTATTATTTGTTTGTTGTTGTTTTTGTTGAAGAAACCTTAGATATTTTGCCACTCAAACAAAAATGCAGCTATGTATATGTTTTTATAATTAAAAATTCAGTTTTTTATTTTTATTTTTATATATTTATCTATATATTTATTTATAATAATAATAATTATTATTATTGGGAGGAGTTAGGATTGTTAGTTAATTAGAAATTCACGAGCTCAATATTCTAGCCGGCTGAAGACATAAAATCTGGAGTTACGTCAATGTCCTCCATGTTACCATTCGAATTATTCCTTTGGGAGTCACCGAAGCGGGGGAGAAAGCCCCTCCACGGAGAATGAAAATTGTGACGGCATGTCGCCGAACCACCATGAGTGGTCCAGACCGGTACGAATTGCTCATAGCATAGCACTAGTGCATAAAACCCACTCACTCTAACTCTTTCTGGAATTTATAATTTTTCATTTGGGATTAAACAGTTCTCATAAAAAAAAAAAAAAGAAAGAAAGATGATTAAAAATAAAAGAAAATTAAAAATAATTTAAAAGATTGATTTACAAAATATACTTAATAAGGTATTATATAATATTTTAAAATTTCTAAACCGTGGGAATGGTTTTCCCTGTTGAGAAATTCCCACGGTTATGAGCGTTTCTAATTTTAAGTCTTAAAACAACTGGTTATAAAATGTTTCTATTTTCTTCACGTGTTAATATTCTCTCATTGCTTCAATTTAATATTAATATTGGTTCATTTTCCATTCAATATCTTCTAAAGCTAAATGGTTTGCAGATAATAATCGAGGCGTTACGTTACAGTATGTTTGTTGTGAATAAATTTAATTCTGGTTAATTAATAAAGTCAATTAAATTAATTGTTTTCATTTGAGAAATAAAAGTAATTCTCATATTAATTAATTAAGAAATTCATTATATCTTAATGATTATTTTGGATTTCGGTGGCATTTATTAATCTGTTACTCTTTATTTTATTGCGTTTAAAATTATGCTTTTTAATCTATTTTTTAATATATATATATATATATATGTATGTATATATTCCCATGTCTAATTCCTATTATTTCTTGAAATTAGCACACCAGCTCAAATTCACAGATTTCTTTTACCTTTCTTTCTTCTTCTTCTTCTTCTTCTTTTTTTTTTTTTTTTTTTTTTTTTTTGAGTTAAATAGAATAAATAAGCAAATAAATAAAATAAGTTGAAGTAGGATAACTTGATGCGGTTTTAAAAAAGTCAGTACAAGAAGTATGCAACTGATCACCATAGGCAGGTAGCAAAATAAATAAATAAAGTTATAAAAACATACTAGAGTAAAAAGACTACTACTAGAAAAAATATTAGAAAAACTTTATTTTATTTATTTATTTTAGAAATAATGAATAGAAAATAAAATAAAATTTATTTCTCATTCCTGACATCTGGACTCCCAAAAAATGTATTCTTTGTAATTCAACACTTACTCTGTAATCTGCAGTATAATGTATCGGAAGGCTGCGCTTGGTTCATGATCAATTAAAATTTTGCAACTGAAGTTGTTTGTTTACAAATATTTATTCATCCCTCACTCAGTAATGTTTCTGAGTTTTTACTCGAAGTGTTTCTGAGTTAAACTCGAAGTTTTTAAAATGTTTTTGAAGAAAGTATTATTTGATTTAGCTTTTTCAGATATCATAAGAAAAAATAATTTGTAATTATTAAAACAACTTATTGTGTTTAAGTTTATAGAAAAAAATATATAGAAAAATTCAGTAGAATTTTTCCTGGCAATCTGTAAAAACTGGACACAAGACAAAAAATTGTATAATCCCATAGATCAACACCATTAGTCGCTAAATATTATTTCATAGAACAAAATAAATTTTGATAAATTGGGTGTGAGAGCAGTTTAGAAATCAAAATCTTTCAATAATATCAAAAGTCTGTTTAGACAAATGTAAGGATTTTTATGTTTCGATGAGAGAGAAGGGAAAAAAAAAAAAAAAAAAAAAAAAAAAAAAACAGAAAATTATAAAATGACGCCATAGGTTTGATATTTAATTAATTAAAGATTCCTTAAAGGAAAAAAAAAAAGATAGTGTTTAAAATAAATAAACTAATTTAATAAAATAATAGAAGCATTTAATTTCTGAGCAAGTTTTCTGTTTTATGTGTAATTATAACAACAAATAAGTACCTATATATATTTTGACTTTTTAAAATTTATGGGAAATAATATTTGAAACATCCGCCCCCCCCCCCCCCTCGATTTAAACACCCTACTACACCACTGAGAAATTTATTCTTTTAACTTAAAGGTCATTTCAGCTTCTGGAGAATATTCAGTAATTTACTTAAAATTTATATATTTTTATACTATTACTCAAATTGGTAATTGTTGGGAAGGCTATTCTTTTTCCATCTTATTGAATTCGGTATCTAATAATTCCTCAACGTATACTAAGTGTGTATGTCTTCATCCTCCGGAACTTAATTACGATTTCTCATACCAACATCCGTCTACGTATCCTGAGCTTTTAATGAGTCTTCCCTATCGTTTCTCTTTAAGCAGGTACTCCTTACAAAAGAGAGGACGAGCACATCTCCTAAACATGTCAGTCCCTCTCCTTAGCTAAAAGCCAGTTAGCAGACGATCCCTGAGGGCCTGCTCGACACTGTTTGCCACGACTCGAATCACGTGATCCCCCCCCCCCTTCCCCGATCGGGGAGCACTATTGTTCTGAGAAGCGCGCGCAATTAGCCGTCCATGCGTTCAAGGTACTGCTTTTACGATGTCGATATACTTGCAATTGGCTTTTTTTCTTTTTTCGGCCAAAATTTCTTTTCTCCTATCGTACACTTCTTTTTCCTTCTACGGATATTCTCTCTCTCTCCCTCTTTTTTTTTCCTCTTGTATTTTTCTGGATTGGGTATAAAAAGAATGAAACGTTTTAAGCGGTGTGTGTCCGCTCCCGATGAGGACCGCAGCTGCGTCGAAAGTGTTTTACTTGACCACGGTTCAGATTTGATGATGCTGTTTCAGGATGTGGGAGATATCAGAGTACAGATAATGCTTCTGTCGGATGAACAAGCAAAATACGAGAGAAAGTTTGATAATCTGTGTCAAAAAGGAAATCAGTTTCCTGTAAATAACTTTAAATCGCGTTCACTCTGTTTTTTTCATATTGATATTTACCGCACTTTTTCATAATTCGTGTTTAGAAGTAAAAATCAGGCACTTTTCATTTATGAAATAGAAAATTTTCTCGTTTTCTATTTAAATGCAGACATTCAAAATTTAATGACATAGAAAGTCATAAACGTACATGATACGGTTTCACCACCAACCTTTCCACCACTATCTTTATACAACAGTTTTCACCATAACTGATAAAATATACTATAACAGATTACAATATCAGGGTTTGTATATAAATGCCATACCTGTAGGATTTTTTTTCAACAGTTTTTGTTAACGATAATTCTTTATTCTTATTTATGGGCTTCTATTATAACAAAAATTACAATATAAATTAGCGATTGTAAATATCAAGGAATTCGTAGGAACGTACGAACCTAGAAGATAAGTATAATGGTGGATGAGTCAAAGAAAAAAGCGGACTTATAAAAGGCATTCATAAATCTTTTTCTTATAATGCAGAGGTCGCTAACCATTTTGACTTCAAAGACGAATAAATAAATAATATTATATTCCACGGATCCATAATATTATTACAAATATATTTGTAGAAAAAAGTGATCAAAGTGCACCTATTTAATAAATATTAAATAAACTCATTTAATGCAAATATTACAAATATTTATTTTTGTTTAAAAAAATGCATATAGTATATATATATATATATATATATATATCTACTAGCTGACCCGACAAACGTTGTTTTGTCATATAAATTATTTCTAGAAAATATTTTGCTAGAAAAAAATAACTAACTTATTGTAAGTGTGTAAGGATGTGGTATATAAGTGAAACAGGTATGGAGCGTTGTGAACGGTGACTGTGAATTCCGATTATAACGTAAAAGACATAATTAACAATTAAATAAACAAATAAATAAACAATTTAAATTGGACTGAATTGTAAATCTAAACCATTCTCGAATCCACCTGAAGACACACAAAAAATTTCATTAAAATCGGTCCAGCCGTTTAGGAGGAGTTCAGTGACATGCACACGCACAAAAGTATGGGACCCCTTTGGTGACTTTAAATATTTTAAGCCATTTTTGCGATGAATTGAAATAGCTATCTCAATTGTGGAACTAAAGATTTTGGCGAGAAGCGTCCGAGCTACTTCGGTGCCAAATTTCAAATTTCGCCAAAGGGATCCGATACTAAAGGTGTTCCATTCAAAAAATAAATAAATAAAATATAATAAATTAGCTACACAAATAAATTTGTAGGTTAGGGTGGTTGTTAATCAACGCGCGTGTAAATTTGATAGAAAATTATATAAAATACTCACTCCAATTCCGCACTAAATTTCCAAAATGTGTAGTTTTTTATGCACACTTATAAACTCTTCAAACACTAATTACATCTTGATGTAATATTTCAATTATGACACAATTTTTTGTATAACAATAATAACACGAAGTTACAAAATATTTTCCTGAATTTGATCGCAGCTCCAACTGTCGGGACAAACTGGAATTACAACAGAATATACGCAAGCGAAGTGTGACGTCACTGACCATCAGTGGATGCAAGAAAAAGATTTCCTATGTTAATCTCCCATTGGATTTTTTATAAAAAAATTATTAATAATCGAGGAAAATTATTTCTCGATTTTAATCCCCGTATTTGGGTATAGATATGCATTAGTTATCGTATGCATGTGTTAGATTGAGTTATTTTGCTCTCAAATTGACAAAATTTTAATTTTAAATTTCAAAACTCTGTCTTCCTTGGCGTTTTTTGTATTTGGCAATCAAAAACGTAATACGAAAATATACATGCCAGATGTATATTTTCGTAATATGCATTGTACGAAATTGTTTCATATTATTCATTACTCTCCTAATATAAGTTGTTGAAATAACCATTATTTTTGAAAGAAATTAAATATGTTCACCAGATTATATGGTGATATTTTTTTATCCGCCAAGGATGACAGAGTTTTGAGATTAAAAATTCAAATTTTATCAATTTTACAGCAAAAACAACTCAATCTAATGCATGCACATGATAACTAATACATATCTATACCCAAATATGGGGATTAAAATCGGGAAATAATTTTCCTCGATTTTTAGTAATTTTTTACAAAAAATCCAATGGGCGATTAACATAGGAAATATTTTTCTTGCATCCACGGACGGCCAGTGACGTCATCACTTCGCTTGCGTATTATTGAATATTCGATACTACGATCGTAGCGCAGTCTGCCGGATCCAATGTGAAGCATTCCAAAATCAACAACAATTTATAAGTGATAAATTAATTAAATAAACAATTTAAATTGGACTGAATTGTAAATCTAAACCACTCTCGAATCCACCTGAAGTCACACAAAAAATTTCATTAAACTTGGTCCAGCCGTTTAAGAAGAGTTCAGTGACATACACACGCACAAAAGAAATATATATATAAAGACAATAAATTCAATATGTAAAATTCAACTACGTCACGAGAAGTTAATAATATAAACAATTATAAGATAAAAAACTTTTTATAAATTTTCTGTTGAATCATAGAACTAACTACATTAGCACTTTATCAATGCGTATGAAATTTTTAAACCGATAGTGACGTCAATTTTTGTGAGAATCATAATTTAATTTTTAAATTTTTTAAAGCTCACGTTTAATTAAATTATTTATTTAATTACGTTCATTTATTTTTATGTCGAAAGAAAATGAACTCGTAAATTTTTTTGGCAACAATTAAATAATAGCTAATATTTTAATGGCTGTAAGGTATTAGGAGGTTATTATTTTCATATATTAATTAATAATAAGAAAACTATTCGAAAATTTGGACTGAATTGTAAATCTAAACCATTCTCGAATCCACCTGAAGACACACAAAAAATTTCATTAAACTCGGTCCAGCCGTTTAGGAGTAGTTCAGTGACATACACACGCACAAAAGAAATATATATATAAAGATATATATATATATATATATATATATATATATATATATATATAAACATATATATATATATATGTTGCTGAAAATTAAGACTTTTCATTGCTTTTTCACTCAATAGTGTAGATCCCCTTTTTATAGAGAGCCATAAATGAAATCCTAATATTAAGAATCGGTTAAACTTCCTTTTTCATTCGATATTTGTTTAACTTAAGAATGATTCACAATTTGATTCATCTCTCATAATAATTATGAATCCATTACATGCGATGTTATGGGGAGAAAAAAAAAAAGGTTATTGATTTTTTACGATAAATGGACAAAAATAAAGAAAGAAAGAAAGAAGCAAAAATACTCAAAAAAATGAGTAAAAAAGTTCATCAAATTTGAGTATGTCACATACTCAAAATAGCTCCGAAGCAAATACACTGAAATTTAAAAATCTCATGTACTTATTATTGAGTATATTAACTTGCTCAAAAATTGACGTCGACCATCGTGAATCCCAATATCCGAAACGTAGATTCTCCTTGATGTATTCTTCCACTAAACCAATATGAATCCGCCACAAGATATAGTTCTGAAAATTTGAGGGAATAAATTTTGGGTTTGAACTCTTTCAGTTTAAAATTGTAGAAATTCTATTAAAGAACATCTTTTCGTTCAGCGTACATATAATAAATTAGGAAGAGAACAGACATTAATTTAAAAACATGCGATATTTTATAAATGAAATAGACATTTTCTCATTTTTGAAACAAAATTAATTACTCACTTCGAAATGAATATGTCTATTTACTCACTTTTGAGCACTTTATTTTTAAAAATCTTTACTTCATTAAAAAATTCTGGACGAATATGAATAATTCAAAAATTTCGGAAGCGAAAATTGAGATAAACAGTCCAATTCTTATTGATAGTTAAAAGAAAAAAAAAAAAAAAAAAAAAGGAAATAATGCCACAAAAGTTTTCTCGTGTTCGACATATGGTTTAAGAGCTCTGTTCTGAACTTAATTTGGCGAACTCTGTTTTAGTAAGTTCAATAGTGAATTTTTCGATAATATTAAGGAAAGCAAGATCCTTGTGCATTTTTACACAAAGCCATTTTGCATTTGCCATGTTATTCAATTTACTAACTTATTAAATATATATAGCAATTTCTTAATTATTTAATTAAGTTTACTAATACTTGATTTGCCATGCTGAAACTTGCGCAAATTTAATGTATTATTGCTTTTTCTCTCTCTATTTTTTATTTATTTTTATTTATTTTTTAATATTTTCTTCATGTTGATTTGAATTTCCTTTTCTTGGATTTTTTTTAATATCCTATTATTTTTAGCATTTCAATATTATAAATTAATTGCCTCATGGATTTACTTTATTTTAGTTTTACACTGAGAAAAAAAAAAAAAAAATATATATATATATATATATACCGTCTTCATCTAGAATGAATAAGTGACCATTTTTTAAATCCCTTAACTAGAAATATAAATTTTTGAGCTATGCGTATAAGGCACGCCAAGAAACTAAATAGACGAAATGATCGAGAATTTCTAGTCTATACATTTCTAGATGGGAAAACAATACTCTGAATCCTTCGTATTTAGAGAAATTCTCCCTTAATTTTCTAGAATTGGGTTATAAATCAAGATTATAGTTTCTAAAACTCGCCTCTTGTATTCGCATTTATTTGAAGAAATTTTTAAATAAGTTTGACCTCTATAATATAGACAAACGCTCTAGAAATCTAATAGGGATTTCTAGAACTCGATTTCAAAGGGGATTAGAATTTATAAGGATGACATGGAACTATCTTTTCTAGAGCCACAGTTTAGATTCTAGATGGCAGTTACAGAATTTTTTCTCAATGTAAACATTACATAAGGGTATAATATTTGCTTATAAGGAATCAACAACCTATTTAAATATGTCTTTCATCATTTCTGTCTGTTAAAAGTGTACAATATCTAGTACCTCACTGATTGCCAGCGGCCATGTTATTCTATGAGAAAATATGATTTCACAATTATTTATTATCTAATATATTCCTTTTTTACATTAAGAAAATTCGCAACGGTTAAATTAGTACTCTTTTATTATTATTATTATTATTTTATTTTTGAGTTTAAATAAATAAATAAATAAATGAGTGCATTTTTAACTAGAGAAATAAAATCTGAAAAACGTGGAAAATCAATTTTTCGGAAAGAGTACTAATTACTGGTTTTGAATTTTCTGAATGTGAAAACGAAAGTTAGAAAAAATACAATAAACGATGAGTAATTTTGGAAACAAATTTTCTCATACTATAACATGGGCTTTTACTGCTGGCGAGGTTAGGTATTGTACGCTCTTAGAGTGACGGTGGACGTTATAAATCTTTTTCGCGATTTATTGTCTAAAACTTATGAAAATTTGAGTACATATGTATTGAAATATAACTATATTAAGTATATTAAATTTTGCAGAAACCTTTTTAAATAAATAAATAAATTAATTAAAAAAAAAAATTAAATTTTTTTAATTTTTTAAACATTTTAAAATTTTCTCCAACTGACTAACTAATTTTTACTTTCTTCAATATTCAACAGAAGAAAGTACTGGATTCGTAAAAATTTTCGACTTCTGGTTTTCGATGGATTTGCATGTTTTGAGAGGTCCAACATACAATTTGACCATTTTTAGAAAATGTCGGTCTGTCTGTGTGTCTGTGTGTGCGATAAAAATTTTGTCCCAATTGTATCTAAGGAACTACTGCCCAGAATTACATATAAATGTATATATAGTTACACCTTGACATAAATTAGTGCCTATGAACTTTTAGTGCCGGTTGCTGAACAGGTGGCGCTGCTATACAGCTATTTCCGTAATTTCAGGGAAGGCTATATCTCAAAAACTACTGCTCACAATTTTATATAATTTTATATGTAGTTGAACCTTGACTATTATTAGTGTTTCCCGCATTTGGTACTAATAGCTCAAAAGGTGGCACTGATATGCAGCGATTTCCGCTATTTTAAAGAAAGCTATATCTCAGGAACTAATGCACAAAATTACATAAAAATTTATATGTAGATTCACCTTGGCATAAATTAGCGCCTGTCAACTTTTGGTATTAATCACTTTACAGGTGTTGCTGATATACAGAGATTTTTGTAATTTAAGGGAAGGTTATATCTCAAGTTCTATTACGTATAATCGAACAAAACTTAATATGGGAAAAGGCCATTCTGAGACATTATGCTGATTCAATTTGTTTACATGTCGGCATATATTCGGGAATCTCATAAAGTGTAAATTCATTTAAAACCGGAAGATGAAATTTTTTTATGAATTTAATATTACTTTTTTCTATGAGTATAGAATAAAGTAATAAAAACAATTGACGCGATATTAATATAATAATATGATGCTGGTATGATAATATGCAATACTAATATAATATTTTCAGTGCGTAGTGCATATTGAATATTATATGGCACTTTTTTTTTTACATTGGAAAAAAAAAGTTATGTGAGATTCAGCAATAGTTTAACATAACAGTGCTTTAACCTAACTGAAAACTTTCTTCGTGAATATTTTCCATGCGATTTCAATATTAGATTTTAGGTGATGTTAAATTTCCGAAATTTGAAAATCTTCATTTTCAATTAAATGAGATTTACGGAAAAATGTTGTTGAAATCAAAAGTTTTCATTGCATATTTTACATTTTATTGCTTCATGCTACAACAATAATAAATAATTTTTTAACAGTAATCAATAATTCTTAATAAGAATTTTTTAAAGTAATTTTTAGCGCTTTATGAAAAGCGATTTTATTTATTTATTTTTAATGAAAAACAAAGCAATCTCACTATTTTAATAAATACTCTAATCGCATTTTAAATTAATATTAATATTAAAAGTAAAATGAAAAGTGTTCAACTTTACTTTCTGTGCCACTCAACTATTATTAAAATAATTTATAATTATTTCGCCAGTAGACAAGTTATTTAATTTAATTTAATTATTTATTTATTTTATATTGTTAAATTTCAAAGGTTATAATTTTAATAACAATATTTCTTGCTTTCGAAATAAACACATGTATATATCTGAGTTCCGAAAAAAAAAAAAAAAAAAAGAAAACTTTAAAAATGTTCAATGAAAAGCTAAAACTAAATCGGATCAGTGCTTTGTAAAAAAAAAAAAAAAAAAAAAAAAAAACTATCCACAAAAATTGTGGTTTTAAAAAATAATGGTGCAGATAAAAAAAAAAAAATAATAATACAATTTTCATCCTTTTATTTTTTTCCCAAGGTAACATGTAGATTTCCATCGATGACTCTCATTATTAAATTGATCAGTAAATTAATTAACTAAGTGTTTATATAGCGCTTTACTTATGAAAATTCAATTAAGCAAAAGCCCTTTTTTTGAAGCTACTTCTTTTCTTGAAGTTTTTGCCTTTTTTCTTTAGGGAAAAAAAAAAAAAAAAAAAAAAATCTTTGAGTGTAATTCATTTGTAGTACCTTTTCTTCACTTTTTGATATATTTTTCTTAGTACTATAATTACTTTCTAAATTTCATTTTAAACTAATTTAATTGTTTTTTATTGATGTCTCGTCATTGTGAATTATTTTATTTGATTTTATTCAATTATTTTAATTATTATTTTTTCTTTATAACTGTGTTATTTTATTTATCTTATTATAATTTTTTCTGACTCATAAAAACTCATAATTCGAAACTGCGTGATTTATAATATATATATATATATATATATATTTTAACACAAATAATTTGACAATTTATTTGAAAATGTGTATAAGTTACTGATTGGTAAGTAGCAAGTGTAGAAGATGATAACGTTTTTTAAAAGGCTCGGCATTTATAGAGATGTCTAGTGACTGGATACAATTTATAATTTTTATTTCAGTTAAAAACTTTCTAATGTTTATCGCATAAATAAAGCATTTACTTTATGGAAAAGAGTGCAATAGTTTTTTAAAATGTATAAAAATACTTATTTATTATCGTTTAATTGTTTCTCCAATGAAGAAGATATTAAGTGTCTAAAATTTTCAAGAAAATCACGGAATTTTCGAGAAATTAGTATTGTGTGGCCATTATGATACTTTGTTTTATACCATTCTAATATATTAAATATATAAGAACTCTAAGGTCTGCACAAGATCGCCGCCTGTCGGACGATATGCCTCCAAATTAAGTAAGTATGGATTTTTCCAGAATATCATACTTTAAATAAAATTTCATGCATTTATATACAACAGAAACTGAAATACAGCCTTCTCACAAGAAACTTGCAGCAAAGAAACCCTTTCTCTTGATATAAACACAAATTGGGTCAGCATAGTATTTTATAATAACCATCTCACATAACAAGTAATGTTACACTTACCCCCACTTTATAATAAGTCAGTTTTGCATTAGAATGAATTATATTAATTGAAAATTGTGTTTTTATGATATTCCTTCTTGGATTTCGTTTATAGGTATGATATATAAATATTGATTTTCATGACTCTCTTTCGTATTGTTTATAATACATTAAAATTTTATGTTTTCCTATTCATTATAACATTATTGTTGCTTCACAAAATTTGAGCGTAATAAAGATTATATTTATTTGAATCCTGAATTTAAGATATTTTTGATCAGAAAATTTTTTATATGTGAAATTAATTAATTAATATTTATTTCTTTTAATTTTAACGGTGAAATCACTTTTTTTATTTGAGATAAATTTAAACATTTTTACCTTTTCTTATCCATACAGTGTACAGAAAATATTGATTTTCCGAACCGTCTTCAGTTTGAAGAAGCTAAATGCTACCGAAACAGCTGTCTGCTTCTCAATTTTTCTCTTTGGCTTTCGAGACGTTGTAATTTTTACCTGGTTTTAATCATTAATGCTAATCTAACCATATTCTGTACGAACATTGATTTTGTACTAAGATGTATTAAAATCGAAATGTGTTTTATTTAGCATAAAGGTATTATATTTTATTGAAATTTTATTTTTCCGACTGAGTGAAATGACTAGTGAGTTGACTAAGATGTATTAAAATCGAAATGTGTTTTATTTAGCATAAAGATATTATATTTTATTGAAATTTTATTTTTCCGACTGAGTGAAAATAATGCCTGGACCGGGAGTCGAACCCCGGATCTTTGACTTACAAGGTCAAGGCTCTACCAGTTGAGCTATCCAGGCCGACAACTGGTCGACATTACTCACTCAGACAACCATTAGGCAGAAACATCTGGTCTATCATATAGACAGCTCAACAGAAATAAGCCGCAGGTAATGGAAAACACCATTAAACAATGGGAGAAAGAAATACAACTTTTATTAAAATCACACAATCAACTGTGGAAGAAAATCATATTTTATTGAAATTTTATTTTTCCGACTGAGTGAAAATAATGCCTGGACCGAGAGTCGAACCCCGGATCTTTGACTGCCTAATGGTTGTCTGAGTGAGTACTGTCGACCGGGTGTCGGCCTGGATAACTCAATTGGTAGAGCCTTGACCTTGTAAGTCAAAGATCCGGGGTTCGACTCCCGGTCCAGGCATTATTTTCACTCAGTCGGAAAAATAAAATTTCAATAAAATATGATTTTCTTCCACAGTTGATTGTGTGATTTTAATAAAAATTATAAAGGTATTAATTATTCTTAAAAGAAATTTCTCTCATAGACTGCAATATATTTTGGTACTTTTGTAAGCTCTTTATTGGAAGGTGTTAAAATCATACATTAATAATACATTTATAGTTAATGTAGAAGAATTTTAATGTAAAATACAAATAACATCGTAATACAGACAAAATATCAATAAAGAATTAATAATTACACGTGGAAATGAAGCACTATTCAAAACAAAAGATATTGAAAGAGTTAATAAATATATAAAAATAACGTCTCATCAAAAATGCTTTTATCAAGAGCAATTAAAAAAATAGGGATATAATGAAATTTTACTGAGACAATAATGTATGAGATCATATAAAATTACAACCATTGCCCAACAACTTAAAGACTTTTAAACAATGAATTAAAATTCATGTAAGAAGGAAAAAATGAAACCAAATTAAAAAAAAAAAAAAAAAAAAAAAAAAAAAAAAAAATAGCATATTATGAATAATTCCTCAAACATCATTCAGATATATGATAATTTAATACAATAATAATTTAACAGTAGAAAACATGATACATATATTTATATATATAGTTACAATTATTGTAGAATGCAAGAAAACAACTAATCAAGTGCCAAAATTATCCCCCCAAAAAACAAAAATAAAAATATCCAAGAACAGTTTTATTAAAGATATGAAAAATTAAAAATGCTCCCTTGATAATGAACCATAAAATTCCATACCCACTTGTGTAACAAATCACTAAAAATTGATTGGAAAATCACAAATTAACAAAAAATTAGAATAACTAAAAGAATGTAAAAATAGGCATAAAACAGTTTATGATTATGTTAATCAACGGACGAACATGTTAATCATTAAAATTTCGCGTTCGGTAAATTAAACTCATTAACTATTAATTCAAAATTGATGAACATTTATAATTCCACGTTTATTTCATATACCTATCTGAAATGGGTAAGAATTATAGTGCTAGTTGTATACGTTTAAAAATTTTAATCAACCGTTGAATTTCACAGATTAACTTCTTACACTAATATATAGCACACAAAATTATTTAAAAAAATGTCAACGAATCAAAAAGAATGTTTTTCCTTTACATCAATTGCAGTCAATATTATTAAATAAATATCCAGAAAATTTGGTTTAAATCATATTTGCTTCAATTAAAAAAGTAATAATAAGGCTTGTCACTATGCTCAGTATTTATGCTGAGATGATACTAGTACATTTTCATGCATTTATTGTTTAAAAAAATAAATTAAACTTTCCGATTGATTCTTCTATTCAATATCCATATACTCATATAATTTTAAATATGATATCACATGATTATATTACAGTTAATATGCAATTTTTGTTGAAAGTATTTTATTTTTTCCAATATCCTTCAATTTTTATTTTGAGCAGAGGCATCAAGTCTCTACTAAATAAAAATAAAAGTCTTATCACCATTTAAGAATGGTAATCGCAGTTATATTTAATAGCAGATAATTATTATAATAAAAATAATAGTTAAAAACTGCTGATATGAGGGACACTCCGAAATAACTTAAAACCTCTAATTTTGAGTATTAAAATGTATCACAATAAATAATATTACTTTTACCGTTTTTGAGAATATAATTTAACCTTTTATCTGCCAATGCACTTTATAGTATAATGGGACTTCAAAATCCAATTATATTATAAAGTGTATAAAATTGAATTTATAAAAGGAATATCAAAAGTACTTTGTAGGTATTAAAATGTATATATTTTATTTTAATCTCACTCAATGGCACTAGACGCCTTATCGATACGTTTTGGTTAAAGAAACGATTTTATTGGATGCCGACGCATTTTCTGATGGTCATTTTTCGTGATATTCACATGTGTTAAAATTAATTTACATATTATCTTAAAAAAACTACCACAAACTTCGGGGGAGGGGGGATGTAAAGACGACAAAAATTAAGTAGTTTTTTAGGGGATAAGGGATGATAAAAATTATTAAAATCGGTGCAATTACAAATTTTTTAGATAATGTATTATAAAATGTACAAAGCTATATAATGCTTTTAAAATAATATCATTCTAAAATTCCTCAAACATTATTGAAAAGCTTTTACAAAATTTTAAATTTTATTTTTCTATGGGTTCCAAATTTTAATTTTGGATAATGTATTACAAAATGTACAAAGATTATATATTGTTTTTAAAATAATATCATTGTAAAAGTCCTCAAACATTATTGAAAAGCTTTTACAAAATTTTAAATTTTATTTTTCTATGGATTCTAAATTTTTCGGAATAAGCAATTACTTATAATGTTCCATAGGAATCTGTTTTCATCCAATCTTTTTAGTAATTTATATGAATGTTAAGCAGTGTATTCGTCACAAAACTGGGCCTTTATTTTGAAATTAAAAAGTTATTAACATTATTACGAACTTTCAAATTCAGTCTCATAACAAAAATTCGTGATAATTTTAAATTTTACACATGCTTTGTTTGTAAATTATGCTGTAATTAAGATACAAAAAATTAAATCCACAGATGCGTTCAGTTACAAAAAAAAAAAAATGCGTAGAAGAAAGATAAGAGATTTGAAATAGTTTAGAATTCGCGAGAAGCATTTTCAAATTGGGTATTGTTTTATATTTTATTCCCCATAAAATAAGTCTTTATTCCTCCAAAATTGCTTTTTATCCTTCAAAATACACTATATGCATAAAAATTATAGATAATACGGCAGTACATAATTTGAAAAGCAATAGAATGTAAAACAAAAATAATTAATTTCAAGAGGTTCCTTGTTCCCTTAATAGTTTTTTCAAGGTCAACATTTTTTGACCTCTATATATCAATGATCATGTTATTCTATAGGAAAATTTATTTTCATAATTACTCATTACCTAATGAATATTTTTCCATTCCGTTTTCACATTCTGAAAATTCATAACCGTTTAATTAGTACTTATTTTCTAAAAATAGATTTTTTTTTTAAATTTTTAGCATTTCATTTTGCTACTAAAAATGAGAAAAATGCACTTTGTGAAAAATCGCTTTTTTGAGCTCAAAATTTAAAGAAATCAACTTTTCGAAAATGAGCACTAATTTAACGGTTATGAATTTCTTGACTGTGAAAATGGAATAAAAAAAAAAATAAAATAAAATAAAATAAAATAAAAATACATTAGGTAATGAGTAATTGTGGGAACAAATTTTCCCATAGAGTAACATTTGCAACAGCTGTCCGCGGGATTAGGTTTAAATGCCTCATTATATTACTATAATGAGGTGATATGCAATATTTTTATTGTTTGTATCTTTAAAAACTCATCTTAACTAACTGAAAAAATGTATTTGAAATGCATTTTTTTTTTTTTTCTTTCATAATGTCGTAAATAAACGATTGAATTCCTCGGATGAGTTGAACATATAGCCAAATGGAATATATAATTTATTTGTTTCTTACTTAAATCTTTAATTTTTTGATAACTTTTATTTTATTTTTATAATGTTTATATTTCACAAAGGTTATCTATATTTGATATACACAGTTTAACGAGTGGTCATAGAAATTAGAATTAACACAGCAAACATCTTGCTTTGAAGAAGTTGTTCTATAGCTTGATTTTCTTTTTACTTTCTTCTATATCCAATAGGGTATAAGTATTAGATTTGCAACATTTTTCTAATTCTTTTTTTCGATGGATTTACACGTTTTACGGTGTTTAAAAGACGTTTTGACAAGTTTTATAATGTGTGTACCTGTACGTGTTTCACAAGAAGTTTGTGGTAACGGTATTTCAATAACAACTTAATAGAATTTCATATAGATTTATACATAGCTTGATGTAAATAACATTTTGATATAAATTAGTTCTTATCAACTCTTTGTGCAGATTGCTCAAGAAGAGCACTGCTATACTCACCTTCTGTGATTTTCTACATGGCTAAATCTTAGCATCTGTTGATTAAAATTGCATAGGTAAAATCTTTATTGTGAGAAGCTGTGGTTAAACTTTTGCGCATGTTAAATAAAAAGTGACACTTATTAAAAGGAGACTTGTCGCTGGATTATTAAAACCAGTAAAAACTACAACCTCAGAAACGCCAAAGAATTTTTTTTTTTTTTTTTTTTTTTTTTTTTTTTTGCGTTTCTGACGTTGTAGTTTTTACTGGTTTTAAAAAGTGACAGTGTTATGCAGAATGATATAGAAGGAAGTTTTGTGATGGTTGCAACATACTAGTTTTTAAGTCTCTTCTTTCTTTATTTAACCATCGGGGTAAATACTACTTAGCTGCTTGCTCAACATAAAACAGGCAATTTAACAGATTGTAAGACAATAACTTTTCATGCTAAATACAGAATTTTTATACAATGCTAAAAAGATAAATACAGACATTTTTCTTAAAAGAAAAAAAAAAAAAAAAAGTCAATATCCCCATTGTATAGTTCATAATAACAAAATTTTAATATAAAATACAGACAATATTAGCCATTATTTTAAAATATTTTTGTAAAATAATATCTGAGCTTGAAATATTAATTGAATAAAATATAACAATTCAAACATATTTTAAAAATATTATAAAACATTAAAAATTCATATTTATTAATCTTTTTAAATAAAAAGACTCATTAATAAGTTTGTACAGCTTAGATATTTTCTTTTATGTTCATATATAAATTTTCATCACTATACACTTTTTTAATATTAAAGTCATTAACCATTAAAGTCATTAACCGATATTATTAACCATTTTGTTATTATGTCCTCAGATAACATAAAGCTGTTTTAAGAATTGCAGTGAATTTTTTTGGATCATTCTTGATCACTTTCCTTATTTTTTAATCAATAGCCTATTACGTTTCCGATTACAACAAAGACGATCCAAATGTCACATTTTCTGCTTCTTTTACATCTTTTTATCTTATGCCTCTATAAATGGTCATTTTTTTTTTCACTGACCAGTATGCGAGTGACCTTCCCACCCTACACTGAGACGTGAGTCCAGCCTAGGCTTTACAATTAGAGTGGCCAGCAAGCTCCTTTTCTCTCTCTTTCTCAGTAATATATCATATCAATTTTCCAAAACCCTACAAGTATTGATCTGTAGGGTTCGCGCAAGTCTCAACGCACTCACTCATACACTCGTGCACACACATACACAGTCTTTCGACGTAGAACATTTTTTTTTTCTCTTTTTATATATTTTTTTCGCCCTTCCCTTTTCTCCATCTTTTCTTGTCAGTCGTTCTTTTTCATCCTCTTCTTCTTGCTCGACCGTATGAGATGCAAGTAAGTTTCAAAGCAGGGGAAAAAAAAAAAAAAAAAGGAAATTTTGGTAGAGAGAGCGCCGCGTACGTTGACCTTGAAAGAAATATTTAACGGCTAAAGGAGGTGAATGTAAATTTATTGGAGGGAAAGGGAAAATATTATATAAGTTACTAATTTAGAACAAAATTTATTGCGCGAATGGAAATTGAGCTTCAAATTCCACGAAGAAATTTATTTAAATTTACTGTATAATGTAGTCAAGTGCCATAATATTTCTAATTCTTGCTTAAAATACAAAAAATCATTTTTTTTTTTTTTTTTTTTTTCAATTCGTTGTCTTTAAATTAAAACTTTTCTTTAAAAAGCAAATTTCTCAACGAGATATAAAAGTGTATGTATTTGTTCTTAATATATATTTTATAATCCTTAATAGATAAGAAATAATTATTTATTAAAATTATATTTAGTATAATTTATTTCTTAATGAAAATTTATTGTAGATAATAACCATTTACATTTATCATTTGTATCTTAAATTTTTCATAAGGTTTAAAAATCTAAAAATGTTAATAATAAATATTCTAGAAATTTTTTGTTATGGCGTTCAACCTTTTTTTTTTTTTTTTTTTTTTTTCTCTACCCACATTTTCTTCACACACACACACACGCACACACACACACACATATATATATGGTTTTTATTATTCAAAATAAACAAATGAAGTTTACGTTATAAATTCTATTTTAAATTTAAATTTATAAATAAAGATAATTTAAGAAATTTTACAAAATAATTCAAGAAAACTTTATATATATATATATATATATATATATATATATGCGTAACAATTATTCATAATCATTCTTACCTTTTTATAAAATGAATTATTGTACATTTCATGTTAAATTTTTAATTTACAAATGTATAAAGAAATTAAAATTTTAACTTATCTATACCTAGTAATATTTTTCCATTGTTTATTTCATATTTAAATTTCATTTCAAATAATATTCAGAAATAAGTAAAATACAATAATGTAACACATTATATTGGTGATTTTCAGTTATACATGACTTTGCCTTTGCCTCGATCACTACTTTCCCATATCTTGTAAGTGGGACCCTATTTTAATTTAAATTCATATGTCAAAAACTCGTTCCCAGATAATTTTTTTTCCTGCTTGTTATGTAATCCCTTTTTAAGATGTCCTTTCTCATGTATTACTCAATTGCTACAAGAAAAAATTATTAACTGACTTGTTTAGGTCAATTTTAGATGTCGAGAATTGGTGTCTCAAAAAACGGCGTTACTGATTTTTTTCCCCTTCTTTTAACTTGCTGTATAAAATCTGTTTAAGATGTCTTTACGACGTATGCATTAGTTATATTCTACAGGAAAAATCGATTGTCGTATGATTAGTTAAGTCAGTTTTATGTTTCTTATCCACACTGTATACAAAAAGAATTTATAATATATATAATTGTTGGTAATGGAAATCGCGTGGTTGTTACTACACCACATTATACACACACACACATATATATATTCAGTAATCTATTTCAGTATTTTGCTTCGCTTGAATAATAGGTAGACTGCTGTAAATAAATAATGGTATTCAAATAAAGCACCACTAAAAGTCTTGGAAGATAGATAATTTAAAAGACTGTTTAATCACGGCATTTTGCGTAATTTTATTACCAAAGGCCAAATTAATTAAAATAAATTGTAGAAGATTTTATGAATGCTTTAATACTGACTATTAGAACATTTAAAACAAAATGCCTAAAATACATGCTTTATTTTCTTTTATGACTGTTCTAGTTAACGGCATCTACAAATTAAAATTAGGTTTTTGGTCAGGGAAATATTAGTTATATATCCAATAAAATCTATTTTATAACAGTATTTTAAATTTCGAACACATTTTATTTTCTATTTCGTCTAAATACTTTAAATTATTTTTTTAAATCAGCATAATACTGTATTTTATACTGAAATTACAGCTAAATATATGTATTATTATTATCGTTGCTTTTCTTGTGAAATCCCAACAATTCATACTGGAATAAATTCTGAATGCATTTGTAGACAAAATATCTCTTTAGATTTTGAGTTTTGTTAGAATAGTTGAATCAAAATAGTATCATAATAATATATATATATCGTAAATAAATATTTCTTTTTTATAAAAAAAAAATATAGAAGAACTGCTAAATCTCAAAATTACATGACAAACTATTAACTTTATTTTTACAACATTATTATTTTTTTCTTTTATATATTAAATCTCAAAGGAAAGATGTTTTTGAAAAACATTAAAGCTTTATAAAACTAAAAAAAAAAAAAAAAAAAATCCTTTACTTTTTTTTCTTCGACATCACTTTTATTTTCTCTCGCCGGAAACTTTTTACAATAAATGCACCTCAAAATAAAATACAATCTCCCAAAACACCGAACATTATAAAATATACCGTTTTGAAACCGATTTTCCAAAACTTTTTTCATTATTATTTTTTTACAGATTGGCATCAGTCGTTGGCGGACCACAAAAGGGGAAAAAGAAAGTTGATAAAAAAAATAAAAGGCACAACACCTCCCCTCCCCTCCCAATATCAATTTTTTATTTCACACTTCTTTCGTATTTTCTTTTACACTTCTTTCATTTTTTTTTTTTTTTTTTTTTTAGTCGTTATCTGCTATGCGGTTAAAGGTGTCGATTTATCCGTCGGGCTTCAAATGTCAAACAAAGAAATCTCAGTTTGAAATAAGTAAGAAAAATAATACTGAAATAAAAAGTAAAAAAAAAAATATATAAAAAAAATTTGAAGATAAAGGAAATGAAAGACAACTTGAAAGATTTTGGGTCTCTTGGGGATCAACGGAACCACTAGAAAACGGATAATAAAGAGATATACTTGAAAACGTGATGGCTGCACTGAAAATTGAGCTTAAAACATAAATCAAGACAAAAGACGAAAAAATGATGGCGTTATGTTTAGATAGATATATAAAAATATGACTATCTGTAAAAGTTCTATTGGAACTTTTGCTTCAACTCTTTTTTTTTTTCTCTTACTAACCCCCTACATCTCCCCGTTGTCGTCAGTTTTTATTCATTGTTTCTTTTTCAAGTTTTTATTTTCCAATTCTGTCGCAAGTAAATAAAACTTGATGGAGCGGCTTAGAAAACGAGGCTTAAAATAAACAGAAACTTTTAGAAGATAGAAATTGGCAAGTTAAGATTGGTTGTTAAACTTTATTTTTCTTTTTTTTTTTTGTATTATCATTTTAGTTTGATCTTGGATGTGATAGGTTTGTTTGTGTTTCTCCAGTTTGAAGCGGTTTATATTGATATCCTCCCATTTTTGTTGTTTGTCTTCATATTTTAGAATTTTATCTTCGACTCGAATAACTCAATAAATTGTTTTTAGATGGTTTTAGAAATGAGACGGAGTTAAAATAAAGAAGATCGGGAGAAAAATTTTCATTTATCATTATCAAGTATTATATTGGAACATATATCAAATATTTTTCGTCTTATCAGGGATTATATCTGAGTTGTTATTTATTTTTTGAAACAAATAATATTTAACTTATAATACTAGAGGGAGAAATGTGATTTTTCTCTCTCTTCTTTTCTATCTTTTTTATTTACTTTATTCTGGCATTACAAAATACAGTGTAATTGAAAATAACAAAATCTTTGTAAACAAAATAATTAATAAAGAAATATTTTTAAACACAGAAATATAGACTGAAATATATCGACCGTCTTAAGCCTATGAACTGTGAATCAAATTGTTTTTCAAAAAATACTTTTTCACAAATTCTATTTAAGGATACCCGGTTTTAAAGGTATTTTTTCGCACTTTCTAAAAAAATGTTAAGTAGAAAAATAACTGCATCATAATATGAAAGACAAAGTCTTATTTAAATTTATGTGATGTCTTTCAAACCGAATTATTTCCACCTATTCATCTTGTTTATATATTGATAGTTGTGTTATTGGCTGTTAAAAGGTGACTTGGACATAGAGGAACGCCAAGGAAAATAATAAAATAACAGACAATTGTTTTGGTAGCATTTAGCGCACCGTCGTTTGTGCATAAAAAAAAACGAAACGGAAGTACTCCTATATACAAGAATGGAATAGGATTTTACAACCGTTTAATCAATCTATAGGTGGAATGGGGCGGAGGTGACATAAGCTAATAGGGAATTACGTTCGGAAACAAGAAACCAACAAATCGGCCATTTCTAAGCATTGCTGGAAGAAAACCCATAATATTAGATTAGATACAGGTAAAATAATTTGTAATTCCAAATCTACACCTGAGCTCGATTTCTTTGAAGCTTTTTACATTTATAAGAATCTTAAAAACATTGTTAATTATGTTTCACTGCACCCCTTTGTATGATTGTTGAAAATTTTATAGTTAATCTACAGTCGGTAACAAAAGTGTCCGAACACTAGCAAAAATTCTTATGCAAAAAAAGTACACTTCATACGGTTTTGTTAAATAAATCCTTATCGAATCATTTTCTTACACTGACCAAGAACAGGATTCGACAAGGATTTATGTAACAAAACCGTATGAAGTGTACTTTTTTACATAGGAATTTTCGCTAGTGTTCGGACACTTCTGTTACCGACTGTACACTTTCTTAAATTTTTTCACATTTTTTACGACTACTTTTTTTCCAATTTCCTATTGGCTAATCACTCACATTTCACTTAATTCTATTAGTTGGTTAAACAGTTGTTAAATACGATTCCTTTATATATATATATAGGAGAACTTCATGCACCGATGACGGTATACTAAATGCTACTGAAACAACTCTATTTTATTTTATTATATCCTTTGTCGCTCAAGATGTGGATGAATTTTCCTGTGTTTAATAGCATTGTTACTTTAAAGACTATTTATTTAAATGTTTATACAATAAAAATAATATTACACTTGCATGGAAAGTTTCTAACGTCGTCCTAATAAATATAATATCGATCTAATACCTCATGAACATTTCTGAGTTGTAGAGAAAGATGGAGAATCATAACATTTTTAAATCCACTTTGAGCTCTGAACTTATGCGCACAAAACCTCTCCAGAAAAATCAACCAATCAAGAAACCTATTTTTTGGTCTTAATAAAGAGAAAATTATCGAGTATTTAAATGATGTATGAAAATTTTTCGTCAGTAGAGTTAATGATGTATGAAAAACTTAAATGCATCCTATTATTGAAATCTCGCTTGTGTGTATTCCACAAAATGAACGTTTATCACAAATACGTTAATCTCATTCTTCAAAACGACTGTCCGAAAAAATACACAGGATCATTGGCTGCTTCCTTACTAATTAAGATCTTTTGATAAGCTAATAAATCGTTAAAAATATCAACTCCTAACCACTTAATATGAAGCACTTTGTACCTAAATGCTACAACAAAGGAAAATTAGTATCATATCAGTTCGCATTTCAGAGTTGAATAGCAATTTTCCGCTTAAATTGCCATTTCATTAAACAGTTAATTATCCTGTTAATTGCTTTTCTATCATACCCTTATTTCTATCGTCCACTGAACTCAATAATCCCGATTCTTCCAAATTGTTGGAAAAGTAGTTTTCTAGATTTGTATTTTTTTTCCCCAAGTTATTCCCCCTTTTCGACGAAATTCCGTATACAGTGTAATTTAATAATTGTTGCTATCAATTTTCTGTTATTGAATTATAAAAAGAAAGTACTTCAGATGGAAAAATAATCACAGTTGAATTTTATAATTAATTTAACCCCTTCTTTAGTGAATTCAAATTAAATGAAAGGAGTATAAATTTAAAATATGACGTAGAAACAAGACAGATCTGCTTGCAAGAATTGTTAATAAAATGAATTTTGAAACCAACTAAAAAGCTTCTCTTTTAATTACAAAACTGTTCTGCTTTATTTAACTAGAAGAATTCCATTCTAGGCAGTAATAAAACTCGCTTGGAAATTTCATTATTAAGTGTTTTCTTGATTCATGTCTAAATAAAAATTAATCGAAGACTTAAAAAAAAAATGCATCTGTGAAAAATAGTACTCAAAAACTGTTCATTAAAAAATGAAAGAAGAATTTTCAGAAGCATAATTTTGGGGTTTTCCAAAAAAAGTTTTAGTTTATTTTAATTTACTTTTCATTTTTTAATTATAAATTATTCCCCCTTAAAAAAAAAAAAAAAAAAAAATCTTTATACAGTGTAATTTAATAATTGCTCCTTTCAATTTTCTGTCATTGAATTATAAAAAAAAAATGTACTTCTGATGGAAAAATAATCACAGTTCAACTTTACAATTAATTTAACCTTTTCTATAGCGAATTCTGATTAAGTGAAGGGAGTAGAAATTTAAAATACATTAAGAAACAAGAGAGATTGCTTTTTTTAAATGAAATGAATTTTCAAATGAATTAAATAGCTTGTTTTTAAATTCAAAATTTGATCTGATTTATTTAACTAGAGGGAATCTTTTTTGAGTATTAATAAAACTTTAAAAAGGGTATTTTTTAATAACTTAAAAATTTAATTATTAAGGGTTTTTTTAATACATTAATATTCAATAAGAAATGATATCTAATGGTTGGTTGGTTGGTGTCGTGTCCAACTGAAGTCAAATCAAATCATTCCATGTGCCAAAATCACGGCCTTGGCAATGTCAACAATTTTGTCGCTGTAGAAATTTCCCTGAAAGGGAAATTTGTCAATATCTAATAAGAAATATATAAAAAATAATATTTAATGATAATAATATCAGCATGATTAAATTTTACACACATATATACCGAGTCTGTAGATTTATTATAAGTCTGTAGACATTTTAAAAATTCATAAAATTTAAAGGAATAGGTAGAATTGAAAAAGCGGTTTCCGAAATAGTAATTCTCGAGAAGTTTTTTTTTTTTTTTTTTTTTTTTTTTTTTTTTTTTGGGGGGGGGGGGGGGCAAAAAAGAAGAAGATAAAAAAAAAGTTAGTTTTTATCGATAGAGGGCACTGCACAGATGTGTAACGAGAAATATGCAGATCACAGTCCTTTAAATTGCACGGTTTTATGATTAGCACAGGTTTTTTCTTAGTTTGCCTCCTACTTATGCATACATGAAGTTTTAATTGCGATGTCGACTTGATGGATAGCATTATTGGTGAAGAGATTTTCCCTCAGGTCAGAATTTCCGTCTGAAGTTGCAGTTAGTGGTGTTGTAGACACACAGAATCGAATTTATATACTTGTAAACATTTCCATGTAAATAAATATGGTTTTTCAAGGAAATGTGTGATTTGCTCACGTACAGCCCTCTATCGATGAAAATTTTAACCATTATTATATTTTTTTCTTTACTAAAAAAATTCCCTCCTACACGAGAATAAGTTTTTCACAAACCGCGTTCAATTCTACCTGTTCCTTCAAATTTTATGAATTTTTGAAATGTCTACAGACATATGGGAGACCCAGTATTTATATATTTTACTTACATAATATGTATATATAGATATGTATATATATATATATGTATGTATGCATGTATATCATGTAAGTAAAGTTTAATCTAGGATCATAACTTGAAAAACTGCATTTGTGAAAAGTGATACTTCAATAGTTCATTAAAAAAGAATCTTCAAAAATACAAGTTATTTTGGGGTATCCTAAAGCAATGGTTTAGCCTTTTTTTATTTATTTTTTTTTAGTACTTCTTTATTTATGTTATTTTCCTACTTGAATTCTAAATTATTTTCATTTCACAACGAAACTTGTAATGCAATGTTATATTTAGTGATTCTTGCTATGAATTTTATATCATTGAATTAAAAAAAAAAAAAAAAAAAAAAAAAAAAAAAGAAAAGAAAAGAAAAGTAACTTCTAATGCAAAAATAATCACGGTTGAATTTTGCAATTATTTTAACTTTTCTTTGCTAAATTCAAATTAAATGAAGAGAGAAGAAATTTAAAGTATTAAGAAATAAGATTTTCTCTAAAGAAATATTATTAACCCGCCAGCGCCCAGTGTCCTCATTTGAGGACAGCTAATAAAATGGTACGTATATTTTTGTGTTTTCTTGGAATGATTTCTGCTTTTTAGTGACAGTTTATAGCGTCTCTCTAAATGAGCCCTGAAAGTTTTATGTGCCTACTATTAATTATTATTTCATAATTTGGACAGTCATCTTATGATTTTTCATTCGTCGCACATATGTTTGCTTTTCGCGCAGGTATACTAACTTAAACCAAGTTGAATAATAATATATATTATAATACTTTTTCGAGATGTTTGTCAACATATAATAGGAAATTAATCTGTTACCTCAAAGGTTTTCTATCTCGAAGTTTTATCGCTAGAACCCTAAACGTCAATAAATGAAAATAGACTTTAAATTTAAAACTATCAGAAGAATTGTTTGAGTTAATATATTTTACTGTCAGTTTTCATTTACAAGTGAAATAATCAGCTAATAATATTTTGTAAAATTAATTCGGGCATTAATAAGTTAAAAAGAATTTCAAGTCAAATAAAACGCGTAGTAATAAAACTGAAAGTATTGTAAATGCTTTAATTCAGTGTTTTCATTTTAAATGTATAAGTGAAAATTAATTTAAAAAAAAAACTTTACATAAGGTATGCCAACTTCTTAATTTATTCCGTAGCATTGCTAAAAAACCCACGTTTTTCTCACACTACTTAATTTGTACAATAATTTTCTCCAATGTGTAATTACAGTTAAATAAGAAGAAAATTTATCTTATAAAATAGTAGTATAAAAAAGCGAATGTTAATAATGCTACGAAATAAATAAATACATAAATAAAATACTATGTTACTCCTAAACTGCATTGGTTAAACAAAATAAATAAATAAATAAATAAATAAAGCGTTTATTAAAAAGTGAAGAGAGAATCTCCAAAAATACAAATAATTTTGGGGTTTTCTATAACAATGATTTAGCCTTTTTAAAAATTTTATTTATTTTCTTTTTTTTCAACTTAAATTCAAAATTATTCAGATTTTTTCAACGAAATTCGGTATACAGTTAAATGTAATAATTGTTGCTATAAATTTAGCTTAGGCAGACTTTGACATAGAAAACTATTTAATTTGCATGCTTTGTTTTCCAACTAAGCCCTTGATAAAGTTGACAAACTAGCATGCTTTCATCCACACGCACATTTCTATATAATTTGCTTTTTATCATTTTTAAAAAGAAAATACCTCTAATGGAAAAAATAATCGCAGTTGAATTTAACAATTAATTTAACTTTTTTTTAAAAAAATTCAAATTAAATAAAGATAATGGAGTTTTTAAATATTAAAAAATAAAATAGATTTTTTTTCTTGTGAAATGTTAATAAAATGATTTTTTAAATCAGTTAAAAGGCTTGTATTTTAATTCAAATACTTTTTCTTTCTTTCTTTCTTTCTTTTTTTTTCTTTTTTTTTCTTTTTTTTTAAGAAGGATTCTTTTATAAGGTTATAATATTAAACGAGAGAAAAAAGCATTTTCTCTTTTTAAATTGCTTAAGAGTTCAGTTTAATTCTTTTTTTTTTTCTTTTTTTAATAGTTTAAGTAAAAATTAATCGAGCACCATTTATTTGAAAAACGTGCGTTTGTGAAAAATAATACTTCATTAGAGTTCCTTAAAAAAACAGAAAGAAAACTATAGGAAGTATCTTTAGTATTTAAAAATCTACGATTTCGTTTCTTTTTTTTTTTCATTTTTTATTTTTGCTAATTGGACTCTTAAATAAGAGGTTTAAAATTTAATTATTTCTAACTTAATATTTCTTTAATAATAATCATGTGATCAAAGCTTTAAAATAGTTTTGTAGCTAATTCACAAAGGCAGTTTACGTTTACGATTAATTTATAGTTTTCCTCGAGGAAATTAAACAAAAGAATGAATGAAAATATGAAATAAGAGAAAGCAATGAAATTTTCTTTACGAAAAAATGTGGTAAGAAAAATCTTTCTGTAAATTTTTCACAAATTAAATTTTTATTTTACTTAATTAAAGTATAGAATTGTTTATTTAAGGAGAAGGTGGGCATTGAAAATCGTTCTTAAAATTATTGTATTTGAGTTGCATACATATGCACTGAGATGTAACAATATTAAATGCATTAACATTTCTCAAAATCTATTGAAATTAAGAGAATTTTAGTTAAAAAAATTAAATGCACCATGTGTGTCAATTGTACCTTCGATTTTAAAATATTACCGTCTATGGATATCTTGAATAAAGGAGTTTCCTTTTTTTTTTTTTTTCGATTACACCTATTTTTACAAGGCTGCATGTGGAGTAAAATTCATTAAATTTTTTATTAAAATCACACAATCAACTGTGGAAGAAAATCATATTTATTGAAATTTTATTTTTCGACTGAGTGAAATAAAATTTCAATAAATATGATTTTCTTCCACAGTAGATTGTGTGATTTTAATAAAAAATTTGTATTTCTTTCTCCCATTATCTAATGGTGTTTTCCATTTCCTGAGGCTTATTTCTGTCGAGCTATCTACATGATAGACCAGAGATGTTTCTGCCTAAAGGTTGTCTGAGTGAGTAATGCTGACCGGGGTGTCGGCCTGGCTAGCTCAATTGGTAGAGCCTTGACCTTGTAAGTCAAAGATCCGGGGTTCGACTCCCGGTTCAGGCATTATTTTTACTCAGTCAAAAAATAAAATTTCAATAAATATAAAATTCATTAAAAATTATATTATTTTTGCATTCAGTTCTGCCAAAAATTCAGGTTTACATTATTTTTAAAATCCTTCGTGCAAACACTAGTCATTTCTATTCTGAAGAAGTGTGCAAAATTTCAACAAGTTCGGTGCATTAGTTTTTGAAAAATCTTGTCCTCCTCTTTTCTGAAAGATCTCCGGAATCCAGGTCCCACCGGCAAAAATTTTCAAAATTTTCAATGAAAATTATATAAAATATTGTTTAATTGTTGCTCTTGTATATAATCAAACTTTAAAATATTTTTTTCTTTATTATATTAAAGAAAAATAATAGAGATAATTTTTATTCTCTTTTTTTATGTCTTTGAAACCCATGCGACCCCTTAAGGAATATTTTATAGCGCTGCAATTAAAATAATTTAAGAGGAAACAAAATAATTATTTTTAAATGCGCAAAAAACATTAAAAAAGAAAAAAAAAGTCTGATTATTCTAATTTTATTCTACTTCATTTAAGTAAACGAATGTTTTCTTTTATGAAGTGATAAAAAGTTTGAAAAGAAAAGTTTTATTTAAATGTCTTCTCTTAAATTGTTTTAAATTGTATTTTTTGTTAAATATATAAATCCAATATTAGTTGTTTTAATTATATAAATAAACCAGTGGTTTAAAAAAAAAAAAAAATGTGAATACATTTTATAGCTTTACAATTAAAACAACATAAGAGGAAATAAAATAAAGCTTTTTAAGCAATTAAAAGTCAGTAAAAAAATTTCTGTTACTTCTAATTTTATTCTGCTTGATTTAAATAAACGAATGCTTCTAAAAAAAAAAAATAATAATAAAATTTTTGAAATTAATTGTTAAAATCTCTTCTTAAATTGCTTTAAAATGTGTTTTTGTTAAACATATAAAAACAATCCTAGTTTTTTTTTAATAAAAGAAAATAACACGTTACTTTTTTTTTTTTTTACTTAAATATAATTATTTAGTAAATTAGATTTTTTAATTAGTAAATTTGTTACTTTTAAGGAATAACTTGATTTCATAAAATAAATAAATAAATAAATAAAAAGTAAATAAATAAATTAAAATTAAAAATTAAAAATGCGTTTAATTAATTGTTTTACTTAGAGAAGTTTCCCTGTTGCTTTATATTATTAACTAATTTTATTGCAGAATATTAACATTTAAAAAATAAAAGTGATACTTTAATAATTTTCAAATATAATTTTCTGTTTTTTTTTTTTTTTTTTTTTTTTTTTTTTTTAATTTTATATAATGCAGCTCAATTTTTTTATTTAGTTTATGAAGCTATGATAATTTTTTGTTTAGAAGAGTCGAACACATTTCAAAATATAGTTTAGGTTTGATATCAATTTATTACTAAGATTTAATTTTATTTTTGTAATCGCTACAAAAAATAAAAAATAAAAAATTTAAAGTTTGATATTGCACTGGAATCGTGAAAAGAAGATCGTGAAAAATGAAAGAAAATAAAACAAAAGAGTTTTTCTTTTTTCCAATATAAGAAATATAATTTTAAAACCCAATTGGTAGAAACATCAAAATTATTCATTATAAAAACAAAATTAACATTATAAAAAATGTTAGGCATTACGAGTTTCAAAAGATGATATATTTCATTATAATGAGGATAGCAAAGCATGTCTTGCCTTTACAAAAACCGAAACGCAGACTGAAAAAAAAAAAAAAAAAAAAAAAAAAAAAAAAAAAAAGGTTGAAATAGTTTTGAAATTTTTATGCATGATAAAGGCTACTTTTACATTAATTCTGCCAATTTAAGTAAACTGGTTTATATAAGTATTAAGTAAAAAAAGAGAAGACCGAAAAATATTTACATTAAATGTATAAAGAATTATCTGAAATAAATGGATATTTTTTAAGCTAACATGTTTTACAAAAAGAGTAAAGTGAATGAAAGCACGTCCAAGGAAAAAAAAAAAAAAAAAGACTGATATTGCAGACAATGTTTTGAAACATTTCTTTGTAGTCATAATATAATAGTACATTAGGTAACAACTTATTGGTTTTATTCATGTCACTATTTCTTTGTAAAGAAAAAAAAAGAAAAAAAAAATCATGTTTAATCGAAGGAAACTGCTGAAAAGATTATGAAAAATTTCCTGTAGCAAAAAAAAAAAAATAAATAAATAAATAAAATAAAAGTACAAGTTGGCGGCTATGATATTATATATATATTTTTTATTTTTAATGAAATTTTAAAATAAATGTAACAGAAGTTTATTTGTTATTATTATATTTTTTAATTCATTGAATGTTTATATAGAAGAAGTTTTAAATATAATTTTATTTATTACTGGAATTAATTCATTATCACGCAGAAAATTTCCAAGTAATTTAGTAATTTTATTAGATAATTTCAATTGCAATAATTAAAAATAAAAGACTAGTAGATAATATTTCTTTAAAGAAATGTGAATAAAAATCATTGTAAATTCATCAAAAAGTAAAAGAAAGAAACCTCCTAATTCCTAATTTATTCTGCTCAATTTGACAAAATGAACGTTTTACAAATCGTGATGAAATATTTGAAAAAGAAGTATAATTTCTTTTAAATGATTGCTTAATTTAATTATTACTTGTTACTTTTTACTGGCATAATAGAATACTGTAGATTGTGGACATTGTCTAATTAAAAATATGTAGGAGATCTTAGAATAATAACTTCAACCAAAATTATAAATTTATATACGTAGCTTTCAAATTAATGTAAGAAGAGAACTTGAGAAAAGAAAAAAATATAATATGCTTCCAAGTTTTTGAAAATATAATAACAATTCATAGCATTTTGCGCATATAAGTGTATTTTAATCTAATTTATAACTAATTATTAACTAATATAATTGAAATAAAAAACATCGAGCTATTACGATGGAATATTGTATTAAGAATAATAATCTGTAATAACATAGTTGTTTTATTTGTAAAATTATAAGTAAATGTATCATGCTTCTATTTCTAATTATCACTCGTTAAATAAAGAATAGATTGATAATCCTGCGTGGTCAATGCATTTGTAGCAGAATTTTTTAAAACATCCATTATGTTATAGGTGCGTTAAAATATGAGTAATTAAATATATAGAAAAGAATTATGTTGAAATATGAATGTAATAGTTACAATTTTTTGGTTTGGGTGTTTTAAAAATGCTAAATGCTATACAAGAGAATCAGGGGGTTCAGATTTCTCTGTTTGGATGGATATTCGTAGGAATTGGAATTCACTTTTAGGTAGAGGGAAAGGATAAAATATTGCGAGATAAAGTTAATTTTTTTATTTCAAAATCGCCTTTCTTTTAAAACAATAGTATATAGGTTATTTAAATTATTATTAAGTTTTGTATATATATGTTTTCAGAAAAAGTGGTAAGTTTTAAATAAATAATAAAAATCTGCTACATCCGCCGTCTCTGAAGTGGAAGCACATACTGGTTACTTCTTGAACGTATAAAACCACTGTAATACCACAAAAAATAAAACTATTACTAAATTGTATTATAAATGTATTATTATAATTGTATCATAATGTGATATTCTATATGGTATAAAAAGACTAAATTTTGGTTCTGTTACTTTTTTTTTTTTTTTTTTTGTACATGACGTTATAATTACAAACTGTTAACTAGGAAAAAGCTTCATTATTATTCTTTTTCTTGTTATTTGCTACTGCCATACATTTTTCTTAATAAAAATAAGTGTCAATAACATGCTTAATTTTAAGTCGAAATATACTGTATGAAGAAATAACTTTTATTTAATAATATTTGGAAAATAAAAATCAATAACTGTACAAATAACGAATAAAAGAAGTGAAATATTTACATATATATATATATATATATATATACAACGTATATTTATAAATACAAAATGTATAAATAATATAAACACACGTAATAATTAAGCATATATAAATAAATGCCCAAAAATTAACACAAAAAGGTTAATTACAAACAATTAATTTAGATAACTACCACAAAAATTGATAAAAATTATTCAAGAACTTTTCAAAATATTTAAATTAAACAAAATTTACATGCGCAAATTTACACGCAAATTCAACAAACAAAAAAAATACTAAACAAATAACAGAAAAAAGGCATAATTATCAGCCTTTTAAATTGGTAAATAGCTTTTAAAAACTTATGAAAATATACTAATTACTTTTTTCTTTGTTTAAATTAATAACAAAAAAAAATCTTTGCCATTTTTTTATGTACTCTGAAAGAAATTTTATTAACATTTTCTACATTCATTTAAAATCATCAAGGCAATTAACTCTTTTGCCGGATAAGATTTATATTACGACTAAAACAAGCAAATTGTTAAATAATTAAACACAGTTTCTTATTTGAGAATTAAAAGCTTACTTTTCACTTTAAATTATTTCATTTACTCGGATTTAATACTTAATAACGCGCCTCCGCACTTAAATGCCCGAGTACAAACAAATTCATTGTTCATTAAAAACAGCTTACTTTACATTTAAATAAAGAGAGAAGAAAAAAAAAAAAACCTCGCTTTTCGACGTTTAAATAAACACAAAAGACAACATGAAAAAATTTTAAAAAATTCCCGCAACAGTTGAAAAGAAAAATACATCACCCTCCCTCCATGCTCTCCCCTTTCAACAACAATATATAAAAAATTTGATGGCAGACGATTTAAAAAAAAAAAAGTAAAGAAAATAAAATTGAAATAAAAAACATGACTCCGGGGATTTGAAGTGATGTTGAAACGATTTCCTCTTTTAAACCAATTTAAAAGTGTTGAAGTGGCTTTGGTTGACCTTTAGAATTACTTTCACTATCTCCCCCCCGCGCTTTTTTTCAAGCTGCTTCCCCTCCCTAACCTCATGTTGCGATGTTTGACTTTGGAATTGATACAGGATTGAAAAAGGATTTTATAGCCAGGATTTTTTTTTTTCCCTTTTTAAGTACAAGTTTTATTCAGTTATTTTATTTTATGGCTTTTTTCTATTTTGAGGTTTTTGTGAAATGGGGGATGAAGAAGAAGGGAATCGCCTTTACTGTTTGTTGCTCTTTATTTAGTTTGACATTTTTTCTTTCTTTCTTTTTTTTTCAACTTTCATTTTATTTGCTTTTTTCGCGTAAAGTTATCTTTGTTGAGATTTAAACGTTTTTCCGGTTACTTCGTTTTTTATTGTTTTTAAATAGAGTACGCGAATTTTTCGATAGTTTTATTTATTCTTTTGCTTTTTTTTTTTTAAAGAGAGTGGTATTTTTCTTCACTCCTCGTTTGCTTTCTTTTAATTTTTTTTTTTTTTTTTCAGCAGAAGTTGTTTTTTTAAAAAGAGCGTTTAAAGTTTCTTATCAGAAAAATTTTCGATGTAAAATAAAATTAAGTAAATGAATTTTATTAAGTCTCCTTTTCTCTTAAATGTTTCATAACTTTGTTTAAGATATAAACCAGGGATTTCCGTCCTTAAACTAAACAAGATTATAAGGTATGCGAAGGAAAATTATCTTTCATGAAAAAAAAAATGCTTTGCTATTTATTATTTTTCCTACACTTTTAGCGGTGATAATTTTAAATTAAATAATTTAATTTTTAAGAACCTTTTAATCATTTTATGGAAAGTTGACTTCATTTAATATAAAGTGTTTTCGGCCGTAAAAATTTCCAATTTTACTTAAATGAAATACAGTCAACAAGTGGAGCTTTTTAAATGTATAAAGGATATATATAAATCTTTAATGGGATTTCTTTTTCGGTGTAGGGTTAAAAGTTATTCAATTTCATAATACTTTAAAGTAAAGTAAATTAAATTGAATATTCTTTAAGTATTAAACAGTAAATAAGTTATGCATTAAAAAGGAGTAATTGTTAAATAGTATTTATATATATATCCGTATATTTCTTAATATAACGTTACTTATTTATAGCGAAAAAAAATGAAAATTAACAATGACTATACGGAACTTTTATAAGATGTAAAGAAAACGTTACATACAAAGTTACACTGGATATGTGTCACAAAAGAGCTGAACACCCTAGGAGAGTTAAACGGAGCCTAAGTAAACTCGGGACAAAAAGGAGGAGTCCAACCATATTAAAGTTCCAAATTTACTTGTGATTTCTAATACCGCTGAAATAATTCTGTATTAAATTCCTAAACTTGAAGGACCAATCTCAAGTTTAAAAAGAAGGTATTTGTTTCTTAAATGTTTTATAGCGTAGGCCTTTGCAAACTTGAAGTGTATAAGAAATTGGACATTTATTGGATATGGCTACTACATACAGGCGAATGGCCTGTATGTATGGCCGTTTTTATAATGTACTCCCAAAATTTACACGTGATTGGTAAAATACTTTCGACCGTGATCCAAAATATCTTGCCAAATATGATGCTAGATAATACCAGGGATACGCCAGTATTCGAACTAGCTATTTAAGCCTCATTTTGCATATACTTTTGTTCTTTCTCAAATTGTCTATTTGGCGATTTGTATTCATTAAGATTTGTCAAAGATTATTTTGTTTTTCACTGTAATACTTCAACTTTATACGCATATCTATTAAAATCATAGTATTGTCAGCCACTTATTATTTACCTTATTATTTGTTTGAAGAATGGATTTCGGATGTCTAACCATAACCAAGTACCGCATTTCATAAATCAGTTTTAAACCACAAATAGTTATTAATCGACGAAGTTACATTTGTACAAAGCATTTCTTTGCAGGAATATAGATTTTTCTGATGCGTAAAACTTCTGATAAAAAACTAATTTATATGACCTAAAAATTATACGCTGAAAATTACAGTATTTATCTAATTATAATTCCAAAAATGAAGCAAATGAAACTTACCAAATGAAGAATTTAAACAACATAATCAGTTTATTAATTTTTGAGATTTATATGTGGATTTTTTTTTTTTTTTTTTTTTTTTTTAATAAAATATATTTCTGATAGATATAAGTTACAGATATAGATACATTAAGAGAAGCATTTAATGTTATGTGTATAGGTGTGTGTATTTATATAAACTTTAACATTATACAAATGGTAGAATTTTAGCTTAAAAATAATTTTTTAACAGTATCAATTTATTACGTTTTTATTTATTTAAAAAAAAAAAAAAAAACTTTTAATTAATTATTTAACTGGAATATTCTGGTTGATACTGAACTCAAGTGTTTTTATTTTTCTGTATGATTCTCAAAAAACTCTGGTTTAGTTAAAAATGTTTTACAAAAAATATTCTATGTTTTGATATTTTGTTCCTAAAAAAGAACTTTATTGGGAAAATGTAATTACCTTTCAGTTAATTTGGCGAAACTCTTCTTATCCATAGTAATAAGAAAGGTTCCACCCATCTCGGATTATTATGTTTTATTTGAGGAACAAAAATACAAAAATACATTGTTTTTTCAATAGTGAAGCAAATATTAATATAATACAAAATATTTTATGCATCATTATTAATATATATATATATTGCTATGCAATGTATTGATAAAAGTACTTTTATGTCTAATAAATTACATAAAGCAATATTAGAATTTTTTTTTTTTTTTTTTTTTAAATGTTCTCATAAGCAGTTAAAAATTCCCAATACTGCAAACCGTAAGTTTAAAAATTATAAACTGTTTAAAGTTTTAAAACTTTTTCAAATTTAATGTTACTGTTTAATAAAAAGTTTTTACAATTAAATTTATTTATTTATTTACTTTTTCTTCGTTTAATTTTAAAAGTTTAAAAGTATGTTTAATGTAGTCACTTTTTTCCTTTTTAAAAATAAGAATATCCAAAACCTCATAAAATAAAACACTGTAATAGGGCTAAAATTTGCATCAATACTTTTAATTATTTAAAAACCAATTTAAGATTAATATAAATTACCTAATGTTAAGTACTTTTACATACGTTCATTTTGTTAAAGTTTATAAATTGATTTATAACTGAAATGTATATATACAGTCGGTGACAAAAGTGTCCGAACACTAGCAAAAATTAATATGTAAAAAAAGTGCACTTCATACGGTTTTGTTAAATAAATCCTTTTCGAATCCTGTTCTTTGCCAGTGTAAGAACATGATTCGATAAGGATTTATTTAACAAAACCGTATGAAGTGTACTTTTTTTACATAGGAATTTTTGCTAGAGTTCGGACACTTTTGTTACCGACTGTATATATATATATATATTTACTTATTGTCATGATAAACAATTGAAAACAAGTTTAACAAATATTATATTACAGTATTAAATGTTTGACAACACTATTTTCTAAAAATATTTACTTTTTCAACGATTTATTACATTTACATATTTTTTAATAATCAATATTTCATTTTTAAACAAAAAATAATTGAAAAAATCTCCTTTTATAAAAAGAATTGTAGTTTAATACCCAAGTCCTATTTTTGACTCCGGTTTTTTCTTATTTACGTGTTTGCGAATTCTTAGATTCTGTAATAGATTATTTCTTATTATGCAAAATCCAAATTGGTCTACAAAAAGGGGTTATGGCACTTTTTTACCTGGCTGAAATAAATAGGATTCGGGGCCTAAATTTTTTAATTTTTTTTTTTTTTTTTTTTCCTGAGGAATAATAAATCATAGTATTTTTGAAAAATAAATTACTAAATTATATTTCTTTTTATCACTTACGTGTTATGTAAAATATATAAAATTGTAACTTTTTCAAGAAGAAAAAATTGTATCTACTCAAATTATGATTTTGTGTTTTCAGAAATAAGATACAATAGAGTCCCGGTTATCCGAGTTCCTGGTTAACCGAGGTAGTCCCGAAAACGTCACGCCCCCCCAAAAAAATCGTGGCGTAGATAACTTTGAGAAATTTTACTATACATCACTGTATTTCATAATTTATATATGTGTATACTGTATTGCATTTTTAACTGACTACATTTAAATATGTAATATATGCATTATTTTACTTTATTGACTGCATTTTCAACAATTTTTCAACATTGCCGTATGCTTCAACCTCGATTTACGACAGAGTCCGTGTTATCCGAAGTACTCTCTGTCTACATTACCTCGGTAAGCGAGGCTCTACTGTAATTAGGGAGTTCTGTAAAACAAATGTTGATGTTATTCAATCAGAAATGTGTAAATTATTTCAAAAAATGTTTATGTGAATATTTCATAAGGGTATTTATATATTAACGGCATTTCAGCGATTAATCGCTCACATTCAGTTAATACGAAATGTGTTAAACATGTGTACTCTTAGGAATGTTTAAGTAATTTCAAAAAGTGTTCCTGTGAATATTTCATAAAGGTACTTATGTATTAACAGCATGCCAGTGGTTAATCGCTATATGCAGGTATAAAGGTTGTACATAATGTCACGGGTACTGTTATTGTAATGCTGTTGTAACATTAGGAAATGTATAATTTATGTGCATAATTATTTTTATTTATGTATATTTATTTATGAATATTAATATTCTATATTTATCGAAGTGATCCTATAAAATATATATATTATATTATTTATTTACATTCATGCATGTAAATAGATCGCCAATGTCATGCAGTTAATGCGTAAGTACCTTCATAAGTTTTTTCAATAATTTCTTTTTCAATTAAAAAATAAAAATACATTTTATTGTGTGGCTTTCTAAAAACATTAATTTTCTTTTTAAATACGCGCGTAGTAATCTAAAACGAAATTATTTTCTGGTATATTTTAAATCTTGATTCATTTTTAGAAATGATGGAAGTAAAAATTCTAAAAATTGTGTTAATCTCTAGAGTAACTTCAAAATAAATAACTTTTTGAAGCTGTATGGGCAAAAATCATCTGATTCATCATCTTTCTTCAACATCATCTATCTCAAAGTCCCATTTCAAGTGGTAGACATTTTGAGCTTTGAAAATCTCTTTTAAGTGTCCACAGGACGTATTGCGTAGGTTTTACTGGATGACAAGTCGAAGTTGAGATAAATCTCTCCTTCTTCCAGCCGCTACATCGAAATACTCTTCCACATCATTTATCGTTTGCTACAGTTTTATTGGCCAAGATCTAACTGTGGCTTTTTTTAAAGCCTACCGCTCTGTAAAATAAAAAATAAAAAATACTAGTGTAGCCTTTAAAACCATAAGGATGAAACATTTGAGGTTTCTTGACAAGATTTTTTATTTTTTATTTATTTACGACTTTTCGTGTGGTTAAAAGAAAGAAAAAAATTTTTTTTGAAGGACAATAAATCCCCGTAAAATCCCTACGTAGCTTTTGTTGAAAATATAAATTGGCCGATGAAATTTCAGGGCTTTGAAGCAACAAGGGATTTTATGTAGCTGCAGGGGATATGGGATTTCAAATAAAAATTGACAGTTTCGTGGATTACGATGTTGCTTTTTATTTCGTAACATGCCAACTTCAAAATTTATTTAACAAATTGTGTTTTTGAACGGTTCATGACTGCCGCCTCTGTTTGTATTCTGAATGATTATCTGTCATGTTTATTTATAATGAAGTATGTTTAGAGTTTATTTTTAAAGAAAATATTTTTTAAGGAAATAAAATAACGAAAAATAAAATTACATATTGATTTATTTTTTTCACTTTACTTCTCTATTTTTATCTTTTAACTTTATAATGAAAATTTTGGAATGGAGATTGTAATTTTTATCTTTCGGCTATACGTACTGTTTTTCATTAAATCTTGATATAAGCACATTAATAAGTCATTTACGACTATTTAAGTACTTTTGTGTACTTTTGTTTGAATTTTTTTCATTGAAAAAGCACAGATATTGAAAAAATAAACTATTATACAGAATTTGTACAGAAGGATGATTTATATGATATGGACGGTTCATTGTAAAAGTGGTGTAATTGCATATTTTTTAAATATACATATATTTGCTTATTTGTATAACATTTTGTCGCATCTTTCATTATAAAAAAGATAAACTCCAATAATTGCATTAAAATCCCATAAATGGCATTACATGTTTTTCTCAGAAAACTAAAACTTCTAAATACAGGGTGAATATAATTAAAGTTACGATTTCAAAACGCTATAATTTTAAAACTACCCATTAGAGCGATTTGATATTTTACCAGAGCTATCGTGAGGTAATGAAATTTTGTTTGGGGGAGGAAAAAGTATTTCCAACAAGTTCCTACAGATGGCTCTGTCAGGGTAATGTGTGGGGAAACGCCTAAATGGACTCGTTAAACACAGGAATATTGCTAGCAACACAATAGAATAGCAGGGAACAATAGACTTCAAGGGTTTACTACAATTTTTTTTAGCAAAAAGACACGAATTCGTGTTTACAGCGGAAACAGTCATAGTGAAAAGAGAAAAGGAGGAGCTTCATGAAACAAATACTTTACGGATAATTAACGTCACATTTTGGAACTTTTTTTTCTTTTGCCAAACATAATTTCATTGCCTCTGGATTGCTCTGGTAAAATATCAAATCGCTCTGATGGGCAGTTTTAAAATTATAGCGTTTTGAAACAGTGCCTGATTTAAGGCAGGGCATTCGGGGCATGTGCCCTGGGCCCTCACACTGAGGGGGCCTCCAAGAAATTCCATCATACATTTAAAAAATAAAATAAAAATAGTTAAAATGCAAAATTTCCAAATTTTGCTATAATGATTGTTGTTTTTTGTTTTTTAGTCAATGGATGGAGGTATTGCTGCACTTTTATATTTATTGGTGATAGACAAGCATTGGATTTAGTTAAGTCTTACTAATAAAATAAAAAGTGGGGAGAATTTTTAGACGGGTGAACAAAAAACCAGCAGTTTCTTTTGTTTGTTGTAATATTAAAGAAGGAAAAGGGGCCCATTGAACATGAGTGTCCTGGGCCTCCAAATGCGTAAATCGGTCCCTATTTTGAAATCGTAACTTTAATTATAATCACACTGTATTCATTATAAAAATGAAGTTTCTAAGTTACTTCAAATTATTTTTAATATAATTTATAAATTCCTATAACTATGATTTGTATTAAACACAAAAATCGATAACACTTACTGAATCTTGACTTATTTTCCTACGCATAAATTTGAAGAAAGCTCGTTATTCCAAAATTAATTTCCAAGGAGATAATTCACTTTTACAATGAACGATCTATACATTTATATATAGTGCACAGTGATAATAGCGATATTCATAGATTTATTTCAAGCCTCAACGCTATCCATATGGGACATTATACATTTGTTAATAATCCTGTAAAATTAAATTTTATATTGCTTTCGAAGTATAATCTGTTGGAGCGAGTATATTCAATAATCAGTGATCATTCTTGTACGTAGATCGGTTTACACAACCACATTTAACCATATACAAGTTTCTAGTAAAACTTACTACAAAGTAATTGAAATAAACTCAGTCTTAGGACATTAATTTCGTTCGTCTTTGTACCGAAATTTTTGTTCTCATTTAAAAGAAAGTTCGTAAGTTAAATCCTTAGTGATTTCATTTTTAAATCCGGTCGTGCTAAATATAAAATATTCAAAAATTTGGGACTTGATTGTTAGATAACCATAAAAACAAAGATGTATTTGCAGTCAGTCGCTACAATTTTAATCCATAATCTTAGAAAGAAAGAAATTTATTCAGATTAACATGATTATGATGACTTGCCTGAAATACCATGACACTACAATAAATGTTAGAAAAAAACTTATTATTCGCTATTAGCCACAACTTATTTGCGTCCAAATAACACAGAAATTGATGCTATTTAAATTAATTATATAATTAATATATTTAAATAAATTAATAAATGCACAATTTTTAAGGTTTTGTTTTAATTTTCGTTATGTAATATTATAACAAGGCATTATTTATCTGTTGTTTAAAATGTTGATGAACATCGGAATTTTGATAGAAGATATAAAGCGTTTGATTGAAATATATTCTATTATAAATGTTGTTTAGCATTATTTGTAGTAACAAACCGTAACGTTTTGGCGGTCACTTTAACGAAAAAAAAATATTTGAACTCTATAAACGAGAAGAATTAAACTAAAACATAATGAACATGCAAGTAATTAAAAGGAATCTTTAATTTTGTGCCATGAAAAATGTAGTATGTTGTGGCCATCACAAAACTTTCTACTAAAATTTCCTGTACAAATTCACGCAGTGCAAATCATTTATAAAAAATATTACTTATTAAAATCATTTTTTCACGACGAATGAGAGAAATACAGCCCTAAATGTCCTAGAAAAGTCAATTTTATGCTGTATAGTTTTTTTTTTTTTTTTTTAAAGAATGAAAAGAATTGAAAACTATTGTATAACTTTGTTTTAAGTTGTCACAGATCAACCATTCGTTTTAAAGATATTGACGATGTTTTTAAAAATATATCTACTTTGAAAATTTACACCCCCTTAGGAAGGGTACTCCATCCCCGGGTGGGAAGCGGTATAATATTTATGTAAGAGACAATAAGAAGAAACTTTTTAAACAGATAACATAGTGATTTACTTTCCAAAGTATTCAATTACTTTTAATTTAATTTAAAACTGCGTTATTTATCAATTACTTTTATATCTTATAAAGACAAAATAATCAAATAATAATACAGAATGATGAAATTTAATGCTCATATTAATACGGATTTTTAATTTTAAAATTAGCACCTTCTAATAAGTGACAGAAGATGGCAAAGTAATTATCTAAAATAAGAGTGTAAATTGATGAAATGAGTTCATGGTAGACATCCTGGAAACTCAAGATATTGTCTGAAGCCATAAATTTGGCCGCCTTCATAAACCGTAAACGCTTGCTAATATTTTAAAAGGAAAATATAAAAAGAATTATTTCCATTCGACTCTTAATTTATAGGAAAAATCCTACTGTTCGCTTTTCTCTCGTGTTGTTTGCTATATATTCATCTTTCACCATGTTTTTATTAACTTCGATTCTTGTTTGTTTGTTTGTCCGGTACAAATATTGCAATCTATTTTTAACTAACCTCCCTACTATAAAATTAACCTCCTATAGAAACCTCCTATAGAACCTCCTATAAAACTAACCTACTATAACTAACCTCCCTACTATATATAGCTAGACATTTGAAACTTTCACAGTAGCTCAGTACCAGGGGGCAACACAATACTTCGAAGTCAGATTTTCAAATTTTCGAATAGTTTTCTTTTAATTAATTAAAATATGAAAATAATAATCTCTTAATAGCAATAAAATAGCCATTAAAATATTAGCTATAATTTAATTGTTGTAAAAAAAAAAAAAAAAAAAAAAAAAAAAAATACCAGTTCATTTTTTTTTTCGGCATAAACATAAATACATTTATTTCAACGTGAACGTTAACAAATTATAAAAAGTTAAATCATGCATCTCACAAAAATTGACGTCATTATCACATTAAAAATTTTATACACATTGACAAGTGCTAATGTAGATTACGATACTAATAAACGTTGTTCTAAAAGGAGTAATATTTTATTTTTAAAACTAACTTTTTTTTTTTCTTTTTTCACTATTATTATTATTTCACTGAACTGAGTCCGCGTGCTTAAATATTATTTTTTTATCCTCGCGTATTTTATTAATGATTCATTAGAAAATTTAAAAACATGGTATATAAAAAAGATTTTTTTTTTTTTAATCTTATAATTATTAGTTATATTTTGATTATGTTGTTATTAAGGTCGAAATCAGTGTCAGTGCTAACCACTTGGAGATTCTTTCACAAATGGTTTGCAGGGGCTCGCTTCAAAAAATAATTCTTTGCGTTTTTAATAGTCCAATTCCAAATATTTATAATATATCGAATTATGTATTAACCTATTAATCATTGCAATTATCTTTAAAGCATTGTTATAATTTAATTTAAAAGTTAGTAGTCAGTATGACGAAATTTAAGAAGATTATACAACTTATTTACTTTGCAGTTTTATTTTAAACTTCCCATTGTTGGCACAGCAAAATATGTTATTACTATCATAAATAAAATATATAATTAAAGCTTCCACAATATTATGGTTGCTCATAAAAACAATTTTTTCTTGTGAAAAATCTCATATTTTTAGTCTGTTGTCGGGCCTCTTTAGATCCAGGACCCTCTATCATCGCCAGTGCCATGTAGCCTCTTTAATCTCTGCTTAAACCAAGATTGATTATAAACATTATTCTAATTTAAAATGGATCGTTTTCTTCTAACTAAATTCTTTTAATTTTGATTGCTATTTTTTAATTAGTCGGTAATTTAAGAAAATCTTAGTAACATTTCTTTATGAAGACTAAAAAAATTTGTTACATTGTTTCTAGCCACACAAGTTATTCTTGTAAATTCTAGATCATCCCTTTTCCTTTAAAAATGCGATTCCAGATCTCAGACTATACTGCATGTAGAAATGCAGAGATTTCCAGATAGAATCAGACTGTAGATAAAATACTATTCTGAAAAAATCAGAACAATATGTCACATATTTGCTGATAAATAAAATGCCAGCGATTTGATTTTCCTTTGATTTTATGTTATCATGTATACATAGAATGCCGGCCTTGGCTAGCTGCCTAACCTTATGTTATAATATATAGATTTTTTTTTTTTTTAATGCTTATTACTTAATGTAACTTTTTAAATTCCGTTTTTGTGTTTAGAAAATTCACAATCGTTTATTTGGCTCTTAATTTTTTAAAAATTGATCTCTTTTTTAATTTTTATGATTTCATTTTGCAGCTATAATGTGAAAAAAAAAAAAAAAAAAAAAAACCTCTTAATCAGTTTTTTGCACATTAGAGATTTAAAACGAAATATTGAAATAATAATAATAATAATAATAATAATAATAATAATAATAATAATAATAAAACATGAAAAATGTGAGTCAGATTAGCAGTTGGGAATTTCCTAGAAAAAAAAAAAATGGTATTTAAAAATATACATTAGGTAATTTGACAAATTTCCCTTTGACGGAACATGGGGTTTGACAGCTGACCGCTTTAGGAGGAGTATCCTCTTAAGCTATTTTTTGAGCTTGAATTGCGTCACTCGAGACACAATCGTATCTCGAGTTCTATTCTATTTCAGTCTTAATATGCTAATTTGGTGGCGGAATAGTTAACGTTCTGGCCTTCAGTTCAGATCCTGGTTCAAACTTGCATATTCATTGTGCTTTGAAATTCAGTTTAATCTATAGGTACAGGTCTAATTAGCCCTTAAAAAATAATAATAACAACCATGGAGTTGAAACCCACAACTTAGACCAAATCCAGACTTAAAATACATAATAGCTTTCATGAATTCAGTATGACATATGACAATTTATTTACTTATTTTTACAAATCGTTTTAAGCTAATGTGCTTATAGAAATAATACAACTAGTATTGCATTTTACAAACTTTGAAATGTATAAAATGAATAATTTCGCTTATGTTGAACAAATTTACAAGAATTTTAAATATATATGGCGTAATGAGAATTCAGATTAATGTTGAGTAAATTTTAATGTCACACTTGAGCCGGAACTTTTGATATATGTCTCCAAGAAATCGAAAAAGGATTATGGTGTCATTTTTTAATTAAAACTCAAATTTTATAACGTATGTACTTTATATATATATATATATATATATATATATATTATTAATTTATCGTGACGTAGTTGAATTCAGCATATTTAACAGGATTCTCAGTGTTCACTGTTTTGAATACTACTCTTATTTTTATAAAGCAATCTTTGTATTATTCTTTCGAAAACATGTACTACAAACTATTAATGAAAATTGCTACTAGAAAAAAAAATTGTGACTGATGAAAACCCAGTATTTAATTTTTTTTTCTCGGCGAATTAAAATGCATTATTTGAGTCAATGAACGGATTTTTCAAAACCGTATAAACCATGGATACAATTGTGTTTTCTTTATCGCAATACATTATTGTGTTTGTTATATAAGTTTTGTTATTAAATTATCTTTTTTCTTTATTTTATTCATTTGAAATGTATGCATGGAAAACATGTTTAAAATTTTACTCCCTTTTTATTCCAGTATATCGTTTTAGCTATGGCGTCATTTTCAGCATTAGTTTCGGATAACTTGGACTTTAATTATTAAGAAGATTGTTTGAAAGATATATTTTACATTTTACAATAAAATTTAACAGAGTTTATGATATCAGTTCATTTGTTTGACTGTATGCATTTTAGAAATAAAACCAATATATGGAAATTTATTGTAAAAAGATTCTTATTAAAATCTAATATATATCACAGCTGGTACAAAAGCAGTATAGTACAAAAATTCACAAAAAAGTTCAGTTATATTACGTTTTTAGATTTATAAGCACATGTCAACATTTTTATACTGTCCCATACAAAATCAATTTACATCTTACAGATTCACTAACGTATGTTTCCTGTAGAACATTATATGATTAACATTATATTAAAAGTTCTTCCAACGTTCATGTAAAATAAATGTTAATTAATAAAGTGTAATAACAAAATAAATTTATGCAATTGATGAGTATTTAGGTTTATGGCTCTTGACATTTAACTCTTGCATATTTTTTTCATGCTGTAGCGCAGAACTCAATAAACATTGTAGTATTTTATTGAAAAAAGCGAAAATAGAATTGTGCAGTATTTTTTATTTATTTCCTTTTATATTGATTTTCTTAAGATGATTACAGCCCCATCTGGTAGTGACAGTTATCGGGCATCCAATTTTAACTTAGAGAAACATGAATGTCTACCTCGAAGTGCTTTAATGTAATTTTTGGTAATATTTATATAAAATTCATATATAACACTCTTTTTTTAAGTAAATGAAGGCGATATTACCTAATGCATTATAAAAGTAAATAAAAGTTTTTCGTCAGATATTTTTAATTAAACTTCCGCCAAGTCAAAGAGAATTACTAATATTTTTATTTAAAGAATGATTCTTAGTATTAATATTTGGAACACGTTTAAGCCAATAACTGCCATGTATACTTAAAAATAAACAAATAAATAAACGCACCAAAAAATCTTTTGAAGATATTTTTTCTTTGACAAAATACTATTTCTTTCAGGGATGTGGCGGTGGTGCAAGGATTCAGGCTGATAACTACATACGAGTCCTAAGCTTAGTTAAAATGCCTTCCATGGGGCTTATGCTAAAGGGTCACAACGCGTATTTTACGAGTTTTGGAGAAAACTATGGAGAACTCCGAAAAGCTTGACCGACGAGCATCACTTGGGTTCGTACCCAACATTCTCACTTACTAATTGTGAGAGCTCTATTTCTTTTACGTAACAGGTTAAACTATTAAACAAAATAACTTGAGAAAATGAATATTCTGTGAAAATCCCTTAAAATGATACGATGAAAACAAATTTAGCTCCTCACTCAATCACAATATGTTTCTGAACAGAAGTTTCAGTATTGCAGTTTGACACTGAAAAAAAAAAAAAAAAATCCTAATATATTACAAATGATCAGTCATTTCACCAGTGATTACATAAATTAGTCAAATGTTTGGTCTGTTTATGTTGTTTAATAACGCATGATAAAAACCACACTTTGTTGGACTTAGTGTTATGGTTCTAATTGCTAACATAAGCGTAAATAATTTAAAATTAATCTTTCTATTAATTGACATACTGTGAATGAAAAATCATAGAAAAAATGAGTGCTAACATTTAAATGAAATTAAAATAACTTTTATGTGAGTGTTGTTGGTATTATCATCTATCTATTAATTGCTAAATTTTATAACGTTCTTAAATTCTTCACTTTATATTTGAACTTAAATTCAATCTGCTGCATATGCGCAAATATTTATGTATTATATGTAATATTTTGTGTATTATATAATCTTAATGTTTTTCGGAACTTATAAAATTTTGTTTATTCATAAATGTATATAAAATTACACATATACACACGCATATATGTATATATAGTGAAGAATTTAAGAACGTTATAAAATTTAGCAATTAATATATACATGATTAATACCGACAACACTCAAATAAAAGTTATTTTAATCCAATTTAAATGTTAGCACTCATCTTTTCTATGATTTTCATTTACAGTATATCAATTAATAGGTAAATTCATTTTAAACTACTTACGCTAATGTTTGCAATTTTGATTTATAAATATATATATATACACTATGTAGACAAAAGTATTTGGATTTAACATGCAGATTTAACAGTTTTCTTCTATAGGAATTCTAAATACAAATGATTAGGGGCAAAAAATGAACAAATTAATTTAAAAAAAAAAATCTAAGCCTATTTTAATTTTCTAATTAATCGATATAATTAATCTGTATAAAACAATTTAATTCACTAAGACAAGACTAAATAAATTAAAAGTATTTTCTTCCATATAAAGACATGCGGTAACTATATTACTTTCCTTAGCAATGGTTACTCTATTCATTTCTTCAAATTCACTTTGCACGTTTTATTTCAAATTTAATTTAATTTTTTTTAACTTATTGCCAAAGGAAAAATTAAATTAAATAAAAAATTAAAGCGGTCTGTTTTATCTGAAAGTAACAGTCTTGTTGTCCTAATAACAGTATTTTGATTAGCTTTCTTGGCCTCATATGAGAATACCTTTTTTTCTACAGCCCACATTAACCATACCTTTTGAATAATACTAATTTGAAGCCCTTTTTTTTAGGGAAAATAGGCTAAAAACATACGACGAATTGCATGTTTCGTTCGCATATTAATATGTAGATCTATAAAGCAGCATAAGAACTTTATGGTACAATTGTTGTTTTAAATAGAAATTTAAACTTTTGAAATAATTTTCTACATATGTATTGTCTTAAAAAGGATATTGATGATTAAAATTAAATTTTTGATAAATTATTTCAAATCAGGCTTAAATGTTATTACTTAATTTATTCATTATAAATATTATTCGTATTTAAAAAAAAAATGGATGAAAATAATCTTCCAAGTTCCAACAAACGGCTTTATACATAAAATATTGCTAAAATAATGTTCGAAAATAAATTATTTGAATATATTATATTATCTTGGAAATCTACGTCCAAATAAATCTTGAAAGATTAAAAAATATTTTTATTTCAAAAATAAATACTTATTGGACATAATAATACCCACATAGTACGCATTTCTTTTCAGTTGAAAATTTATTGATGTACCTTCCTGTCTAAAACGGGGAAACAAACTCATATATATGTCTCAGTTTCAACTGAGCCTGGAGAAAAAAAAAGGAATCGGCAGGAGCAGTAAATATCCCCTCACTGTAAAAAATTGCCCCTAAAAAGATAAAACTGAGGACGTTTACATCATAGCCTTTCATCGTTACTCCAGGTTTCCAATTGCTTTCGCTCTAAGGCTTGTTGACAATTGTCAAAACTGGAAAAAGAAGAATCTTATATATCAATTCTTTTCATTTTCTCTTATCAGGGCCATCTCAGTTTTTAAGTTTTTAGAACTAGCATCTTCGTAATTTCCTCTATCATTTTTTTTTCTTCTGTATATTGATTCCTTCCCTCCCACACCCCCCCATCCTCGTATCCGAGCAGGATATTTTTTACTTTTTGACACAAATAGTTTGTTGCTTTTAAAATGTTATTTTTATTTTTTTTAGCTTTTTTCCGACTGACTTTTATTTCTGCTATTTTTCCAATCTATTAGGCCTTTTTTATTATTATTATATTTTTTCTATTTTTCGGCGTTGAGTACTGTTCCATTATATTTTTGCTCTTCAGTTCAATATAAGTCCCTGGGGTGCCATTGGTTATACAGTCTTTAGTTTTTGGGGCTGCCATTTTGTCTATTTTTATTTTATTTTTTTCTTATATATTTTTTTTTTGGCCGCTGCTGTCCCAGGCGTGTTATTGTATTTGTTCTTTATAAAGTTATGAAGTTCTTTTCGACGCTAAACTAAACTTTTCTCGCTCTGAGTAGTTTCATTTTTAATTAAGTTTACGTTTGATGAAAAATTTCTTTTTAGATTGTCCCGTGATGTGAGTGGAGTCTATCATATTAGGAGCTCGAGCTCTTGAAAACACGTAAGTGCCTCGTATTAAAGTTAGTTTCCAGTTTAAAGTCGTATTATGGAACTCATGGGAACTATTTTTCCGAATAAGTAGCTCCTACTGATCCTCATGTGAGCTCTTTTTTTATTTATTTTTATTTTATTTTTCTAAAACAGATATCTAAAAGGAATGTTTAAATTTAGTTTATCTTGTCTAATTGTTTATTTTCTATTCCTTAAAGTGTAATAGAAAGATTCAAAGACTTTATGTTGTTATTGCTTGCTGAAAACATTGTACTTCATGTGCAATTTCTATTCTTTTCCTTATTTTTAAAATTTATAATGGAATGTTTAAAAAAAAAAGACAAAAAATCAAATTTTTCTCTAAAAATGCGGAATTTGAAAAATAAATAAATAAATAAATAAATAATATATATATATATATAAATGATAGATATCGTAATAAAATTTAATCTTAAAATTTAGCAATTAATAGATACAAAACAATGCCAACAAAAAAAATAGTTCTGATTTTAATTTATAGGAAAGACTGACAAAGAATGTTGCGATACAGATTAAGAACCAATCAGAGACAAAAACAATTTAAATTACTTACGCCTACATGAATGATAATAATAAAAAAAAGGATCATTAAACTTAATGACAGAGAAAATAAATAAATGACCACAGACATAATTGGATAAAAATGCTTAAAATTAGAAGGAAATACTCATCAGGGGGCATGTACTTCATAAAGCTGTGAAAGCTGCATCGATTTCGTAAAACAATATAGCTAATCATAACAATTTATATTGTTTATAGATATATATATATATATATATTAATTTAGTTTCATACAGAGTAGTTGTTATCTGTTATCTGTTGATTTGGAAGTTGTAGACTTCGATGCTCAAAATTCTGATTCAAAAAGACATACATTACTTGTGTACTTTTAAAAACAAAACATTCATGCATTGCTTTTAATTTTACACTTTCTATGTCACAAATTTCCAAGTGTTTTCATCCCAAATTACATAAACATTCCTTTTTATCTGTTGTTTTTGCATAAAATAACTTCTCATCAAAACTTGAAATAATAATGCGACCATCACAAAGCTTTCTTCTATATTTTCCTATGCGAATTCACGCAGTACAAATTATTTTTTAAAATTATATTCCACAATGAATGCAGTCGATTTTTATCTTTTCACAGAAGAAACCAATTTTGTGCCAATTTCTTTGAAAATTATTATTATTATTACTATTATTATTATTTTTCTTTATATATTTATTTTCTTTCTTTATTTTTGGTTAAAAAGAAAATTATCGATAATTTTGTTTTAAATTATCCCAGATCAACAGTGCAACCATTCGCTTTAAAAGGTATTCATGGGTTCTACTGAAAAATACTCAAATTAAAAATTTACACCCCAGGGGAAGTGATACTCCAAGATATACGAGAATTTTTTCCTGCTGATTTTTAGTGTTATAAAGAATTCTTTTTAATTTCACAATTATTGGTTAAGAGCAAACTTTTACTTCGCGCATTTATACGTAACTTTGTCCTATACTGCCAGTGAACTGTGGAGCACAGGACATGCCTGTGACATCTTGTGGATGTTCACGGATATCTGTGCTATATGGGATCAAACAATGCCTTCTATTCTATCTTTTAGACCAATAGGACCTTCTCATTCATAAAATTAAAAATACTCTTGAAACAATTAATATGAAATAACAGTCTTCGATATTTTCACTGAGAAAGATATACATACAATTTTTACACATACATGAAGCGGTTTTGTATTCCATAAAATTTTAGAATGTGTATTTTTGAAAAATACCTTAATTTCGGGTGTGTATAATCTGCAGGTTAGATAAACACGTTTCACATGAGAAATCTTAATCTGCGGGTAAACTTATATTTGTTTAAATATTATGTAACACATTGCACAATATTACACTTCTGCTCAAAAGTTTAGCAAGCTTTGCAAATGATCAGTTTTTTTTTTTTTTTTATTTAACCCGTTAGTAGTCGCTAGTAGGTCGATTTGCCGCCCATACTTCAGTTTTTCCAGATTTTTTTATTCAATAGCCACCAAAAATTTTTAGAAGCGGCATTTGACATATATAAAACGCGAATAAAATCGATTTAACGTCGATCACATCACTTCTTAAAATTATTGGTGACAGTTAAATAAAAAGTTCGCAATCTGTAATAGGTGGCGCTGTCGATAGCGACTACTAACGGGTTAAAAACTTATCTCTCAATGAAATGTTTTCAATCATTCGGTATTTAAAGAACTGGGTCTTCCTCATGTTTTTCAGAGAAGGTTGGTTTAAGATAACATTTAGTGGGCCGGTAACAAATTGAACAATATAAATAATGTTTGTACACTTTACACAATATACACTTTCAGCCAATCTTTCTGGCGTAATACTTTATACTACTTGTTTCTTATTAGTTTAAAAAATATACAAATGGTGTGCCCACCTGATGGCTTGGTCAGTAGAAAGCTGCTTTCTGAAACACTAGGTCTTGGGTTCGAATCCCAGTTCAGGCAGGGAGCTTGTGGTGTTCTAATAAGTGCAAAAATTAAAGAATTTGTCATTGTGAATATGTAACATGGATCATTCGAGACAAAAGTCATTGTTATTATAAATCTCAAAGCAATAAATAAATAAATAAAATACCCCAACTGTTGTTATGTATATCTAATGGAACTGTAGATGCTTCACTCCTCTTAATGAGCACAAAGAAAAGTAATCGCAAAAACCGAGTGAAGTTTCTATTATAAAAAAACGCAATTCTGTAATATATGTCTTTTATTAATCTTCTGCAGTAAGTGTTAAATTTGTGTAATTATTTCAGTTTTAAAATTTTTATATCTATAGAGTGTAGAAATAGACTGTTTAAAATAAAATTATTTTTTGGTACAAAAAGTTTTATCACATTGGAGTTCTTTAGAATATTTCTTAAGTTGCGACATTCACAAATTCTTCTTTCTATCAAACGAAGATAACTATAGTGAATTAAACTAATCACCCTATATCCTTAAACCGTAAGAGATAATCTCAATCGTGAGATGACGAATGGATATCTGTATAGTAGAGTAGACCCTCTTAGATCTACCCACTGTATTCTGTTGCGAAATAGCATATATATATAGTGCAAATTTTAATTAATTTTTATTTATTGAATCTTGTATATAAAAATCAACTTTTTAAATGTTTCGATACAAAGTTGAATCTTAATGAAATTTTTGACGTCATCCGCTTAATATAAGTCACATATAACTCCCTGTCATTTTAAGACAAGAATTATCCCCTAACTTCTCATATCCTGAAACAGAAATAGATAAATCAATTAGGGATTACGGAGGACATGGAATGTGTTCTATACAAACAAGTTACAGCTAAAAATTGAATATAATTTTAAAATATTATTACCTATGCTACAATAATTATGTGATTTTATAATGGAAAATTCCAAATTAATGTAAAATTTTACCGTTTAAAAATAAATAAATAAATATATATATATATATGTATTCGCTATATTTATGTTATATACATTCGCTACATTTATGTTATATATAAGATTTTATCAATTTAAAATCGTTTTATCGTTTTAATTCCAATTTTTCCATATTATAAAGCAGTAAGAAAAAAAAAAAAAAAAAAAAAAAAAATCACAAATTCGAAATACCTAACGAAGTCCTCTTTACAGCAAATGTTTTTTATGGACCTAATTCCTAACACAAAATTTTACTTTTCTTCAAAATTTTACATTAGTCTTTTTTTTTTTTTAACTCATATTTTAAAATTTAAATTACATTTTTAACATATCAAATATACATTTTCTAATATTCTTTTAACCACTAATTTGAAAAATAAACATGATCCTCTCTTTATCTAATTAGACTCAAGGTGACCCTCCCCCATACCCCCGAGCAATAAGCGATAAATCGCAAACATGGGATGACAAATAGTCATCGATATTTCCATATTGCAATATGTCCTCTGTCAACCCTTGTAGCGAACAGGCTGCTGCCTACGACTCCCCTGTTTTTTTCCCTTTCACTTATCTGCTTTTCCTTTTCTCTCATAATGTTTCTTTTTAGCCTAGGTGTCAATGACGTAAAAGATCTTTCTCATTGCTGATATATTAAGAATATTAATCTTTCTAGTAGTTCATTGATCTGCTTTCTGTTTTAGATCTCCAAGGTTAAAAATGGAAAAAATAATTTTTGATACAAAAGAGATACTTTGTATAAAAATAATCTATTATATTCTTTTTTTCATCCTGTCAAAATTAACTGTTAAGTAACGTCTAATGCTTGCAGAAGATGTTCATATTATTTGTTATTATTCATTAATAGTTATTTTGAAATAAAAACATACTACCATTTATTTATACTGTTGCTATATCTGAAAGCATCACAAATCCGTTAAAATCTTCTAAAGAGATTACTAGTATTTTATTCTACATTTGTTTTCTTGTTGTAAGTGACATTTATAGAAACATTTCCTGGTACGGCTCATCAAGTTATATTTCACACGGATTAATATCTATGGCTTAAATATGAAGATTTGACGTCATTTTCTACACTCTTAGTTCTTTTTTTTTTTTTTTTTCTTAATATTGAATTCGAAGCTTCCTATAGTTTAAACATTATTATTTACGAATAGAAATCTTCGCTTTGATTAGTCTTTGAAATTATTGCAGAAAATAACAATTCAAAAATAGTAGTTCAGGAAATACTACAAAACGTTCTAGGTTTATAGATGTATATAATAGACATTATTATAAATAAATAAATACGATAAAACAATTTTTTACATAATCTTTGCCTGTGGTATTTAACTGGTTACATTTAACTAGAACAAAACTTTAAAATAATTTTTATTTGACTTTAATTGTTGTTATCTCTGTTAAATTCCGATATTTAAAACTACACATGAAAAACTGAGATTTAAAACAGATATTAAGTTAAATCTTATAATAATACAAGCTTTAATTTTGGGTGTTATTCTTGTGTATTATCAGTTTCTGCAAAAGATTTTTGTTGCATCAGTCATATTACAAATTAAAGAATTGTTAAGCCTACGTCAGGCGCACCCGTTGGACGAACAAAATCGGGCGCACCCTGCCTGAGAGGCCAGGTAAATACTTTATTGTTAAAATACTTGTACTACAATCAATAAATTCGTACTTATGCATCAAATTTTCGTTTATTACTTTCTATTCACTCCTAATAAGGTCACCATATGGGTGTTTTTGAATTAAAAATCATGTGTAGGATATTTAGAGAATAAAAACCAGAACGAGCCTCTCAGGCAGGGTGCGCCCGACGGAGGGTTAATAAACATTACTTTTATGGCAGTTAAATGTGTATAGTACATTTAAATTAAATGTCAATAGCATAAGTGCATTATGTAAACATAACGGCTACGTGTCGCAAAAAGGTTAGAACGACATATATGTACTTTAGCATTCACCAATTTATGAAAGTATGTAATCCGTTTCTTTCCTGGATATAAAGAATATGTTTATGACTTAATATATGCAATAACTTTTAAAATTAGCATGTTGTGATCCTAACAAAACTTTTTTTTAAATATCATTCTGTATAACAGCGGGATTTAATCTACACAAGAATTTGATCACAGCGTTTTGTAAAAAAAAGTTTACATATGAAGTCTGGTGCAGTTTTAACTAAAATATAGTGTGATGTAACTATATAGAAAATCGCCGATGTTTGTCGGCCGATATACACCAAATTAAGATAGTCTTTGTTATCATAATGGCCATATTAAATTTGATGCATCGATATGCTACTAAAACTGAGATACAGCCTTTACGTACATGGAAAAAATTACAGCATAGCAGTGCCACGTGCCGGACGATAAGCACGAAACTCAATGAGCATAATTGATGATCCTCTCACATATCAAGTTTTGTCCAATTACATCCTATAGACTCCAAAATGTTGCAAATTGCAGTATTGCACCACTACCATTAAGATGATATTCATTAAATGTTGATAGATGGTAATTTATGCCTTGATGCAACTGAATATAAACTTTTGCGAAATGCTCTGCATGAGTTCTTGATCTAGAGCTTCCATAACTTTTTCCGCGTACTCACAGACAGACATTTTATAAACATAGTCAAATCACACTTAGGACATCTCAAAAGATGTAAATCCATCGAAAACTGTAAATTCCAAAACTTTCTTCTATGAATATAGAAGAAAGTAAAAATTTAAAGTACTAAAGTTCTAATAAATCCTGTTATTTTTTTCCCCCTTGTGAATAGAATGGGAAAAAATACCGTTTCTGTTCATTTTGCAATAACTGGGGGCTAATAGGAGAAATTAATTTCATGGTGTAAGTCAAAAGTAAGTATAATGACTGATGATTCATCACTGAAAATAAAATATTCTTCAAAATAATCCGTAATTTATTTTTTGTGTCAAAGTTCTAGCAATTAAATTATAATAACAATCATGCCAGAATTTTGCATATTCCATAATTTCCATTTTCACTGTGCTACAAATTTCATCAATTACAATATCGAGCCCATAATAATCGCTCGAGTTACAAATTACCGTCCTTTAATGACATTTTTCATTCAATAAATTTTACATCAGTACGCTAAATTACTTTCAAAGATAATCTTCCATTTAATTTATACATTTTTAAATAATTCCAGACACCCGTTGGTTAACCTTTGAGCCATATTAAACTATGTAAGTCACTGTAAAGAACTTTAAGACCCATCCAATTAAAATCATATTTTTTCTCAAAGCATTGCATTACTTATTATCTCCCAACCAATAAAATCGAGAAGAGAAAAAAAAAAAAAAAAAAAAAAAAAAAAAAAAAGTAACCTTATTTAAATTTCCATAAAAATTTTGCTTCAAATTACTTGAGAAAAATTCATTCCCGATCCCAGGCTAATTTGCACTCGTCTCATCAACACGGATCTAATATTATTTTCCAAATCATTTTAATATTTTTTAATGTCTCGGAGAATCTTATAAGAGTTATTAATGTGTGTAGGGGGAGAATAGAGAGTATTCTCCACTTTTTCCCCCTATTATTACGGACTCGCGGCCTCTCCATATTAAGAAAGATATTATTAAAAAAAAAAAACTGATCAAATAATGAAGCAAATCGTATTTCTTAAAATTCACTTTATATTGAATATTAATCCTCTTAAATCAATTACGGAAAGACTGTTTTGAAGTGATTTGGTTTTAATGGACACTGAAGTGGGGCAAATGATTTGAAAAACGTCTAATTAGGAAATTATTAAATGCGGTGAGATTGAGGTTTTAGCTATCTATGTGTAATCAATTGCATGGTGTCTTAATGATGATGATACAGAACCTTCGATTATGGTTTTTTTTTCTTTTTCATCTCTCTCCCTCTCTCTCTCTCTCTTTTCCTACTATCCCCCCTTGTCCCATATAATTTCATTCCATCCTATCAGATGACTCTCCTAAGCGTCTTAATTTCTGAGATTTTATAAGTAGATTACTTTGTGTTATTTTTATAGCTTTTCATGGTAGCTTTATTTTAATTCAATTTTGGACGTGAAAGTACTTCTTTCGATGGTTCTAACTAATTGTTCAGAAGTGTTATTTGTTTTAAAAAAATATAAATAATGAATACAAAAAAAAAAAAAAAAAAAGACAGTAGTAATTAGGAATTATCATCTTAGAATGAATTAGTTCATTTGAAGTTAATTTTTCTTTCTTTCTTTTTTTTTTTTTGATTTAACTGCCCAGTGCAAAAAATTTTATTAATAAAAATCGCAAAAAAATAATCATAGAAAATTGTTTTTGTGATCTAAAAAGGAGAATGAGTTTTTAACTTAGTGTTATTTTTGCTTAATATAAGCTTGGAATTATTTTTTATTCAGAAGAGAAAAAAAAATATATATTTATGATCGAAAAACGAGTTTTTCTTTTATTATGTATCTTATCATTTCAATCATTTCTTTTATTTCTTAAATCATTTGGAAAAATTATCTTAATTTCCATAAAAAATCAAGTGTACACTTCTTTGATCATTAACAAATTATTATTTATTTATTTATTATCGAAATTTTTTCTTTTTTTAATATTTTGTCTAATTATTTTAAATTGAGTAAATCTTTTTAATGTGCAAATTTTAATTTTGCTAAAAAGTTTAATAACAGCAATTTTCTGTAGAAACAAAGGAAAAAAAAAAAAGACTTCGTAATTAATGTGCATGTAAATAATTATTTATGTTTATTACTTTTTTTTTTTTAATTAATGAATTGGAAGCAATAAATTCGTAAATTTTAGCTTTGTAGTAACGAACTCTATTATCAATTTGTATATCTAAAAGCATTAAAATAAACTAAATTTGCCTATATTATTATTATTATTATATTACATTTTTATTTATTTATTTATTTATTTTTTATTTTTTTATTTATTTATTTATTTTAATTTTTTTGCTTGCATTTGTGTACATCATAATAAACTATTAATTAAATATTGATTATCAGTTTCTGAGGAATTTATGCGTTTTGGAATATCCTGAACGCTTTTTGACTATTTTCAGAGTAATGCATGTCTGTTTATGATTGTCTTTGTGTGTTTGTGACTCAATGTGTATTTTACATAATTTCAAAATACTGTAACTCATGATGCACAAAAAAAGCAATGTATGCAAAGAATTCTATGAAGTTTTATTTTCAACGAAATTTTGATAAAAATGTGTTGTTGATAAGATTTTAATGTATGCTACCTAAAAGGAGAAATATTGTAAAGCTTCTTGTTTTTCCTTTTTAAAGACAATTAAGTAAATAAATATACAAATAAATAAATAAACAAAGCTCGAAAAGTGAGATTTTGCAAACTTTTAAGAGGAGTTAAGACAAATTATAGCCATTTAAAAGTTTAATTCAGATTAAATAATCAATTTAAATTTTTTCTACTTATGACTAATTTTTCTAAAACTTCTAATTTAATTTTTTAAGCATTATTTCTTAAGCAGCATAAAAAAAAAAAAAAAAAAAAAAAAAAAATCTGTACTTTCTTTCTTTCTTTTTTTATTTTATGAGAAATAAATTTTTGCGTATACAATATTTTTTAAGAGTTTTCTTTTCCATTCCTCTCCTTTCTTTATAATAATCATGATAATATATATATAAATTTTAACAAAATACTTAAATTGAAACTAATCGAGAATTCTTTTGCTAATATCATCTGTAAGTACACCTTTCATTTTGTAAATTGGATAACATCCGATAAAGCACATATATAATCTCGAAATATTGAAAATTAAAATTTTCAATCATCATCTTTTTTTTTTCTATGGAACCAAAAGAACCATACTTTAAATAGCGACAATTATGTGACTTACTATGTAAATTTATAATTTTGAAAATTACTATAATCCAATCGCTACGCCTGATTTTTAGTTCGTTCATCTCTCACATGGATGTGTGACAATGCGATAAAAAGCTTATTACTTTCTAACTAGAATCTAAAAATGTTTGTTGTCTTCCATTTAAGAAGAGCTGCTCTTTATTCCTCCCCCCCCCCTCTCATTTCACAGACTTACTTTCAAACCACTAGGGATCCTCCCGGCACTCCAGTGTAGGTAGCAGTCAACATCAATCGGATATGTTGATGCAGAGCCTGACAGGCTGAAAAAAGCAGGAGAAAACTTGTGGTAATGTTAAATGACAGCCTCGGTCGCATTTACAGTTCAAATTCCGGTCCAAACGCTACGTAATGATGATGCATTGGCTCAAAGGGAAGCGAGAATTTACTTCTAGAAGAGAAAAAAAAGCACAAAAATCGCCGCTAATCCATCTTACTTGTTCCCCCTGCAGTCCGGCGTCCAAAGCTTTTCTATCCATAAGCATCCGGTCCCTAGCTTTTGATGGTAGAAGGTGCAACAAACTAGGGGAAAGAGGAGCTAGACTTGCTCTTTTGTTTTAGAATGTTTGACAATTGTAAATCAGCAGGGGGTGGAACGGTAAACAGGATGTAATAGAGTGTTGTGGTATGAAATTTTACCAAATGGGATAGAGTAATGGATGGAAAATTAGAAGGTATTTCAAGAAAAGACATTTTTTGTGTCCGTGATGTATATATGTGTGCTTCCTGAATTCAAATGAAAGTTGGATTAGCTCAGTTTTGTGCTACGTATAAAAGCATACAAACGCAACGTTCACAAATGTAAATCTATTTAATTCATTGGATTTTTAAAAAAATATTTTAAATATTTAAATATAGGGGAAAGAACTTAAAAATCAAAAATTAATTGTTGTATTAATTTTTTTTAATGATGAATAATGGATAAGTATAAAGGTAGTAAGTAATATATTTAATGCATACTACTTTTTTCATATATATATATATACTGTATATAATTATAAATAATAATGATATTTATTATACAAAAGAAGCATTATTAATGCCAACTTCATCCAAAATATTTAATTAAATAAACAAACAAATTTTAATTAACAAACTTGATTAGTAAATGAAAGATGAATAAAATACTCACGCTATAAAGACTGATAATACCAACTCATGCCAATGATGAATTAATATATCCAATGAAATTTTAAAAAAGATAAAAATATTCGAAAACAATTAACCTTTAAGAAGAACCTCACAAATTTAGCAAAGAAATGAAGCATAGCAAATTATAAGATATGGAAGTGTATAATGGTCAAAGCTTCAAGAATTTCTCATCAGGGGACACACACATATTTCGTTAGAGTAGGAATATCGCAAGATTTTTTAAACTTATGTATTAACAATGACTGCTGAATAGAAAAGAACAGATGGCGAAATGCCATCATTATCCACAATAATACACACACACACAACACACACACAAAATTATATCCAATAATATTTTTAATAAAGATAGGAAAATAAACACAATACTCACTTGAATATTAGCTCCAAAATTCCATATGACAAATGAGGTCTGATTTAAAAGTACAGTGAGACACTACACTTAGTTATATAAAATCTTAAAACAGCAATATAATTCTAGGGTGTGCTTAGTATTTCAGAAATCCAATTACATACTTTTAAATAATACATAAATTATTTTCTTCCTGTAATCAAATTTTAAATAATGTATTTTAATGAAAAGTATTTTTCTTTAGATCGATATAATATAATACAATGGATTCAAAACTTCGTTTTTAATTTCTTAAATATTGAAATTAATCATAATAAAAATTATTAAGTTGAACAAAAATAAATAAATAAATACAAATTAAAAATTTTGAAGATATTCATCCTTCCAGAATTAGAAAATTTAAATATTTATATAGCTCCAATCAATAAAAAAAAAAAAAAAAAAAAAAAAAATCGTAAAATGTATTTTATGTGCATAGCATTATATTATTGACAGTGTAAAAGATACGAAAAGAAAAAAAAAATATTTTAAAACCCTTTTCCAATGCTCGACATAATTTCTTAAATCAAAGAAAAAATATAACAGTACATTGTATTTCAAGAGTAATACATAAATTATGAATAAAAACATTCATAGTGCAAATGCATAAATTATAATTCTAAAATTTTGTATGTTACCTTATTAAATGTGAAATCATGGGGCACTTTTGTCCACTGGAAAATGTTTGTATGAAGTCTTTGTAAAATTTTAAATTAATGTCATAGAATTTCTGATGGACTTTATAAAATCATGTACCTTTTTCTACACATCTTTGAAATTTCTTATTACGCTTCTTAGATTAATGTTTGCGGATAGGAAGCCGAGGTCAAAGTTTTTCATGCACCCTGTATATAAATATAAGGATCTGGAATAGATTTTATGGAGGTGTGATTAAAGTCACTTTAATTATAATTATCCCCTATTGGCCATTTCTAATCATCCAGTTCATACCGGTGCAGAGGCCCTTTCTGGAAAAAGAAATGTATTTTTACATTATATTTTTAAAAAATTATTTTTAGTCGTATTTTATGTAGGTTTTATCTGTTTATTTTACTTTATATTATTCTATTTTCTTTTTTCAGGTTACATGATGATATGGAAAGTGCACCCTTGTGATAGTCAGAAAGAAATCTACAAGGTTCACCAAACATCTGACGTTGTGCATAAAAAAAAAAAAAAATTAACAATGATTAAATTGTTCATTTAAGAAAAGTTTAACTTTCCAACAAGCAAGGATATTCACTTATTTTTCTTTTTAAACTTATAAAATAAGAATATGTATGTATATATATATGTAATGTATTTTCTTATTGGAATAAATAATGTCCTTTATGCACAGTATCCGTAGAGTGTACTCATTATTATTATTATTTTTCTTTTTCTTTATACACAAAAAGCTGCAATCTTCATTAATTATAAATTAAAAGAGAATTTAAAGTTTTTTTTTTTTTTATAGGGGGGAGAGTTGATTTTCTGATTTCTATACATTTTTACCCCTATGCATGGATTCCAGACCGTCGACAACTGCTTAACACGTTCACGCCGGCGTGAGCTACAGTCGGCAGCAAAAGTATCCGAACACTAGCAATAATCCCTGTCCAAAAAAAGTACACTTAATACCACTTTGTTAAACAAATCCATGTCGAGTCATATTCTTAGTCAGTCTAAGAACATGATTCGACAAGGATTTATTGAACAAAATAGTTTTAAGTGTACTTTTTCGATATCGGAATTATTGGCTAGTGCCCGAATACTTTTGAGAAGACTATGTAAACAAAATGTGCCGGCGTGAACGTGTTAATGTGTAGTTTTATTGTGACAATAAATATATAAATCCACCCATCTCACTTCTATGAATTTTTTCTGTGAAAAAAGTTTTCAGTGCCATACATACTTATAAAATATGGATAAGGACAAAACATCATTAAATTCATGTTACACTGTAAAAAATAGGTTCTTAAAAATAAGTATATATTGTCTCAAAATAGCCCCGAAACAATATATACTTAAATTTGAAAACCCATGTACTCATTTTTGAGTAAATTGACATGTCAAACATGGGGATATTGGGATTCTTATTGGTCAACCCCTTTTTTGAGCATGTCAATATACTGAAAAAATTAGTACATGGGTTTTCAAATTTAAGTATATATTGTTTCGGGGCTATTTTGAGACAATATATACTTATTTTTAAGAACCTATGTTTTACAGTGTACTAAATTCTGTAGAAACATTTACTTTTGACGTTATATTCTTCTAACTAGAATTTTTGTGCGTCCTTGTAAAATAACTATAAGAATTTGTGTCTTCTTTCAAATAGAAAACATGATGTATAAAACTTCCATATCTTACATTTATTTTTATTCTATTTTGTATAATTTTTCGTAATTCAATTGTACTTGAAATAATTATCAGCTATGGAATGTAGTGTATTACAATGTTGGACTCTTTTGAGTTATAATTTATGTCGCATTATTTGAAATAAATAAATAAATAAATAATAAATATATATATATATATATATATCATAAGTGAAATATTGATTATGAAGCACTGTTCATCATTAGACAAAAATGTCACGAGATCTTCTCCAAGATTCTTAGAGGTTCTACGAGTAATTGTCAATTTTCACCCTATAGGGTTATTACAAATATTTATTATTCATAAAAAAAATGTAAAATTACATTTGTAGTAAGACCATAGAATATTTGGGATACTTAATGAAAAATTAAAATTTTGTTTTAATTGAAACATACTTTTTAAAGTAGAGTTGGTCAGATAAATAGGTAAACGTAAGTATGAATCCTTCTTAGTTACGTTAGTAATTATTAAACAGAATTTTTTTTAAATTCTCATTCAAAAATATAATATATCCAAGCTACTTTTCTATATTTATATATATATATATATATATATATATATATATATATATATATTAACATAACTTTTAAGACTTTTTTTTTTTTTTTTCAGGAAACAATATAATGTAATAAATCTTTGTACATTATATTGGTTAGAAAAACGTTCCGATGTTTCACCTATGTATCATAAAAGAATAATAAAAATGTAATGAAAACCCGTTATTAACCCTGTGACTGCTTATTCTGCGATTTCCATAGTCAAAGTAAAAGACTACATTACATGATTAAATCTAAAATTGATTTTTATAAACATTTGTTCTTATGATCCAAACACATATCTAAACTAGTATATGGGCCATCACAAAACTTTCTTCTATATTATTCTTTATAACAGCGCCACCTACCATTTGAGATGATGAAACATTAAATCTCGCTTCTAGCAAGTATCATTTTATATATGCAATTCAATGCAATTTTCTTTAATCGAAGCTAAGGTATAGCCACCTGAAAAAATCGCGCAGAGTAATAATAGCACCACCTCAGCATGTATATACCTAAATTAAATCAGCATATTTTTTATAATATATATCGCACATACCAAGTTTAATACATATATAACTTTCTGTAAATAAAAATTATTGTAATATAACAGCGCCACCTGTCGACGATATGCGCACAAACTGAATAAACATGGTTTTGCATAATATCCATCTCACTTACCAAGTTAGGTGCATTTATGAGTTATAAAAGTTAGGATATTATCTTACAGTAAACGTGGTTATATGACAGCATAGCAGCGTTGCGTGTTGGCCGATGTGTGCCCGAATTGAATCAGCTTAGTCTTACATAACATCCATATCATATGCCAAGTTTGGTGCATTTATGCATGATAGAAACTTAGATATAACCTTTGAAGTCATGGTATTGCAGTGCCGCCTGTTGGGAAATATGTATAAAAAGAAGGTCATGTCGAATTTAAGTGAATGTTTAACAAAATATCAGATCTTGTTTAATTGCGTTCACTGAATTGTAAAATACTGCATCCGCAAAATTTTGTTAACACACAGACAAACATTTTGTAGAAATGGTGAAATCGTGTTCAACACATCTCAAAATGTATAACACTATTGAAAACTAGAGGTCAAAAATTTTCACGAATTCAATATTTTCTTGTCATGTATACAGAAGAAAGTCAAAATATTTGTAAGAAAGTGTACTACGTATTTAAACTCTCAAATATATGTAAATTTTAAATACATAATGAAAAATATGCAATATTTTAAGAGATTTTTTTTAACGAAAATTAATTTTCAGAGAACAAAGCCTTAATTTATGACAATGAAAAAAAAAAAAAAAAAAATCAGTAATAATCAGATTATAAACAACTTTTAGGATATCTTCGCCAAAAATCTTACATTCATTGTTCGCAAATGCCTGTAAAACTACTTTTACAACAAAACTAAAACCTACGCGGAAAAACCGCATTAAACCTTCTAGCCGGCGTGCGTATATGAGAGATACACTAGCGGTGAATCTCATTGTATATCTTAAAGTCAGAGAGCATTTGGAACACTTATCTTCGGCTATTCACTCAGTATATATTGATCTATTTTTAGTTATCTTTTGAACCTCGAGACAATGATATGAAGCTGCATGTTTGCTATTTGTATTTGAAAAATAAGCGCGACCGTTCATGCAATGTTTTTTTACATTTGATTTTTTTTTTTTTTTTTTTTTTTTTTTTTTCGCTGTTTAAAATGATTCTTTGTTGTTTTTGTTTTAAACATTATTATTTTAAATATTCTTAAAATTAATTGACTTTTAACTTTACACTTTTTGTTAAAAATGACAAAACATCAACTATAGTCTTTATTTTATTTTCAAATAATTCCGATGTTTCTTTGATTACTTTATATTAATTTTGTGTTTTCAGTTTCATTCTTTCAGATTTTTTTAAATGAATAAAAGTTCCAATTGAATGTTCTTATTAATCTTCAAATGGTTATAGTATAATTAAAAGATTCAGATACTTTAAAATACATATTTTACAGTAGTGTATGTGAAAAATACGCGCGACCTTTCATGTTCGTATAAGCAGCGCGCCCGCTGGAAGTTTAACAATTTGTAAAGATTCAGTCTTTCGAAGATCTACGACATTGCTTAAAATCATAGGACAACGAAACGATTTTCAATTATAATCATTCAGATTATAAACAATTCTTAGGAAATCTTCGTCAAAAATCTTATATTTATCATTCGTAAATACCTGTAAAACTACTTTTACAACAATAAGTATACCTGCGAGGGAAAATCACATTGAACACTTTGAAAAGATTTAGTCTTTAGAAAATGCACGATATTGCTAAAACATATAATGTTATAGGGTAAAGAAGTAATTTTCAGTTACAGTCAGATTATAAAGAAATTTTAGGAAATCTTTGCCGAAAATCTTATACTCATTATTCATAAATGGCCGTAAAACTACTTTTAAAACAATAATGATACCTGCGCGGAAAAACCGCATTAGGCACATTGAAATTATTAAGTCTGTAGAAAATGTACGACATTGCTGAAACATATACTATAATAATAATAATGATGATTGGAATGAACCAATTTTAATTGTAATCATTTAGATTATAAACAATTTTTTTAGGAAATATTAGCCAAAACTCTTATTTTAGCATTTCTAAATGCCTGTAAAACTACTTTTACAACAATAATGAAACCTGCGCGGAAAAACTGCATTGAACTCTTTAAAATGACTAAGTCTTTAGAAATTGTATGAGATTGCTGAAAGATATTTAAATAAATAATATTAATGTAATAGTAATATTTTGAAAAATGTATAAGATTTTAAACAATGTTTAGAGTACGTACACTATATAACCTTAATAAATAATTGTTACAATTAGAAAGTTATAATTACATTTAAGGAGATATTTGACATCACGAATTTTTCTTTAAATTAATTACTTACTGTTATTCAAATTTGCCTACATACACATTGAAATATAACGTTATTAGGTACATTAAAATTTCTGGAAGCGTATTAAAATTAAAAAAAAAAAAACTTTTTAACATTTTAAATTTTTAAAATGATCTCTGCAAACTAAATTTATTCTTTTCCTCGAGTTGAGATTATTATATTTAATAATACATTCTAAAAATACTTGAATATTGCTTTGTATACATATTACTTTGTACATTTATTTTTATTTTTTAATGCAAAATTTTAACATTCATACATAAAAAAAATTAATTAAAAAATTAATTTATTAATCAATCAATAAGCTGATACTTATATATGTTTAGAATATATTTTAAATTAGAATAATGTGAAATCGAAACAAAATAATAAAAATAGTAGTAATAAAAAGAAGAAGAAAGAAAGAAAAATCTTGACGTTTCCATAGAATATAAACACTTTCCCACTTTTCTTACCCCTTAGGTATTTTAACCTTCAATCATTTTAATAACATGATAAGAATCTAAAACGCGTTTTATTTTTTTTATTTCAGATAATGAAAGTTCTTAAAAATTGATATAAAGGAATACTCGTTCAATAGGTAATCTTTGTGTAACCCTGTATACTATCTAAAAATAACAAGGCTACAAAAATATATTTTATTTTTAAATATAGAGGAAAAAATCGTATAAAAGCATCTACAAAGCTTTATTACTAAAAAGAGAGCATTAAAAAAGGTTGCTTTTGCATAGCCCTATATATATCCTATAAAATTTGCATATGAGCTGAAAAAAAAATGCATAATTGGCTAAATAAATACTAAAATAATGAAAAATTACTTTAAAATTTTTCCATTTATATTCCATAATGTATTGGAAAAATTTTAAGGGCCACGTAAACCAATAACTTACTCTAATCACATCTTATTCTACAGAAATATAGGTTTTTTGTTTACCAATAATGTATATAAATTTCATTATATTGTCTGCAATATAAAGGTTATAAAACTGTTCTTTATAACTCTCATAGTCCGTACTGCATCCAAAATCTTTTGTCAGTTGTTCTGTTGTTCTATACAAATAATTTGTGCCAGTCCTACAATTTTCAACAACGAATGTGAACTCGATGAAAATGTGAATTAGCTTCAAGGCATTCTAAACATATTTATAGAATTATAATTCGGGAGACAGACAGATAGATAGGCGAATCGAAGTCATAATCAATTTTAAATTTTGCCGTTAATTGTTAAAAACACATATAAAACAAAAGAAATTACATTCCCAGAAATTTCTATTTCTATTTAATAATGATTCATAATGATTTTTGTTTGGCCTTGTAAACCAACCATTGAGGCCAATTATACTGCATTCTGCAGAAAACTTGTTTTTGTGCATATGAATATGTTAATTTGGCTACGATTTGAAGAACTTATTGTTTTTAAACATTCTAAGTTAAAAACGTCATAAGTTATTCAAAATTTACGATTTTTTTATGCGGTAGAATAGAGCGAAATTTCGTATAAACATCCATTTTGAAGGATATTTTCAGCGTAAAGATGTCAGACGACTTTTGAAATGAATGTATAATACTGTCTTCAACATCACAGACTGCAAATATTCTAATTTCAAAATTTCGTAAGTTATTCGAAATTTAAGATTTTATCAGCATAGTAGAATTTAGTGATATTTCATTTAAATTTGCATTTTGAAGATCGTTGCAGTAGAAAGAGTATGGAATTGCATGAAAACTAAACGCCGAAACAGTCCCCAAAGTAATAATAATAATAATAATAATAATAATAATAACAAATTAGAGTAAGATAAATGCATCGAATTGTACGGAGGGTAACTATTAGGTGGGGCAATTTAATTTTGTCACCATGTCGAGCGATTGGTCAAATTCATTTCTCTCAACATGAATATTGTATGTCCTGTATCAGAAATTTATTAGAACATGCATATGGTGGGGAACTGAGCAGAGTGCAACTATGCCAACTAGTTTTAAAACATGAACTATTCATTTCTATTATTTTATTACAGATGACTATTTAATTATGTTATTTTCAAACATAATAAAATGAAAAAAAAAATAATAATAATAAAATAGTGAAGTAAAAAATAGAAAGTGATTAGGTTTTTCAATTATTAATGTTTTTAATACATAATTTTGAAATATTCTTAAAAGAAAGAGAAAGAAAAGAAATCCTGGTAAGTTAGAACAATGATTTAATGTACTAGTAAAAAATATTTCTAGAAATCATTATTTAAACTCATTGTCTATTCAAATATTTTAAAAATTTATGTTCTAATTACTAATAAAACTAAATAAATAAATAAAATTCATCTATAAAATATAATATATATGCATATTTTACGAACTATAATAAATAAATAAATAAATAAATAAATAAAATGCGATGTACATTAATTTTAAATTCAATTACTAATTATATTAATAATGAAATTTCAAATAAATTTGACTAAAAAAACATTCAAACTGCTAATTTGCAATAATCCTGCCAATAATTAATGAAAAATTTATCGACGTAATATTATAGCCTCACCATCTATTTATAGCAACATCTCGGAGGAAATATAAACCTCCTAAGCTGCTGCAAAATCTATATCCATCATATCATCCTACCCCAACCACTACCACCACCAATATTATATAAATCCACTTTACACTCAGCTTCGTAAACTAACTCATAACATGGTTATTATTTTTCTGCAAATCGCTAAAAACGTCATCAACACCTGAAGGTAATCACTTTGCTATCTAGGCCATAGTAGCATATAAACCGCATTCTACTGGGGAGTCCAACCAAAGTGTAATTTTGTGTCAGCCGTTATATGGGAGTTATGGAGGCATTCCTACTTAAGGTAAAGGCTCTAACGTGTTCATAACTGTCTGAATTAACGACTACTGTAAGATGCTTATACTTCTATCATCGACAAAGGGTTAACACTGATGTATGAGGTACTTGGAAATATAGGACAAAACTGAATCGTCGAGGAGGAAAATTTGGCTGCAAAAGTCATATTATATGTCTTTAATATTAATTTATAATCTCAAGGTACTTATATTGAAATATGGTCGATAAATATTGGATATTATTTTCTAAATTGAATATTCTGGGTTATAGATGATTTTTTTTAATCTCGAAAGTATGCAAAAATGAGGATATAATAATTATAAGATTTAAAAAAAAAAAAGTTTTATGTACCATGTTTTTAAATTTTCTGATGAATCATTAATAAAATACGCGAGGATAAAAAATAATATCCAAGCAATATTTAAGCACGCGGACTCAGTTCAGTGAAATAATAATAATATTAGTGAAAAAAAAAAAAAAAAGAAGTTGGTTTTAAAAATAAAATAATACTCCTTGCAGAACAACGTATATTAGCATCATGAACTACATTAGCACTTATCAATATGTATAAAATTTTTAAAGTGATAATGACGTCAATTTTTGTGAGATGCATAATTTAATGTTTTATAATTTTTTAACGTTTGCATTGAATTAAATGTGTTTATTTTTATGTCGAAAGAAAATAAACTCGTATTTTGTTTTTGGAAACTATTAAATTATAGCTAATATTTTAATGGCGATTTTGTTGCTATTAAGAGCTTATTATTTTCATATTATAATTAATTAAAAGAAGACTATTCGAAAATTCGAAAATCTGACTTCGAAGTATTGTGTTGTCACCGGGTTCTGAGCTACTGTAAAAGTTTCAAATATCTAGCTAGTAGGGAAGTTAGGTAGAAACAGATTGCAAGATTTGTACTGGACAAACAAACAAACAAGAATCGAAGTTAATAAAAACATGGTAAAATGTTCACACAAAATTGTTGTACATATAAAGTAAAAATAGAAATAGCTAAACTCGCTTATAAACACAATAATATTGCTTTCATTCATTTCTATGTTTCATTAATATATCAAATTTCAACGCAAATTAAGGTTTTTCATTTTTTATGTTATAACAGAATTTAAACAATTGTCAATATTATTGTATGATAGCGTTCCAAGTACTGTTAAATCATGTAAATCATGTAAATTTTTTATTCTTAACACTTTAATTTATACCTCATTAATCGATACAAATAAAACATAATATTTTCATATGTATATGCGTGTTATAAACAAATATATCTATTCCAGCATAAATTGTACATTCTTTTTGCTTTCTGCTAAATGTGTAAGTATTAAATTCGTGAAAATTTTCCACTTCTCGTTTTCGATCGATCCACAATCTTTTGAGATAAACTGAGCACATTTCTCAATCGTTAGAAAATGTGTCTGTATGTCTAAGTGTGTGTGTGATGAAAATTTTGTAGAGATTCTAAAAGATAATTTGACAGTTTAATAGTTAATATGCATGTATATTTAGTTTAATAGTTAAACCATTTTTTAAATTCTAAATAGATGATTTATTATGTTATTTTTATCACGTAAACTTATATTCGATTTATTTATTTGCTTATGAATTATATTTTATTTTTTATTTAAACTTTAATTAAAGTTTTCATCTTTGGAATTAGGCTGATTTCGACCTATTTGGTTTATCTTATTTTACTATAAGAAGGTTTTTTCACTGCTCCCATCCACTGAAGAAGAAACATATATGGCATATGCAAATAAAAGGCATTTACAAATATTTTTTCTTTATTAGTTTGATATATAGAAATTTATTAACATTTTAAATTCATTTTTTGTTTATCGCGTCCATTCGTTCAAATTATCACGCTTATACATTTCCGTCGATTTAAAATAATGTAGTTTTTGTATAATTTTTAGCACTGCCTTCAGCGCACATTTTATGCAAATATATTTTCATCATTGTTTAAAGAAAAAAAGTATATATTTTTTCTCCATTTTCATTGTTTAATATTATTACAATAATATTAAAGAGAAAGAAAAATATCGTGAATTTAACAAGTTAATAATAATAATTATTATTATAATAAAATAATAATAATATGACATAAATATAATATACTATTCTTATTTATGTCAACTAATACCTATTTTCACATTTCATTCCAGTTTTCAAAAATAATTGCACACTTTTTACTGTTGTTGTTGTTGTTGTTGTTGAGGACACTTAAATTTTAAAAATGTTTCATTTATTTATTTTTGCTAGAAAGTTAATTTTATTCTTATTTGCTTTGTTGGGCAGTTCCATTCTTAATCCATTCTTAGATCATTAAAAAGTTTTTAACTGTTAAATCCTCAAAACAATTTCACACAAAACAACATTAATAGAAACTAATTATAACCCGATTTTGGTTGAACATTCGAGGAAATGATAATAATTAAATGTTGACACACATTACACATAACAAAATTATTGGTTACCGGTTATTTAAAAAGTTAATTCTATTTTTCAGTTTTTAGGGGTGAACTATACATTTAATATTAGTTCCGTATCATAATATAGGCATTGCAGAATTTAGTACGCATGAAAATTTTTGACACCGATTTTTTTCCCTTTTATTTTTTTTTCCCTTTTACACGTTTGGAAATATAAAGAGTTCAAAAATGACTAAATTGGTGTGGTATCCGTCCGTAGGTTGGTTAGTTTGTTAGCTAGTTAGTGTGCTATTTAGATAATAAGTTAGTTTGTTAGTCTTTGTAGACAATATTTCAAGGACAAATTGTCCCAAAATGGTTGGTCCAGTTTTAGAATATCAACTTTGATACTGGGAAAAACTTCATTTATTTTGAACATTCTAATTTGAAAATTTCGTAAGTTATTCGAAATTTACCATTTACTTAACATGAGATTATAAATATCATTTATGGTGCTGGAATGAACAAATGAACATAATTAATTATGGACATTTTACTTCGAATTCGTAAGTTATTTATAATTGGGTTTTCCTAACTTGGCAGAATTGGGCAATATTTTAGATAATGCATTATGATTTAGGTGCATTGTATATAGTATGGAATTCCATGAAAACAAAATATGAAACTATTTCTAAAAAACTTAATCAGTAAATGAGGATAAGGTAAAAGTATTGAATCGGAAAGAGAATAGCCTACTAGGTGGGACAACTTAATCTATGACCGTTATTAGCCAAATTTATTTCTCTCAGCTTAAATATACTAAACCTTGTAGTAGAAATTTCTGAGAACAAATATGTTATGAAGAACTGAACAATGTCCACCTGCATCAACTAAATGCTGTATAATATTGGATTGTAATATTAATATCATGTTTTAATAATATTTTGAGTAGACATATTAGACACAGCTGTGATTTTTAAAAAGTCTGATTGTCTATAATTTTTCCACAACTCTGTACTATCTTTTAAAATGTATTATTTGAGTTTTATTACCTGTGCTTGAAAATTAACTTGGCTAATTTCATTTTCACTTTACTGACAATTTGATTAGTTAGTTACGAATAATCTCATTAAAAATTTTTAACTATAAAAATAGTCTTATAAAAAGAATAACACAAATTATTGTACATCAAACAATAATAATAAACTAATTTATTGCCACGCTAAGTTAGCTTTTAAGAAAACGATTTTAGTCTTAAAGCGTATATAAATTGCACAAACAAATTGCACTTGTTATCAGGTTTTAAAAATTTCTAATTCTAATTTAGATTTGTGTTAATTATGCCTTACTTTTTTTACATATAATTTTAATTATAAACTAATTTAATTAATCATTTAATCACTTAATCAATATGTTATTGCAATTATACTTTAAGTTGGTTCCAATATAAAAGATTTTTAAAACCCCAAAGCTTCTTCCAATTTCCTATTTTCTGTTCATGAAAGTCCATTACTGTCTTTTTGTTTCAACTCTGTACTGTAAGTATGTTTTGCTCGTACTTTATGAAAGGGGAATACATCCACAGGGACCCTAGAGGACCCTTAATTAGGAGCGGGGAGGAGATCCGGAGACGTTAAACCCTTAAATGAGAAGGATATCTTTTGTGACATAGCCTAAGTTAGCCTGATTCATCTTCTGGAACAGAAGGAAAAGAAATGTCAGAAAAGAGTGAAAGAAATAGAAGAAATTTGCAGAAAAATCATTCTTTGTCAATAAACAGTTATAAATCCGTTTATGAGTCGAAAACATTGTAACAAATCTGAATTTTATTCAAAAATTTTGATGCATATAATAAATGAGCTTCATGCATATAGGTGCTGATTTTTCAAAATCTCAAGTATGAACGACTCGAAATTATGCTTGTAAAATATAAATATCGTGTTTTGTAATGGTTTTTAAGCCATTTTTGTAAGTTTTGCTTAAAGTTTTCAGATGAATGTGAATATGAAGTAGTTTTTAATGATGTAAAACACTTATACAGTATTGTGTGATATAATGAGTATTTTTATCGCATTCAGACTTGACTATTTTTATACATGTTGAACTTCATTCACAAAAATTACACAGGTCGGTGAAATTGAAGTTTTCGAAAAATACAAGAGAAGTTTTCACTTTCTTTTATGTTATTTGATGTGTTGATTTCGAAATTGAGCTCCCTTTTTTCGCCATCCTGTTAAAACTTTTAGAAAAATCAATATATATATATATATGTTTTTTTTCTCGAACAATATTGCATGTACTATCTGGCAATAGTGGTTTTTGTCCATTTAAATCTATGTAAAATGGTTGATTCTTGATGTAGCAAATTGATTTTCAGCAACTAATTTATTTTTTTCAAGTTTAAATGGATGAAAACCACTGTTACTAGATCGTACGAGCCACCTCTGGTCAGGAGAAAAACGAAAAACTCCCTTGGGTACTTTTTACATAAAATTTTAGTGCAGTTTCTAAAAGAAAATTACCAAAATACTATTTTATTTGTTTTTATTAAGGTAATTTACATAGAATAAAAGATTTACCAAGAAGAGCAAATATTATGTATGTGTTAAAAATCGAAGTAAAATTTAATTTTTCAAAAAAAAAAAAAAAAAAAAAAGAAAGAAAGAAAAAAAGAAAGAAAGAAAAAAGAAAAAAGAAAAAAAAATAATAATAATAAATAAAATGTGACGCGATAAAAATATTTCGTTATACTTTTTGAAATCAACACAAAAAAAAAAAAAAAAAAAAAAAAAAAAACATAGAGTTCAGCTATCAAATTACCTTGTAATTTTTTCATCTCAGGCCTTTGTTACTATCGTTGCGTATGCTAATTTGGATAAAATAATGTAAAGTAAAATACAAACGTTTCACGGTTATTTTATGTTTAAACAACACAATAAATTTCTGACGCTTTCTTTTAAATAACATTAATAAATATTATTTTTCCTATTTATTTGCTAATTGTTACTTACTAGTTTGAAACATCTCCTTAAAAAGATATATACATTCATTTAATTGTTAATTTTTTAAATGAAATTTCTTTTAAAAACTACAAATGGTTTCAATATCATTGACTAATACTTATTAGTTTTTATTTAGATATAAATTGGCAACATCTCTTTCAAAAGACATCTACATTTATTTATTTTTTTTTTTCAATGACAATATTGATATGTTCTTTTTGTTAAAAAAATAAATAAATAAATAAATAAAGAAGTATAATAATAAATAAATGGATAAATGTGAAATTAAAAGAATAAGAATACACGTTTGCAAAAATAATGTAGGCAAAATTTGATTTTATTATTTTAGCTAATACATATGTTTTTTTAAAGTGATGAAACTTGAAATCATAAATGAAGCCAGGTTTTCTCTAACGAGTATATTTATCAATACAAGGTGTTTATTGACATAATTTCTTCATTTTTGGTAGATTTTATTATGTTTCCATCAAAAATACTATAAAAATTGCCGTATATTTTTATTGGTGGAAGAGTCACAGAAGAAATTGTGTCGGAATACACCCTGTATTGACAAAAATATGTACGTGACAAAAAAAAAAAAAAAAAAAAAAAAACTAACTGGCTTCAGTTTTGGTTTCAATACTCCTAAAAAGGTAAAGATTATCAGAAGTTATCCAATCAAAATTTTTAGATGTAGAACTATGTAATTTTTAAAAATGGAATAATTTTTAATTATATTCAAATATCATTGACTACCTATTATTATTATTATTATTATTACGAACATATACAGGGTGTTCCATAAGTCACCCTCCCCCTCCTAACTAGAAAATGAGTCGGAATTTTGAAAAATGGCGAAACACATATTCAATGAATTCAAGAGCGACCTCTTTTGGTGAAAAAAGTTTGACCATAGGGGGGCTAGGGGGCTGCTAGGGAGGGCAACTTTAAAATTTTATATAGGAAGATATATCTTATGATACATCCCTGGAAACGTCTCTTCAAAACAATGAATTTTATATAAATAGTTTCGCCCTACATTGATTATTAAAGGAGACACATTAGTTTTTAGACTTTTGAAATGTGGATTTTATACTTATGTATCCCCTTTAATAATCATTGCAGGACAAAACTATTTATATTAAATTCATTGTCTTGAAAAGACGTTTCCTTTGATGTATCACAAGACATACTTTGCCCAAAAATGTTTGTGCCCGGCAAGGGGGTTGTAGAAGTGCCGCTGGGGAGGCATTTTTAAAATCTCAAATAGGAAAGACTGTATTCTGATACATCCCAGGAAATTTCTCTTCAAGACAATGAATTTGATTTAAATAATTTTGTCCTGCAATGATTATTAAAGGGTATACATGAGTATAAAACCCACATTTCAAAAGTCTAAAAACTAATGTATCTCCTTTAATAATCATCGTAGGGCAAAACTATTTATATCAAATTCATTGTTTTGAAGAGACGTTTCCAGGGATGTATCACAAGATATACCTTCCTGTTTGAAATTTTAAAGTCCTCCTTCCTAGCAGTTCCCTAGTCCACCTAGGCCCAAATATTTTCGAATATATCTCTCTCGAATTCATTAAACACATGTTTCGCCATTTTTCCCAATCCCGACTCATTTTCGAGTTAGGTGGGGTGTGTGAGACTTTTGGAACACTCTGTATATAAATATATATTTTTTTCTTTGGAAAAAAAAAATAAAATAAACATATAAAATTTACAAAAGAAAATCATTTCTTAAAAAAAACCTCACTGGAATAATATTACTATTTGCAATCATCTGAAAATATCTTAACATTTCCATCCTTTTTTCTGTTATAATTCTAATTTTTATAAAAAGAGGTACTTTTTCTACTCTTCAATTTCAAGCAAGGCGGCACGGCATTCATTTTAATTTATTTGAGGTTTCTTGTCAATGAAAAAACTTTTGTCATTTCTTTGTAATACGCAATGCTAATTATTAAATCAGCTTTTTTTTTTTTTTTTTTTTTTTTTTTAATGACATGTACATGAGGCAAAAATGATACGTTAATATTGTACAAACAAATTCAAAATAATATTTGAAAAAATTCCAAGTTTATAGCTTTTTTATATATTTTGTGCAATTTAAAAATAAGTAATTTATTAAATTTTGTTTAAAAAATCAAATGTATTCTCTCTCTTTTTTTTTTTTTTTTTTTTTTTTCAGTATTTCATTAATGTAACTTCCCCCCCCCCCCCCTCCCCCATCTTCTCACACAATATATGCTTGAGAAAAGATAGATACATGTTAGACGTACAAACTATCTTCATTAACTTCCAAATCGATTGATGCAATGCCGTTTTTTTTTTTTTTTTTTTTTTTTTTTTAATGCTATATTTTCAAATATTTTAAAATTTTTGTCACTCATTCTTCCATTTAGGCATGATTCTTTTTTTTTTTCCCTGGCTCCAAAAATAGCGTTTTCATTTCCTTCTCTTCGACTTATCATTAATCAAATCGTCTGTGTCTCTCTCTCTCTCCTTTCTTAAAAGAAAAAAAAAAGTAAAGTAAATAAATGTACTGCATATATCTTCTATTCGTCATCTTGTAAATCAGCAACCATCATAGCGACTAGCGATTAATAAATAAAACTGAGGAAAACCGGGAACACTGGAGAGAGAGAAGTGTGTTTAGAATCGGTTGTAAGGCCATCTCAGGGCGATCTCATTTGAGACTGGCTGTCTCTCTCACACACACTCTTTCTCTCCTTTCATTTTCGCCTTTCCTCTTTTCTTTTTTTCTCTCTCTTTTTTATATTTTTTTACTACCGCAATACACTTCAGGTGCGAGTTTTACTTCCGGTCGCTTAACTTTTACTTTCGCTGGAGAAATTCATCACCGGTTAGTGTCAACGTCCCCGCCTTAAAGCACTAAACAAGAAATAAGAAGGGGTTACACACAAAGTGAAATAAAATGTTTCATAGAAAGAATTTTCTTAATTGAAAGAAGAAATGCGTTAGTGAATAAAATTTTAGTTTTTAAATTTGATGTAAACCAGAAGATATATATAAATATATAAAATTATTTAATATTTATAAATCTACTCAACACTTTTAAAATCTCGGAAAATGTCAATAATGTTTAAAAAATTGAAGAAAAATAAATAAAATAAGGTGAAATGAAGAAAATAAGAAAAAAAAAATAAAGAATAATTAATCGTTTACTTAGGAAATCACTTTCCATTTATTTGCTAAAAAATTTCCAATAACATTTTTTTCGTATCAGACAACAATTATAATACATAAAAACAGCGTTTATATACGCTTTTCAAGGAACTGACATAAAATGACAAATAAATGAGAAGACGTAGAATTGAATTTTCAAAAAAAAAAAAAAAAAAAAAAGAAAGAAAGAAACTTTCACTCTTATAAATTTAGCTCTGAAAATCACTGTTTAAAATAATACCTTTTAATTTTTCTAAAATAGTGTGAGCCTGTTATTTCATAGTAGCACTTATGCTAAAAATCAGAGATAAATTTTAAAATAACGTGAAAAAAAAATAATAATAAATAAGTCCCTCGCTAATTGTTGTTATTTAACTTGACTATGAATATATATATATATATCCTAAGTATAGTATATATATTACCTATATTAAGTATTTTAATTGTTACAGTTCATGCTCAAGAAAATAGGTATATGATAAAAAAAAAAAAAATCTACTATTAGCATTGATTGTTGATTGCCCCTATGTATTAAGTACAACATTATAAATCTAATTAAGTTTATCGTCGTTCGTTAGTTAAAAAAAAAAAAAAAAATAAGAAAGAAAGAAAGAAAGAAAAAGAAGAAAGAGAAGAAAGAGAAAGAGAGAGAGTTTGCTGAAACTTTTAAAGAAATTGAGGAAAAGTAATAAAGAAAGAAATCTTAGATAAAAGTTGGGGGTATAAATTTTGCGAATTTTAGAAATTTGGCAAACGAATTATAATTGATACTTTTATACTATAAACGAAACATTTCTGTATTGAAATAAATAGGAATGAATTGGAATTACACTAAACTAACGTATGAACGTAAAAGACATATAAATGATAAACGTATAAGCACTGCTTTACTGTATTACAATAATCATTATTAACTTTATGAATATCATTACTAATCAACAATACATTAAAGCTTAATCACTTTTATAATATTTAGACATTGAAAATATTTCTAGATTATCTTACGACTTATTGAATTAATTAAAAATGCTTCATAACAAAATAAATCATTTTAATAAAGAAACTGCATTTGATTTGAGCTGAGTAGGTTTTACATTGCACTAGAACTTTGCAATGGACAACTGGGAGCGGTCTGTGAGAGTCTCTTTAAGTAAAACCTATGGTGCAAAATACTCGCCTGAAATTTTCATTTAGTTTGCTAAATAAATATAAACAAATTTATTTAGCATCTATTTGGGAAATGAGAGAATTTGTCGTAATAGAGATTTTATTGACTTACAACTTTTAGGTTTAATTCTGTTTAATAACGCATATCATGAAAAGGCAATGTAATAAAATCTATGAAATTATACATTACTCGCACACACTTTACAGTTTTTAAATATTGGTTTTCTGAAATAATAAAATAGATTTTTAATATTAAGTAAACGAGAAAGAAAAATTATTCTGTTAGTATAGATTATAAATATTTTCAACGGTATTTACCCTTTACTTAGTTTAAAACTCAATATATTTTATCTTCATGTTGGTACCTTAAAATACATATTCTTTTATATTAATGAGGAAGAAAACATTCAAAGCTTTTGTGAAGTCCTGTATAACATCTAAAATTTGCATATGTACCATACAGATTATTTAAAAAATCTTTATAACTCTAAATGTTTATAATGAGCATTTCTTATTTATATCCCATAACGTATTTGAACAATATATGTTGATTTTATTATCTTTCGCGCAAAACAAAAAATTAAAATATGCTTTGTAGAATTATTTCTCATAGAACATAATGTACTGAGTTTCTTTTAGGTGTCTCTGTACATGAACGAGTCGTGCTATCAGGGTTGACTTTTTTATTCAATATCTACTACTAAATTTTTATTGTAACGGTTTCCTAATCACTTTGAAAATTAATCATTTATTACGTATATCAAATATCCCTCCTCAAATTTATTGGTGATTATTGAATAAAAAGTATCTAAATTTGGCAATACTAATGCTCTTTATGACATTTTTAAAATAAAATATGTAATAGTGAACTTAAATAAAATACATTAGTTTTGGAGCATTCAAAGAATATTTATCGAAGTTAGAGCACTGACAGACGGACATATAGACAAACGAAGTCGTAAATACATTTCAACTTTCTTGAAAAGTTCTTTAAAGAACTAAAAATTTAACATCAACATAATGTACATTTTGAAGTTAAATAAATAAATAAATCTATACAAACTTATAGAACTTTTAAAAAATTAAATAAATGAAATTATTGTGGGTTTGAGTTCTTCTTTATTGGCTGTTTAAACCTTTTTGTGTACTTTGTTATAAAAAACAAATAAAATAAATCAGCAAAAGAATGTAACGCTTCAAAAGTTTCAGCATCCGTAGAACATCAAAAAAGTGTCGAAAAAATTTCCGGTTTTCCAAAAAAGTTTCAAAATTGAAGTTGATAATCCGTTAGGCGTCAAGGAAATTTACAGGATTTAAAGACACCCCAGAGTTTTGCAGACGTTAATTTCTCAGACAGAATGAAATCAGGAAAAAAAATGTATTTTTTAGTCCTCAAACAAGTTGTTAAAAAAATAATCTAAGTCGACAGCTGGTAGTCATATTCTCTGTTTCTACTTTCGATTCAATAATGTTAAAAGTTGAAAGCCTAGATGTAGTTTTGAAGATAAAAAACTTTGATATAAATCAAAAATATGGAGTTTAGTTCGCTTATTTATTTTATTTTTTCTTTTTCTTTCGTTGAAGACTAAAACTTTTTTGGAACAAATAAGAAGTTCAAAAGTTTTAAATTTCATTTACTTAGAAAAGGAAGTGTGTTATTATTTTTGTAGGTTGTTTAATTACTTTCACATTCAGAAAACATATTAAAAATGAAGTATTTAAAAAATAAAATAATATTCAGTGTTTACGAAGTTATTTTAAAGTAATGAAAACAAAAATATTTTTTCCTTTTCGTTTGAAATTTAATACCAGAAAAATTATAGATATATTTTGTATCTATACATTTTTGTATAAAACTTACGGGGTAAACGAACTGAGGATTTTACCCTACTATAAACGTCTTATTTCTAAAACGCCAGTGGATGCTTTCTTATTGAGAATTAAAAAGTTTTTAATGTGTTTTTGTGTTACTGTCTGGTACACACACGTCACATCGTTCACAAAAATCATCTCATCGACTTGAAAGTTGGTAAAAACATTTATGAGTCACGAGGAATCAGCTATATAGTTTTTTATATACATGATATTTGTGGTTTGTGTACAGGAATACACCAAAACGTTAAGTCTGTGGACTGAATTTTCGAAAGCACCTTTTGACATATTTATAGTGCATTTAACGTAATGAAATTAACATACATTATTAAGATGCTTCAAAGAACGTTTTAAGTTAAAAAAAAAAAAAAAAAAAGAAAAAAATGTGCATAGATTTAATAAATTAACTACAAAACCACACAGAAGAATTACAATACGTTACATAATTATCCAATTAATGTCATATTCTCTGTACAAATATTTATAAATTGCATGGATTATCTGATTCTTTTTTTTTTTTTTTGTATATAGTATATAGTTTTTCTGGTGTGTGTACATGGTAGGGGGGGGGGGGTGATACACAAAAGAATTTAGCACCATTTCGGTCAATGAACGGTATTTCTTTTAAATTAATTTTAACATGATTAACCCTTTGCGGCGCAAGACAATTCGGATCATTTAAATTATACTGCCACCGAAATTCATGAACTAAATTAAACTAAAAGAAATTTTAAATTTTAAGGTTAAAAAAACCGGCCTTCTCTGATATGTTATAAACGTAAATTTTTGCTAAAAATTTTCCGGGATGAATTTTTGCAGCTGGATCTTAAATTTTGCGTCCTCGCAGTGAGGACAGTGCGCGTTAAGGGGTTTAATCTCCATTTAACATAAGAGCTCCGATTACATGTCTGTTGTTAATTGTAACTACTGAATATGCATTTTAGGTTCCTTATATTCATTAATAAATATGTATTACATATATATTAAAAACCCATTTATTAAACGTAGTAAAATAAAGAATAACAGAAGAGAAAATACCATCGAAAGCCAAAATAACCAATAAGAATTAATATGTAATTAAATTATATAAATATCCTGTGAATATAATATTACTTTAATGAATAGAGTTAAAACAAATAACTTTATTAACTAAGCTATATTAAATTAATTCACAACAAAATTACCGTAGCACTATTCCTCGTTTATTTTCTACAAATTATTATATATATATATATATATATTTTATATATATATGGCATAAGTCAGTATAATTAACATAACCAAAGTAATAATATTCATAAAATTAAGAGGGGAATATTTTTACAGGATTTTAAATCAAATTTCAACGTAGAAATAGTCTTCAGGTATTTATTTATCTTTAAAATTAAATGAAAAAGAAGAAGAAAAAAAAAGAATAATTATGCATTTTGATCGTAAAACCTTTTTTTCAACTGTACTTACCACTTTCATTGTCAAGCCTTTAACACTTCGATTTTATTATAAATAATAAAATAATATTGAATTAATATAATATCAAAAGACTATATTTCTAACTCTGCATTTTAAGAGTATATAAGAATATATATCTATGATTATTTATTTATTTGTATTGTCTTTTTACAATACAAAGAATTATATCGTATAAAAGAAGCAGATCGTTTCAAAATAAAATACGTCAGAATTTATGTACTAAAATTTAGAACAATAAAACAGAAACAGAAACAAAATTAAACAAATAAGTAAATAAAATTGCCTTTCATGTCATTTCCGTATATATTTCCCAATGTATCTGATTATTTTGTGTGATCCTGCGAAGCAATCAGTAATTCTATTCATACCCATAATTCTGTAAAAAATGCTTACTTAAATCTATAAAATGTAAATCTGTATATCTTATGTAAATCAGTTAATTATTATTTACTATATTTTACGCAGTGTAGAGGTATTAAAATAGGTTTTAAATAGTAACTCTCTTAGAAAATTATGTGTTTTAAATACTTTTGAGAGCCTCTGTACACAAATCAGTTGAGCTATTCATATAGTTTTCTATAGAGAACGTGCTACAGTGAACCTAATGAATATTATCAGTTCTAAGACATTCAGCAAATATTTACTGAAATTAGAGCATAGGCAGAAAGATAGAAATAAAATCAAAAATCATAAACACTTTTTAACTTTATTGGAAACTGTTAAAAAAGATTGAATCTAAGTCGTCAAACTAGTTGTTAAAAAATAATTCAATTCGACAGCTGGTGGTCATATTTTCTGTATCCGCTTTCAATTGAGCAATCTTAAAAGTTGAAAGTTAGGAAGTAATTTCGGACGTAAAATTGTTTGATATAAATTATGAAGTGTGAAAAAAAGGTTTTTCTCTCAAAAAGAATTAGAAATGATTCTTCTCTAAAGTATTAGATTTTGTTCTGTTAGCTAGGGTTTTTTTTTTTTTTTTAATTCTTTATTTTAAGTAAAGTGAAGCCACTTGAATTTTCTGCGAAAGTAATTGATAGTGGATGACTCCGTGATTGTTTTAATGCTAAATACTTAGCTGCCCTTAGTAACAGGAAGGTGACTTTTTTTAAATAATTAGTACTAATCACTTTTTAATCATTAACATGCAACTATTTTCCTTTCTTCTTCTTACAAAAGAAGCCCACCAGCGGCGAACGGTTCTGCGTTCAAAGCTGGTCGACGTGAGGTACCTTGTTCGATCCAAGGTCACGCTCATCGGCCTAGCCGTTCAGGGTTTTCCATGGTTTTCTCCGAAACATGCATTAGTACGGGCTAGAACCCCTTAGAAAGACCCCACAGAGGGTACTCCCCTTCAGGCCCTCTGAAGTAGTAAATCGGCCCCATGTAGTAAATCGGCCATCGGCCTTGCTCCCAAAGCACACAAAACACTCTTACAAAATCACAAAACGGCATGATTTTTTTTTTTTTTTTTTTAATGTGGAATTATTTACGCCTTGAATTTATTAAGGTATTACAATTTATCTAACAAAAAATTCAAATTTCTATTAGTTTTAGTAGACGTACAAAATATATGAAAATATCTTAAACAAGCTTTAGACAGGAAAATTTCAATTTCAATTATTGCAACAGTTCATTATAATCTATTTCTTTGAATTTGTTTTTGTTATTATTATTATGCAAGAAAATGTTACTGAATTTAATCAAATACAAATTTTAAGTTTTCGGCATTGAGAATTTATAATATATCATTAACTTATACAGAAAAAATGTCAAAATATCAATATCTATATCATATGCCCTTAATACTTACTAAACAAATGTTATATTTTTATGAGAAAATTTTTTTGCAGTTTCAGTATAAATAAAGAAAGAAAAAGAAAGAAAAAACATTTTGAAATTTGGTTATTTGTAGATTTTTATGTGTGGTCAAGAATTATTCCAATTTTGTGCTTAGTAAAATGTATACGTTATAAGCAAAACTGCAATATTCAGCTTTTTGGGGTGAAAATTGAATAATTTTTAACTGAATTAATTTTAACACTTTACTGCACAAATTTTGTTTTTGAACAAATATTTTGTTTAGGGCTGGAAAAGGCTTTTTTCTTTTTAGAATAGTCTGTGTTTGATTCATATATAAATCACGGTGCATTAACTTCAATATTGATGCTAGATGATACTTTCATGAAATAAAAGAATTGGAACTAAAATAATATATATATGATTAAAGGAAAAAAAAAATCCAAAACTTCAGAGCTGAAAATAAGAAGCAAAATTTATCACCTAAATCTATTCAAAACATGAATATGTTAAATATTTAAAACAAGTTTATTATCTGCCCCATAATTATTTAGTGCTGCTATAGCCTGGTGAAATTTAAAGTAATATAATGAAAACTATTTCTTTATTTAAGTTAGTGTTAAAATATATATATATATATATCTGAATTTAATAAAGGAAATTTTAATTGATTCACGTGCGCATCACTGTGCAATGGATAGCTAAGTCATATTTTAAAATAAGAATTATATAAAGAACCTTAATCAATCTATATGATAAAATGTAAGTGTTATGAATGTAGTATTTAAATATTTTCCTTCAACTGAATAGCTATCGTTAGATTAACTTATAACAAACCTTCTCTTCCTTTATTGACTACTAGCAGGCTACGCCCGCTTCGCTGGTCACTATATTTAAATGAATTTTCAAAATAATTGGATCAGTATTTATTTTTTACATCACATTACAAAAAAAAAAACTGAAATCGCTTTAGATTTCGCTTTTTCGGGTACCCGTTGCCTAAGTCTGCTCTTTTTTCTGCCCGTACTGCATCGGATCCAGTTTCCCACTGTCTACAAAAAAGTCTTTAACGGGCACTTCAATCTGGTATTTATCGACGACTTGTGGATTTTCTGTTATTTAAGAACTACGTTTTTAAAGATGACTGTATCTCAGCATCTATTATATATTTTAGTTTTTGAACCATGTGTTTTATAGCCCCTGTTATTTACACTATATTACGATTTGATTCCGACCAGTGCAATAAAATAAAATAAAAAAGTAGATTTTCTTCTAAAAGGAATTAAGTACAGGAAAAACAAACAAATTTTAATCAGTTTAATCCTTTCTACTATAAACTACCATTTTTTTTCACCCAATAAATATTATAAATTAAAAAAAAATAAATTAAATAAAATTAAAAAGATTTTTCTTTTAAAGGAATTAATTTAAAAAAAGGAAAAATAAAATTTGATGTACTATAAAATTTATACATAAACGTAACAATTTATTTCTATTGCATTACCATTTGATTTTCAGTAAATATAATAATAATTAAAAAAAAAAAAAGAAAAGAAAAGAAAATCGCATTCAAATGAATGCATTAAATAAAAATGAATTCCGTAATAGCCGTTGCTAAGATAGGCAGACGATTACAATCGAAGAATAAATTCATGAAAAATTAAACATAAAAGCCAATGTTTAAAATCGAAAAAACATTAATTAAAAAAATTCAAATTCGAAAAAATCTCGATGAGGTGCACACCTGCAGGATCCCAGGTACCTATATGACAAATTTGGAAGCTATGCGATCAGTAGTGTGAGCACCAGAGCGCAGACAGACACACACACGCACACACTGACGCACACACAGACACTTCTCTTTATTTATATAGATAAACGATGCGAACGAACAAACTTTGAAAATACTTTTATTCTAAGCTAGTTATAAAAATTCATTTCAATATCTTTCAATATCCTACAATTCAATTGATTGAATACAGAAAAAGCACCGGTTTTATAACGAGAACACTAAGCCATTACATCTTTCGAAAACATATTTATTTTAAAGTAAAACAAGAAAGAAAAATCATGCAGTACGCATTGATTAGTAACACTTTCCAACTGTACGTAATTGTTGTATCGAATAACTTTTAATATTCTTTGCCTACGTTATCACACAACAGACAGAAGGACTGAAAAATATACAGATAGACTAGTTGATTTTAAAATTATTCATAGGCATTTTGGAAAGTGTTAAAAAGGCTTAACGCAAAAGAAAATGCAGCCATTAGATTATAATTACAGCTTTTGATCTCTCTGAATATTTTAGTGTAGCCCTGTAAATCAGAAAGTTAACCATATCATATTCTATACAAAAGATTATTTTGGATTATTAACAATAAATTTCAATATTTTTATGATTTTTACAGTAGAAAGATTTTTAAATATAATTTTCAAAAAATTCTGTCCTAAAACGTAATGCATTGGCATATTTTTATTTTTGTCCCTGTAAACAAACTAGTTGTACAGGACCTATTAATGTAATTTTAAATGGGAAGAATTCTATAGGGTTAATGTTTATAAAAACAACACTCATAGAACACAATGCTTTCGAATGCTTTTGGGTGTCCCTGTACACAAACCAGAAGAGATCAATAACTCCATTTTCAATATGGAACATCCGATAGTGAACTTCAATAAAATATATCAGTTTCGGGAATTCCATAAATAATTACAGGAGTTGGTGCGCGGGCTTACAGACAGACAAAACAGATGGACAGATACACAAACGGAAATCATATCCACACTTAAAAATGTTAGAAAGTGTTAAAAACACTCAATGTAAACGAAAGTAATATTTCAGCATTTTTTTTATTAATAGTTCTTAATATAAATGGATATTTTTCTGTCACCCTGTAAATCTAATGCTCATTATGCTATATTCTATGAAAAGCATTTTTTTGTGCATATAAATAACGTATTTCAATTTCCTGAAACTTCGTGGAAAGTAAAGTAATTAAAATTTGATTTATAGAAATCTCTCTCATAGAACGCAATGCTTTGGAATACTTTTGAGTGTCCCTTTATATAAATCGGTGGAGATATTTCTTCCATTTTATACAGGAAACATCCAGTAGGGAATTGGAATAATATATTTTAATTTCATTAAGGTATGTATACAGTAAAGGTATGAAAATATGGTTTATAGAAATAGCTCTCATAGAACACAATGCTTTGAAATACTTTCGGGTGTCCCTGTACACAAACCAGTAGAGGTATAAACTCCATTTTCAACAGGGAACGTCCGACAGCGAACTTGAATAACATATATCAGTTTTAAGAAATTCCATAAATATTTACGGGAGTTAGAGATAGGACAGACAGACAGGCAGGCAGACAGACGGGCGGACAGGCAGATACACAAAGCTGAAATCATATTCACACTTAAAAAATGCTAGAAAGTGTTAAAAACGCTTAACGTAAACGAAAGTACAATTCTAGCAATTTTTTTTTAATACCTCTTAATATAACTGGATATTTTTATGCCACCCTGTAAATTTAATGCTAATCATGCCGCATTCTATGCAAAGAATTCTTTTGTGCATGTAAATAACATATTTCAATTTCCTGAAACTTCCTGGAAAGTAAAGTTATTAAAATTTGATTTATAGAAATATCTCTCATAGAACGCAATGCTTTGGAATACTTTTGAGTGTCCGTGTATATAAATCCGTGGTGGTATTTCCTCCATTTTATACAGGAAACATCCAGTAGGAAATTTGAACAACATATTTCAATTTCATTAAGATATGTCTAAAGTAAAGGTATGAAAATATGGTTTATAGAAATAGCTCTCATAGAACACAATGCTTTGAAATACTTTCGGGTGTCCCTGTACACAAACCAGTAGAGGTATAAACTCCATTTTCAATAGGGAACATCCGACAGTGAACTTGAATAAAATATATCAGTTTTAAGAAATTCCATAAATATTTACGGGAGTTAGAGATCGGACAGACAGGCATATATATAAAACTGAAATCATATTCACACTTAAAAAATGCTAGAAAGTGTTAAAAACGCTTAACGTAAACGAAAGTACAATTCTAGCAATTTTTTATTAATACCTCTTAATATAAATGGATATTTTTGTGCCACCCTGTAAATTTAATGCTAATCATGCCACATTCTATGTAAAGCATTGTTTTGTGCATGTAAATAACGTATTTCAATTTCCTGAAACTTCGTGGAAAGTAAAGTAATTAAAATTTGATTTATAGAAATCTCTCTCATAGAACGCAATGCTTTGGAATACTTTTGAGTGTCCCTTTATATAAATCGGTGGAGATATTTCTTCCATTTTATACAGGAAACATCCAGTAGGGAATCTGAATAACATATTTCAATTTCATTAAGATATGTCTACAGAAAAGGTATGAAAACATGGTTTACAGAAATAGCTCTCGTAGAACACAAATGCTTTGAAATACTTTCGGGTGTCCCTGTACACAAACCAGTAGAGGTATAAACTCCATTTTCAATAGAGAACATCCGATAGTGAACTTGAATAACAAATATCAGTTTTAAGAAATTCCATAAATATTTACGGGAGTTAGAGATTTTTTCAGACAGACAGGCAGACAGACAGACGGACGAACAGGCAGATACACAAATCTAAAATCATATTCACACTTAAAAAATGCTAGAAAGTGTTAAAAACGCTTAAAGTAAACGAAAGTACAATTCTAGCAATTTTTTATTAATACCTCTTAATATAACTGGATATTTTTGTGCCACCCTGTAAATCTAATGACAATCATGCTACATTCTATGCAAAGAATTCTTTTGTGCATGTAAATAACATATTTCAATTTCCTAAAACTTCGTGGATAGTAAAGTTATTAAAGTTTGATTTGTAGAAATATCTCTCCTAGAACGCAATGCTTTGGAATACTTTTGAGTGTCCCTGTACATGAACCGATGGTGGTATTTCCTCCATTTGATAGAGAAAACATCCAACAGTGAACTTGAAAAACATATTTTAATTTTATTAAGATATGTCTACAGTAAAGGTATGAAAATATGGTTTATAGAAATACCTCTCATAGAACACAATGCTTTGAAATACTTTCGGGTGTCCCTGTACACAAACCAGTAGAGGTATAAACTCCATTTTCTATTGGGAACGTCCGATAGTGAACGTGATTAACATATTTCAATTTTATTAAGATATTTCAGCAGTAAAGGTATGAAAATATGGTTTATAGAAATACCTCTCATAGAACACAATGCTTTGGAATACTTTCGGGTATCCCTGTACACAAACCAGTAGAGGTATAGACTCCGTTTTCAATAGGAAACGTCCGATAGTGAACTTGAATAACATATTTCAATTTCATTAAGATATGTCTAGAGTAAAGGTATGAAAATACGGTTTATAGAAATACCTCTCATAGAACACAATGCTTTGAAATACTTTCGGGTGTCCCTGTACACTAACCAGTAGAGGTATAAACTCCATTTTCAATAGGGTCCGTCCGATAGTGAACTTGAGTAACATATATCAGTTTCAGGAAATTCCATAAATATTTACGGGATTTAGAGCGCGGACAGACAGACAGAGAGACAGACGGACAGACAGACAGACAGACGGACAGACAGACAGACAGACAGACAGACAAACCGAAGTCATAAACACTTTTCAACCTTGTTGGAAAGTGTTAAAAAATGCCATACATAATTTAGTTCTGTTTTTGAATATAAATAACATAGAAAAAAATTATATATATATATATATATATATACTAGCAGGCTTTGCCCGCTTCGCTGGCCACTAAATTTATAGGAAACTCGTTTCTATATAGCTTTATAAAAATAAAATAAAATAAATTACTGAAATTGTTCAAAAGCTCGCTCCAGGTCCCTGCTGCATTCAGCAGCGATTTGGTCATCAACTGCAACTCGGGCGCTTGTCCCTATTACCTGCGACAATAGTTTACCAATGAGCTTCCATTTAGGTGCTTATTATATAACAGTTTCGAAATAGATAGTATCGAAAAAATTGGTGTTTCCCTTTTATATTTGAATCCCAGTTACATGTGAACAACACTATATGTGTTGTTCACATGTAACTCGGACTGGACTCAAACGTAACTGGGTTTAGACAACATAATATTTGCTTTTACGTTATTTCATATGTTTTTTTTGTTTATCCAATCAACCATTAAATGACAGCAATTTCACGCCAAATATTACAATATGCTGTGACCGGCTACGTCTGTCGCATGAGACAATTAATTTTTTGTGTTTATATATAATTCATGGGTTGTAAACCTGATAGTACAGCCTTAATATAGTTGTCTTTGGCGGTTTTTGAATTTTTGTCACCATTTTAGACTTAATCCATTGTAAAAATAAGACTTAATACCTTGTAACAATATGCTATGAGCGCTATTTCTGCCGTATTTTAGACAACTAATCTTTTTATGGTTATATATATTTCCCATTAAACATATTTTTATTTATTTATTTAAATATTAATTTGAATTTTTCAAATATTTCTGTTCGACAGCGTGAGAGTGCAGTAACACACAGAGGTTCATTTGTTTGTATGATAAATTAGCATAGTGATTATTATATAAAAAAATAAATACATAGGTAAACATTATCGTGTTACACAACTTTATTATGTCGCTCCATTGGCGGCTTTTGAATTTTTGTCGCCATATTAGCGATGGAATTTTTTTTTTTTTTTTTTTTTTTTTTTTTTTTATATGAAAAGCGGAAGACTATTTTGCTAATAATTTTATCAGACTCTTTTTTGTTTATACATAAGAATCTTTTATATTCTGCTTATATTTTTAATGCTTTTTAGGTTTAAAATAGTGCTTGTTGAAATAAATTTCCTATCTTTTGTTCTGTGAATTTTGTGTAAAAATAAATCATTTATGTTTTTATATATTTGATGCGCTACTTAGATTAAAATGGCTGTTGCTATATTAAACTTCTTGTCGAAAAACATTCGGTGTACTTCAACACCAAAATTTAAAAAATCGCCCAGCAGGATCTGTTAATGAAGCTGATAAAATAAAAATATGGTTCATAGAGTTTAAATAATCTATTTAAAAAAAATTTTAAAACCCAAATTATTAATCTATCGTATCACATACATAGATATAGTAATAATATATAGATTGATCATTGGGGACAAAAAAGTGATTCCTTTTCACTCGGGAAAAGACGGCGATTTTACCAAAATATGGCAGTCTTTCCCCGAGTGAATACACACGGGAATATGCACGAATGTTTTAGCAAATAAAATTCATGAATAATTTATTTACTAAAGGTGAATGAAAAGCCCCAGATATAGTTTCAAATTCATTCTTCTTTTTTTTTTTCCTTCAATACCACTTAATGGCTGATTCCAAAGCTTTTTTTTTCGGCATCAAAAATCTTTGCACGATAATATGGGGATGATAGATCTATATATATTATTATATCTATGATCACATAAATCTTTTCGAAAATAGAATAAAACTTAATTTGAAAAAAAAATAATAATAACTTTTGTTTATTAACCAAAATAATTGATGAAATTTGAAATGCAAGTTGGTCTTGTGGGGTACAGGCTGTATATTATATTTTTGTGTTCGTGAGAGAAAATTTAAAAGAATTTGAAAACTGCAATTTTTAATCCCTTTTAAAAATCATGTGACTTAATGTGAAGCAGATTTTTAATTTTTTTTTCTCCTAACGGTTTCCATACAATCTTCTGCTGTTGCCACCTAAAATTCATACTTTAGTTAATTTTAAAAAATCTAATTGTTCGATTGATAAGCTGTTTAATGCATCGGATTAAAAAAAAATTTCCCTTTCATTTGCTATCTTATTTTTAACGATGCGACTGATTTTCTAATTTATTTTCTAATCTTTCTGATTTATTTTCCTCATTTTAAATAAGTGTACGTTTTTTTTTTTTTTTTTTTTTAATTATTATTATTTTCTCGAAAAAAAAAATGGCAACAATTAAATTATGGATAAAATTTTAAAATTTAAATGTCTTATTTATCAGAAATTAGAAGGTTTTTATTTTCACATTTTAATTAATTAAGAAAAAACTAATCATCCGATTGATAAGCTGTTTAATGCATCGGATTTACACAAAATTTTCCCTTTGATCTGGTGTCTTATTTGTAACGATGCGAGTGATATTTCTAATTTACTTTCTAATCTTTCTGATTTATTTTCCTCATTTTAAATAAGTGTACTTTTTTTTTTTTTTTTTAATTATTATTATTTTGTCGAAAAAAATGGCAACAATTAAATTATGGATAAAATTGTAAAATTTAAATGTCTTATTTATCAGAAATTAGAAGGTTTTTATTTTCACATTTTAATTAATTAAGAAAAAACTAATCATCCGATTGATAAGCTGTTTAATGCATCGGATTTACAAAAATTTTCCCTTTCATTTGGTGTCTTATTTGTAACGATGCGAGTGATATTTCTAATTTATTTTCTAATCTTTCTGATTTATTTTCCTCATTTTAAATAAATGTACGTTTTTTTTTTTTTTTTTTTTTTTTTTTTTTTTTAATTATTATTATTATTTTGTCGAAAAAAAATTGGCAACAATTAAATTATGGATAAAATGTTAAAATTTAAATGGCTTTTTTTTTTTATCAGAAATTAGAAGGTTATGATTTTCACATTTTAATTAATTAAGAAAAAACTAATCAAAAATTCGAAAATCTGACTTCGATGTGCACAATGACCCTTCGGGATGCACCTTTGTGTTAAATCTCGTGACTGTCCGAGCTACCGTTTTCGAGATCAGTGAAATATACATACAAATATTGCTCACTTAATAGTATAAGATAATAAAAAATTTCGGCGTAAATTGCCACCGTATTTTCATTAAAAGTACTCTGGTGTGCCATTCAGACAACTTTCTCTCTATCTGCATTACAGCAGATTGATTAATAGAGTGTAAGATGTAGGATATAAAGAATTATCGGCAATTCCATTGTACTTTAAAAGCACTTTAAAATAGCTTTAAAGTATTTTTTAAACTCATTTCTGTATTTGTCAAGTAGGAAGTTGGGGGCTACCGTGCCCCAAATTCCGCTTTACGTTTGAATATTGAAGCTTTTAATGCTGTTGTTAAAATTTTACGTCTGTTATTAAATTAAAAATATATATATATATTTCTAATTATTAAGCGAATTTTTGATCATAATATTCTTCGAAACGTATTCTATTAGAACTTGAGCTCTGGCAGATTCAAATTCTTATTAATGTCCTTGTTTGTAAATGAATGGTAAAGTCTTTTCACAACATATTTTATTGAAGCATGTTTTTATGCGTATAAAAATATGTATTAATTTTCTTTTGTTTAATGAAATCTAAAAGTGCTATCGACGTGAAGTTCTGCCCGCAGATGTAATACATTTGAATACCCTTGAACGTCACTGAACACGAATCATTGTCTGATCTTAGCAAAAAGTCTCAAAGAAAATCCCAATAAGACGCAGATTTAGAAAATAAGAAAAGAAAATGCTAATACTATTAATTTAATTTTTAAAAAATCATTGCTTCTGATTGAGTAAAAAATGTCTACATAAAAACACATATGGCTAATAGCATGAATTAAAGCTTCAATAAAATCAGAGTTTGTGATTGGATGGTAAAAATCACGTGACCTTAAAAAAAATATATGTTTATAAACACCACTTAATTCCACTAAATTCTTAATTTTATAATGGTAATATTAGAAATTCAAATCTCCCACATGTAAAACTTTCTAAAAAAGTAAATAACAAATAAAATTAATGATACCTCAAAAGTATCTGTATAAAAAAACACTTAATTTTATGATGATAATATTAGGAATTTAAGTTTCAACTCTCTCACATACATAAGAATAATGAAAATGTTAGTTTTCGTTACGTCAGAAGGTTCTATCAGCGTATGATAAAACAATAGATAACTGTTATTTATCATTTCATCCTGCTCGCTAGAAAAACAAAGACGTGATATATCTATTCTGAAGGCAAGTCTTATTAAAGTCTTATTAAACATATATTATTTATTAAAATTAGGAATATAGTATCAAGATATTAATTTTAAATAAGCTTTATATATATTTCATTTATCAAAATGCTTAACTTATAAGAATTTTTAATGAATATTCGAAATGAAAACTCTTTTAGTAGTCTTTTTAACTTCAAAGTGAAGAAAATTTCCACTTGTTTTAATGTAAGTTCAAATTTACTAAACAACTTAGTTAAACAGAAAAGTTAATAATTTATTCCATTAAATAAAAATACAAATTTTAATCATTCGTTTTATTAAAAATGAAATTAGATTAATATTTTTATTAAAAATGAAATTAGATTAATATTTTTATTAAAAATGAAATTAGATTAATATTTTTATCGTAGAAATTCTAGATACATTTTAAATTATAAGCATTAAAAATAAAAAAACAAACTCATAAGAATATATATTTCATTACCACTTTTGTTAATATTTAATCACACTTGAAACAAAAACATATATTAAATTTTCTTAATATACAAAATTTGCTCTAATTTCTCATACATGCATCCATTCTACACATTAAAATAAAAATTTTCTAGAGAGATTTTTAAATTTTAATAAATTAATAATTTTACTATACACCGAAGTTTTGTTTATAATTAGATAATTAATTCTTAGTATAAAAAAATACAAATTTTAATCATTTCGTTTTATTAAAAATGAAATTAGGTTAATATTTTTATCATACATGCATCCATTCTACACATCAAAATAAAAATTTTCTATCAATCACTTCGTTAATCATCTCAAAAATAATTAATTTCCTTAATTACGCACTAAAAATCTACAGAAAAGATGCTTAATCATATAAAAAATACTTAAGTAGAATAATTGATCATAACCGACATAAAAAAAACCCTAAAAAACAAAACACCGCAGTAGTGTCATTTTGGGGGTTGACCAACCGCTGCACCGCTGCACGGGCGAGCCGTGCTGCTGCCGCACCATTATCTTATCAACATCCGGTCGAGGGATGTGAAAGATAAGGAAGGTTGGTCAATCCCCAAAATGACACTACTGCGGTGTTTTGTTTTTTAGGGTTTTTTTTATGTCAGTTATGATCAATTATTCTACTTAAGTATTTTTTATATGATTAAGCATCTTTTCTGTAGATTTTTAGTGCGTAATTAAGGAAATTAATTATTTTTGAGATGATTAACGAAGTGATTGATAGAAAATTTTTATTTTGATGTGTAGAATGGATGCATGTATGATAAAAATATTAACCTAATTTCATTTTTAATAAAACGAAATGATTAAAATTTGTATTTTTTTATACTAAGAATTAATTATCTAATTATAAACAAAACTTCGGTGTATAGTAAAATTATTAATTTATTAAAATTTAAAAATCTCTCTAGAAAATTTTTATTTTAATGTGTAGAATGGATGCAGTTATGAGAAATTAGAGCAAATTTTGTATATTAAGAAAATTTAATATATGTTTTTGTTTCAAGTGTGATTAAATATTAACAAAAGTGGTAATGAAATATATATTCTTATGAGTTTGTTTTTTTATTTTTAATGCTTATAATTTAAAATGTATCTAGAATTTCTACGATAAAAATATTAATCTAATTTCATTTTTAATAAAAATATTAATCTAATTTCATTTTTAATAAAAATATTAATCTAATTTCATTTTTAATAAAACGAATGATTAAAATTTGTATTTTTATTTAATGGAATAAATTATTAACTTTTCTGTTTAACTAAGTTGTTTAGTAAATTTGAACTTACATTAAAACAAGTGGAAATTTTCTTCACTTTTGAAATTAAAAAGACTACTAAAAGAGTTTTCATTTCGAATATTCATCAAAAATTCTTATAAGTTAAGCATTTAGATAAATGAAATATATATATATATATATATATAAAGCTTATTTAAAATTAATATCTTGATACTATATTCCTAATTTTAATAAATAATATATGTTTAATAAGACTTGTCTTCTAGTTTGTATTTACACAAGTTTCGGAGAAAACCTTGGAAAACTTTTAATGTCTGTCGTTTAATAAGACTTGCCTTCTAGTTTGTATTTACACAAGTTTCGGAAAAAATCATGGAAAACTATAAAATTAAGTGATTTTAGTATGGAAGTTTCAGAAAAAACACGGAAAACTTTAAATCTCGTATAAAGAATGAGTTTTATTAAATTTCAATAGGTTTTTTTTATGTCAGTTATGCTCAATTAAGGTAATTCAGTATGATTAAGCATCGTTTTTTGTAGATTTTTAGTGTATAATTAAGGAAATTAATTATTTTTTTAGGGAAATAAGCATTATTTTCGGTGTTTCGTTAGTAATTTTAATGAAAAATTGTAATATAATATAATTCAAATATGTAGAAAGTTTAATAACATGATTGTTTAAGCGCATGATTGAAGTAATTAAGCAATGAATTTGCAGTTTTATTAATATTTTTTTAAAGAAAATTTGTGATATAATATAATTCAATGTGTAGAAAGTTTAATAGCATGATTGATGGGATCCTTGATTTGATGATGAGTGCTTCTAGTTTGTATTTACACAAGTTTTGGAGAAAACCTTGGAAAACTTTAAATGTATACCATCTTTGAACATTGAACACTTGTATAGAGAATGAGTACATTAAGAAAATTTAATATATGTTTTTTGTTTCAAGTGTGATTAAATATTAACAAAAGCGGTAATGAAATATATATTCTTATGGTTATAATTTAAAATGTATCTAGAATATACTAGAATTTCTATGATAAAAATATTAATCTAATTTCATTTTTAATAAAAAATATTAATCTAATTTCATTTTTAATAAAACGAATGATTAAAATTTGTATTTTTTATTTAATGGAATAAATTATTAACTTTTCTGTTTAACTAAGTTGTTTAGTAAATTTGGACTTACATTAAAACAAGTGGAAATTTTCTTCACTTTGAAGTTAAAAAGACTACTAAAAGAGTTTTCATTTCGAATATTCATTAAAAATTCTTATAAGTTAAGCATTTTGATAAATGAAATATATATAAAGCTTATTTAAAATTAATATCTTGATACTATATTCCTAATTTTAATAAATAATATATGTTTAATAAGACTTTAATAAGACTTGCCTTCAGAATAGATATATCACGTCTTTGTTTTTCTAGCGAGCAGGATGAAATGATAAATAACAGTTATCTATTGTTTTATCATACGCTGATAGAACCTTCTGACGTAACGAAAACTAACATTTTCATTATTCTTATGTATGTGAGAGAGTTGAAACTTAAATTCCTAATATTATCATTATAAAATTAAGTGTTTTTTTATACAGATACTTTTGAGGTATCATTAATTTTATTTGTTATTTATTTTTTTAGAAAGTTTTACATGTGGGAGATTTGAATTTCTAATATTACCATTATAAAATTAAGAATTTAGTGGAATTAAGTGGTGTTTATAAACATATATTTTTTTTAAGGTCACGTGATTTTTACCATCCAATCACAAACTCTGATTTTATTGAAGCTTTAATTCATGCTATTAGCCATATGTGTTTTTATGTAGACATTTTTTACTCAATCAGAAGCAATGATTTTTTAAAAATTAAATTAATAGTATTAGCATTATGAAATTAAGAATTTTGTGAATGCAAATATTTTTCGAGGTCACGTGATTTTTTCGACCAATCACAAACGGTGATTTTATGATGTTTTAAATTCATAATATTATCGCTCTGAAATTACGCGCGTTGGAGATGCAAATATTTTCAAGGTCATGTGAATTTCATTAGCCAATCAAAAGCTCTGATTTTATTGAAGCTTTAATTAGCCAATGAGAGAATAGTAAGTATTTACTCCGATGCTATAAATTGAAGGTGATTGTAATTTCAAGTCATTTGCATGAAAAATTTTATGAATGTTGTCTGGATTATCTCTTGTTCTTAAAAAATGAGTCAAGTTATGGAACCGTCAGATAAGAAAATGATTAGTGTTTTTAGATGTTCTACATGTAATAAGGAATTTTCACAGAAATGGTTACTGAATCGTCATTTGATGAGCCATTCGGATGAAAAGTTATTTAAGTGTGATGACTGTGGAAAAGCCTTTGGGTTAAAATCAAACTTAATTCGGCATACGATGATTCATAATCGTAAAAATCAATCCTCATCTGTTGAAATGAATGATAAGAGAGTGTCAGAAAGTTTTTATTGCGTTTCTTGTAATAAGGAGATTTCACAGAAATGGTTACTGAATCGTCATTTGATGAGCCATTCGGATGAAAAGTTATTCAAGTGTGATGAGTGTGGAAAAGCCTTTGGGTTAAAATCAAACTTAATTCGGCATACGATGATTCATAATCATAAAAATCAATCCTCATCTGTTGAAATGAATGATAAGAGAGTGTCAGAAAGTTTTTATTGCGCTTCTTGTAATAAGGAATTTTCACAGAAATGGTTGCTGAATCGACATATGTTAATACATCGCAGTAAAGATGAAGTAACACCGATAAAGTGTCAGCATTGTGAGCAAGTATTTACACGCGAGGACAACTTGCAGAGGCACTTAAAATTTCATCAAAGTTTTCGATATTCATGCAGTGAATGTGATAAAATGTTTGATATGAAAGCAGAATTAACATGCCATAAGCGACAAGAGCATGAACTTGTTACTGGAAAACGGAAGATAGCTGCACCTGTCGTAAAATCTAAAAGAGCTAAAAAACAGATTAACACTTCAAATGCGTTTAATACAGAGCTTTTTTATCCAAACGAAAGCAATGAATGTGATATGGAAGTATTTCAAACCTATATACAGGGTGCATTAAATGAAAAACTTTTGAATGAGATACGTGAAAAAAATGCTTTGAAGTGGTATATGGTCATGAAAGTGAGCTTGGAGCGTAAAAGAGGTAATGACGAAATGGAAGAAATTCAAACTTTTTTTAGAAGTTGTTGTTTTACTGACCTTTTGGATAATACTATTGAACATCATATTCGTGAAGGATATGCAAAGATTAATAAGTCCCTAGATGAATTTATCCAAAGAGGATCTGGATGGATTTTTAAGAAAATTCATTATCTGGAACTAAAAATGGCCAAATACCATCCGTTAGCTGCTAGTAGCTATATTAAACTACCACAGAAACTTGCTTTGAAAAAGGCTGTGCTAAATATCAAAAACGAAGATCAAAAATGCCTTGTTTGGTGTTTGATCGCGCATAAACTGAATTTGCATTTCAATCAGCAACCCCATCGTGTATCTCACTACCTGCCATATGAAAATACCATTAAACTAGGTAATGTAACATGTCCCGTGCCATTAACAAAGATACCCCTTATTGAAAAATTAAATGATGTGCGGATTAATGTCTTTGGCTTTGAAGACAATGAAGTGTGCCCACTCTATATTTCTCCAAAAAATGATTGTGATGTTATCAGCTTATTATTAATTTCTGATGAAGAAAGGCAACATTATTGCTTGATTCGAAACTTTTCGCGTCTACTTGGTGATTTAACCCAACATTGTTTAAAAGCCCATTACTGTTTCAGATGTCTACACCGATTTAGCAGAGAGGATTTATTGAAAACCCACATTCAGTACTGTCAAGAACATGAAGTGCAGGTTGTTAAAATGCCCTCTGAGGAAAATAACATTTTAAAATTTACAGGTACGCACTTACAACATCCTGTCGCTTACTGTATTTATGCAGATTTCGAAAGCCTTCTTGTTCCTGTTAGTTCGGTTTCACCGTCATCTGATAATTCACATAGTGAAAAAATTGCCTATCATGTACCTTGTGGATATGCATATGTTATTATCGGGCCAGATGGACGCTCCGTTAAACCAATTCAAGTATATAGAGGGGAAGACGCTGTGGAACACTTTTTAGAAAAGATGATGACTGAAAAGGAAGAACTCACCAAGATTTTATCACAAATCAAGCCTATAGTCTTAACGGAAGCACAGGAAAAGGAGTTTCAAGAAGCTAAAGTATGTTATATATGCCATAAACAGTTAGATGAGGATCGTCGAAGAGATCATTGTCACATTTCAGGAGAATTTAGGGGTGCAGCCCATAACGCCTGCAACTTGAATTTCAAATTATCTAAAAAAATACCGATTATCTTTCATAATTTAAAAAACTACGATGGACATCACATCATGACGAAACTAGGCAAGTATAACAATCATCAGATAGAGGTTATTGCTACAAGTTTGGAAAACTATATTACATTCAGATTGAAGAAACCTAAGGATCCTGTACAATTAGTCTTTTTAGACAGCTTTCAATTCCTACCTACATCGCTAGAAAAACTAGTAAAAAATCTTGATTCATCCCAGTTTAATATTTTGAAAGAGAATTTCCCTGCTAATACACCGTTGAATATGCTAACGAGGAAAGGAGTCTATCCATATGAATACTTTACTTCTTTTGATAAGTTTGAAGAAACCGAACTACCTCCAGCATGCGCCTTTTATAATACATTGAATGATGAAATTATCGATGATGACGATTACCAACACGCCAAAACTATTTGGAACACGTTTAATATGAAGACATTGGGTGATTATCATAATTTATATGTAAAAACTGATGTTTTGTTACTCGCGGATGTATTTCAAAATTTTAGAACTTTATGTCAGCAATACTACGAAATTGATTGCGCGCATCTTTTTACAACTCCAGGACTTGCATGGCAAGCGTGTCTGAAAATGACTGAAACACCTTTAGAGCTCTTAACAGATATTAACATGTTGCTGCTTATAGAAAAAGGGATCCGAGGTGGTATTAGCATGATTAGTCGAAGATTGGCTAGAGCAAATAATCCCTATATGAACGACTATAACCTGAATGAGCCTAATAGTTATATCATGTACTGGGACGCGAACAACCTTTACGGTTGGGCTATGTCCCAGTACCTACCTTATGGCAACTTTGAATGGGTTGATATACATAATATTAATGAAGAATGGATTTTATCCCTTGACGATGAATCAGATATAGGGTATATATTTGAAATTGATCTGCATTATCCTAACCACCTTCATACATTACATAACGATTATCCGCTTGCCCCTGAAAGATTAACCTTGAATGAAGAAATGCTATCACCTTATGCTAAAAGTATGCTGCAAAACAGAAAATATGTTGGTACACCCAAGTTAATACCTAACTTATGTAATAAAAAGAATTATGTTGTGCACTATAGAAATTTAAAACTTTATCTGCAACTGGGATTAAAAGTTACAGCAGTGCATAAAGCCATTCAATTTAAACAAGCACCATGGTTGAAAAAGTATATACTATTTAACACCAATAAAAGGAAAGAAGCAACATCATCCTTTGAAAAGGACTTTTTTAAACTCCTTAATAATAGTGTATACGGCAAGACTATGGAAAACTTGCGAAAAAGACGTAATATAGAACTTTGTAATAATACCTCTAAGAGAGCATTAAAATTGATAGCATCACCTACTTTTAAATCGTTTAAAACGTACGATGAAGATTTAACCGCTGTAGAAAGACTTAAAACAAGCATTCTGATGAACCGACCTATTTACGTTGGGTTTACAATACTCGAATTATCAAAACTCTTAATGTATAATTTTCATTATAATTATATAAAACCAATGTATAACAACCAAGCTGTACTGTTATTTACAGATACAGACTCGCTTACATACCATATTACTACCGATGATATATATAAAGACATGAAAAATTATTCATCTGAATTTGACTTTTCTGACTATCCCAAAACTCACCCGCTTTATTCCGATGATAATAAAAAAGTTATAGGGAAATTTAAAGATGAATTGAGTGGTGAAATAGCATTGGAATTTGTAGGACTGAAGGCTAAAATGTACTCTATCAAATCAAGTAAAAGTGAAAAAAAGAGAGCTAAAGGTGTGTCAACCAGGGTTGTTAGACATAAAATTAGTCATGAAGACTATTTACAGTGCTTACTGCAACAGAAAACAAGCATAGAAAAACAATTAAAAATAGGCCAAGAAAAACATAAACTATATACAATCTGTCAAAATAAAATCAGTCTCAGTCCGTTTGATGACAAACGATACATTGCTGAAGATGGAATAACAAGTTTAGCATATGGACATTGTGAAATTGATTAAGATTAAATATTGCAAACTTAATTTTATTGATGAAATTATATTCAATACTTATTAGATGAGTAATACTTGTAAATATTGTAAAAATAAAGGTTTTTTATTAACTGTAAACTGTGTCTGTTTTATTTCAAGTGAGCATTTTTTAGAGTGTGTGTGAATTATTTTGAAATATCATAAAAAAAGAAAAGGGGAAATTGATTTATGAAAATTTTAGCGGAAAAAATATATTAGGAAAAGTAATTTTATGACTCAATTTAAATATTACAAACTTTATAATTGATTATAAGTTTTTAAAAATTATTTTTAAACACAAAATATGATGCAATACCTAAAATTGCTATGTTATATACTATAGAAGGTTACTTTCAAGCTTGTATCATACAAATAGGTAGTCGTGAATGGGAATGTTACGTTCCCTTAGCATATCAGCACATTACAACATCAGCATATCAGCACATCGCAACATCACCACATCCTACCTCCCCACCTCTTGTTGTAGAACATACATTCTCTCACTACTAATAATAATAAACTTTGTTTCAAAAAATTGACCCTAAAACAGTGTTACCAGACTTGGGAACTTTTTCATCCAACATCCATCACTAAATTTGTATTGTAAAGGGTTGTCTAATCACTTCGAAGATTAATTGTCTATTATGTATATGAAACATCACTTCTTAAAGTTATTGGTGACTATTGAATAAAAATGTTTAATATGAAATTTCTCAACACTGCCCTAAAACAAAATTTTATTTGTCATATATGGGTGAGAGGAAATAAAAAAATTTAACAAGAAAGTCAAAAATTAAATTAATTAAACTTCTCAAGGAGTCTATCTTTAAAGGATGTGGATATAAAGAAAAAAAATCTAAATACCATTTTATTTAAAATTATTCAAAAATTCGAAGATTCTTGTCTCCATTTTCAAATTAGAGTTAATTTTATTCAAAATTTTAAGAATATTAGAGGTAATTTTTTTCAAAAGGATGGTATTTGAGTATTAAAAATGTCTTTAAAAAAATGAAGGAAAAATAAAAAAGAAAGAAAGAAAAATTACGAATTTCAAACAATTTTGATAAAAATTAAAAATTGGCTATAAATAGTGATTATGAGTTCGCAGCTCAAAAATTTGGTAAAAAAATCAAAATTTTGAAAAATTATACATTTTATATAAAATAATGCTTAATTAAACTTAAGACCAGCCGTGCGTTGATATTTTAGCATATTTCCAAATCCTTATTGCAAATTTTACAGAAAAATAATGCTTAATTAAATACAATATCGAGGTTTTTATAAAACTATCATTACACTTAATAAGTACAAAACTTTGAATAAACACCATAGATTGCAATAAACTCGCACCAATTGTTTCGGATAAAAAAAACACACACGACCTTTCGTCAGGCGAACAAAGTAGTCACGAGTGCTGCAATCAAAACGACAACGCACGACCACGAGCTGCAATCAACTGTGCGTTGCCGCTTTAATTGCAGCACTCGTGCCTACTTTGTTCGCCTGGCGAAGGGTCGTGTGTTTTTTGACCCGAAACAATTGTTGCGAATTTATTGCATTTTATGGTGTTTATTCAAAGTTTTCTACTTATTACTTTAAAACGCCAGTTCTGTGGTGCTTTCTTATTACCATTACACTTGTTTATTCAATATTTATATTTTGATCTTATTTATTTATCCATAAGCATTCCGAAAATAATTAAATTAGAGAAGAAATTTTGAAACGTTTATCCTACATTAGCTATAAAAATGTATTTCAATAATTGTCAGATCTTTAAAATGCCAGTTGAACGCAGCAAAAGTAATTAGATTTGTATTATGATATTTATGAATATATTTCATTAAATTATTAATGTGTTTTCGGAACACTTTTATTTTACGAACAATCATAATTCAATATTTGTTTTAGCTTTTGAAACTATAAATTAAATTACAAAATTATAGTCTTTATAATAAAATTTTCAAAAGCGGTTCATTATTATCATTTATGTACTGTGATGTCACTTCAAAGTGGAATAGAGCGACATTTAATATAATCGCTTTTATCTTTTAAACATGTATTAAGTACAAATAAAATTATTGATTATTACTGAAAAAGGAGAAAAGCGCAGAGAGAAATACGGTTTCAAAGCATTTAATTTATAACTTTCTTTCAAACTTAAAAACAGTTATAATTGCTTGAACTTTTAAAATGTATTTAATATTTGAAAACAATTGTAGTAAAACTGTTTGTGTTTTCTCAAAGTAAGCCTAAAAATGAAATTATAGTATTCATGCTGTAAATAACTAGTATGTTATGGCCACTACGAAACTTTCTTCTGCATCATATTATACAAATTCCAGCAGTGCAAATGAATTGTTAAAATTATTTTCCATTATGAATACAAAAGATTTTCCCCTCAGAGATGTATAACCCTCTTTGTTCAAAGAACTTTTGTGTCAATATCTGAGGAAAAGTTTTTTTTTTTTTTTTTTTTTTTTTTTTTAAGATAACTTTTTTTTAAGTTATCACAGATCTATAAGTCAATCATTCAATATATTCACATTTTCTTTAGAATTATACCCATATTAAAATCTCACACCCCTATTGAGGAGGGGAGGTGCAATGCTACTACATCATACTTTTTTTCATCGTTCCCTGTTACTATCATTGAAAGGTAATAAATAATTCTCATTGCGTACATTTATGCAAAATTTTGGTCTAAACTACCATATAAAAGGTTATAAATAAGTAGGTTAATAGCATCACCTGTCGAGCGATTGATCCCCAAGTTTAATCAGTAACAAATTAAGTAATGGCTTAATTAAATCTCAAGTTTGGTTAAATTTTATCTATTGGTAAATTTAAATTTTATCCAGTTTTTTTCATAAGATGTAGCGTCCACAAAATTTTTGACACACACACACAGAGAGAGAAAGAGATACACAGGCAGATATTATATTTCCTAAAAATGGTCAAATCGTTTACACGAGATCTCGGCGTGTAAATTCATTGAAAACCGGAGGTCGGAAATTTTCGGGAATCTAATGCTTTCTTCTTATATACATAAAAGAACTTAAACATTTGATTGGAAAATTAAAAAAAAAAAAAAAGAAAAGAAAGAAAGAAAGAAAAAGGAAAAGAAAGAAAAAGAAAGAAAGAAAGAAAAGAAAGAAAATTTACGCAATTTGTATAAATATATATTAGGAATCACTTTTCCAAATGTAGTTAACCGTTGCATTAATAATCTGTATTCAACTTTCAATGTATTTCAGCTAAGACTTTCAAATGTATTTTATATATTTTTAATTATGGAGAAATAAATCTCACAAAACTGTAATCAAGCGCGAAACAAGACATTTAATTGATACAAGTCACCTGATTCTGTCTACGATATTTTTAGAACATATTTTTTTTTTTTTTTTATCATAACCTGTATGACGTTAAGAAATTAAATACATAAATGAAAAATAATAAAAAAAATTACATAATTTTTTATAAAACTAACTAAATAATACTATATGTATGTACAGTACCCGCCGCTTTATAAAATCACTAGTTAATAAAATCAGCCGCTTAATCTGATTAAATTGCTGTGTCCGAAATCAAATCAATAGAAACCGCCGCTTAATAAAATCAGTATCGCCGGTTAATAAACTCAAAAGAAAATCTCTTCAACAGTAAAAAATGATCATGTATGTAAGCTAAACAACGAATTATATTATCTCAGGGGATTTTTGAAATGCAAAAACAGAAACAAAACATAGCAAACCATCACATAATTATTCTTTGTCTCAAATTTTATGTCTCAAAAAAAAAAAAAAAAAAAAAAAAAAGCACGCCTTGTCATGTGTTGTAGTTATGAATTCAAGGAATTAATTCGTCAAATGATTAACCAATAAGTATTTTTTCTGTCTTTGAATATTAAAATAGAGTTTCTAGTTCTTATTTTGAAGCAGCTTAGCTGCAAGATATGCAAGCGGAAATGTTTTTATTTTGTAGGTAAAGCGTAAAATTTTGGTAAAGTATGATTGTTTTCTTCAAATGTATAGTTAAAGGAAGGCGACATCGAAGCTTGAAATTTTTCAGTTTGCTTCATGTTAAACATAAGAATAAAGATGATATTAGTGCCTAAATTGTACCAAACAGAAGAGTGAACCGCAAGAGAAAATGAATAGGAAAAGCAAAAGTCATCAACGCAGCACTTCTAGATAGGTACAAGAATGACAGGTCAAAGAAAATTTCCATCTTTTACGTAATTTTGTCCTTAAAAGCTGAAAATTTTACATGAATGATAACTAACGAAAACTCCATTCCTACAGATGGCTAGTTGACCGATGGAAGGGTGAAGTAGAATTCCTTTCCATATTTAGAGAATTAATACTTTTTTATTGAGTTCGGGCATGTTCTCCGGATATAAAAATCAGCCGCTTAATAAAATCATTTTGATGAAAACAAACGTGATTTTATAAAGCGACGGCTACTGTATATATATATATATATATATATATATAACAGAAAGAAAATATGAGAATTAAAAGTAAAGGTTAAATGTTAATTTTTATTCAATTTCTGTACAATTTCTGTATTAAAGATCTTTAATCGAATTAAAAATGCAATATTTTGATAAAATGTTCCTTTTTAATTAACCATCATAGTTACTCATTAACTAATATGTTTCAAGAAAGCAATACGAAGCACATAAGAATTTTGTGAATGAACTTCAAAGATATAGAACTCCATATTACTAATTTAAATTTGTTGCTTGAAAGTTCAGCACAAAAATTTATATTTTCTTTCTTTTCATTATATATGTATATATATATATATATATATATATATATATATACAGCCCAATATAAAAACATATGGCATAAAAAAGTAACCATATCGATGGAAAGCGTTTTTGTAATTTTAACTATAATACTAAACACAATAGAATAAAAGATAGCTCTCTAATGAAGCAAATTGAAATATCCAGTATAGCGCATTAAAATTTAGTATAGTTAAAAAGAAAAAAGTTGTAGCATAATTAAAAATGCATTTCGAATAATTTTTATTCATAATTCACAAGGTGTTTATTCTTGTGTGTTCCTAGAAACCAATCAGTAATGGCAATAATAAAATAACAATAGGTAAAGAATTAAATAAGAAATAAAGAAAGCACAACCGAAAATGCTCAAGTAATTTCTCGAGTAATACTTTTGTGTAGTCAGGTAGACTAATCATTTATTGTTATCATACAATATGATGTAGAAATCACGCTTTTGTGTATCTGAATAACGTATATTAATGTTTTTATGTTTTGTGCAACATAACGATATTAAAATATGCACCTTATATCCCTTATATCACTAGTAGATCGTAATGCATTCTAATTCTTTTCTGAGACCTTGTAGACAAGCAAAATGTGCTATTTTGGATAGGAAATATGGCATAGTACACTTAAATATGACATATGAGTTTCAATAAATTCTAAAATATTTACGAAAATTAAAGGGCGGTTAGACAGGTGAGCAGGTGAATTGAAATCACAAGCACATTTCAAACTTATTGGAAAGTATTGGAAAGAAGTATAAAGTGAATCTATTTAAGAGGATCACTAACTGTGACATAGAAATTTGACCCATTAGAGAGGTAGCCTTTTAAAGGAGGTTCTTCAGAAAATCGAGGGAACAAATTTTATAAATTAAAAGGTTTTAATTATTTAATTTTGCATTATTTTTCTGTGTAGCCTTCGTATAATATTATTAGTTTGTTCGGATTTTGAAATGTTTTTAAAAATAATTTTGTTTTTATACTCTAATAAATTTAGCATTATTTCTGAGTAAAAAAGAAATCTTTATCAGTTCATAAATTTCTATTAAAGTTTCCTCGGAGGAAATATTAATTTCTGCGGTTTCACTTTAATATTAGCTAGTTGTGCTTTTAGTTTGCCATTTAATTTTAGCATTATCTATTTGGAAGCTGTTAACATTCTAAATTATTAATTGAATAATGACGATACAAAATTATTTTTTAGTCTTGATCTTTGTCTTTAACTACAGAATTCGAAAATATAAACAGTGGCGGTTCGTGAAGGTGAAGAGGCACACTGTATTTTACACTGTATTCATTTATAGAATATAAATTTACATTTAAATAACTATTTTTAGTTAATTTTAGTGATTTTAATGCTTAATAAAAATTATGTATTAAAAATACACATATTATTTTTGAACTCTTCTCATATTTTCGGTTCACGAGCCGCCACTGAATATAAAGTCCACCCACTTAATTCTTTTCCCTATAAAAATATTATTATTACACACATTGGATACCTCAGTTGTATGGTGGAACACCGTAAAAATAATTCTGTCACTTTCCTGGGAAATTTTGGCCAGCTAATGTGCCCAGTATTTACCAGTAATGTTCCTTAAAAATGCCAGTAACCATCGAATATACATACATTCAAAATAATACTACATTCCTGAAATCAGGAACGTTTCATAAACAAAAACATATTATTTTCAGGAACTTGCCCTAAACTTATTAAAACCAGGAGAGAATCCGATGTAAAAGAGTAATGTTGAAACAGACACAGTTGACAGTTTAAATCAGGAATAAAACAAAATTACTTTCTCTGGTAGAATATGGCGTCTAAGGGAGGTACAAAAATATGCATGGGAGGTAAATTAGTTTTAAATTTTGTGGATAAAATTTGGAACCGGAAAAATATGTCTCAAGATGAAGGTGGTCAATTCAATAAAGGTGAATTTTTAAAACTTGTATTTAGAAACTAAATTTAGAAATTAACTGTATTTAGTACTAACTGTAGTTTTTCGCATGAACTGAGTTTAGTTAACTGTATTTAGAAACTTAATTAAAATCTGGAAAGTGAACGTCGTTTACTTAACTGTCTGGTTTTCTTAAATATAAATTAAGTACAGTAAAAATAATCGACTTTGAAAGAAGAAAAAAGAAAAATCTTTCTTGCTATATATTTTTAACTACTTTTTCAGTAACTTTTACTCTAAACTGGAAAAGAAAATGTCATTTCTGGAATCCACTGATTTCTCTATAAGGCTGAAGAAAAAGGTATTATCTGCAAAGTGGATTTTATAGTTCTTAGCGAGCAAAACAATATTACTTTTTCTTTCAACGTCAAAATCTAAGATTAAAGGTGGGTTCCGGAAGAAATATTTGTTTCGATTTTCCAGCGGCCGTTGAAGCATGGAACATTTGCTCATCTAAACCTGTCTTGTAGATGCCTGATGTAGGGCACTTGTAAGTTTAACAAAAAAGAAGAAAAAAATGTGATGTATTTTTCTCATAAGACCTGGAAAATTTTTCTTCACTTCACCTTCATTTTGTTTATTAGTCCCTTAAATCGGCTAAATCTCTAAATTGTGGTTTTCAAGAGATTAATAAGTTGCGCTAGTCCTAAGCTTTTTTCATTATTAGAACTGAAGTTTTATAAAATGTCGGGAAAGAAGTATTTTTTAACAATAGATTTAGGGGGTATTTATTATTATTATTATTTATATATATATATATAAACTTATAGAAATTTTTATCCTTAAACCTAAATGTCCAACTTATAAGTTTTAAGTTGGAGAGGAGACAATAGAAAATGTCTTTTATCATTTTGTAACTGGTGCCTGTCAAAATTATTTAGAATGCTAAGCTTAGCTTTTTTCTAACTTCCCTCTGTTGATACTTACGAATAGCATTAGTTTTTACATGGAGAAAATTAAAAATCATATTTTCTCGTTAGCTATTCAAATTTATTAAAATACATTTATTTATAGTAGTATATTGCTTGTTATTAAAATTACGTTAAACCAATGCTTTTAATACAAAATATACCAAAATAATATAATTAAAAATATATTTAAAATTACTTTCTGCTTATGAAAACTAACTTGTTGAAATCCCCGCCCCCCCCCCCTTATTTTTTCAAAAAAGAATCAGAAATTTAAAAAAGTAATAATAATAAAACAAATTATAAGCATGTTGCTTAAGCAATTTTTTAATTTTTTAAACAGGGAACCATTTTTTTTTAATACATATGAAACATTATTGTAATTTAATTTATAAATTAAGATAATTATTTATTTATATGTTATACAAACATACAACAAATTATGTAAGAATTATATAAGAACATCTTTTGAAATAAATAAAAATGTAAAAGTAAAATTGTTAATGATAGACATTTACTATAATGCAACAATGTTTTTCCCCGTTTACAATTTACAAATATAGTATAAAGTTAGCATCTTTGAGGAATGTTATGCAAACTTGACGAAATTTAGCAGAAGATTGGTTAAGTCGACTAAATTTTATTCTCATTTTTAAATCGTTTATAATGTTTGCAGTGTTATTAAAACAAAACAAGTCTAAATACAAATGGCATTGAAGGAAATAAAAACTGATTAATGATTCAAAAAATCTGGTGTGAAACAACCACACGACTTCCATTATCCACAATTACAGGTATTACATGCCTTTTTTTGGAGGTAATGTGATAACTACGCACCTAAAAATTTTCTGGTAAGAGAAACTTGATACACGTGTAAAGACATATTAAACAGAGTTTACGTAGCGAGTTAAGAAAACAAGAAAAATAAATTAAAATATATAACAGTAGAGTTATTTTTTGAAATATCAATTTTCGAGATCTAAAATTGATCTACCTAATCAGGATGACTGTTAATTTTCTTACAATAACCGCGTAATGCATGAAAAAGGATATATAAAATGTATTTATGTACCAATTTTAAAGAAAATCGTTTGAGCTGTTTTTGAGATACCAACTTTTGCCAAAACTTGGCATACACAATTATTGACCGTAAAACAATAATTACATATAAAAGGATACTTAAAAGGGAATTGATATGGCGAGTTTGAAAAAAATTCGTACTGCCGATTTTAAAGGAACGTACTTGCGCGACCTGAAAATGAGCTATTTATACAGGGCGCCTATCAATTTTCCTGAAATAACCAACTATATAATTCGAAAGATCATCTAATAGAGTGTCTATGTTGCGACTTTGAAGAAAATCGTTAGAGCCGTTTTTGAGATATGGGCTTGCGATTTCGTTTCCGGTTTCCGATCTCCCACTTCCGGTTTTCCAATTTTCATGAAAATTCGGAACATTCATCTGTACACCAGATATGTCTCAATTCTGAAAATTCGTCGTTTTAACTTTATTAGTTTCGGAGATATGATAGTCAGAAGATTCCCCACATACATACATACACACACACACTGACCAATTGCCAAAAACTAGTTTTTTGGACTCAGGAGACCTTAAAACATATAAATCAGGTAAAAACTCGATATCGCATATTTGGACCAGTTACAATATTTCTAGTATCTACGGTATGGAAGTAATGGAAGTAAAAATTGCATTCGAAGTTTATTCCAAGCTTTTGTGTTATAATAACATAAAAGTGTGGAAAACTTTTTGAGACCACAAAGTCACATTTTAATGTACATTGTTGTATTGTCTTATTTAGAACTTTGTGCGTCTTTCTTCCACACATATTCCTTCTAAAAGACGCTTCGAAAAGGATTCTGCTAAGATTCTGCCTGTCAGAAGTGACATTTCATTTCATACTATTAAAATAGCAGATCTGAGCTCGGTAAGACTACGATATTGTCTTCTGTTTCCATAAATTTTGATTACAACAATACCCCACATGTTTAAGTCTGGACTTTTGCTCAGAAACTCTACAAAACTTATATTATTTTCAGACAATCAAAGTTGAAGCTGCTTTGTGTACTGATCCATTATCTTGTAGGAAAAGTAAATTTTGATTACTTAAGAGAATAAAATTATTACTCAGTATATTTTAGTAATCAAAAGAGCTTCTATTACCTTTTGGAAATAAAATATTAATTTTATCTCGATCACTGAATCCTGCTTGATGAACAAATGATCTACCACCCTGCGTCTGTTTTAAAAAATACGCAAGATCTTACTTTAAATCATGCCAGTACTGATTACGTTTGTTTTTGAATTTTTTCATATTTTATGTTTTCCGCCCGACTCAAGACATTTCGAACAGTTCTAGAAGTAACTTTGAAATTACGGGGAAATTTTATTGTTGCAAAATGTGTGTGGTCTTTAACAGCTATCCCTGTAACACTCCTTTTTATTTTGACTGACAATTTTGATGGTCGTCCATCTCTATTCTTTGCACATTATGCGTGTGAATTGGAGAGGAAGCTATGAACAACATTTTTCATTTGTTAATTTTGATGGCAATTTGTCTTTCACTCTTTCTGTTTGTAGAAACGTCAAGATTTTATCTTTTTTCAATATCAGTCAATACTTTTTCACTCGTAATGCACCCAATTGTTTCAATAATAAGATTATTCTCTAAGTAATTTTTCTACATTTCGTCACTACTCTCCCGCACAAAATTATTCAAATCTGACGTCACGTCATTACGCAAACAACTGCTTTTAAAAATGGTTTCAAAGTATTTTTCACTTCATTACATTGCATATTTTTCCTTTATACCTCTTTCAAAATTATTTAAAATTAAAAATACATTTTAATCATCTGTTTTATTTTATGTAAAATTTTAAATTTAATTTATTGGGTGCTTGAATTAATTCTCACTGTCAACAAAGGGAGGAAAGTAGTTGTCCCAGTGCAGTATAGCGGACAGTGACATCAGAGATATTTAACAGTATAAACATTAGGATTTCAGATCTGTGAGTAACTTTTGAGTGAAAGAAATAGAACATACCTATGCAGTTCCTTGAACATGTCATATAAAAAAACAGTATACTGTTTTTAACAATATACTGAAAGCAGAAGAGTTCCCGCAAATATATTTGCGGGAACTCTTCTGCTTTCATCTCAAGAAATCTTTTGAGGAAAATCAACGTTTGCTAATGTAAGCTTATACGGAACCCGCTCTATCGGAAACACCATGCAGAGATATATTTCGACAATTCAAAGACTGGTATGAGAGACAAAAAACATTATAGTAAGCAGTTTGACGATGAACAGTTAGAGGCATTATAGGTAAAACATCATATTTAAACGCTTAGACAGTTTGAAACACTAAATAAGAATGTGTTAACTATTAGCAAGCATTTAAAAGAAATGTTGCAAAATACTTAAACATTTGTGAAGTGTTGCTTCAAAGGTAAAGAAGTCCTTTTTGCCTCGCCTTGTGACTGGCATTTAAGAGTAGATTTGTTACTACAATCCAAAATGCAAGGAAGCATAGATACGTCATGGCGAACCATCAGCATCCACGTATTCATAGCAAGACTGTCATGTTGTGCATTTTGTAGTATCAAGTTTGGTGTGATGTACAATGCTGCAAAGCACAATTGTTCAATTTCAATCCTACACTTAAAGACAAGCGCCTGTGATATGTTCAAAGACATGAATAAATCATTCGGCTTCTGAAAATTCCAAATCACGAGTGGCAAGCAAAATAAAGAAACACATTGAATTGACTTCGGAAGGATGTCTTACCCATATACGTCATATTAACCAGACGTTCTCCCTTCCGATTACCATTTCTTTTAATCCATGTAGCATGACCTTTCTGAACAACGCTTTACATAATTTAACGATATCGAAAACAGGGTTCTACGAGTGAATCGAAAAAAAAAAAAGTTTTATTTATTGTTATTATTATTGTTATCATCGCGGAATGCATTTGTTACAAAAAAAAAAAAAAAAAAAAAAAAAAAAAAAAGGGAAATTTTGTAGCTGCCGAAGGATATTACTTTCAGTAGATTATCTTTTACATTCTATTAGAATAAACACACGTGTTTTCTGTTCAACAAACCACGAGAATTAATTCATGTTCCCGATAAAAAGTCTATTTCATTTTCATTGTAAAGACAGTCGATGGTGATCTCAAGATTTTTTCTGTAGGACTCTAAGGAAGATTCTCAATTTTTAGAGGATTTTTCATTACTATAATAACGTATTTTACTAGCGATAGAATATATTTTCTTTTAGCGATATTTTAAAAACTTGTGAATTATGTATACAGGGTGGTTATAATTAAAGTGACTCTATTCAGATCCCTCTAGAAACCGTTCTGCATATCGGATTTTGATGAGATATGGTATATAAGTTACATAGATCATGGGGAATCGATTTCTGCAATAATAAAAAAAAAATTAGTTAAAATTTTGATTACCAGGGGGAATTGGGGCGTTTGAAGGAGGACAAAAAATCTGTCAGAACCATTAAAATTTATATTACAGAATGTACTCAAGATGTTCTCCATTGGCATTAATTACGCGTTGAAAGTGCATCATAGCGTATTCAATGGTAGTACGAAGAAACTCTCAAGGGATTTCAGCAACATGGCGTGTAATCATGGCTTTCAACTCAGGAAAAGTCCTAATTCCTCCTCTGTAAACACGGTCTTTTAGGAATCCCCACGATTAGAAATCATAGGGATTTAAGCAGGGTGAACGAGGGGCCCAGGCATCAGAAAAAACTCTGGATATTACACGATTTTCCCCAAAGTTAGTACAATGTAGTTCCTTGACTTGGCGCCCAGTATGAGGAGTTGCTCCATCATGCAGGAAGACAATGGTCTGAGAACATTTCCCGTAAAGCAGGAATGACTTGCTATCGAAGGCTTTCATTGTACCGTGCACTCGTAATAGAGAAAATTTTAGGACCTTGTGAAGCGAGAGTTTCAAAGAAAAACGGTCTGAGTATCAAATGTGCAGTAAATCCACACCATGCAGTCACATAATCATAAGCAGTGGTTGTTGGTGTAGTGTATTAGGAGGTAAAGCACCCCATATACGAAAACTTTGATTATTCACAGCTCCATCTAAAGAAAAGTGCACCTCATCTGACCATAGAATTTTCCAAGGTCACGCATGATTAACTCCCATTTTCGCCAAAAATCGGCAAGCGAATTCCGAGCGTGTTTAGTGGTCTTGAGGTTGCAGCATTTGCACCATGTGGATCTTATATGGATCCATTTTAAAATGAATCGCAGAATTTTCCGTACTGTCGACAAAGGAATCACCAACTCACATGCCATCGATTGATAACTTGCTGAAGAATAGCGGAAACTGGAGGCTCTTTCAACCATAGCAGTAGTGACTTCTGCGACAGTTTCATTCGCAACCTGTTTCCACCCTCTTCCTGGTAGTATACCCAAGTCTCCAGTCTCTTCAAATTTCGTAATCATCTTCTTCAAACCCTTCTTCGATATAGGCTCTTTTCGCAATAGGCAATTGCTGATGTTCTGTTAAAACAGTTTTGCCAGTAATGCGTGATCGTTCTTCTGTAAAAGCATGTTTAACGATGACAAAGGTTCGCAAAATGATTTTCTGGCTCTGACTGCAACTCTCTTTATAGGTTTGGCTAATTTGCAAAAGGAAACTTTGAAAAGTGCCATCTGATGGTCAAAACTTGAACTTTTTTTTTATATTATTATTATTATTATTATTGCAGAAATCGTTTCCTTATGGTTTATATAACGTACATACCAAATTTCATCAACATCTCATAGACAGAACTGGTTCTAGAGGGGTCTGAGTAGTGTCACTTTACTTATAACCACCCTGTATATGTTGTAAAAGCATGTTGCATATATACTTACAAGTGTTGAATTAAGATATGCATTCTAAGGCGCATATATTGTAAATACAAAGTTTTTGTATAGATTGTAAGATGCATGTATGCTGCACACGTACACTGTAAAGGGCATGCATTCTATAAGGTGTACTTATGCTGTAAAGTGTACGTGTGATATAAGTTGTATGTTTAGTAAATATGAATATTGTATGTATTGTAAAATATACATGTGGATGTTGTACAGTTTATATGATAAGGTAAGATGCAATGTAATGTTGCGATGCATTTGTAAACATGCCGTCTATAGATTAAATGAATGGTTAATGAACTGTTTGAGGAACGTTTAAAAAAAGTATGCAAATCGTTCCAGAAATTTGAATTTTTACCTGATTTAATAATAAAAACAGAAAATGAGTTTCTGAATTTATTGCATTATTATGAAAAATAAATCTACTACTCGTTATGCTAATCACTGCTATGTATTTGTACGTACTTTATTATTATATATGGTATTATAAGAGATCCCAACAAAGTTGTTCCCATACTTGTTTAATTTCAGGTTTTATTTTATATATATAGTCTCCAATTTTTATCTTTTTTTAATCTTTTTTTCTTACAAAAACAAAAAAAAGCTCAAATAAACATCTACCTAGAAGGATAAAAATCTTTATCAATAAAGCAAAGAAATTTATTACGCCATATTTTTAACTCGAGACTCAAAGTATTAAGGAATTGACAAATCTTAAAAGTAATTTTAAAAAAAGATATACTTTCTTACGTTGGACGCCAAGATAAATCCCTCGAGATTGCAATATACCCCAGTACAAAATGGGTCTAGAATTGGAAAGTTCTTGTTTAAAAATCTTCGTTAAATCTAGTATTGATCCTAGAGTTCTCATGGGAGATTTAGTTTCACTTGTAGGTGGCAGGGTGCTTAGAACACGATGAGAAAAGTAATAAAGAGTACTAGTGACTTTTAAAAAAGAATACTTTTTTTTTGAAAAAAAAAAAAAAAAAAATAGAAAAAAGTTTTGGCTTGTCGTATTTTTTTCTCTGTCATTTTTTAGAGGAAATGTTTCAGTGTAAGTTTTCTAGCTAAAATTTTTATAGAGGCTTGATGAAGTTGTATTGATTGAGAAAGTGGTTTTATTGAAGAAAATATAGCACTTACCTTTTTTTTCGTGCCTTTTAAAATTAGAAGAAAAAAGAATGATGTATCTTTTAAAAGCTTTTACAATAAAAGTAAAAATTAGAGAAAAATTGCTGCTAAAAACTTTGTCGCAAGTAGTCCACTTATCTGTAATTTTGAAGGATACTAATTTCATCTCAATCAGTGTAACAAAATATATATAGATGCAGTTCTACAGATCGTTTTCATTGATACACTTCGTGTGTTTTCGAACGTTTTCAAAATTATCTTTGTTAATTATATTTAAAACATACATTGTTGTTTAAAAATTATGTAAAATTTGAATAAAAGTAAATAAACATTTGTAAAACGGTTCAAAATTGAGTGTGGAGAATAATTTGTAAAAGAAATATTGTTTTAAATTTTCAGTTGACGTCGTCATACTCAAAAAGAAAAAAAAAGAACCGCGCACATAGGAAACTGGAGAAAGTAGTTTATTCAGCATAGTCTGTTCAAGGAGGTATCATGCAGTTGTTGTGCGAAAGAACGTTATCAATGATGAAATAAGATAAATAATGACACAAAAACGCCAAACCTACATGTGTGAGAGCTTAAAAATTTTTGCAGTGCTGCAAACCAAACTATCACAAAACAAAATGACATAAAATCTCAATCTGCTCCAGTATGTTATATAAAGTGACAAGTGTTTCAGAGTGTGATAGGTGGTATAGCTGACGGCCAATACCAGCAAGGTAAAGAGCTACAACATTTTTACAAGATCGCCATATAGCTATAACTGCACAACGTCACATGAAATGTTTTGCCAGAGAATTATCTTTAATACTTACAACTAGCACACGAGTACGAATTTACCGACAAAGTGTTTACAAGATACTGTATCATGTAATTTTCCATGCAAAACAACCAGAAATTTACATCCATCCCATACATGAGCATAAATGTACTCGTTTAAATTCAAATCAACATCAAAAATGAGTTTAGGACAATGGGACAATAATAGTTAATTGATAGTTGACCATCATAGCCAATGATTTTATTTGATGAATTTTCTTTTATTCTGAGCACGAATTCTTTTCGCATAAGAAAGATATGGAGAGGCATGAAACTGATTAACTCTTTAGAAGCTCATTAACTCATCATTGAGAGGAATCCCAGTGTGGGAAAGCATCATGATGGACGTCGGTATGTACCTCCACATAGTTGAAATACTGTTAGTGAATGCTAGATGATACAAAAACGAATATCTTGAGATTTATGTTTACGCGTTTCAAGTTGATTTCATATTCAAGGAATATTAATGTGCCTCCTCGCCGTGTAAATGTGATCGATACTCCCTTCTAACGGAAGATATTTAGTACATGATTTTATCAATCACCTGATTCACTTCAATCATTTCATTTAAATTCTATAGAGGACATATCAGACACACTTGAAAAGCAATTTGTATCCCCTAAAATTCCACCAAGCTTCGTTACAGAATTGAAAAGAGTATCCTGTAACAATTGAAACTATTTTAATATGCAAATCTTTCACTGTATTATAGCAAGTATAGGAAATATCTCTATGAAGCGTGTTGGCCGCTAGAAGTTATCAAAATGTTTTTGTTAAAGTGCATAATAATAATTTTTATTTTATTTCCTCCCTTAAACTCTTAACCATTCCAATTCTTCGTTTTCTTTTGATTCTTTCCTTTTGTAACATAAGTGATTAGGACAAATATTTTGTATTGTTTTCGTATATTCTAAAAGTTCTCGATAAATTTAGGTTTCGCTCTCTATTCACGTAATTACGAATTAAGCTTAATTTGTGGGCAGTAGTGTTTATAAGGCGCAGCTAATACTACGCTTAATCAGAAGAATCAGTTACCTATGTAAGTACAAAAAATCCAAAAAGAAAAAGCTGCTTATAAATATCGATCCAATTTAGTACAATCATATTTAGTAGCATCGGCATTTTTAAAATTTTATTTGTTGATTTTGTGGCTGAGTATGCTATATAAACTAGGCAATCATATTGTTCTACCTCTCTCACTTTTTACTTTTTTGCTTTTAGGAATTTCACTCACTTTCCTGGCATATTTTATAGCCCATGATAATTTTTCTTTTCATTTGAAAAAAAAGAAAAATGAAGAAAGAAAGAAAGATGAAAAAAAAAATAAAAGCGAGAAATTCTATTTGGCACACTATTTAATAAAAATTTCAAGATCCACTAGACGTCTCCCTAGATGTCTACATAACAAAATCTGAGAAGGGTCTCTGATGTATCAGTCAGTTCAGCTTAGTCCGATACAAATTATTCTTTTAAAGCCTCCTTGTTTAAGGATCATGTTTTTAATTCTTTAATATAAATTAAAACAGCAACAGTCCCTTTTCCGAGATTAATTATTGTAAATATTGCATGTTTTTCGTTGAAGGTTCTTGGAATTATGTATATGGAAAAAAAAAAAAAAAAAAAAAGAAAGAAAGAAAGCATTCTCCTTTTATAGCATATATATATATATATTAATATAAACCAGTCAATAAAAATGTAATATTTAATATATTTTTCAAATATTTTCATAAGTAAAAATGATAAAATCTCCACGAAAACAAATCTATGATTTTAGTTCAAAAATGTAGTCATTAAAAGTTTTAAGAATTCAATTTTTTTTTAAATAATATGGAAATTAAAATAAAAATAATTAAATAAATATTTTTAAGCTTTTTTGCTTACTTAATGATGTATATTATTATATAAATTAAATATTAGCATTTTATCCTTCTTAAATACAAAAGGTAATTTTATTAAATAAAAAATGTAAATTTTAAATAGTCATATTATTAAGTAATTGAAAAAGTTTATACTAAAAGAAAAAACTGTAAACAATGATTACAATTAATTAATAAAAAAATAAATACCACTTTAATTCAAAACATTAATAAAGAAAAAAAAATCATAACATCTTTAAAATGATAAAATTTTCTAAAAAGCAAAAAGACTAAAACTATAAACAAAGCAAAATGTGAGAACATAAAAAAAAAAAAAAAAAAAAAAAAAATCATGACTTTAAAAGAACAGCAAATATTGTTCTTTAAATCAAATAAATCACAATACATTTTACGATAAATTCTTTCCGGTAGTCTAAGACATTGAACTATAAAATAAAACACGAGTTCTTTTTTTATCAAATTCTAAAACTCCATTCAACAGGCTACTTGTTTGAGTCTTATGAAATAAAACTCCAAAAAAAAAAAAAATTTCAGCTTCTCAAAAATCCCTTTTCAAATCCCCAATTGATCCCCCTGTGGGGACTTCCGTGGGAATTTCAATCTTCAATCCCGCGGTTACCGGGCATAAAGACAGTTAAACGAGCCGTTTCAACTGGCTGTTAAAATTGATTCCAAAGTAAATCTTTCTGAAAACCCCCTCCGGGCTCACCCCCGTTGTAAAATAGAAAAAAAATAAAGATTAAATTGAGCAATCTTTTTTTCTGTTTTCAGGTTTCTTTAAAGCAGTGCTTTATTTTTTAAAGGATGTTTCAGTTTTTTTTAATGTCAAACAATTGATTGTGAGTTAAACGTTTTTTCCGTCGAGGTTTTTCTTGACTTAAGTCGGTTTTGAACAGAATTTAAAAGGAAAACATTTTGAAAGATTTAGGCAGTTTACTTTTTGTTTTTCAGATATTGATAAACGTTTATTTTAAATATTTTTTTTTTTCTCTTGGGTTTGGGAATTGAAACTGATAAGTTTATTTAAAAGGATAAAAGAAAAAAAAAGTATAAATTTACAAAACAGAACATATTTGCTTAAGTAGAAGTATATATTAAATTACTGGTGTCTGTTAAAAAATATTATGAAATAAGTACGAGTTGATTTGCATTTAAATTTGAAGAAAAAAATTAATGTTAAACTATAGAAGTTAAAATGGTACATTTTAAGTAAAAACATTTAAAACATCTATTATTAACGCCTAATTTTTAGGATCTAATTCCTTCTGTTTCACTCACTTATCTTTAAAAATATACTATTAATTTTAATTTTAAAAATATTTTTTAGCAATAGAAAATAAATAACTTTTGTATTATAGTTCCTTTCAAATAAATAAAAATCATGTAAATAAGTATTGGTACAACCATGATAACAAAACATGCATTTAGTTACCGAAAAAAGATCGAGAGATAATGTAGTTTTATTGCGAAAATTGTTTTGATAGCATTAATATTTTAATCAAATAACGTATTCCAGTAACAGGTTTAATAATTTTTAAATTTTTAAAACATAAATTTACCCTCTGTCGGGCGCAATATTGAGAAACCCGAGTTCCGACGCAATATGCCCGAAAACTTATTTTATAAAACATTTTCGAAGGAAAAGCATGTTCTTTTTTTTTTTTAAAAGAAAACCATTTTACGCAATACTGTGGTCTCATATAGTTAAAAATAAATAAATTTATAAAATAACAATAAATAAACTAAAACTAATTAAACTAAAATAATATAAAACATTCGAACTGTGTCTGACAAGCTAGTTGCGCGAAGGTATAAGTGCTTCTTAATATTCAAGTAAATATTATACTATTTATGGTTAATAGTTTTTCTTAGAAATATCAGCATTGACAACAATAATCAAAAAAGTTATTCAAAATATATACTTTATACCTTATTATTATTACTATTATTATTATTAAATAATAGTAATAATTATTAATGACTATTATTAATAACTATTATTAATTACTTATTATTATTACTATTATTATTTTTAAATTTTACTAATAATTATTAACAACTGTTATTAATTATTTATTATTATTACTATTATTGTTATTAAATAGTACTAATAGTGATTTCCCTGGTGGACTTAAAATAATTAAAAATCAAAAAGAAAAAAAAAAAGATAATATACCTTAATTTATTAAAATTAGGCGTCAGATTATCACCCCTGATAACCGCTACCACTATTCATCTTATCCACTACATTAAAAAATAAATAAATACAATAAAAGAAAAGAAAAGAGAAAAAGAAAAAGAAAAGAAAAGAAAAGAAAAAGAAATTGAATATACTGCCAGAATTTTTATTTTTTGAGTTCTGATATTTTAATCATGCATTAATCATTTAAAGCTGTAAACACAGGAAGGCAACACTCCATATATATTTTGTTCTAGTTTTTTCACCAGTATTTTTATATTGTAATCTTATATAGTGAGCTTGCACTATTAATTTAATGGAAAATATTATGTCAATATGTGGTATAGCAGGATCGGGAAAGAAAAAAGGAAAGGTTGTCCGTCTCGACATTCCGAAATCATTTTAAATATTCTTTCCATTGCATTTCAAGCTAAATTTAAAATATTAAGGAAAAAATGTCTTTATCTGAAAGAAAGAAAAAATAAAATAAAATAAATATTAATAACTTGTTTTAGTACAAATGCAGTTTCAATAATTAAATTACAATAATATCTCTGTTTTTATAAAATGTTACTATGCTGCAATCTAAATTAAAAAAAAAAAAAAAAAAAAAAATTAAAAACACAAAATTAGTTTTCTAACACACACACGCACACACACAAAAATAAATAAATAATTGAAAACTTTTCAACTTCTCCTACACTTTATTATTATTATTATTAAAGAATAGTCCATTTACAAAATCATCCTGTAGTACGGAATTAAAACTGTTGAAAAATGCATTTCACGTGTAAAAATATTATATATAAAACTTTCGGAATTCTTCAAAATAAATAAATAAATAATGCCAATGTGAATAAAAATGTGAACGTCATAAAGCAGACTATGATCAAAACTCTACAAGGTGAAGAAATACAATGAAAAGAATATAAAAAATATTTCCAGCTACATGAAAGGGGGAAAAAAAATCTCCGATAACATCCATTGGAGGTGGAAGCGCGAATTCGTGACACTGATGTCATCTGACATCATGTCTGGTGAGACGTCATACACTTCTGGCATCCACACGAAAGGAAAAAGTGACGAAAGAATACATTTAAAGGCACTAACATCGGGCGGGTGTTTCTTCAAACATATCCGATTCTTATGTTAAAATATTTTGTTCATTCTACTTTTTTCTCCTTTAGAAAAATTAGTGATCAAGTAATTAAGCATATTGCTGAACACATTTTTTTTTTCTCCCCCCACCCCTGTTTTTTAAAATGTATCGTTAGAATTTAACTTTTCTTTTAACTTCTCTTTATTTATTTACTTATTACGTCCTCTTATAATTTAACTCGTTAACGCCGAATTAATTCTGTTTTATATATTATGATAAATATTTCAGCGAGAAATTACAAAAATTCTACGAGCTAAATATGCATTTTATCACAAAATTTACTATTAATTATAAATGTTAAGAAATTGTCTGTTTTCTTTTATTTTTATTTTTAATTTTTTTGTCATCATGATTTTTTTTTTTTTTTTTTTTTTAATTTGGAAACTAAAAAGTGATTCAATAATACTTCCTATGCTGTTAGAAAAAAATCTTACAGGTATCTAATTTCTTAAAAGATTACATGAATTTCAAAAGCATATATATTTTTACAGATATTTTTATGTAATTTTTTTTTTTTTTTTTCGTTCAAACTTTTGAACATATAAAAGAGAATACTTAAACAATGTTTCAACAAATGGGACCTCGTTTCCGAAGACCCTTCAGAAACGCCACGGACAACATAACTTAAGATAACTTTATCTAAAAATAAAATGAAATGAAATGAAATGAAATGAAATGAAAAATAGCATGAAAAAAAATCTGTTATTTGATAATCTCGTACTTGAACGAAGGATTTAAAAAGAAATTTGAATTTTGAATTTTTGCAAAGTTGTATGCAAAATCAGTACAACTTTCAGTACATTTTACCTCACGTATAACCTTGTAAAATTAGTTGTAGTAAAAAAAAAAAAACTAGAAAAGCACTAGTTAATTCAATTCTGAAGAAGCATGCAAAATTTCAAGACGATCAGTACATTAGTTTTTTAAAAAGCGTATCCACCGTGTGTGGCGTTTAATTTTAAAGTCGATTGACTTATATCCTAGGCTTAGGCGGTGCACCCACATGGGTATTTCTAATGGAATCCAGCTCGTATTTCCGCAACTTTTAGAGAAAATCATTGAATAATCTTAACACTTTACATAATTTAATAGCTGATTGGGTTCGAACCCGATAGTTCCCCTCTAGCACATTAGAAAGCAGAACCATTCAACCATTGGTAGGATATATGTATAATATACAGATGATAAACGTATAATAACTACACAAAATGTTTTTAATTTCAATATAAACCAAATATTTTCTTAATTATTTTGATTTTGCGGTTTAAAAAAAAAATGAATATAATTGTTTATATATATACGTATATTTAGTGATTATATATATATATATATAAATAACGTCAAATAATTTTTAAAAAATCAAGATTTTTAAAATATAACTAGCGGGCTTTGCCCGCTTCGCTGGTCATTATATCGAAATGAATTCTCAATATTTCATATCATTAATAATTAAAAAAATCTCAAAAAAAAAAAAAAAAAAAAAAGAAAAGAAAAGAAAAAAAAGAAAGATAGAAATCAGTCAAAATGTAAGTTAAAGTTCCCGCTACCTTCGGCAGCAGTTTTCCGCCTCCCCACACTTTTTGAATCTCGAGCCCCAATGCCTTCGGCAGTACCTTACCTAATTTTACTCCCCCTCCCTCACGGGTAATGTTGAAAGTTTCGCAAACTTTCCTCCCATCAAAGCGCATATTGCGTACACTTAACCAACACCCACTCATCAAAATTCATCATTCTAAGGTAATCTGGAGTATATTTAAGCTTGTTTTTGCCCCCGCCAGCACCAGAAGAGAAGGGGATAATTTCGCAAAATACCTTTATAGTGCATCTTGCATACGCATACCTAACCAGACATAAAAAAATCGAGATCCTGAGATTATTTGAAAAAGAATTATGTTTTAAAACGTGTCCCCCCCCCCCTGCACATGAAGGAGGGACGGCGGAGGGATTTTGCAAAATCTCTTTATACTGTGAGTTAGATATACATATAACCAATCCACACATCAAAAATCTCCTTCCTAAGATAATTTAGTGCAGAGTTATACATGGGTACATTTTTTTTTCCCCACCTCCCCTCCCAAGGCCGGTAGGGTGGAAATTCACAAAACCCCTTTGTAGTGTGCGTGTTGAGTACGCGTAACCAACCGACATATCAAAAAATCGCTTTTCTGAGGTACTTTGGAACAGAGTTACTCTTAAAAACGTGTTTTTGCCACCACTCCGACCTTAAAGGAGGGAGGCAGAGGGAAATTTCGTAAAATTGCTTGATAGTGCGTGTTGAGAATGCATAATCAACCCACACATAAAAATTAATCTTACTGCGATAATTTTAAGCAAGGTTATGCTTGGAAACGTCTTTATTGCTCTCCCTTCCTTAAGGAGGGAAAATGGGGAAATTCTCAAAATCCCGTTGCAATGGATGTTGGATACAAGTAAAAAAGCCACACACTAAAAAGTGACCTCAGCTCCTATGGATTTCTTCGGACAAATTCTACCCGCTTGGCTGGTCATTATATTTAAAGAAAATTCTTTTCTATATCGCTTTATAGATAAAAAATAAAAATAAAATTCATTGAAATTGCTCAAAAGCTCGCTTCGGATGTGTGTCGCTATTGCCATACCAGCGGGCTTTCACTTTTGTGCTTATCAGATAACAATTTCGAAACAGACGGTATCGAAAAAAATGAAGTAGCCTTTCTATATTTGAATATTAGTTACATATGAACAACACTATGCGTACTGTACATAATATTTACTTTTACGTTATTTCCTATATTTATTCGATTTTTCCGGTCGACCATAAACTGACAGCAATTTCACGTGTAATATAATATTACAATATGCTGTGAAACAACTCACTTTTTGTGGCTATATGTATTTCATAGTTAGTTAACAGTGGTTCGTACATAGAAAAATATATAAATATTTATTTATCCTTATCGTGGTAATGGCTTATTATAGCTCCCCTTGGTGACTTTTGAATTATTGTCACCATTTTAAACAAAAATACATAATTTATGAGGTTATTATTTCTGTTTCTTTCTTTCTAGCCTCCCCCCTCCTCAATATTTTATAATTTATTTGTTTATGGGCTACTTGGCTTAAAGTGGCTATCCCAAAAGTAGACTCCTTGGCGAAAAATGTCGTATCTACTTTAGCATCAAAATTTAAAAAATTACCACCCTACATTATGAATAAGTAAATCTGAATATAATGCTGAATTAGCTTTCATGCCAAATGTATTATACGCGCCAATAAATAAATAAAAACGCAATTAAAAAGAAATCTAAAATTGTAGTATGTTAAAAAAGATTACGGAACAAAATTTGAAGAAATATGTTGGATTTTTATTATTAATATTTAATTTTGATAATGACGTCATTTTGTCATAGCCTAAGCAAATTTATTATTTAGTATTTCTTTTACCATTCTCGTGAAAATATATTACATTACACGTCGAAAAATAAATCAACTCGTAAATTGTTTTGGCAACAATTAAAAATTAAAATAATTATTTTTAAACTTTATTATAGAAGAAATATCTATATTATTATATAGAATGTAAAATATAGAGAATGTTTTCCTTCCTTCCCCTCCCCTTGGGGACTGAATTTCTAAAATTCCAAATATTGGTTTTTAGGTATTCGTGTTAGCTATATTTTAAAGCAAAAATTTTACGGATATCTGTTTTTTTCTTTGAGATATAAAGGTTTTTGTGAAATCACGTTTTGCCCCCTGTACCCCCTTAGGGGCCGAATTTCTAAAATTCCAGAAATTGGTTTTTAGGTATTTATGTTAGCTATATTATGAAACAAAAATCTCACGTATATCTGTTTTTTTCTTTGAGATATGAATGTTTTTAAGAAATCACTTTTTGCGCATGCGAAATCACATTTTGCCACGCACCCCCTCTTGTGGACCGAATTTCGAAAATTCCAGAAATCGATATTTAGGCATTTGTGTTAGCTATGTTTTAATGCAAAAATTTTACAGATATCTGTTTTTTTCTCTGAGATATGACGGTTTTTGTGAAATTACGTCTTTCCCACCCCCCCTTGGGGGTCGAATTTCGCAAAATCGCTTCTTAGGGGGTGCTTACACCACATGTTCTAAAATCTGACCTAGTTTCGAGTCAGTGGCCCCAGTAGATTTTGTTGTGCGTTGATGAGTCAGTGAGTGAGTAAGTGAGTGGAAGTACTCTTTTATATATATAGATTACTTATTCAATATATATATATATATACATATATTGAATAAATAATTATATTTTTTAATATTGATAACCAATTGAAAAATAAACTAATAAGTAATAAAGGAAAATGTGATGCACAAAATTTGATAGACGTTATATATCTTTCTTTCTTTTATAAATTGCTGTCTTAGGTTTAAAATATTTGTATTGATATGTATTGAAATATAACAATGTTGACAGTTTAAATTTTTCTCAAAACAGTTTAAATTTAGTAAAACACAATTCAAATTGGCGAATTCTTTGGAAATTTTAACGTTGCTAACTTCTTTTTTTCTCGATTCTATGTATACTCTGTGTACCTATACTATAGATTCATAGTGTATTCTAACCCTCTTATTTTGTGGGTTCATTGATAAGTTATTATTATTATTATTATTATTATTATTATTATTATTATTCATATGCTAAAATTTTATGTGTAATTTTAGCATACAATTGTAGAAACATTAAAATAAATAACATATGACCTATCTAAAAAGTAATATATTCAAATATTTTCACAGTACATTATTAATGTATAATAATGTAGAATCGAAAAGAAATATTAAAAATTAATCAGCATAGAGCATTTAAAAACTGTTCATTAAAAATATTATTAAATTCAAATAATTTTATAGATGTTTCAATATTGTTGTGTTTCAATACATATACATTTAAATTTTCATAATTCTAAGACAGTGATTTACAAAAATGATTTATGCCATTCATCATCTCCATAAAAATCTCACTTCTATTTGTAATTAAATCTTAAATATGCTTCGATAAAATATAAAAGTAGGCACTCGAATATCTTTAAACTCCTAATAGATACAGAATAAGAAAAGTATCTTGTTAGCTCATAAATATTCATTTTTGCTTCTTCTTAGCATAAACTCTCCGAAGAGAGCTAAAATCATTGCGGTCGAAATCTCAGAGGGTAAAAAAAGGAGAACTTCTAAGACCTCTAGACATTCTCCCAAAAAGCCCTGTTGATATTCATCACAATAGGAAGCCAAATGATATGGAAAAAGTGTATATTCCGAAAATGTCTGCGACCTTCATTTTTCTTAACACTAATTGGTCAAGGCAATATGCTGCGAGGTTCTTCATGGTTTTCTAGTATTTTCTTACGAGAAATAGGAAACTTTCAGAATTGTTTGATTTTAATATTGGACCAATATAAAGGTTAAATGGCTTCCCGAAGAAAAGTAATAAATGTTGCAAGAAGAGTAAATTTGAATAGTTAATTAATCGTTTATGTTGATTAATGAGCGACATGGGGGAAAAAAGATAATAAATGTTTATTTATTTATTTTTACATAAATTAGTAGTTTGCACGAAATTATGTTTAGCGTCGGAGACCATACATCTTTTGATATTACAAAGACTCTTGCCCACCAGCGGCCGAGCGGTTCTGCACTCAAAGCTCGTAAATGGGAAGTGACGGGTTCGATCCCAGGTCGTGCTAGTCCACCTAACCGTCAGGAGTTTTCCCATGATTTTCTCAGAAACTCGCGTTAATACGGGATGGGACACCATAGAAAGTCCCCCACGGTGGGTATTTCACCTATAGGCCTAGGACCCTAGCGCAGTCAATCGTTCTTTAACCGTACGACTAACAACTAAAAGACACTTAGTAGAATAATATGAAAAAATAACATGGAAATAGTCAGAGTTTTCTGCATCATATTTCGCCATTTATGGGGCGAATTTTTAGTAAAAACGGATTTCTCCCCGAATATTAAAACCTGTCATGCCGATATCGAATCTTTTAAAACCATTTAACTTTAATTTTTTTTAAATAATTAAAGCCTTTTCATTTCTATAATATTTTGAAACTTTAATTATAATAGCTTATCAGTAAAAAGTAATTTTTCTGACGAGAACAATTTAGTACACCAGTTTTATACAGAAACTAATCCTTTATCTCTACCGAAATGGTCAAAGTTGTTTGCTCTTTACAATGTTTATGTTTAATATAAAAAGGGCAACAATGCCATTTGGTCTACGAAATGGTAACTTTTTCGATGCAATTTACCTCCCGTATAGTAAAATTAGTTGTAGTAGAAAAAAGAAAAATTCTAGAAAAACACTAGTTGATTTGATTTTGATGAAGCATGCAAAATTTCAAGACGATCGGTCATTAGCTTTTAAAAAATCATGCCCAGAGTGTGGCGTTTAATTTTAAGGTCGATTGACTTATATACTAGGCTTAGGCAATGTTTGACTGTAATACACTTTTATGATGAAAGGATCACAATAATTTTGTTTTAACTGTGGATCAAGTTAAAAGCTGAAACACTTCACATAAAAAACAAGAATTGTTGAGTGAAAAAGAAATATGAGTGCATAGTTAGCAATATATTTTAGTAAATTCAATACATGATTTAATTAATAATATTTAAATATACATGTATATATATATAAAGAAATCAACTAACTACAAGAAGCCATATTTCTAGATAAATGGTTCTCGAAGATTTCATATGTAATATTGATAGATTAATGCATTACAAAAAATCACAACAATCCCTTTTTAAATCGAAAAACTATGTGATTCAATAAATAAAATAATAAATAACTTCATTTGTTATTATTAAAGCATCAAAATTATTTTACTTTAATTATTAATCAAGTTAAAATCTAAAAAAGACTCGTACAGACATAATACGGATGAACTAATGAGCTACAAGAAACACTAAAAATAATTTTTTAAGTCAATAAATTAAATTAATCAATAGATAAAATAGCAAATAGCTTTATTAATACATTAAAGCAATTTTTAAGTATGATCTGAAAAGTCTTTATGTGATACCTAGGTTCGTTTTTCCTCAGCAAAATTTGGTGAGGCGTCCAAAAATCATTTGGGGTAAAATCTCAAAAAGCAAAAGATAAAAAATTAGTGACTCGACAGCTATGGTTTGAGAATGTTTGGTGTGAAAATCTGGCTTCTCTGATAATATTCCGTTTTATTTTTCCTCTATAAAATCTAATGGGGGGAGCAAAAACCCTTTAGGTCAAAATCTCAAAAAGGGAAAAAAGAGAACATTTAGGACCTCCAGATATTCTTCCTAGTTCCTATTAATATTAATCACAAAGAAAAACGAAATAATATGAAAAATAGATTTGGTAAATGTCTGTCGCAGTGATCGTTTTTTTTCTGAACGTTAATTGGTCAAACCAATATTCTGCCAGAATCATTATTTCTTAATATTTTCTTACGAGTAATAAGAAACTTTCACGATGGTTTGATTTCAATGCTACACAGAGGTAAGTACTAAAAGATTTCTTGGGAAGAAGCTAATAGTTTTTCATGGGAAAAGAAAAATAATAAATAATTAAATCACTTTCATAATCAATTACATAAACTGGTCAATAATAAGACAACAGAAATTTTTTGTGAATCTGTGCATAATCGTTTACAATTTCTATCAATGTTTTCATTTTGCAAATTAACTCTTTGAATCATGGTGGTATATATCATGTACCTTTTTTTTTTTTTTTTTTTTTAACAAATTTTTCTCTTTTTAAAACTAAACGAATTAACTTTTTGAATCATGGTGGTATAGGTGTATATCATGTATTATTTATTTTTTACAAGATTCTTCCTAGAATTTTTTTTTTTTTTTTTTTTTTTTTTTTTTTTTTACAAAATTTTCCTTTTAAAACTAACTTGTCATTTATTTATTTTCTTCTAATTTTGATTGTATTTTCTGATGGTAGTTGGTGTTAAATGAGCATAATTATCTTGTGTTTCATTGGGTTAAAAATATTGGAAGTAATATATTTTAAATCTACGAATTTTGACAAATGAAGGCGTTAAATTGTATTCCTTAACTCATTAGAGCACAGTAATACTGCATATACATACTATATATTAAAGCTGTTACTTTCAAATCTTTCTGTCCAAAAAAAAAAAAAAAAAAAAAAAAAAAAAATCTAGTGTGAAACAACCACACGACTTCCATTACCTACTAATACACGTATTATGTGCGCTTTTTGGAGATAATGTGATCAGAACATATAAAATTGACATAACAAAGTAGACATCTAAACTTTTTCCGGTAAGAAAAAGCTAGTACAAGTGTTACGATACATAAAACAAAGTTTATATAGCAAGTAAAAAGAAAAAAAAAATCTGTAGAGTCATTTTTTGAAACACCAATTTCTGAGTCCTAAAACTGACCTATCTAATCAGAATGACTCTTAATTTTCCTGTAATAACTTGCGAGACCTAAAATTGAGCTATTTATATAGGACACCTATCATTATTTTTAACTAACCAACTAATTCATACGAAAGGACATCTAATAGAGTGTTTATACAGCAATTTTGAAGAAAATCGTCATGGCCGTTTTTGAGATACGGACTTACGATCCCACTTCCGGTTTCCGATCTTCCCCTTCCGTTTTTCCAATTTTCACCAAATGTTGGTAAAATTAACTGTACACCAGATTTGTTTCAAATCTGAAGTTTCGTAGCTCTGTTTTTATTAGTTTCGGAGATATGATAGTCAGAAGATTCCCCACACACATACATACAAATGCACACACGGACGAATTGCCAAAACCCCCTTTTTTGGACTCAGGAGACCTTAAAACATGTAAATCAGGTGGACACTTGAAATCAGAATTTTGGACCGAATACAATACTTCCATTACCTGACTACCGTAGGTAATGGAAGTAATAATTAAATATTATACATTATATTTAAAATATATATATATTGTTTTCAGTTTTAATGCCATTTTTCACTTTGCAAATATAAATAACCTTGTGTTTGTGAGTAAAACAAAAATCTATGAATCAAAGAGTTAAGATAAGTTAAACTTTTTGATAAACTATAGTTTTGGTAAGGAATTTTCATAAATCTACAAATATACGTAATTGAAAAAATGAAATTACAAATATAAGTAATTGTGCTTCAAAGATCCTTAAATTTACTGATATTTTCTAGTAAAAAAAAAAAAAAAAATAAATAAATAAAATGAAATAAAATAAATAAATAAAAGGGAGAATGATTGTTATTATTTTCTTTTATACGTATAGTTCTTTATATTAGTATTTGACCAAGGTAAAGGTTAAACTCTTTCTTGGAAGGAAAAAATATATCAGAAAATATATAGTATAGCAGACTTTGTTCATTAATTTAATTGTATGCCTGAAAAATTTTTGAACTAAATTTTGAAATTACTTGCAAAGCTTGTTGAATTTTCAATAAAAAAGTCATTAGCACCTTTTGAAGAACAAATTTTTGCGCTACAAGCTATATTTCAAATATACCTCCTTTGAAATATTAAACAATAATTTTGAGTTCCTTTTTTTTAAAATTAAATTATTATTTCTTTTATTACTGCTAGCAGGCGTGCCAATAATGTATTAAAATGCGTATTAATACAGAGTAGAAGTTATTAATTGGATTACAAAATTATAGCATGTTTAAGCTGCTATCGAAAGAACACAGTGAAAATGCCAAATAAACGCAAAAATCAAATAGAATAAATCAAATAAATTTTAAAAAATGTGTTTAATTTCTTAAAGAATATGTAAGTGATTATATATATGTACAAATTTTGCTTTATTTAATTTAAACTTCACAGTGAAATTTCAACTTAAAAATTAAATAAATAAATAAACAAATAAAAGGAATTTGTAGTGTGTTTGAGAAAAGAAATAAGAAAAACTAATAGCGTTAAAAAAAATAAAATAAAATAAAAAACTTAAAAATGCTAATAGTGTTTTTTATTACTTACAGACTTTGAATAAACACCATAAAATGCAATAAACTCGCAAGAAACTCGGAGTGCGTTGCCGCTTTGACTGCAGCACTCGTGCTTACTTTGTTCGCCTGATGAAGGGTCGTGTGTTTTTTCGACCCGAAACAATTGTTGCGAGTTTATTGCATTTTATGGTGTTTATTCAAAGTCTGTAAGTAATAATTTTTACAACGCCAGTTTTGTGGTGCTTCTTTATTCAGTGTTTTTTACCTTTCTTTCTTTCTTTTCTTCTTCTTCTTATAGTTTTTTTTAATCACTTCTTTTATTTTATGTATTTCTCTTTCCTCCAGAAATCTGAAAAAAATCGAATAAGAATTTTATCCGAAATTTTATAATGATAAGATATTTTGTTAATTTATCTTAACATAAAATTTCTATCTTTCATGAACAACTACAATTTTATGAATTGTTTTTGTAGGCACTGTTATAGAAATAAGCCAAATGCACTAAGAAATTTGAGAGAATCGAATAAGAATTTTATCCGATATTTCACAATGATAAGACATTTTATTGATTTATCTTAACTTAAAATTTTTTTCTTTCATAAATAACTACAATTTTATCGATTATTTTCTCTATAGGCACTGTTTTAGGAGTATGCCAAATGTATTAAAGTAACTAATAAATAAACAAAAATTATTAATATGCTACATAAAAAATAAAATATAAGTCAACAATAAAATTATTTTGCACAAAATGATATAATTTTTCCGTCTTTTTTTCCGATCTTTTTTCTCTTCTTTTTCCGATTTTAATGTAGTCGACGTCAATCAAGCCTTGTTTTCATTGTTTAAGATTTCTTTCTGATTAAGGATTTCTCTATTTTCTAGATTTATTATTACTATTATTATTATTTTTTTTTTTTCAGGTTAAAAATCATAAAATAATATTTTCGTAATAAAAGTTTATCAAATATTTAAATCGATAAATTCACGTAGCATACATAAACGTTTTTGTAGCTATTTTCCCCTTACCTGCATCTCTCCAGAAAACTGAAAAATCGGTCAAGCATTGTTTATGATTTGTTCTCTTCTTCGTTCTGATTGGACGTTTCTTTCATTTTCTGTAGTGCAAGAGTTTTTCGTTCATCCTTTATATTTTTCATAACTTTAGTAACTCCAGAAATCTAGGCTTGATATACCGCATATCATTTTTCTGTCTAATAAGAAATTTTATTTAAATTATAGTTACAACGTATTATCATTCAGAGGAAATGTGAAATGGTTGTTATATATGCTTAATTCTTTCAGGAGCAAGGAAATTTCGATCATTTCAATTAAACTACCACCAAAATTTACGAACAAATCTGAAACAAAAGAAATTTTTTTTTTTTCCTCTATTAAAATAAAACTTTCCAAAAAAGTTCCGGGATGAGCTTCTGCAGTTGGAAATTACAATTAGGTGGGATGCCACTTAATTATGTGTATAACTCAGTGTTCATCTTGAAATATATAACAATAATACAATTATTAATTCTATGAGTTACAATTTAAATTCTTACCTCCATTTTAACATACAACAATTTAAGAATGAATTATTTGAAATTAAAAGCAATTAATATGGAATGAAATATGAGAATATATATATATATATATATATATGTATACAGGGTGTTCCAAAAGTCCCCCCCTTCCCTCCTAACTCGAAAATGCGTCGGAAATGAGGGGAGGTGTCTAGGGGCCCGCTAGAAAGGGCAACTTTAAAATTTCAAATGGGAAGGTATGTCTTGTAATACATCCCTGGGAACGTCTCTTAGAAACAATGAATTTGATATAAATAGTTTTGCCCTACGATGATTATTAAAGGAGATTCATGAGTTTTTAAATTTTTGAAATGTGGATTTTATGCTTATGTATCCCCTTTAATAATCATTGCAGGACAAAACTATTTACATCAAATTCATTGTCTTGAAAAGACGTTTCCAGGAATGTATCACAAGACATACTTTGCCCAAAAATGTTTGGGCCCAGGCAAGAAGGTGGTAGGAGAGGACAACTTTTAAATTTCAAACAGGAAAGTATGTCATGCGATGCATCCCTCGAAACGTCTCTTCAAAACAATGAATTTGATATAAACAGTTTTGTACTACAATGATTATTAAAGGGGATACATAAATATAAAATCCACATTTCAAAAGTCTAAAAATTCTTTGGTTTTTTGAAGAGATTTTTCCAGGGATGTATCACAAGACATACCTTCCCATTTGAAATTTTAAAGTTGCCCTACCTATACCCATACCCCCTTCCCCTAGCCCTAAAGTTTTCACTAAAAGAGGTCCTTCTCGAATTCATTGAACACGTGTTTCGTCCTGTTTCAGAAATCCGACTCATTTTCGAGTTAAGAGGGGGATGTGGGAATTTTGGAACACCCTATATATATATATATATATATATATATATATATATATTAATTCCAATAGTGTAAACTTTTAGCGCGTGAGTTGTTAAAAACACACACACATACACATATATAAAGACTGACATTTGTATACATTTTTCTGTTATATACGTAATGCATGTAAACGAGTGTGGTTTGTAATTTAAAACCTCTTTAGAAATGTCATTACGGATTTCTATGTATATATGCAATTTTTTGTTCCATATTTTAACATTCTTTTGTATTCAAGAGCAGAGAACCTTAGTATTTTTTATGTTTTATTTTCGGTTTTTGAGATTTTTATACGTTTTGAGAGTTTCTAAATTCACTTTGATCATTTTTAGAATGATGGCTTTCTACCAATTTGCCCGTGTGAAGAAAGTTTTTTACAAATGTAGATTAATACCTAGTGCAGAGAATATTGTGTAAAATATATATATATATATATATATATATATATGTATATATTTAGTTTCAACTGAACATAAATCAGTGTCTATCAACTTTTGGTGCATTTCGTCCAATAATATAAAACCATTTAACTCAATGAAAATCGGGCTATTATCCATTACCAACAAAATATTTTTACTTCCTTCTATATATATATTAAGAGAGTATTGTGTTCGTAAAAATTTTAGATATCCTGTTTTCGATGGATTTGCGCGTTTAGCAATTTTCCGAACACGATTTAAACATTTTCAGAAAATGTCTGTCTATCTGTGATTATCTAAAATTGTATGGACGCTGTATCTCACAAGCCGATGAGCGTAATTTAATCCAATTTGATATTTAGTTAGACTTAACATAAACAATTGCTGATTATGTTTGGGGACCAATCAATCAACAGTTGGCGCTGCCTTCATATTTTTTAATATGATAGTGTAGTACAAAATTTTTTATAAATGAGATTTTGTATACACAATGAGAATTTTTTTTTTTTTACTTTTAAAAGTGAAATTAATATCTGTCTATCTATTTATCTAATGATTAATAAGTTTATTTCTCTCATGGTTTTTTCTGCTTCATAAATTTATTATGAAAAAATTGGTGTTTGAAGTTTAACATGTTTAATTCTTTCTTGGTTTTTTCCACTTCATAAGTTTGTTTCCAACTTGATTTTTTCCACATATTGTTTGAAATTATTTTCAAGCCTTTTATGTGACCTCGGCCAGTGTATACTTTAAATTTTTTGCAGTTTGCATACAGCATGACAGAAAGGTCATCTAATTTGCATACAACATTCATTCGATGCCCTTGAAAAAGTGATGAATTTGTATGCTTCAATATCGGGTTGCTTATTTTTTCTTTTCGTCAACTTCATTCATTTTTTATAGTTCTTCATGTGATACTTGCTTTCATATAATGCAATGTTTGAAAGGGTTTTCAATATATATATAATTTTAATAGTAATAATCAACCATATTTAGTTTATTTTATATTATTGTATATATAGAGGCAGCGCTTGGGTGGAATATCTTTTGTATAGCATAAAATAGATTTTCTTTAGAGATTTTGTGTTATGCTTCTCTGTGATGAAAACAATTTGGATTATAATAATTTTAATAAATACTATGTGAATTAAAATTTAATTTAATGTACTACGTGAAATTGTATAGGAATATACAGAATAAAGTTTTGTGGTGGCCACAACATACTAATTTCTTTTGTAAATTATGTCTATTTACTTTTATTTTTTCTTGTAATTGTTTTACTACATTCGTCTGCCCATTATTTTCTTTACAAATGCCTTTTAAATTCATCTGAATACTGTGTTGCTGTTTGTGTAAATATGTTAGATGTCAAACTTAAGCAAAAATTTTTAATGTAAAAAATTGCATTTGATTCTTATTATTAAGCAACAGCATCCATATTGCCTCATTAGACAAAAGAAAATAAAAATAAAAATAAAAATAAAAATGCACATGTGACAAAAGCTGTATCATTAAATCAAAATCTCTTTTCGCGAGTGAAGCCTCTGCATCGGGGAATACCTTTTCCACTCTTGCATTCCTTTCCCAGAATTCTCAAGGAATCGGCCAGGCGTTTTTACCGATTGTCCTGTACTTCATCCTGATTAGAAGTTTCCTTCATTTTCGACACCTATTATTATTAGATATATTTTATTATTTTTATTATCTTTTCTGGTGAGAGTATGCATAAGAGAAAAGATAAATCTTTTATTTATCAGACAAGGAATATTTTCTTCGTGATGAATCGTTTGTTTTGTTACATATTATTCTCATTTAATGAAAACAGGTAGTCAAACTTTTGAAATATTGGTTTTTTTAATGATTTTTCTAGGCCATTTTTGTTAAATACCATTTAAATGCTTGCCAACAGTTTGAATTTTTAAATCACATTTATCATCACTATTTTTTAATAGAAATATATCCTATTATTTTTTTTACGATTAAATAAAGTGAATATTTTTATAAAAATTTCTGGTATGAAATCTCCTGCTGAAATGGGGAGATTTAGCAAATATAGAGTTACTACTTTCTTTCTCTCTCTCTCTCTCTCTCTCTTCCATCAGCTTTTTTTTTTTTTTTTTTTTTTTAAGTGAAAACTTCTTTAGGCGCGTTGAGCACTTTTGGGTGAACAAAAATCATGGAACTCGCGTCATCGTCACCGAACGCTTTCCATTTGAAGTGAAAACTTCTTTAGGTGCGTTGAGCACTTTTGGGTGAACAAAATCATGGAACTCGCGTCATCGTCACCGAACGCTTTCCATGAGCTATGCTATATGTATACTGTGTATATATGTACATAGACATACATCCGTGCGTTATTAGTATACATTATATATATACAAAGAGTATATCTCTCTACATATATATCCATATATGTAGCGCACGGCGTGGCATGCCTCATATATATACATACATACATACATATATATATATATATGTGTGTGTGTGTGTGTGTGTATAAAATGTATACTAATACGAGTAGTATACTGGCTACTGGCATCTGTCTCTTTCTAGTTCTATACTCTATGTATGTATGTACTTTTTCACAGTATATACAGTCGGTAACAAAAGTGTCCGAACACTAGCAAAAATTCCTATGTAAAAAAAGTACACTTTATACGGCTTTCTTAAATAAATCCTTATGGAATCATGTTCTTAGACTGACTAAGAACAGTATTCGACAAGGATTTATTTAATAAAACCGTATGAAGTGCACTTTTTTTCCATAGGAATTTTTGCTAGTGTTCGGACACTTTTGTTACCGACTGTACATAGTTCACAAAGTACAAGCACGTGTTTTTATACAGACTGTTATATTCTTCTTTTTGCTTTCAACATAAATTTTCAAATAAATAATAAAAAAAAAGAAAATTATTTTAGTCATATTACAATATTTTTACCTAATATAAGGCTTAGTTCATTTAATTTGGATAGCTACAAATATTGTGCCAAATCATATAACACAGATCATAAACACTTCTTTACAAACCAAAAATAATTCGAAAATAATAATCTAATAGCTAGACGATACAATTCACAAGTTACTTAGTTTTCACTTCTATCGGCAGTCCCCAAAAACTGCTTTTAGTTTTTTTTTTTTTTTTTTTTTTTTTTTTTTTTAAGTAAAAATTTGTAGTTTATTTAATGACGAAAAACTATTACAAAACTTTATTAAAATCTGTTGTTATTAATTACTGGTTTTCTTCAAAAATCAGTGACGTCCGCCAGTCTTTTAAAGTTTGCATCAGAACTAACAGATTTGGAATCGATGAATTAGTGATATTTTGGTTTGCGTTAAATGTCAAATCTTCAAATTAAATAGTTTTTCGCATTATCTATTTTTCTGATGATGATAATGAAGATAATAACGATGAGGTTCGTGATATCAACTTGCTTATTTATTAATTACACATTTTTTTTTTCTTTTCTCTAACAATACTGTCATTATTACAAATAATATTGATACTGTAACTGCAAGTGATAATAAAAATAGTACAACGATAAGAATAACAACAAAGACTACTACTGCTACTGATAAAATCAAAATTACAGTACGAAGCCAAATATCTAGATTCAAAACCGAATCGGGAAAGATATATGGTTGAGGTTAAGTGGGTTTTACGTCGCTTAAGGGGCCTCTCTACCTATCGTCTCCGAAAGCCGAAGCCAATGTTATTCTATGGGAAAATTTGCCCCATTATAATTCATTAACTAATACATATTTTTAAATTCCGTTTTCACATTCCAAAAATTCATAACTATTAAACAATTTATCGCTTTCTAAAAATTAATTATTCTTATTTTTAAAATTTCATTTTTGAGCTCAAAAATGAAAAATTTCACATTGTGAAAATTCGCATTTTACAACCTCAAAATACAATATTAATAATGTTAAAAAATAATTTTTAGAAAGCGATAAATTATTTGATAGTTGTGAAGTTTCTGAATGTGAAAACGGAATTTAAAAATATATATTAGTTATAATGGGGCGAAATTCTCCATAGAATAACATTGGCTCTGGTTTCTGGAGACGACAAGTGGAAAGGCCTCTTAAGGGTGGTCTGAAAACATGCCATCACAGGAAAATATCCAGCATTGTTTCGTTTTAATCTGACTGACTCATCTTTTTGTGTTTTGTGTGCTTCTGGTCAAGTCATGGGCGCTGCTCATCTAGATGTGTGTTCTGCACTTAAGAGTTTGGACTGTATTGTGAAGAAATATTGGAGATCTCGTTGCCTAGTGATCTGATGGTCAATGGCCTGGCATTTGATAAATAAATAATAAATTCTAATGATCGCCACCATCAGCTATTTTTCTAATTTCTTTAAATACCATTGTATGCAGGCAAAATGCAGATTTACATGGGAAAGTATACTATAAATTTTATTTTGTGGAAAGTGGTACGATAAGAATAAAAAAAAAAAAAAATCGCTTGTGGCAACCCTGACATTACATCTGCCTGCAAACTTACTTAGGGTAGTGTAAATCACTTTATTTTTCTGAAAAGAAAAAAAAAAAAAAAAAAAAAAAAACAATAATAATAATAAATAATAATAATAATAATAATCAGATACCAGTCTGCTTACTAGTCGATCTATGCGACCAATGAATTTAAAAGTTTATAAAATAAAAATTTTATTTTTTTAAGCAGTTTAAAAATTTTTATTTTTATTTTTCCTTCCTTATACAGTGATTCCGATTTACGAAATCGATTTTGTATCTGGCATAGCTCATAAATAAATAATCATAGAATGTTGTAAATTTACATTTGTGACGGTCATGACATCTAGTTCTGCACCTCCAACTTTTGTCTTGATACAAGCTCCCGTTTTAGAGATATCTGCGACTTTATACGATTTTTCGTGAAGTCTGTATGTACGTACGTGTGTGTGTGCTTATGAATGTATCTCGCATAACCCAAAAACGGTTGGATGTAGAACGTTGCAAATCGATATATCATCATCATTATCATCATTAGTTTCAGCCTTTATCATTCCATTGCAGGATGAAGGCCTCTCCTAAGTGATTCGAAACTGTCCTGTTTTCTGCAGTTCTTCTCCATTCTGCTCTTACAAACTTCATAATTTCATTTCTCCAACAACACAGTGGTCTTTTCTCCGGCCTCTTCTTATCTCTTTGTATCCAAAATAGGACTTTGGTGGTCCATCTATCATCGTTTCTCTCGCAAGGTGACCAGTCCAGCTCCATTTTAACTTCTTGAATCTAGAAATAACATCGGTAACTTTGGTTTGCATCCTAATCCAAGTGTTTCGCTTTCTGTCTCTTCGAGTGAATCCTAACATGCATCTCTTCATGCTTCTCTGGGTTGTTTGAAGTTTTTGCATAGCTTTACATGTTAATATCCAAGTTTCTGAAGCAAGCAAAATGCACTGATCAAAAACTTTTCTTTTCAAACAAACTGGGAGGTCGCTTTTGAATATAGCGCTATTTCTTTCGAATGCTCTCCATGCAAGTTTATTTCGGTTATTAATTTCTTCCATGATGTTGCCGTTCATCGTAAGGACTTGTCCCAGATAAGTATAACTAAATACCGTTTCTAATTCCTCCATATCAACAGTGATCTTCAGTGGAGAAACAAAAGAATTTGACAAAACCTTTGTCTTGCTGAGGTTCATTTTCAATCCAACGAGCTTTCTTTCTTTGCTTAATATTTCTTGCAAATCCTCAGATGAGGAGGCAAGCAATACAATATCATCCACAAATCTCAAGTGATTTATAAACTCTCCATCAATTTTTATGCCTTTAGTTCAGTTTAATTTTTTAAAACTTCTTGAAGTACTGAATCGATGTTTTTGGGTGAAATTGTGTCCCCTTGTCTTAACCCCTTGTCACTTAGGTTTCTTATAACATCTAATTCTGCACCTCCCTTTATGATCTTTCTACGACTTTCCGTTTTGGAGATATGTACGAAATTTAAATTCATAATGACAAAAAATGCAAAGGTTTTGGCCATTATGTATAGAAACTAATGATAGAGCCCTTAACGATATGGTTATGAAAGTTGTCAATATTTTTGCGTGTAGAAACTAATTCTTAAAGACATAAGCAGGCTCTAGTCGATGAATACACTTTAATTAATGAATATTCAGTCCGTAGATAGAGCTCGTAAAAATATTGTTATGAAAGGCGTCGACAACTTTGCATGTAAAAAGTAAGCAGGTTCTAGTCAACGAATGCATTTTATTTAATGAATACTCAGTCCGTAAATAGAGTCCGTAATGCTGTCATGAAAGTTCTTGATGTTTCTGCGTGTAGAAAGTAATTCTTAAAGACATAAGCAGGCTCTAGTCGATGAATACACTTTAATTAATGAATATTCAGTCCGTAGATAGAGCTCGTAAAAATATTGTTATGAAAGTTGTTGACAACTTTGCATGTAAAAACTAAGCAGGTTCTAGTCAACGAATGCATTTTATTTAATGAATACTCAGTCCGTAGATAGAGTCCGTAATGCTGTCATGAAAGTTATTGATGTTTCTGCGTGTAGAAAGTAATTCTTAAAGACATAAGCAGGTTCTAGTCGACGAATGCACTTGCTTAATGAATATTCAGCTCATAGATAGAGCCCGTAGTAATACTGTTATGAGAGTTGTTAAAATTTTTGCGTGTAGAAAGTAATTCTTAAAAATATAAGCAGGTTCTAGTAGATGCATAAAAATTAATATCTAGCTTATAAATAGAGTCCGTAATGATACTCTTATGAAAGTTGTCAATTTTTTTGCTTGTAGATAGTAATTTTTAAAGATATAAGCAGGTTCTAGTCGACGAATGCACTTGATTTAATGAATATTCAGCCCGTAAAATAGAGCCCATAATGATATTGTCATGGAAGTTATCGACTTTTTTACGTATAGAAAGTAATTGTTAAAGACATAAGCACTAGTCGACTAATGTACTTGCTGTATGAATATCAAGCTTGTAGATAGAGCTCGAAGCGATATTGTTATGAAAGTTGTCGATGTTTCTGTGTGTAGAAAGTGATCCTTAATGACATAAGCAGATTCTAGTCGACGAATGCAATTTATTTTATTTTATTTTATTTTTATTTTTTATCTTTTGGCTTGTTGTCAGGATTGTTTGTGGTCTGGAACCTGTCTGTTTATTTACGAATCAATTACCTCACACAAAAATGTTAATTTTTTTTTCATAACAATATGTATATTTCAGTGGGTGTATAAGAAAGTTGTGTGGTGTCCACATCAGATTTTTTTTTAATAAAAAAAAATAAGAGGGGGGATTTCAAGCTGTTGGATAGACCGTTAAAACATGTAACCCTAATAACGAAAACTGAAAACTCTCATATAAAAAGTAATATTATAAAATAAAAAATAAATTTTGCTCAAAGTAAATTATCACACATGGAAAATAATCTTTTAAATTAAAAAATAAATAAATAAATAAATAAATTTTCCAAATAATTAGCTATGATTAATTCTTATAGAATAAAATTAATGATAAAATTAATTACAGATTGGATTTAACTTATATATTATATAATTATTTTTAAAGTGTAATAACGTATTTATCAATATTTTAACAGATTAGGTTTTTTTTTTCACTTTATTATTATTATTATTATTATGTAAATAGAATTCATTTCCAAAAAATCTGTTAAATCCAATAATCTGGATTCAATAGGAACCAAATGTTTGAAATATCGCCTTTGTACAGTATTATTAAAGGTATTAACATCGACTTATGTAAAAAAAAAATCTTATATTTAACTTGGACCTTTTAAAATTTTTTTACAAAGGTTTCAGCTTTGTTGATTATACATTCTTCTTTCACACTATAAAGAAATAGCACTACAATTTAAAAAAAACATAAAAAGTAAAATATGTTAGAAAGAATAATTTTATTAATTTAAAATAAAATACAGTAATGTAAAAAGGGGAAAAAGCTATAATATATATATATATATATATATATATATATATATTTCCTAGCTTCCGAGTCATACAAAAGTTTCGTACCTGATTCTTTCCTCTTTTTTTTTTTTTTTACTTCCCGAATTTCTTATCTATCTAATTTATTTATCAAAATACATACTTACATTATTTCTATTTAAATATTGATACTTAATTTTGCTATTCGTTGGAGAAAAATAACAAAACATTTTTAATATTTCATACTTGCATTTACTTACTGTGGTTCTTAGCCAAAATAAACCAAACAAATAAATACTAACTGTTCAGTAGACCACAAATGACATTATCTAGCTTTTGATTATTCCCTCCCCTTGCTATATCTTCAAACAAGAAATTTCGACTGCAATTACAGAACAAGCATGATAGTATGAGGAGAACAGCAAGAAAGGTAAAGGAGGGAAGGTGGAGACCTCTAAAGATTCTGGAACGTTAGTTGCTCAAACCCCCGACGCATCCTGATTTTTTATTTATTTTTTTATTTTCTTGCATTTATTTCTTTTGGAAGCTTAGTTCGATTCCTTTTTTCTTCTTTTGTTTTCTCTTAATATTGACTTCTGTTTCATTCGCCGCCATACTTTCATCTTCTATTTATTATTACTATGCCTTCTTTTATTTATTTATTTATTTTCTTTATTTTTTCGATTCCCACGTTCGTTCTCTACATCTTCGAAGTTTTTTGCATTTTTTCTCTTGCATTTTTTTCCCCGATTCGGAATTAATGAGATTGATAGATTTCATTAGTTATATGTTGTATTGTTTTTGTTGTAGCTCTGGATAATCCCTCTTTGTGTTTAATATATTAAATTCTGAATAGAGAACAGAATTATACTACCATATGTATAATGATGTTGTCAGACATGAATTTAAAGAATAACGTGATTTAACACGTGCAAGTCACGTAAAAGTACGTTTTTTAAGAACAACGACCCCACCTTTAAGCTTAACTCTTAAAAAAAAAAAAAAAAAAAAAAAAAAAAATACTTTGAGAAAGATTTTGCATGTTCATGTTTAACACTTTATGTACTGCCGCCGTATATATACGCTAGTAGCATTTATCGCATTGATTACTAAGAATAAAATTTAAATTTTTAATTCACAATATAAATAAAACTATTTTTTAAAACAATATAATAGTTTAGAGGCACGCTTAAAAGTCTTACAAAATACCTTATCATTGGTAATAGAAAAATATCTCGACTAGAATGTGCTAATAAGATTTTAGTGGTTTAAAATGCATTGATGAAATCGATTACACATCTGATTTCATTTTTACGAGTTTATTATGCGTTTTGGATTAAAGTTGTCTTTTATTTTTATTTATTTATCTATTTATTTTTAATACATTTAATTTTTAGTATAGCACATAATTGTATTACCGTATGTACAATAATATTTTCAGTCATCAATAAAAAAAAAAAAAAAAAAAAAAAAAAAAAAAATTAAAGAAAATAACTGATTTAAATTGGTAAGTAATTCTGAGAAATCACTAAAAATTTTGGTAAGTTATTTTGAGTAACTAAATTTTCCTTAAGTTAAATATTAACTTTGTAAAACTTTTCATTTTCTTGTTGAACTCATTTTTCTATATCTTTAATAAAATTATTTTGAACTGTACATGGAATTTCCCCCCCCCCCACACACACACACCTTCCCAAAGTCAAATGCCCTTGGCCCGTGGCTCAGTTGACTCGTGCTTTAATCAATCCCTGGTTATTACTTTTAAACAGTGTCTGTAAAATCTTTTGAATGAAATGAAAGGAAACGTTCATTAATCTGGAAGAGTAACTTTTAAAATAAGTGTAAAAATTTCTTTTAAATTGGTTGTTTTTCCTAAAAGAATATTTTTCAGAATTTCAGGTGTTAAAATGCTTGTTGCGTCTTAATTTTAGACGAAAGGTAAATATGTGTATCCAGTTTAGTTAATAATTTCAAGTTTAAAGTTTGCATAACATTTTAGCATTTAAACAGGAAAATACTTCTTAAAAATTAACTTCTTAATGGATCCACAAACTAATACACAAATAAACTCATAATATATATTTAATCTATAATAATTGGAAATTAGCGGGAGGGGGGGTGGATAGTTACCATAGAGCATTTTAAAAGTTTTCAAGAAAATTAAATTTCGAGTTTTATTTTTCCTAGTTAAGATAGTTTTAAAGAAGTTTCAGTACATTTTATACAGCCAGATTTCAATTTATTAGCTGTACCGTAAGTTCTGTCTTTTTGAATTAGCAAGACGACACAGGATTGTATCTAAAAGTACTTACTTTATATGTGACTAAATAACTTCTTAAATGTTATATAAATTTTGTCCAAGAAAAATTTCCAGTGTTAGTTTTTTAATTCAAAATGGCAGAACTTTCCTGTATACTCAGCTACCTTTGCAAAATTTCATAATCATAAGACCAGGGTTCATACAGACCCCCTCCCCCCCCCCTTTTTTTTTTCTTTAGGAACTCTTCCACCACAATTTTTATATAATTAAATTCTAACTAAGATTATAAGCTTATTTTATGACAAAAATTGCTACAAAACTTTACTGGTGCCGTCAAATAAGGATTGTACGAACCCTGTAAAACTTAATCTATTTGCGAAACAGCTTAATAATATTCTTTTCCCACTTAAAGAAATGAAATTTTTGTATTATAAAGTGTGTTTTTAGAATTTTGAAATATTTGGCATTCATTTGTCTACTACAAGGCCTTATTAACGAACCGGCCTACTGCGCCTGAGATTTGGGGGGGCCCCATTTTTTTTTTTTTTTTTTTTTTTTTTTTTTTTTTGAGTTATAAAAATAATTTCTATTTTTGATTAATTTTTAAACGATATTTCAATGACTGAAACGATTTGATAGTGCATTATGGCCATGATGGTATGGTGTGTAGAAAGTGGAGCTAGGGTATGATGTCCCCTCGCCCCCCTCCCCCTTTCCAAAAAAAAAAAAGATATTTTTCCAAAAAATTAGATTAAACGAATATATTAAATTAAAATAAAAATGATAATTAGCCCCGAACTCCTCGACTTGCATGAACGTCAAGCACAGGGCCCCACTATGGCTTGATCGGACCCTGGTCTGCTGTATTATAAACTTATATGATACACACCTGATCCTTACACCCAATTGGTAGATATTTGTATATTATTTTTATTAAATATGAATTTGATTATCATAAATAATATTTATGCATTTATGTTTTCTAAGTGTATATGTAACGTGTTTATATGCATATTGTACATATGAAACACTGTTTGTTATGTTTCGTGATTTTTTTTTTTTTTTTTTTTTTTTTAGGGCAACAAAAATACCTCGTCGATAGTTCTGTGTCTAAACCTAATGTAAACTTGCGTTGAAATAATTCACTTCTTTTGCAAATTAAATTTCTCTTTTGAATGAGAAGGCTTCAGAGGTGAAAGAAATTTGATAATTACTGTAAAATATATTACTTTTCTATTTTCACTTAGAATAATGATACAAATTTCAACAGAGATGTTTTAAGTAATGATATAACATGCAATTTGTTTCAGTTGCATGGTAGAGAATACAGACATTTTTAAATGGATGTTTGGATAAACTTAAAAAAAAAAAAAAATGTGCAAGCGAGAAATTAATCTGAGAGCAAGCCATTGCAGATTTTCCTATAAGTTTTAAGCTTATTTTATTATATTGTCACTATTATTTGAAAAAAAAAAAAAAATACATTTTTACATAATGTTTAGAAACGTTTTAGCATAAATACATTTAAGGAAAATTTATTATTGATGATAGTGATGAAAATATAATAAAACGCGGGTAAAATTTGAGGAACGCTGGGAGATATGACAATTTTTCCGTCTCCGGTAGCTAAAAAAATGTTATCTCATGCTAAAATTTGTCAACCGAATTATTCATTATCTAAAGTTTTTTTTAATTCTATTTTCACATTCAAAAAACTGACACCGTTAAATTTGTTCTTGTTTTTCAAAAAATAAATAAATAAATAAATATTTTTTTATTCAGAAATTTAATTCATCAACCTGGAAATTAATTTCTTATAGAATGGAGTAGAAGGCTGATTTTTACCAACTATGTGAAAAATACCAGAGCCGGGAATCGAACCTCGGGCCTTCCGCTTAACGCGCGGATGCTCTAACCACTGAGCTACCCTGGCTGATAACCAGCTCGGCACTTCTCACATAATTTACGTTGGCAAGGTCACTAAGTCTGCATTAAAGCAGCTATATCCAGTGACAAATTTTGAACATGGCATAACTCCAAACGGCCACGAAATTTTTTAATTCAGAAATTTAATTCATCAACCTGGAAATTAATTTCTTATAGAATGGAGTAGAAGGCTGATTTTTACCAACCCTGATTTTTACCCGGGGTTCGATTCCCGGCTCTGGTATTTTTCACATAGTTGGTAAAAATCAGCCTTCTACTCCATTCTATAAGAAATTAATATTTGTTTATTATGCCATTTTGAAGCTATAAAGTGTAAATAATGTATTTAGTTCATTTTTCCCCATTTTTGAGCTTGAAAGTAAAATAACATTAATTCAAATTAAAAAAAAAAAAAAAAAAAAAAAAGAAGAAGAAGAAGAAGAAGAAGGAGAACAATTATAATGCTTGTAAATTTTCTTAATACGGTAACAGAATTTGTAAAAATACATAAGTTAATGAAAAATTATCATAAGAAAATTTGTTCTCAGTATAACATGGGGTTTGGCTGACAGCGAAGGAGGAATTGTAAAAGGTACATTTAGCTAAAAGTCAATTCCTGGCCTGCACATTTTTCGCTCATAATAAAATTATTATTTATTTTATTTATTTAACTGCTTTGAGATGTATAGTTACAAAGACTTTTTTTTTTTTTAAATCTCGTGTGAATCATATTGTAATTTACAGTAACAACGCACAGTATCTTTAAATACATAGGACATCCATGCCTACGTCGGGATTCAAACCTCTAAAATTAGTTCAGTTTTTCATTCTAAAATTTCTATTGTACAATAGTACATCAGTGTTGTCAACAAGTGGGGACTTTTATATTCATTATCCACCACTAACTTTTAATGGTAATTTTTGTTTAATTGCATGTCTGTCTAATAGCTGTGACATGTGGGCCGTTCATTGTAAAAGCAAATTATCTCCTTGAAAATGTATTTTGAAATAATGAGCTTTTTGCGAATTTATGTGTGGGGGAAAAAAAGATCTAGATTCAGTAAGTGTTACCAATTTTTAGTATTTAATACAAATCAGAGTTATAAGAATTTTTAAATTATAAGAAATATAATTTGAAATAACGTAGAAAGTTTATTTTTATTATGTATATTTACAAGTTTTAGTTTTCTGAAAAAAAAAAAGTAAGTAATTTTATTTATGGAATTTTAGAGCAATTATTGGACTTTCTTCACTTTTACATACCTGCCAACATCCTAATTAATATACCGTAGTGTTGTTAGTCCCGCCCTTTTTCTCACACCGGTAAATTTGTACAGTAATATTCTCCAAGTGCAATTACGGTTAAATAAGAAGAAAAATACTAAAATAAATAAATAAATAAATAAATAAATAATAATAATAATAATAATAATAATAATGGTGTGAAAAAAAGGCAGGGCTAACGATACTATGGAATATTAATTAGGATGTTGGCAAGTATGCTTTTATAATGAAAGATGCGTCTAAATGTGATACAATTAAGCAAAAATATACATATTTAAAAAATATGGAGTTACATCACTTTTATAATGAACCGCCCATATATCAAACCTATTTCTTTAAAATTAGTGGTAACTATTGAATAAAAGAGTCCCTATACAATTTCGCAATACTAAAATGCATATTTTATTATCTGAAGAACAGTTTTATTTCATGTCGTATTCTCCGCCCATTATTAAAATAATAATAATAATAATAATAATAATAATAATAGTAAATAAAAAAGACATTTTAAAAAATATTTTCGATTTTTATTTGCTTTATTATGCTGTATATATAAATACATTTCGTCTTAATATAAGATTCCTACAAGACGTTCATAAGAGTTGATTCATATCAAAACTTGCCTAGCAAACATCTAAATAAATAATTAAATATATTTTCCCTATTTCAATTCTTGTGTAATTCTTATTAAAATAAGATATAATTTTAAACTGCAACCTAATTAATAAATTTTGTTGTCTGCTTCATTTGTTGCTGCATTAAAAAAAGGCATCTTGTGATTAGTTTTCCTGACAGTTATGTTTTTTCAGTAACGCATCAAATAATATTGTGATAGAAATAGTCATGTAACGACTATTAAGTATTAACAGACTTAAAATACAATGGCGTGGGAAACTAAATTAACAGTCTGTTTTTCGTCCTTTTGCAAATTATTTTTTAAACAAATGAACATAGAAACATAAAATTTCGGTGGCATTATCATTATCAAATTATTAGTCGAATTTTATATAAGTTTGAAATTGGAAATATAACATTGGAAATATAACATTGGAAATATAACATTGGAAATATATAATATTGGAAATATAAGTTTTGAGAAAAATTAATATTAGTTAAACTAATATTAATTTTTCTCAAAAGTCCGCTTTGGAAGTAAAAGTAAAATTTCAACAATTTTAGTAAAAAAAGACTAAATGAAAAATGGTGTTGAGGATGCATTAGAAATAGATTAACCCGTTAGTAGTCGCTAGTTGGTCGATTTGCTGCCCTCCTTCAGTGTTGCCAGATTTTTTTATTCAATAGCCACCGAAAATTTTTAGAAGAAGCATTTGATATACATAAAACGCGAATAAAATCAAAGGAACGTCGATCACATCACTTCTTAAAATTATTGGTGAGAGTTAAATAAAAAGTGCGCAATCTGTAATAGGTGGCGCTGTCTATAGATACTACTAACGGGTTAAGATACGTCAGGGCTGCCACAGGCGATTTATATATATATATATATTCCTTTCGAACCACTATTTCCAAAAAGTAAAATTAATATAAAATAAAATATTTCCAAAGAATAAAGTGTATAATATATTCTGTTGCCCGGAAAATTCATGCCGATTTTGAAGAAAAATTGAAACGCAATGCATTTAAATGCTCGTGCATAGTGGTTTTAATATTTCTGATAATTCACGTGTTGAATAGCGTGGGTTATTTTCGATCAATGTTTTAATTTGATCTTTATCTGTGGTGGAGGGCTTACCCGGGCGTTCTTGATTGAAAACACCAGCTTTAAACCTAGAAAACCACTTATAGTTCTTTCAGCTACAGCACCTTCGCCATAAACAGAGCATATTTTATCTGCCGCTTGTGTGGCATTTTTGCCTTTCCGGTAAAAGAAAAGCATTAAATGCCTATAATGCACTTTGTTTGCTTTTATATTCAAAGGCGTATAAAACTGACAACAGTTAACGTATCGAAATCAAAATTTTTACTAAATATGCCTTAAGTACCGAATTTTAGAATATGTACGCATAACATTTGTTTATAATCGTTCTGATACATTCAGACCTGTCCTTATGCCACCTAACGAAAATAGGCACGAACTTTTCGGACTGCTCAAAGTTTTCGCAGGTAAATCTGCAATTTGCCTCCATAAATTTATTATGAATTTTATATTATGAAAATAGTAGTAGGAAAATAATAATAATAGTAATAATAAAGTCCCCAACGTCAGCCTTGATACACATTCATCCAAATATTAAAATGATTTTACTTTCGCTATTTACTTTTTCTTTTCTTCTTTTTTTTTTTTTTTTTTTTTTTTTTTTTTTTTGTCTCCTATGTAAATAACTTTTCAAAAAATAACCATAAAATAACATGAAATTTGGACGAGTTGTTAACATTTTAAAATTATTTATTGACTTATTTATTTATTTATTTATTCTGTCGATGTTCATAGTTTACAAAAATGGAAGAAAAAGAAAAGTGAATAGAGGAAGAAAAATCTTATTTTAGTTTAACGTTTGGAGGCACGCGTATCTTTACCTAACTGAGATGTATAGTTAATACCATTTCTCGTTTAATTTTCTTTTCTAAATTTGTTTAAATTTTCCTTTCTTTGAAAGCGTATACTTTTGAGAAAATTCGAATGAATGCCAGTTTAAAAATTATTATACATGTTTAAGTTACAATAAAATTTTATTAATAGTTTGATAATGGACATATCATCCAATTCGAAATATATCCACTGTAATTTGCTCTCATTTCAATGTGTAAAATGCATTATTTAATCAAAAATCTGTTGTTTAATTCTGCATTTCAGTTATTTTCTTAAAGCTTTATTTAAATAGAAATTGTCATAAAAAATTTATCATGGTGAATTAACATCAACCACATATGCGATCCTTTTTTAAAATGAAGATGTTTCCTTGAAGATGTTTCCTTGAAGATGTTAGTTATAATGATGAAGTGATATGAGTTAACCCGAAACGTTTATTTTTTATGTGTTTTAAGTTATTTTAGCTTATATTTATTGAAATTTAATTTTTCCGACTGAGTGAAAATAATGCCTGGACCGGGAATCGAACCCCGGATCTTTGACTTACAAGGTCAAGGCTCTACCAATTGAGCTATCCAGGCCGACACCCCGGTCAGCATTACTCACTCAGACAACCTTTAGGCAGAAACATCTCTGGTCTATCATGTAGATAGCTCAACAGAAATAAGCCGCAGGAAATGGAAAACACCATTAGATAATGGGAGAAAGGAATACAATTTTTATTAAAATCTGTATTCCTTTGTGGAATACAGATCCTTCTGTATTTCCTGTATTCCTTTTCCTACTGTGGATGAAAATCAAATTTATTGAAATTGATATTGATTTTCATCCACAGTTGATTGTGTGATTTTAATAAAAATTGTATTTTAGCTTATATTCTAATATGCATTTTAAATAAATATCTCTTATACAGAAGGCCGTTCGCACTTTATGGAAACGATTTTAGTAGTTGAATTTTATATATAAATGCCGTATTTTTTTACACCCATTTGCTTCTATCTCATAACCATGGTTCTTGAGAATAGCTCTAGCTCAAATTTCTTATGAAAGTAAACTTTTTCTTGGTACTGTCAAGTCAATTTTATCTCATTTCTTTTGCACCGTTTTCCAAAGTCCGTTCAGTGTTCTTGGATGCCATTTTCCTAAGGCTTGTTCTAATAAACCGAAAGCGTAAAAGTACATTGGAGAAGCGTCAGGTGATTTTACAGGTATTTCATTAAATGGGATACATTTTATTCCTTTCTCTGATTCTTTCTTTGCTAAATAAGCGATAGTTGATTTAGACGTGTGTCCAATAGACGGATTTGTCCCATGTAAAGCTTAAATTGTATCAATGTCTTTTCCATATAAGGTTGGAATTGCTTCTTCAAAAATTACTTTTAAAATATTCTGCTGATAGTAGAGTGAATTCATTTCAGCTTTACTTGAGACTTTTTTATTTTTAATTTCCCGTTGTAACAAAATCTTGAAACTGTCATGAATCTTTTGGGGAACTTTTCTGTACACTAACAAAGCCATTTCGTATGGCCATTCCCGTCATATGGGCAGCAGAGATTTCATCTTTTTATTATTATTATTATTATTATTATTATTATTATTATTACTAAAATCTCTCAAATATGCCCATGTTTCACCGAGTGTTACTACAAATTTTCATTTTTCAGCAGCTAGATGTTTTTCATTTAATTTTCTAGAATATGTTTTTCTTTTAGCTATATGCTTTAGCAACAGCAGATGAACTTTAAGCATCTTTTTAACCTCAAATCTTTATAAATGATTTTACTTACAACGCCATAATACATTCCTAGTTTTGATGTAATGGATCTTTGAATCGGCGGATTTCCTTTAGGATCAGAGACTTCATTTTCTTGATATTTACCTGCGTTCGATCAGTCTTAGAATAAAGTTTCACTGTCATGTTTTCATTTTTACTTTCACTTAGACGTTTTTCTTTTGAAATTTAATATATTATAAATACCGTGTTTAAAAATGCAATAACCGCGATTTTCACATCGCTTTATAATTAGTAATACAAATATTTCTTCCCGTAAAAAACAGTTGCATAACCTTCGAGCCTTCTAGAAATTTTAGCAGCCCTTTTCAAAATAAATCTTTTATTTTTATATTCCAATCAAAAGATAAAATTAGCAGACGATTATCCTAAAGTTACCAAATCTTTATCTCAAACTGCAAAAGAGAAAAAAAAATTATAAAAATGTTTCCATAAAGTTGAAAGGCCTTCTGTAGAATTGTTTTCCAAACATTTTAAAGTAAATAAATGAGACTTAATGTTTTTAAAATGTTTTAAATTTAAATGTGATGCAAACTTTTGCAATTGCGTTTAAGGATTTCTCTTAAAATTGTTTGTTTAATCGACCAAATGATTTTTTTTTTTTTTAAATATAAAAAGTCACGACTATTTTTGTTCCCTTTAAAGTTAAACACCTTGCGAATGTGGTCTTAATCTTTTTTATGATAAATATTATTTTAAAAATTATATATAATTTGTAATATAATTTTTTTTAAAACTATTACTTTAATATAAAATTGCACTCGCACAATTCTGGAATTAAATTGGTAAGAATCAAAGACTCTTTCAAAGAATTCGATTACACGTCTTCTCATTCATATATCTTTTATAACGGTCTCTTGAAAGATGGATACATTGTACTTTAATATTTATATTTTATTATGAAATTTTGCTTATTATAATGGTTTTTCAGTAAAATTATGATGTTGTTTTTTCTGGTTAAACTGTAAAAAATTGAAAGCTCGCTGCTAAACTTTAGTTGTAAATTTTACGGCCAAGCCATACTTTTCACTGAGTTGCCAACATTTTAGCACTTTGCTTGCAGGTCACGTAAAATTACGTTTTTCATGAAAAATGAGCCACACCTTCAGGCATTCCTCTAAAAAAATACTTAACTTACAAAAAAAAAAAAAAAAAAAAAAAAAAAAAAGTGTTTATGTTTAACATTTTATATGCTGCTGGTGTGTATATATGCCAGTGATATTTACAGAATCAATTACTAAGAATAAAATTTGAATAATTCAATCAGGAATGCGTAAAACCATTTTAGTAAATAACGTTTTAAAGGAACGCCAAAAGGCGGGGATTACTGTTCAAAACAGGAAAATATCCCGACGACAATGTATTAATTTATTCCGGAGCATTTTTACCCCCGCCTTTATTCTGTACCACATTTTTTTTTTTTTTTTTATCGTAGTTACATACTTGTCAACCATCTCATTAATAACCGTACAATTGTTAACGCCCCCTCAAAAACGCCCCTTTTCTCACACTACTATATTTTTAGAGTTATTCTCTCCAAATGTTGTTACGATTAAATAAGACTAAAATTACTCTAAAAAATTATTAGTGTGAAAAAAAAGGCGGGTACTAAAAATTGTACGGTTCATAATGAGATGGTTGGCAAGTATGTAGTTATATATATTGGAGAATAATATTCTCCGGAATAAATTAAAATGTTGGCAACTATGTTTTTATACTTTATTTGCTGTATTTGTTGTAATTTTCTATTTATTTGTCGTCAAATTTTTTCACCGTACGACTCATCGTAAAATTTACGGCTAAAGCTTGAAGCGAAGTTTCTATCTTTTACAATTTAGCGCAATAAATAAATAAATGTCATATTTTTATTTGAAAAGAAGTGTGGCATAAGGGTTATTTCAGAGTTTCCAACTTTTAAAATTTATTCCAGAGCGTTTTTAGACCATACTTGCCAACATCCTAATTAATATTCCGTAGTGTAGCTAGTCCCGCCTTTTTTTCACGCCAGTAAATTTTTAGAGTAATATTCTCTAAATGCAATTACGTTTTAACAAGAAGAAAAATTCTTTAAAAAGATACTGGTGTGAAGAAGAAGGCGGAGCCAACAATACTACGGAATATTAATTAGTATGTTGACAAGTATGTTTCAGACCCACCTTTTTTCCCATTACTTTATTTATAGAATACCATTCTGCAAAAAATAACTACGGTAAAATAAGTAAAATTTACTCTTTAAAAAGGAAGAACTAAGAATGCTTTGGAATAAGTTATAAACATTAGCAACTCTGCTATTTTATTTACTGATAAAAGCAATGCATAAAAAAACACTTAAGAAAGAAACAGACAGTTTTGTATTGTTGTACACATTTTTTTTATTGGCGTTAACACAAAGGTAAGATACCACGACAAGTACTAAACACTGGGAATAAGAGGCCTGGACACAAGACAGACAAGTAATGCTTTGACTTCAGTTTTCACTGCTAAAGGACATTGCTAAAAAGATATTTATACCTCAAACCATCCAATTGACATCAATTTGTCGCAGTAGAACACAACGATTCTGTTGATGCTAGAAAAATCGATTGGATTACGTTTGATTCCATTTTTTAATCATCTTTGATCATCGATTTAATCATTTAAAAAACCTCAACTTACAAAGAACATGTTAGATACATAATAGCATTGATGTTCATAACAACATAAGCACATTTTTTTCCCAGACCATTACAACACAGTCATCTAAAAAATTCGTAACAGAACACTATATATATTTATATAATATATATTATTTATATATATCTTCAAAGCAATTGCAATGTGAAGAAAAAACTATCATTTTGATTGTTTTCTTTGAAAACTTCCGCTTTTACAAAAAATATTTCAAATTAGCAGAAGCAGTTAAAAAGGTACAGCAACAGTTTATATAAAACCGCACACACACATCTTTGTTTTTATTTTTATTTTTTTTTCAGCAAACGCAAAAAGTATGAATTTTTAATGTATTTTTCTGTAGCATCCATCGTCAATACATAATACAAGGATGGGTGACTATATTTATATCCATAGTATTAGTAATGATAATATTTATAATAAATCAAACATAATAGAAATAAACAAGTTCCCTAGTTAGATACAACACTTTAATATTGATACAACCTCCAAGGCCTTGGCACTTCAGCTGCCTCTACGTGCAGATACAATTATTTACAGTTTTAAAAGGCCCGGAGGTTGCCTTACATAAGGCTCACTCAATAGCACGTAAAAAAAGGTTCACGAATATTTTTATCGGAAGAAATAAATAGTTGCTATGAAGTTAAGGTTTGGCCATTTTCTTGTGTGAGCAGTAGGCCTGATATTCATTTAAAGTTATGTCTTTAAGTAATAAGGTTTAGAAAATTTGGGAAGCCCTTTATAAATTCATTTCAAACTGTATATATAACATCTTAGAAAATGTTTACAATCAAAAAATAAAATATGTAAAATATTGGTTGAATTAAATTTGAGGTTTTTTTTACTAAAGAAAAGATTCTGAAATACAAATCTATAGAAAATATTTGAGAATGAATATTTATTTACAATATTCTATTTTAAATTTTTAAATTTTAATTTTTAATTAGTAAAAAACAGTTAAAAATGGGCGCAATTTTTGTTCTTTTTTCATAAACTTTTTAATTAGCCCTTTGTCGATTTTGTGCAGAGAGGAAAAACATCCAGTACCTTAAACAATTTTAAGCAGGGGTACAAATGCAATACATGCTATTCGTGAACCTCTTTTTAACTTATGTGCTCATTAAAATTTCTGCCGAAATTCTGAGAATTTTTTGGAGGTAGGAAAGATTATGCTACTCTACCAGCAGTGTTAGACTTCAACAGGTATCACTCTCACCTATTAGTAGAAAAATTCAAAATATTACAGTCACACTGCTGGCAGAATTGAATGGTAGTTTGGTGTATCCAGTACAAAATACTTCTCAAGAATGTACAGTATAATTTTGTTAGGGTATACACAGTATACAAAACAGTGAACGTTTTCTTCGTTTCCATGAATTCACCAATTCATATAAACTGAGATTTCAATACCGAAATCAGTGTACATTTCAACGCAGTACGTCTGCCCTAGTTTTGATTAGTACAGTACAAAAATAGCTCCATTTTTACAGGCGAGATGTACTAGGTTTAAATTACACTGTTCGTACTTTGAATGAGCATTTTTTAAAGTGGCAACACCTTATGATCACACTTGTAGTAATATCACGAACATTAATTCTTGGGTTGAATAAATTTGTGATTTAACAGCAGCATTAAATAAAAGTTTTATTCACTTTTTTGGGGAGGAATCAGTGAATTCATGTCACAGTAAAACGTTAGATAAATTACAAATGTAACACAAAAGTGAGTGCTTACCTCTAAGGTAGAACATGTTTCGCAGAACAATATTATTATCACTCAGTGGAAAGAACCCGTTAAGGGTCTTATATAGGTGGCGCTACATGTTCTACCAGAGGTCTTTTTCGGATTCATACACAATATTGGATTCTGTACTACACCACAACACATGAGATAGTGTAATCTAGACCTTCTAGGACGTAAGAGATATTTTCGGCGAGGTTTAGATTCGTTTCAATTGTCAGACACGTACGTAACTTCAAAATGGCCATACATGTTCTCAGCCTCCTATAGTCCCTCTGTTCGACCCCCTGAAACAACAATTTACAAGATGAGGCAAGGACAGGAGTCGAATGAAAGACAAAATAGACGCCAAATTCTGTACAGTATTTACAAGATGAGGCAAAAGAACACAGAGGCCATTTTGCTGTCGATAAAAAATTAAGAAGTATTTAACTACTGGCCAGGATAAAGCGCGAGATTTGCTTTAATTAAGTTAAGCAATTTAATTTTCTTTTGAATATATTTGAAGTAATTTAGTTTTAATGAAAGCTCTTCCTTGTAAATATTTTCATTATCCTTTTTTAATAATTTAAATAATAATTAAAAATCAAAAATTCATTTACAAATATCAAAGTGTGTCAAAAAAGATTGAAAACGAAAAAAAAAAAAAAAAAAAAAAAAAAAAACGTAAATTAGAAAAATATTTAATTATTTGTTTAATACTTAGTTTTGTTAATTAATCAATTAAGGATTTTTTCATTTGATTTTTAATATATAAGTAACAATGAAATGCATTTTAATAATGTATGCTATTTAATAATACCGTAATTTAAATTATTTTAATATTTTAAAACATAAATAAAATACTTAATGTCTCCTATTATCAATGCACTCTGTATATTTGTATCGTAATACCATTACTCAACAAAACTGCAAATAATAAACTTTTACTTTACAGCTGACTCATTAGATTTTTAGAGGTGATAAGTACATGCATCAATTATAGCTGAAATTAGAATAAAATAAAGAAAAAAATGAAATTAGAAAGAAAGAAAAAAAAAAAGTAGAGAGAGAGAGAGAATTTTTATATCTATTTTAATTTAGACAAAGATAATTTTGCTTTAAAAAAAAAAAAAAAAAAAAAAAAAAAAGTTGTAAAAGAAAGAATGTGAAAAATTACAAGGAAGATTCTTTCTTCTCGTAATTTTCAAAGTTAAAATTTTAAATACTGATCCGCACAGACAAGAAATTTCCTGAATATCACACGCAACTTGCAGAACTGACAGACGCTTACGAATCTGAACTAGAGAACTTGTCGAGCAATTCCTCTTCAAACAAAAATATTAACGCCCCCTTGTGTCCAGCTAAATTCAGTTGGAAGTAAAATTGTTTTAAAATTCATTGGGAAACTAAATAATTTAAAGAAAAAACTAGTTTAAGAATTATTTTATAGATTTGATTAATTTTAATGATTTAAATTAATTTTAACTTTAATAATGATTCAGTTGAATGAGTTAACTGATTGTGTATATATACATATATATAAATATACATGTTCTCTTTTATGTTTCGATCAGTCAATGATTTAAAATATGTATTATATATATGTATGTGTGTGTATATATATTTACTTATTTATTTATTTATTTATTTATTTATTAGAATAACTTAGTGCTAAAAAAGATTGAACAGTAAATCTAATAATTTATAAAGATTTAACTTTTAGATAAAAGACTACTAGCGTCAAAAATAATTTACTTGGATGAATATGAAATTACTTTTTTCAAAAATAGCTAGCTCATAAAAATTAAAAATAATGAAATATATATAATGTCTTAATCTTTGTATCAATCAAATATTTCATTTGTATATGTATATGTGTATTTCATCCCCTGATGCATTTTTTCACCTTTCTGAGCCTCTCCTACATACATAATTTTTTCATTCTTATTGGTCTTTGTGGTTTCAGTGATCTTGTATCTGTTGCTTGGCTTCTATTACGCTTAATAAATCATTATTATAATATATATATATATATATATATATATATATTTATTATTATTATTATTATTATGTTAATGTCAAAATATTAAGAAGTCTCACAAAAATATAAATTAATTGAAACTTAAAAAATAAGTTAAAATTGTTAATTTTCATTGTAACTTATTTAAATATCTTATTTTATTTATTAGTTTGGTTGGCTGAGAATAAAACATCTACATTTTATTATTGATATGCAGATATTACGCCACCTTACAAGATGTCTCATGTACGTTTACTTTGATGAATAATATTTATGGCGAAATTATGTAACATTTCAGAAAATTGATGCAAAAGTTTTTTTTTTTTTTTTTTTTTTTTTTTTTTTTGACATTTTGATTTATTTGTTTATTTCTACTAAAAAGAAATAATAATAAAATAAAATAGAAAATACTCTTTTATCAGTCTTTTCTTTAAAAATATTATATTATTTCAAACTGAACGATTATTTTGTAATTTTACGCTATCAATTTTAAGCTGTGGTCACCACTGCTCCTCCTTCTTCTTCTAGTTATCACTGATTTTTTTTTCCCCCTTTCCTTTCCTTGTTTTTTTTTTTTTTTTTTTTTTTTTTTGTTATACATTGATCATTGTTACACATGATCTCATCCGCTAGTGTTCCAGAAACAATTCCCGTCTTCCTTCCAGGTGTTTGACCATTGCAATGATGAATTATTATATAGATTTGTCGATAATTCAAAATTCTAATTAATTTGATTTAAAATTTCCTCAATATTATTTATGAATGCTCTATATTTTGCTTTATAAGCTAATTACAATGTAATAAAACAATATTTAAATGTTTATTATTTCAAAAGTCTATTGAAAAATTATTTCGACATTTATATTAAATTATCCTACATGCTTTACATTTTATGTTTTTTATGTACCTTTAAGCAAAATATTTTATTTTATGTATTTATTTATCTTTTTTAAGTTTTGCTTTTAAAAATTTAAGTAAAAATAAGTAATTTGAACATTAAATATCTCATCTTTTCACTTCAATGAAATTAGATAAACTAATTAATGACAAATGTTAGAATAAAGCCAATAAATAACTTTCTATTTTATTTTGTTTTGTTTATTATCGTTATTATTATTATTTTTTTTAATTATTTTTTTTAATATTTCAGTGAAAAGGTAAAAGAAAAATTAACGAATTAAAAAAATTAATTAGGAATATAAAAAATAATAAAAATAATAATAAATTTTTTGCATTAGCTGGACAAAAGGGATGTGTCACTGGAAACATAAAATCAGATCAAACAGAAGTGTTAGAAATTGCTCGATTGAACATGATCCCGTGAAATTCGAAAATTTTATATTTATGTATAATATGTACGTCATATATATATATATATAAGGACATGATGAAGTTTATTAGTATAAATGCAACATAGAATTAAAAAATTCTTTTATTTTTATCATCCTCCCCGCAACTGTGGTCCCTTCATTTCTTGGCGACTCAACGGTGGTCACTTATCACCCGTAGGAACAAAGAGAGCAAATAGTTCCTCAAATGCGACCACAGTTTGGCGATCGCCAAGTTCAAGAAACCACACGCCTATAATAATCTTGTGAGCGAGGTTTAGACAGTTTTTAAAAGGGAAATCTTTATAGGAGGGTGTAGGGATGTGTTTGTAAATCACATAAAACGAAACTAGAATTTGAATACGTGCATAGGTATTTGGATTTATAAGCAAATGGTTTGAAATTAAATTTAAATTAGACTAACATATATCTAAATTTTATAGTTAATAATATTGAAATTGGTAAAAAGGCAACATACAATTCACAAAGTTACTAAATTATATTTGGTTGGTTACCAAAAAGATTATTATTATTATTTATTATTATTATTATTTTTTTTTTCAGTATGCTTTTAAAAAATTAAATGTATAAATAAAAGGAAAAATAAAAATGTTTTTTGAAATTATATCATTAAGCACATCTATTTTGTCAAATGTAAGTTTTTATTTTGTTGCTGTACTTATGCAACTAGAATTATTGAATTATAATTACATTTTTTGAAATTGAATTAATAATTTTAAAATATGTAGAATATAAAGTTGATTTAACTGAAAAAAAAGAGAGGGAGAGAAGAAGAAAAAATTGAAAATATAACAATATAACTTTATAAGTTTAAAACATTGAAAAGACTGGGGAATGGGGTCTATTAAAAAAAGCATTACGTGTTTGAAAAAAAAATAAAAAAATAAAATAGTATGATCAATAAAATATCCAATAAATAATATCCAGTAAAACCCTACGTAATAATACTATCCAAAGATTATCTTAAAAAAAAAAAAAAAAAACCTTCTTAATTTAAATCCAATCCATTCAACGCTTATTAATCCAATACCTAAGCACACTTTCTAGGTAATGCAACACGTGAAAAAAGATGAAGTTTAATACAAATACATAATGCAAAATATTTGTGGGACTGACCTCTTAGGGGGAGGAGGGTTGAAATATCACATCTGTTGGGAACAACCCCCCAAGAGGACCCATTCACTATTAATGTAACAATTTCTCTTACTACTGAATCAAATAATAAAATAATATGCGTACTTTATCAATAATTATTAGGTATATTCAGTAATTAACATGTAAATTTTCTTTGAGAATGTTCTCTCCAAATTCTGTTAAAGGCTTATTAATTTTTAGTTTTGTTTTTATTAAAATTGAAAGCAAATTATTTATTGATTAACTAAATTAAATTTACACCTGGATTTAAAAGAAAAAAAAAATCATATTCCAGATAATAAATAATGTACAGAAAGAAAGGAAAGTATGTAATAACTTACAAATATTAAAAAGTAACTTATGGATCATATTAGCTTTTTTTTTTTTTTTTTTTTTTTTTTTTTTTTTTTTAATTAAAAAAAAAAAAAAAAAAAAAAAAATTGAATTTGAAGTAAAATTTGTACCTGCATTAATAACAAAACCTTCTTTTTTTTCTGTTAATGTAAGTAAAAAAAGAAAAAACAAAAGAAGAAAGAAAAGAAAAGAAAACTCATAAAAACTCATTACATAGCTATCTTTTTGAATAGTATATTATGAATGATTCCTTTCATTACTGATCCAGTAGTAAGAGATCACAGTTAAAGGCATAAATCGACCATTTCAACACATTCACATAAAAACAAGAAAACCCTGAGTTTTTTCACATTTTTTTTTTTTCTTTTTGTAATTTTTTTTCTTTTATTTTACATCTTATACCTTCGCCTTCTACTTGTTAAATAGGTATTAACTATAAGAATCATTATTGATACAAATGGGAGAAAAGAAATGGCAATGAACTCAAAATAAAAACTGCATATCTGACAATCACCTTTGGAATAAATACAGGAATTTCACGCCATAATTAATATAAAATGTTGTATTCATATTTACATTCATCAGAGTAACATTAAAAGTTTCAAAAATAATATGCTTCTAGAAAAATGGAATGATCACAAAGGAAGCCAAAATAACATAAAAACTCTATAAAAATAATATTTTACACAACATTTGGAACAATTAATTATGAAAGACTGCAACCATAAAATAATATTCATCTATTATAACTGTATGACATATATAAGAAATTATTTTAAAAGGTACGAGGTAATCATTTGTTTCTGATAAATGGTTTTAAAATAAATCATAAATAACAAATCTAATATAAAATAATACTTTTTTTATTAATAATAATTTAAAAACTTATCTCCATATAATTAGTTTAAATCAAGAATTTTTAACAAAAGTATATTATTCATATTAATTTTCCTAAAATTTTATAGCTCCAGTCAATATTTCAAAATAATAATTAGCATTACTTCATTTAAGAAAGCCTAATAATTAAAATTACTTCAACAGAAATTATATTATTTAAATTACAAGAAAAACAATTTACAAGGGCATTTTCATAATTATTAATTGTCTTATTGATAGATGTTTTATTGTATACTTAATGTTAAATTTTAAAAATCTCTTAAAAGTATTGAATCACCTCGAGTCTTTTAAAATAGATTTATATTTTTATAATATAAAATAGATAAATCATAAATCACGCGTACCAAAACACACATTTTAAAAATAAAATAAAAAGTGAAAGGAGATTTACATTTCCAAAGTAAAATAAATGGCGTATTTAGAAACAAATTAAATTGCAGAAATCCGATATGTTAATACTGTAGTACAAAACAAATATAAGTAAAAGAGAATTAAATAAATAATTCAATTTAAAAAAAAATGTACACACATTCACATAATCTTATAGAATAATATTAATACAAATAATACTGAACATAATGCAATTTTAGTTTACATTTTATATGGATCTTTACATTTTTTTTAACTTATTAGGTGAAGGAAAGAGAAAAAGAAGAAATTGACTTTAACAATAGGAGGTAGAAGCTATTCTTATTTCTAGTTTACCATTCATAATTCAAAACCAAATAAGCAGCATAAGTTAACAGATATTCACCTAAGACACAATAATAAAAACTTACAGACATAAATTAAAAACATTTATAGCTATATTTCACAGAAATAGCTACTTAAACAAATATAAAAAGAAATATGACTATGAATATTACTGTGAATACAATATTCAAAGTAAAATTTTAATAGTTAAAGAAAAGTTTTATTCTACAACATTCATAATTGTAAAGATTACTCTGACGTGTAATAATATGAAAACAACAGTTTTCTACATAATATTGTAGATCATGTAGAGGGAAGGTTCTCTACAATATATACAAACAAACTAAAGTAGCTTGAACTGTAAATAAAAATTTATGAGATTTATCTTTTTTGTTATTTTTTTTATTATTAATAAAAATTTGCAATCAACCATTACGTACAAATAAATTTCATACTCGTACATTTGCATCATTAAAAATAGAATTTTAATCATAAACAACATATTAAAACTGTGTTGATATAAATTGAAACAGAGTTAAAAAAATTAAATATAAAATTGAGCAAAATATCAAGTTGTAATTAATATAAACTTACATAATAAATTAACTGAATGTGAAAAGTCTTTTAATTACATAAAACACTGGTTCCTTTAGATTTAAGCAACCATAGTATAAACCTAAATAAAATATTAGTAAAATAGAAATTCTAAATAGAAATTAAATTTAGAACATAATTTTGAACATATGGTATCATTTTTAATTTATAAAACCATATTATTTAATCATACTATTATTTAAAATTTTGTCTCAAAATGAACTAAAATTTAATTGATGAGCAGTTTAACTTGTGTTTTATGCATAAATCAATAAATGTAGAATATTTAATGCATTGTCTAATATATTCTCAAGACGTATTATAATATAGCAAGAGATTGATTAAAAACCTATATATATATATATAATAAAAAACAAAATAACTACATACTAACATAAACTAAAGCTATTGTAATAAAGTTCCTTTAGAAAGCAATTTAGACATTTAGGTAAATAAAAATTTTGGGATTTTTTGCTGTTAGTTTTTTTATATGGTTATAAACATTGGCTACTGATTGAAAAATGTAAATAAAACATTCGAAAAAGGAAAAAGAAAACTAAAAATGAAATTTGGTATTTATAAAATATTTCTTTTATTAAACGCTTAATTATACATGACGTAAATTGTTATTTTTTATACCTTTAGAAAAAACAGATTTTAATGATCAATTTCCTCTTTTAAATATTGTTTAAAAAGATTTTTGCCTTAGCAATACATATTTCAACTTTAAAAATACATTTTAAATATTTAAAATCAATATAAAACCTCCCACAGAAAGTAGTTGGTTTGGGCTCAGTTTGTGCCTCTCATTAGTACAAAACAGCCTCAGACGATGGCTTTTTGTTTGTGGTTTTAAGTTGATTTTATAAATATTTTAAATGTGTTTTTAATAAATGTTACTTAGAGTATGCTATTATATTTGAATTTAAAGAGACATTATGCTTAAAATAATAATAATGATGATGATGTTAATGTATTAATATATATTTCAATGACTTTATTTGGTTTAAAATCTGACAAAATAAAAGATAGTAAATTTCTTCTCTCTAAAACAAGTATACAGTCGGCTGCAAAATTATTCGAGCACTAGCCAATAATTCCTATATTTAAAAAGTACACTTAAGACTGTTTTTCTAAGTAAATCCTTGTCGAATCATGTTCTTAGACTGATTAAGAACATGACTCGACAAGGATTTATTTAACAAAGCTGTATTAAGTGTACTTTTTTTTTGGCAAGGATTACTGCTAGTGCTCGAATAATTTTGCAGCCGACTGTAATTGATAAAATGTTAATTTGAATAAAATTTTTGCTTTATAGCAAAAGTTTAATATTAGATTTACTTTCTTTTTTTTTTTTCATGAAGATAATTAATTTTTATAAATTAAAAACTACTTTGACTTTTTACCGACCACACTCAAAATTGCTAAAAAAAGCTTTTTTTTTTTTTTTTTTTTTTAAATAATTAAACATCGGTATTGTTGTTTTAAACAATGGTAATCATCGAAGAAATCAAACTTTATTTTACATTTATATGTTGACATAAAATATTCCAAACAGAAGAAACAGTAATCGTATAAAGCATGCTTAATACAAATCTTGAAATTCTAGACCAACATTATAGAATAATTTTATTTTTTCTAATTTAAAATGATACTTTATTTTTATTTTTATTTTTTTTTTTAAAGAAAAAAAGAAAAAATCATATGATAAATGGCTATATATATATATATATATGTATGTATAACTCATATTATTACTTTGCTACTGCAGATTTAATCCTTGTGTCATAAGATCTGTTCTAGTTGTAGAAAGATAGTTTTCTGCTACATTTATTCACTAAGCAATCATTAATTTCACACACGCAAAAAAAAATTAGGTAAAAGGTTTTTTTCCTGTTTTTATTGTTTTTTGGAAGTATTTTTATTGCCAGTGAGCAATTTATCTAATTTTCATTGGAATTCACAATAAAACATGTGTGTTTAGATTTATTAAAAAAAAAAAATAATAATAATAATAATAAAGAAATAAAAGAAATCTTTAAATATGCACTGTAACTTTAAAATAAAAAACTTAAATATTCATTCTGAAAAATCAGATTGGTGAATCGGGAAGGGGGGGGGGGTGTATGTGCATGTAATGTCTTACTAAACAATATATAATTCTAGATTATATATAAGCATCCTTAAATTTCCATGAAAGCATTTTCTGTTAAAAGTTTTCTTTGCATTATCAAACACTGTAAAACACTGTATAAAGTAAAACATAATTTATTAACCGTAATTTATGAGATTATTATTTTGGGTTTGGTTTCAACATGACATTTAAAGTGATTGTATACATCTACGAAATGCACCTATGACATTATGCATCAGTCTTATTCTATCTATCTCTCTCTCTCTATATATATATATAGGTACGTGTGTGAGGAGTATATTTAATCATAATACAGAAGTGGGGAGAAAAATCTCTTCGTTCCTTTTAGATTCCTGGTATTTTTAATTAATAGAATCAATTCCAATTAATGAACTGATAAATACAGTTCAATATGCTATGATTACTCGACCTATGCACGTTTTTAGAATTTTGGTAGAAAGAAAATGAAATTTCCTACCCCTGTATTTTCTATGGTTTCACCCCGATTTAGAGACATGATACTATAGGATTAAAAGAAGGGGATTAAAAGTGTAATTACAGAAAGCCGACAAACTGCCCTCCCTCTTCTTTTGGATTTCCACATTTTCAATTTTTCTTTTTTAAAACAAAGCTTGACATTTATTTTAACTTAATCGGTTTGTAACACGTTTATGTTAGTGTTTTTATGACAGCCTCCAGCTTATTACATTACTGTCAAATCATGGGCATTTCGTGGACTTTGCCTTTGGAGTGGAGAAAGAAAAAGAGAAAAGGGAGGGAAAAATGGAGGCAGACTTTCTAGAAATACTGGCTATTTCTCATCTTGCTGCTCTATTTTAACAATAATTGCTATCTGACCGCTATCACTCTGACTTCACTGTCGTAAAACAGCTCACAAACTACACCCATAAACAATAAATAAATAACAGCTCGGACGGTAACGGATGATACGCGGTTTGGATCCATCTGGACATCGTAAATGCAGGTAAAACAAGATCCAGAAAATACTGTTACCATGGGAACGACCGAAGACGTCATTTTTCCAAAGGCAGTTGCTCTTCCAAAATGATTGAAATGCATTATTGGTCGACATGATGCTTTTCCCCCCGATCCGCGCAAGCGCTTTCATTCTCATGGGTGGTGCTAGGTTAGATTTTTGCCTCCGAGTTCCAGATTTCGATTTAAAGAGGCGTGTTTGATCCCTTTAATCGGCCCGCTGTTGGTTAGTGATAGTTAAATATCTTAAATATTTTTTTTAGATTGCCAACATATTTATGTTTAAATATGAAAAGGCTGAATTTTAATAGCTGAAGAAGCTCAGAAGAGAGAAATTCGCACGGCTGTAGAGAGCTGAATTTTGCTGATCTTGTTCAAGTATAAGAATAGACCGACGCAAAATTAAAATAGTTATTTAAAAAATTAATTAAATAACATAAATAAATTATGTATGTTTTTAGTTTAAAAATAAATTTAAGTAAAGAGTTTGTTTTATTAATGTTTAATGTAAATCTACTTTTATAAAAGGGAAAGGAATAGCTGTGAATAAAACATAAAAAATAAATAAATAAATAAATAAATAAATAAATATAGAATAAATATAGAATTACAACAAGTCAATGAGAAGTAAAAAATGTGAATGAATTTCAGCAGAATTTATTTCAATGCAGCATTTTGCTGATCTCATAAAAATTAATAACAGATATTTGTAAGTGAGCGAAAATAAATTAATCTAAAAATCTGTCAGACATTGAATAAATCCTGCTTAATTGATTCTAACGTATTACATTAAGCATATTTTTATTTATTCTTTTTTTTTTTTTTCTTTTCTAGTTTTAAGCCTCATTTTAAAGGGAATTATTTTAAACAAGTCTTACTATTAATTTTTATTATTTTTATTATTTTTTATTTATTTAGTTATATTGAATAGAAAGAATCAGTAATGGAGATTAAAATGGACGATAGACGTTTTATTTACAATTTATAAAAAAAAAAAAAAAAAAGTTACTGACTGTCTTAACAGGATTTTTAGGAGAATTTTAAAATGGCCGTGTACGGGATTCTTCGACAGGTAAAACTGAAAATTATGACATAATATAAAACTAATATGCTACACCCTTAAATAATGTTATCCATTAAAGACTGGTTTATTTTCAAAATAAATGAAGAAAGAAATATAAATGTGGATATTCTGGAGTTTTAATAGAACTGGTCGTATTTTCTAAGCTTAGAAGGAAACAGTGTATGCATGTGTCTTTGAATAGATTAGAACTAGTAGTAAGAATCTCTGTATCGTAACACTTTTAGTTTCATTAGTATCAAATTGAGTAAAATAGAAATTATCATTGAGGAAGGAGAACAGTCTATAACTTTATCAAAAGATGAAATTTTATTTTTAAAGAAGAATTAAATAAATATGTGAAGTGGATTATTAGGTAATTTGTTAAAACTATGAGCAATTTAACACGATAATGCTGAAGATTTCATCTGTATAGAATGGAAACTAATTTGGATATAAATACCAAGTATATTTTAGAACATAATTATTATCGAAATTGGTTTAATTTTGAAATCTTATTGGCTAAACCTTTTAGAGGTATACCTTTAAGTAGTCATTTCTGACTTTGGTGAACCATAAATGAATACTGGGGACGAATAATTGGTTACGCTTGATACTTTTCTCCAAAACAGGATATCTTCCTTTAAAAAGATAATAGGAATTAAGATTATTTTATTCCAATAATTTAATGCAATTGGCTGATAGAATTTAACCTCCTCTCCCCCCCCTTTTTTTTTTATATTTTCATTCCTTAGATATAAAATATTTTAAGATATTTATATAAGTAAGTTTAATTAATTAATCAAAATATTTCAAAATAGTACTACTATTTTTATTACTGCTACTACTACTACTACTAATAATAATAATGCACATTATGAAGAAAAAAAAACTGATATAAAAAGTTATGTTTTATGTTTATGAATAAATTTTTTTAATGCTTATCATCATATTTTTTTAGGCTAGATTTTAATAAAATTTTCTAAGTTTGTTTATTTTCTTACAATTTTTCTATAGCTCTAGCATAGTTATTAACTATCTTACGATTAATGTTGCTCCTTTTATTTATTTATTTTATTTTTCATAAGTTTTCTGGTGAATTCATTTATTTATTATTTTTCTTCTAAATGTGTGAACTCTTTTTCAATTAATTTCTCTTTTATAAAATTTTCGTGAATCTGAATGTAATATGACACTACTGCATAACAACAATAATAACATATAATATTTTACAAGACTTCGTTTTTCTGATTTCTCTATCAAAAAAAAAAAAAAAATCCCACCTGTAATTAAGTAAAAAGCTCGTTTCTCATCGAAGCCATCCATTTCTTCTTCAAACATTACGCATCTCTACCCTCTCCCGAGTCAACCACCCTCCCCACCACTTCAGTCTCCCTCCACCTCCTTTTGCCTATCGATGATTGGATAAGAAACAGATACATTACACAGATCCAGCACGATGAATAATTTTCTACGCCACGTTTGTGCCCGGCAAACATTTTTTGCCCAACACTGACCGATGTCCATCTCAGATGCATTATTCCAAGTAATCCCAGCCATTCGAAAACTATCTTTTTTTTTATCCTCCCCTTCAATACGGAGGCTTGCAAGTTTTTTTTTCTACCCCGGGGCCAAGAGGTATTAAGTATTCAGAAGCATGGGAATGGGATGTCTTTATTTTAGTGATAACCTGATAAATTATAATACATTCTTTGATATAAGAAACATATGATCAAGATTTAAATTGGTACATAACTGTTAAAGTTAAAATTGTAACCAAAATTTAAAAAGTGAAATGCATAATGAAGTATTTTTAAGCATTTTAAATTTATGAAATACTTTTAAACAAAAATCTTACTGTAATAATTTTTTAATTAATTAATTAATTAATTAATTATTATTATTATTCAGTGTTAACAAAAGTTCAGTATTTTTTTTTAAGTAAAATGAATAATAAAAGATTTTTTTTACAGATTTTTAAATTAACAAGTACTGTTCAAATTGCAATTTTGCTGTAAAATTTAAAATTTAGGAAATGTTATGTTTCGTGGTACAGTCGGTAACAAAAGTGTCCGAACACTAGCAAAAATGCCTATGTAAAAAAAGTACATTTCATACGGTTCTGTTAAATAAATCCTTATCGAATCATGTTCTTAGACTGACGAAGAAGAGGATTCGACAAGGATTTATTTAACAGAACCGTATGAAATGTACTTTTTTTACATAGGAATTTTTGCTAGTGTTCGGACACTTTTGTTACCGACTGTAAACACGTGAGTTCATATGCATGTGCAGTGTTTTCAAGCATTTGCAGATTTTATAGTTACCAAATACTGTTCCAAACGGGAAATTTTCAGTAAAATTTAAAATTTAAGAATTAGGAAATATTACGTTTCCTGATAATCGCATGAGTTTTTAAACATTCATGTTTAACCGCTTAAATGCCGTCGGCATGTATGTGCTCTAGTGACACTTGCAGCATTTATTACTGAGGGTAAAATAAAAAGGATTGCATCATTTACGTGTGAAATTCTTTTGTTAAATGATCTTTTGTTTCAGAAGAACACCAAAAGGGAAAGATGATTGCTAAAAATGGAAATATTTTATTACATCCTCTCTCTCTTTTTTCTTTCTTTCTTTCTTTTTTTTTTTTTTTTCTTTTAAGAAATCGCTCATATTAATAAACTACGATTTAATGTGTTAATGCTTACTAATAAAAAATTGTGGTAAAGTGTCTTGCAGAAAAATTAAGGAAATTGGTAGTTATGGACTAGTATATAGTACAGAGTACACACAAATACAATCAGTTACAAAAGTCAAAATACAGACGTGAAAAAGAATTTTATCTAAAACTCTTTGATTTTAAATAGACAAATGATATAAATTTGCCATTATATTTATTTAGAAAACAAATGTTTTTTACAAAATTTAGCAAACATAGGTAAATAAGTAAGCAATATGCAAATTTATTAAATAAACCCAGAACGTTACAAAAGTCAATATGCAGTTACTTGGCTCTAAACTAATTTTGTATATGATACTTTAACGTACTTTTTAGAGTTTGTAAAGACTCCTTATTTCGTGTGAAGGTGATAATCTTAATTTCATTTTTAAAAATTGGTCGTAATGTCAACAATAAAAAATAGCTCTTAGGAAAGAAATTCCTTTGATATGAGAAATATCTCTTTAAAATTAAGAAACGAAAAAAAATGTCATATGGTAAAGTAGCTAAATTTATAGGAAAACACCGTGCAAATTCACAAATTCTAGTTATAGAAATTATAAATTACACGAAATTGTCCTCAAAAAACCTCGTTGGAGTCATTAAAAAAAACTTAGTAACCATGATGTAAAAATCATTTTAAGAAACTAAAAAAAGAAAGAAAGAATCCAAAAGTAAGTGCTTCAAAATTAACTGAACATCTTAAAACAGAAACGGGGAAAAAACTGTGTAAAGAATGCTTCTATCAACGAGATATAAAGGGAAAGTTCCCAAAAGTAAACTATTCATTTCATTTCAAACTTCGGAAAAATTACTCAATTTTGCATAAAAATATATTTTAAAAATATATTTAATGACGAAAAGAAGTTTAATATTTTCGGATCTGATGGTCCTGGAAAGATATGGCAGCGGGTAAAATCAGAAAATTTAATGCCAACTGTTAAACATATTGGGACGTATAATGGTTTGAAGCTGAATGGCAGTGTCTGGACTAGGTAGTTTAGGTATCTTTGTCTTTATTATAGATCGATACAAATATTTAAAAATATTGCAATTCTATATGGAATCATGAGACAATTATTAGGAATGGAAAAGAGATGGGTCTTCCAACAAGACAATGACCCTAAATACACTGTCAAGATTGTTAGAGAACGGCTCCTGCAGTGTTCGAATGGAACCATCTTTTTTCAAGGACTCTTTTACTGGTATTTTCGAACAATAAATTTCTTTATAAATTTATACATAAAGGCTCTTTTTAAATCAAAAATTGCTATACAAAATTAGCGGTAAGGAAAATCAAGGAAATTCAAGAATCGTACGAATCCTATCCTGTACAAAGTTCCACGGCAACACCACCATCCCTAGTTCTAGACTTAAATCGCATTGAACATATATGGGATGATTGCGTATATGACAATACCCAATTTTGTCATAAACGCAAAATTAAAAAAATAAACTTTTTAATAAGAAAATAAGAAAAAAAAAAAATTCAAAAAAAAAAAAAAAAAAAAAAGAAGAAGAAGAAAAAGAAAAGAAAAAATCTCTGGAGGTAAGGCAGTTCAAATGCGCATGATTTGAAATTGTACCAGATTTGACAAAAAACCAATTTATCTATGCGAAATAGGTTGAAAGCAGAAATTATTCCAAAAGTGGACCGATACGGCATCAATTTTGTTATTATTATTATTACTTTGATACATTAATTATAAGTAAATTAAAATACCTTTCTTTGTATGTTGACTTTTGGGAAATTTATAATATTGATTTTTATAAATTTTTGCTAAATTTTAACAAATTATTTTTCTTATTTTCTTCGATGAATATAAGTTTATGTCTCACATTATTTAATCATTACTTCATGGATACACACTTATTTAATTATTTATAATTTAAATCTCGATGTAATAGTAGATAAAATGTTTTGATTAGTTAAATAGACAATAAGACTTCTTCACACACCATAAATTTTAAGCCAGCACAACCGGTTTCGAAAGGACGTAGCCTTCCTTCATCAGGTGCAGAAAACAGGTGCTACTGCCTTGAAGGCAAAAGCAAGACACAAAGCAAGTAGTTTTGGGTTTTGATTAGTATTTGTAGATTTGTATGACTCACTGTATATGTGTATTAATCGTTTCATTTTATCATCCAATCAAAAAACGAAATAAAAATTTCCTTCTTGGTAATGTACTGATTCAGGTTTATCTTTTAAATTGCTCTTTTGTAGACAAAATTCATTTGAACATAGTATAAAGCATATGTTAAATTCCAGGTTAGTGAAATTAATTCAATTAAAGGCAAAATGAAACTATAATATAGGGTAGTGACAGGCTACATTTCTTTTCCTGATTCTTTCACCAGTATTTTTCTTTTCGAATTGTTAACAATAAGTTTGCCCAGTTAATTAGCAAAAAAATGTCATCTAAATATACTTGTGGAAGAAACAGGGGGAAAAGGAAGGTACCCAAACTGTAATAAAAAAATTTTCTTTTAATTTCGTTCAATATTTAACCAATAATAGCAAATATAATGATTGATTTAAAGCTGATACAATTTTCTGCGACATACAAGTTTTTTTTTTTTTTTTTTTTTTTTTTTAAGGATTTTTTCTTTTAATCTTTGATCCCTTAATGGTTGCAGGCTAGAACAATATAAAGCTATTTTAAACAACAATCACAGATTAATTTTAGATAATTAATTTATCGTTAAAACAACATATAATTAATGTGACATGACTTCTAATTACGATGTATCTGTTTATAAAAAAGATTCACCCACAGGACATCCTTTCCATTCTCTAAGAAGTTGTACGGAAAAGATGGGGGGGGGGGGAGTGGATGGAATTTGGTGGGAGGTGTCGGGGAGGGAGGATTGTGAAACACCTTTTCCAACTATAACTTAATAATAATAAAAAAAGTAAGTGAAAAAAAAATTATCTACCCTAAGCATAAAGCAAAGTTACAAATAAGTATATCCAGTATTCAAAACAGGTAATAACAATAAAAGTTAACAATTTTCGCAAATTCCCTTCTAATTTATTTTGCATCAACACATAAAAAACTAATCAAGATTTTTTTTTAAGGTAAAAAAAAAAAAAATTCAACCCCCTCCCACTTTTTCCTTTTACCTTTTTATCCCATACCAAGCAATTGCAATAATTAACTTCCCATTTTAGGCGGCTAATAAAATTAAGACCCTAACAAACTGAGAGAGAACTATAGCTGAAACTAATAATAAAAAAATATCTGCCTAGCCGTTAGGATAAGGCTAGAAAGAAAAAAAAAGTAAAGAAAAACTGTATTCTCTGCGGTAAGCTTATATTAACCCACATTTACATTAGTAGTAATTATTCGCATATGGGCCTGCTCGCTTAAAGACAAAAGAAAATGTAGAAAAAAAAATATGAAGTAAAAAAAAAAGAGAAAAAAAAATCTTGTGGGTACGAAGTTTATAGTGGGATATAAAGATAGTAATTTCTTTTTTCTAATCTTTTTAGGGTAGAGCTTTGACTTTATTTTTTATGCATTTCATAATTTTTTAATGTTTGCGCCTCACAGAATGATTTCATTTCTGATTTTAGAAAAAAATATGTTCGTCAATACTGAATAGAATAAGCTTCAGTAGAACATGGATTGATAATTAATTTGAAAACTAATCGCATTATTTTATGTTTTAATTCAGGAAATAGATATTTAAAGAAAGATCACATTGTTGATTTATCAAAGGAGAAAAAAAAAATCACTTAATACACTTAATCAAGATGGTTCTATTTATTTTCCGGTTGAATTTTTAGCTAATTTTATTATTTGAATTTAATTAATAAAAGGATTCTTTACAACCATTTTCTCACTTTTCGTTAATTACTAAAGATTATAAATATATTTTCACTTGTAAATGTTAGATGATCAAAAATTTTACAACAATTCTTTAAAATACTTCTTTTATTACTCACTAATTCTTTTAATTTCATATTGCAAAAGAATAAAACGATCGTCTGTTTCATTTTATTTCAAATTAAAAATAAAAAATAAAAAACAAGAAATAAAAAATGGTTTAAGCATAATACCTAGAGTTATATACGTCTTAATTCTTCAGATAAGCATAACATTTTTTAATATGAAATTTCCATTTTTAAGTTACACAATTATCTTCAGAAATCATCCGATAACGCTCTTGGACTGTTAGATATTTTTAATGTAATTTTCTACTTCATTTATAACATTTTAAATTTATTTGCTTGAGCAATAAATTCACAATTTTATAGAAAGAAAATTTCATTAACAGAGCTTGGTTTTACACGATTAAGAGTTTTGTAAATTTAATTGAAATTAAATTTAGTCTTCTGAGTAAATGAAGCTTCAATTTACTATACCATTACTTTAAAGTAACAAATAAAAATCTCTCCATTTAATAAAAATTAAATTTTATGTTCATATTTTAAATTCTAAAATTTTTGAATGGCATCATGTCATAAATAAGTTAATCAAATTTGATTTCTCACAAAATTTAATCACTGCAAAAGATTAAAAATCATATTACTCTCACAATCATAATAAGAAATTTTCTAGTATTCTAAATATTAGAAAGTGTTTTATCGCATAATCTAAATATTTTTATTAAACTGTATCAGATAGAAAAGAAACTAAATTCTTAAACTTTTCAGTGGCCTCATGTCATAAATTAATCAATCAATTTTGATTTCTGCCAAAATGTATTTACTCCAAAAGATTGTAAATCATATGTATTCACAATCATAATTTGGAATTCTCTCGTATTCTAAATATTAGGAAATGTTTCATCGCGTAGTCTAAATATCTTTATTAAACTGTATCAGATAGAAAAGAAACTAAATTCTAAAACTTTTGAGTGGCATCATGTCATAAATAAATTAATCAATTTTGATTTCTACCAAAATTTATTTACTCCAAAAGATTGTAAATCATATTATTATTCACAATCATAATTTGGAATTCCGTCGTATTCTAAATATTAGGAAACGTTTCATCGCATAGTCTAAACAACCATTACTAAAACTATATCAGATCTAAAAGAAACTAAAAAAGCATCATGTATATGTTTAAACGTCTAGTTTCTGCGTCGTAAAGCAAAATAAAATAAAATAAAAAATAGTTCTGAAACAGAAACTCATTGCAAACTTCATTTACGGCACATTCGTTATTAATGAAATCCCGTCCTTCCCATCAGGCCACACCAGGGAGAAAAACTATAGGTCATTAATGCTACGTTAACGGTTACTCGGAGAATGAAAAAGCACTTTCATAGTATTAAGTACTAAGTTAAAACAAGGCCCGCTGTAAGACTTCCCTTTTTAACCTCTTCCGATTGAGCGAAATTACTTATTTCTGGATTTAAAGCGAAATTTCTGAACTGAGCATCACTACTAGAAAAATTCAAAGCAACAATACAATTAAAGTCCAGTTAATAGCTGTTTTTATAGTTTTCAGAGGAAACTGCCATAAATAATTCATCTACTGTAATTTCTCTTAAACTATAAAATGATTTGATTTCTACTCTAAAATCTTTCTGAATTAGGTTTTAAAACCGATTAGAAGTTTATGTGGGTGATTAAATTTATAAGTAATGGAAGTAGAATAGAGTAGTTAAAAAGTACACAACTTCAAGAAATCTGATGAATATTACCTAGATTTTTTATGAGAAAATTACTGTGCAAAGTTAAAAAATAAAATGTTCAGTATCTAAATTGGTACTAAATAAATGTTAGAGGTTTATAATATGGTTAAAAAATGAAACAAGAGAATTAGAATTAGTGAGAATTCATTTATAAAAAATATTCAATAAAAAAATAATAATAATAGTATGTATTTTATATCACTGATCATATGAGAAATTAAAGCAGAATGGAATAACATTATGAGAAATAAAATCATACAAGTTCTATAAATCTAATGAATACTGTCTAGATTTTGTTTAAAAAAATTACTCACTAAATTTCCAATTTGTGAAATATCTATATTAAATGTAAATGTACATAAAATGAAGACTATATGATTAAAAATCTAAACAGTTGAATTAAAATTAATGAGAACTGGCCCGTACAAACACGCGTCGTGTATTTGGACAGGTACTTCGAAACATATTGAACGCATATTTTATGTGCGCAAATGTGCTGCATTGGGAAAAAATAAATTAGACATAATCTAAAAAAATTATTTTGCAGACAAAAATTTATGTTAAAATTAACAGGAAGTTTAACAAGAAATAAAATCAAATATTCTCTGGTATGAAGAACTCTAGCTTAAATAAATATAAGTAAATATCTATACGGAAAAAGAACAAAGTTAGCAAATATGTGGAAAAATTAAAGACAGAAATTGAAACTATTAACTCTCAATAGTAAACACAGTATATTTGAAGTTTCTATCAATTATCTGCTATTAATTATTATTACTAATTATTTATTATTATTTATTATTACTAATAATTTATTATTTCTATTATTAATTTTATCTAAGAATCTTTTTTTTTTTTTTTTTAAACAATAAATCCTTCAGAGAGTCTTATCAAAAGATAAAAGAGAAACGTAAAGATACATTCCTTTTCTTAGAATAAGGTAATTTAATTCACAGAGCATGGCTGACACAGTACATCTATTAACATATGTAAAAATTATACGCATGTTTAAAGATAAAAGTTAAATTTATTCTTTAAGTTATTTTATCAATTTAGCTAAAAAACATATAAAGTAGTTATACGTATATTTAAAGAGAAAAAATAAACTTATTCTTCAAGCTATTTTATCAATTTAGCTAAAAAGATATAATGTAGTTATACAATTCAAACCGTGTCACGTTTTTAAGTGTAATAGTTAACAATATCTACTACCTATCCATTCTACTTTGCACGCAAAATTAGGACAAATAATATGTTTTATTTTAAACAATACTCATGATTGTTAAAAATGTCTTTTTTACGTTGCTTTTACCTCTTTCAATATGTAAGACCAAAAGTAATATATAAAAATTAATTCAAAGAACAATAGAACTCCTTTCTAATGAACTCTGTTATTTCAAATTCTGTATAAGTTATATTTCTATTCAATTTCATGTCATTTGACATCCAAAATCATTGATTATTCCCAGTTTAAAAACAGCTAGTAGCCAAAACGGGAAAATTTTTCTCCTTTAATACGATCGCCTAAATGAAATTAGAAGTCAATGGGAAAACTGTGTTCGGGTTTTTGTTTCTGCTGATTTTTTATTTATTTTTATAGAGATAGCGTGTACTGTAAATTTGATTTTTATTACATGTTTTTTACGGGCTTTACTTTCTTTACTCTTTTTTCCGTCCTAACTTTTATTAGAAAAATTCAATTACAAAAATGGGCTCATCAAATTCTTAGAATATCTTTTTATTATTTCTTTTTTATATGTCTTTTGTCTATTACTAGATGAAATTTTTGGTTTGCGAACGTGTTTCTTAAATTTACTTTATGGGGGTTTAAGTCTATTGGAAACAGCTTAAGTTTAATAATATCTGTAATGTTTTGTTTCGGTCGTCGTTCTCTCCTTTTTTTCTGAAGTTTTTATCGCTATTTTATGGTTCTTTATAAAACTAATACAAAAGTTACCAAACATCTAATAAAAGTTGTTTGTAATAACAGTCAGTGAGTCATAATTATAATGAATTAATAATGATTTTATATTTGTATTACTATTATTGTTTAAAGATAACACTGTGTTAAAAAAAAAGAAAATAAAGTAGTATTTTAATTTTAAAAATCATAAAAGTAGAGAGCTGCATACATAAGTTTAATTAGATCTGTAACGGTTTATTTTGACTATTATCTTTCTCTCTCTCTCTCAAACTTTCTCTTATATCTCATTTAAATCATTTTATCTAAAAATCATCCCCCCCCCCTCATAAATGTCTTCTTTCCATAACTGTCCTTTCCCCCCATAAATGTCTTCTTTTTTTTTTTTTTTTTTTTCCCGAAATAAAACACTGGGAAAAAAAAATCTGTGACTAACATTTAGAAAATAAAGTGAGGCAGTAAAATTAGTTCTCTATCATCCATATAAATTCTAGTTCCCTTTCCTAGCGATATTTAGAAACCCCTATTAGAATTGCAGGTCATTTTCCTACATTATCGTGGTCAAATTTATTTAAAAATCTCTGTAAATATATGCGAACACACGAGGTGAGTTTAATAACTATAATTCGAATTTGTCACCCGATTTTAGGAAATCAAGCGATAATTTCTCGCAAAATAAAGGATTCGTAATATGCATAATATTCATAATATTGTTTCACCAATTCTTGATCATTTTGTCTGTTCAGTTTATTTGTCTACCTCATACACATACCCGGAAATCTATATTTCTAGGTTAGAGATTTAGAAAACGACTACTTATTTGTTCTGATGAAAGTGGTATATTTTTTTCCCTCAGTAAATGACGTGAAGTTTACAATCGAAATTAAGTTATATTTTAAATTAAGGTAATTTAGTATTACAAACTTCAGCATTACATCGCATACATTTTAATACGACGGTAATCAAACATCTTTCAAACCTTTAAATATATATTATGATAAAATAAAATGAATGAGTACTTTACGAACTTCGAATGCACTACTTTTACATATATCAACATTTTATGTATGAATTTATTAAATCACAGAGTAAACACAAACGTTAATAAAGTTAAAGCTAACATTCTTTATTGTCTGATAATTCTTAGTATGATTAATATATATATATATATACTAATTTAATTATTACAGTATAACAACAAAAATATAAAAAACACAACTTGAAATAAGTAATTTGGTGTTTTTCCTTTAATTGTAACAAGAAAAATAATAATATTATATTCTTAAAAAAAAAAAAAAAAAAAAAAAAAGTGACATGGTACATTAAATCACATTTGCATTTGAATGTACTCCGAAATAATAACGCATATTTATCATAATTTATATATATTTTTTAATATATTTCTCATAAAGTTAATTTTATGTGTGTAAGCAACTAATAGGAATCAAAGAAAATTTAAGAAGTTAACTTAACGCTGCTAACCACACCTACCTACACTATGCCTTTCGAATGAAAAAACAAATTACAAAAAAATAACAATAAAAGGGGCGTTGCTTAACATGAATTGAAAAAAAAAATTAAATTTTTCCTGACTATAATTAATGTTCTTGCATGAAACAAAACTAACCAAAAGGAATAAATGGTAACGTAAGGTAAAAAGAAGTGCCTAAAGGCTTTTTTTCTTTTTTTGAATATTCTAACAAGTGTCAGAAATTTGAAGAAATACCTTCCAACAAAAGCCCGCAGGACAAATGAGAAAAATCGCTTAAGCGATGAAGAAACAAAAACATACCACATTAAAGTGCTTACTCATATTCAATGCAAGAACAGATTTTTTAATCGCGTCATCACTATTTTTGGACAGGTTTCATTCTACTTAAAGCTTATAATGAAGGAATTAGCGGAAGCGTGCGAGAGAAAACAAAATTGCAAGATAAGAGGAATCAAACTAGAGTCATCCTTGCATGTAACTCAAATAAATGTAATCCCATTTAGTAATTAATTGAACAAAAACTTAAATGGATGAAGATTTGTGAAGTGAATATCTAAATACTAACGGAGAAAAAAATTTACAGAAATAGTTTTGTTGTAAAATTTGTTTTATGTGTCTAACAAGAAACATTCTAAGAAATAGTAAAAATTATTGCAAAAAGTGAAATATTGAGAAAAGATATATTTTTAAGTTAACGACAAAAATGCTTTATCATATTTTTAAGATTCATAAATCTTTTTCATTTTAAAGTTTTGCTTAATTTTTTAATGAAATATTTGTCAGTCAAAATGTTTCAAAATTTCAACAATATTTCAATAATAGTTTAAAGTATTTAAATATTTTCGTTTAATTCCATTAATACAATATGATAATATTTTTTTAAAGCCGTGTTACAATAAAATTGCAAGATAAGAGGAATCAAACTAGAGTCATCCTTACATGTAACTCAAATAAATGTAATCCCATTTAGTAATTGATTGAACAAAAACTTAAATAGAGGAAGAGTTGTGACGTGAATATCTAAATACTAAAGGGCAAATATTTTACAGAAATAGTTTTGTTGTAAATTTCATTTATGTGTCTAGCAAGAAACATTCTTAGAATTAGTAAAACTTATTGCGAAAAATGAAATATTGGGATAAGACACTTTTTAAAGTTAACGACAAACATGCTTTATCATATTTTTAAAGTTCAAAATTCGTTTCATTTTAAAGTTTTATTTAATTTTAAATGGAATATTTGTTAGTCAAAATGTTTAGGGAAAGAAAAAAAAAAAAAAAAACTTAGTTGATAAAAGTATTTACACATTTTCGTTTAATTTCGTTTATACAATATAATAATAATAATAATAATAATAATAATAATTACTATTTTAAGTTTGAGTTACAACTTAAAAAGCATTTCTAATATATAATAAATCATTTTAAAAATCAAAGTGAATGAACTTTTTGAAAGAATACGCCATTTTTTCGAAACTTACTTTTTTATTTTAGATATATTAGCTTTATTTTAAAGCTCAAAATTGAAATAATTTTGCATTAAAATTTATATCAGTTATCCTGTATCCAAATAATTTCATATTAAATGGAATAAGTATAATACAATCACACTCGAAAACAACATTTATAGCAAACATGGATTTTTTTTTCCTCCTGTAATTTCTGTTTTTTTTTTTTTTTTTTTTTCTTTTATTATTACCATTATTTCCCCCTTTATTATTCATCGAAATTTCTATTAAATCCTTTAAAATTGTACTTATTACCAACTATCTTATGAACAAAACTGAAAGATATACTATAAATAGTTTAAATAGATTTGTTTTGAGAAAATTTATTAAAATAATAATCACTTCCTAGGTATGTCCTTAGAAATGTTGTCCCAGGAGATTATCTGTCAGATTATTTTTGGAAATATTATCCATGTGTTATTAATTAACATTGACAATTAAAGAATATATTTCCCGCTTTGCAAATTAAACAGAAAAAATGGTCAGGAATCTCTAACAACATGGGAGCACTGGGAAATTATTCAGAGGATCAGCCGTCAGACATTGACATTTCGCAAAATTTTCCAGCGTACATAAAGGCCAAAATTAAATAGTATACTTGGAAAAAATAAATTAAACAGGGAAAATAGAAACTATTTGAATAAATATTTCATATATCAGCCATTATTATCAAGCCACGTCATGAAATTCCGTACTATTACAATATCAATGGCCCTGGAAGCAATAAAAATGGGAAAAAGTGTACAAACCATTAATATCTACGGCTTGTTCCGGGGAAAAAATCCGGTTGATTCAGGATTGGGGCGGTTCTATAAGAAGAAAAAAGTCCAAAAATATATGTGATTCTGGTGATTTATTGTTTACACATCGCTAGACAACATTATGAGAAATTTAGGGGAATTTAATGTTACATCTTTTTCAACAATATGCTCTTATCTTCATTTTCCTGGAAGTTACTACAGTCGATTTAACTACGACCATGGTATCGCATGTAATGCATAAGATCTATGCATATTTGTTCATACTTAAATATATTTGTCTGTATAACTAGTAAAAGAATGTATAATAAAAATCAGTAAATAAATAGATAAATAAAACAATTTTTTTAAGTTGTCGTGTGAACGAGAAAATTCTTTAAAAAAAAATTCTTAACAATCAAATAATTTTGCAGCTATGCATTTTTACAATTTAAATTATCTCTTTGCATACAGTTTTGTTTGAAATTACATAAAAGAAAAGGAAAAAAAAAAGGAATATTTAAGAACCAAATTGAAATTTTGTCCTAAACAGAATTTAATTTTTGTTCAGTGATCTACTTTTATTATTGTTGTTATTATTATTATTACTAATTTAATTCCCGAATATTTTTCTTTGTGCAGGGTCTTTATTTAGTCTACAGCTAAAAGATGGTGACTTTTTCTTTCTTTCTTTTTTTTTTTGTCTGAAAGAAATAATATTCTCGGTCTAACTAAGTAGAATATATATAACAATAAAAGGCACCATTATATTGAAAGTTCTGTAAATTAATTGATTAATTAATATTTTATTGCTCGCGTCATTTGTAGAATCAAGTTTAATTACACATTTTTAATTAATATATTATTATTATTATTATTATTATTATTATTATTAATTTATGGTCTAAGTTATTTGAACCAAAGAAGTTTTATTGGGCATTTGAGTATGATAAAACCACAATTATAAAATCTTTAGATCAGAAATTGAACTACGGCTAAATTGTACTATTCGAGAAGAAAACCTAATCGAAAATCAACTCTCTAAGAAGTTTACAGAACCCTACCATTTTATAGATGTAAATACCAAATTCTGTATGAAAAATATTCAAACGTTCTTATAACATTTTTTGATGTGTTTAATAATTTTTATTAATATGATTATTTTGTTACGTCTTTTTTGTTTATGAATATTTTTGTTAAAGAATGTTTTTGTATAATTCATCTTTTAAAAGTGAATTATAAAATGATTCCTAATTTTAAAAATTTTCTTTAGCTACATAGTATATGCCGGATAGAAATCTCGTTTAAACTATAAAATGTAATAAAATTATAATATTATACAAACTGTTTGAGGTAACGCAAATTTTCTAACAGAATATAAATTAAAAATTTATATAAAATAAAATAAAAAACATCTTTGATTTTCTACATCTCTTAAAGTTATATAACTGAGTAACAGGAAGGGGGGGGGAAGCAAATCTGTGAAAAATTTAATCATATCTCACAATTTAAATAAAATTATTTTTAAATTAGCATTGTAAGAAAGCAATTTGAAATAAATCAGATTTTATAATTAGTTTCTCTAATTGAAGGTTATTTATATATGGAATTTTCCAGCCTTATTAATGTATAAAACGTTTAAAATATGTTTAAATGCAACAAATGAACATCCTGGAGAGAAATTAACCTGTGTTCCCAGGAAAAAATGTCAGGCTAGTCTTCATTAGTGCGGCATAGGTCCTAGTCATAACCATTAATCGTTGAAGTCGCAGTTATTTATGACATACGGCTTAGTTGCTCATTATCGTCAGTAGGCATCAAGGGAACCGATACTGAAAAGAGGGGAGCACCCCACTTTTATTTATGTGTATGTTCATAGACGTAAGGAGGGTGAGGGTGAGTGGTGGAGTTACTGATTAGGCACTGGGTGCGGGAATTTATCTGTATTTTTAGTTCATTTGCAATAGTTGCGCTTTTTATACATGTCAGAGAGAGAGAGAACTGATCAGTTTATAAAACGCTATTTTAAAAAAGGTCTACAATTTTTGCATTTCTTATTCTGTTTATTTATTTATAATTTTTATTATAAAGAATGTTTTAGAAACTTATTAAATATATTTATCTAAGTATTACTTATTAAAGATAAACATTACTTTTAAAGATTTTAATTCTGCAAAAATTAAGTATCACCATGAAAATAATGTTTTTTCAATTTTAAATGTTTTTTTACTAGTCCATTGTTTGATAAAAGTTATTTCCATTTTCAGACACGATTTTATAGAAGATGCTGCTTGATACTAATTGAACTTCAAAAATAAAATGTGAATAATTTAGGTATCACTTGAAGTCATTCCATTTATAGCGTACATCTAATTTATAAGTATAAAGTATATAATAACTAAAACTATTTCAAAATATAAAACCTTTCCATGCACAAGAATATTTTTAACTAATATGCAATTTAGCTTTTTGAAAGAAAATATATAGAATATTTTCTGAAAATGCAGTTATTATGATGTTATTTCAAATAATTTCAAATGGTTTAATGGATCTTAAAATTAAGCTTCTATTTAAATATCACATTAAAATAAAATAAAATAAAATAAAATAAAATAAAGTTTCTGTGCAATTTACTTCGAAATTATGGATTATATATATATATATATATATATGTGTGTGTGTGTGTGTGTGTGTGTGTGTGTGTGTGTGTGTGATCTAAGAAACGTATACATACATTTGATATAAAAATTGGAAACTATGTAAAACAGGGGGAAAATCCGAACAATTAAAACAGAAATAACAATAAAAAGGAGCAGAGGCGATTATTTTTTTAAATGAGTGGAGCTGGTTAACTAGTTTGCCGAGCACCAAACTTTCCCAAAAACCTCTGCAAGACCATATGATAACAACCACAACAAAAAAGTTTAAATGAAGATTTTTACTTTATTAGATGAAAATAAATCATTATATTATAATTTATTGATATTTATAAACCAAATTTATTTTAACTCGATCTATCATATATGTTACATTTTATAATAATTATTAATATACATTTTATATAAACAATATCAGTCATATATATAATATTTTAATATGTTATTAACTCTGATTTCTTTTTCTTTTTTTCTTCTCTCTATAAAATACTGGTCCCTATCCCTTCAAAGCGGTACTCGTTCAAAAAGGGGTTTTCGTAAAATGATTCTGAATAATAAATAACTGACAGATCCAACTTCCTGTTTATTTCATGCACTTTAGAACTACAGATGGAAGGGGAGACAGAACATGAGGGTCGGGGAACTCTAGAAAGATGACTGTATGCCCCGAAAGGTCATTTTACAGGGGAAGTAACTATTGGTTAATTTAACAAAATTACTACCAAGAGTCTAGAATTTCCCTCTTATGTTGGTTAGGGAGTCTATTTTCCTAGATTCAGCCGGGAAAAAAGTTTATTTTGTGATAAATCAGTAATAATAAGTAATATAGGCTGATTTATGTTTATTGATGGAGTAAGATTAATTTGGTTGATTTCATTACTGATTAATATTGATCAAGTCATATATGACTTTCAGCGATGGATATATTTTATTGATACATTAATTAACTTATTTATCCCGTGCATGCTTTTATGGAGCATGCATATTTCCTTTTAAATAAATTCCTTCACATCTGCATTACCAAATTTATACACTGTGAGATTTTTTTTTTTTTTAGTTGATTTTTTGAACTCAATTGTTTTTTCCAGATTCTTCCTTATAGTATTTAAATTAAATTATTTTAATGTACGATCGGGAGCTCACATTATTGCTCAACGGTGAAAAAGTTTTTTTCGTCGTTCTGAGCTATTCTTAATTGAAAAATAATTTGTCAAAAAAAGTGTTTTTATTGTTTATTCTCTCATTACTTGTTTGCATCTTTTGTTTTGGTTTCATGTCGTTTATTTTAAAGTAAAGGCAATATTATTTAAGTAGCAACTAACTATCTAGGAATAAAATTAAGATAAATTCGACAATAAATTAAATTATATAAAAAAAAAAATCAATAATTAAAATTGTTTCAACAATTGACAAAAAGTCTTCACAGGTAAATTTAATTTGATGAAATTTTATTCTTATTGGTTTATGTGGTTTCAGGGGTCTTAAACCTTCTGTAACTCGGCTTTTACTACGTTTTAAAAAATTATTAATATATATATATATATATATATATATATAGTTAAAAAAAAATTATGATACATATTCTGTCTTTCAATGGAAATCACAAGACAGATGACAGTAGAAATGTCTTTACAATTTTATTTAATATTTATACTCTGGATATTTATGAAGAATTTCTATTTTAGCTGTGTTATTCAGATGACAAAATTAATTTGAAATATATAATTCTCTTTAGATTTTAATAAAAGGCTGTTGATGTGCGGTTTATTTTTAAACAAACAGTCTAAGTATCGTAAAATTTGTTATAACGTGCCTGAATTTTTACTGACAGAACAGAAGAAAGACAATTACAAAAATTATGAAATCGTAATGCGGATAAAAAAAAAAGTACGAGTTGAATATTGTTCAAGTTAAACATTTTTTTCCATACTGTTCATTAAAAACTTGTGTATTAATGAATACAATAGGTTTTATTCAATGAATATACTATTGCGTTCATTAATCGTTGCATTGTGTGCGTAATTTTGCATAGTAGAAAAAAAAAAAAAAGCTCATAAAATTTAATTTTTTAATTTATTAATTTTAAAACATCTCGGAGAATCATTTTAGAGCAGTTTTTAATTCTATACAATCTGAATACTCTTTTTTACATAGAAATAATCTGATAAAGAAAAAATAGAATAAATACAGAAAGGAAGTACTGCTATGTAGGATAAGCACTGTAATAAAATTAAAGTAAAACGGACACAATCTCCTTTCTTTTGCCTTTTTTTTTTTTTTTTTTTTTTTTTTGTCCGTGTATGCGCATAAATAAAGTTTTGACTTCCGATTATCGTTATTTCCTGTCTTAATTTCTATTTTCATACAGAAAATATTATTGCTCTTTATTTTGTACAAGATGGGCATAAAACTGCAGAAATGCAAAATTTTAAATACGTTTGTAATGTGTTCTAGAATTTTAATTGTAACTTTCAAGCATATTTTTATTATATTAAAATATCTAGTTATATTTTTTGTTCCAGACTTTTTATTTATTAATAATATGGAATAAAGGTATTTTTTGATAAAAGTCAAATTATTTATTGATATATATATTTAAAAAAAAAATGGGGTGGGTGGATATTTAAAAGATGGGTGCTAACTCTGTTTATTAAAAATTTTATTTAACTCATTGAAATAATTTTATAGTTACAAAATGAATAAATATTATGAAAATATATAAATTGATATCGTAGTTACTTCATAGGTAAAAAATACACCCAGTTTAGTGAAAAAAATAATAATTTTAAAATGTAACACTTTAAAATAAATAAATATCAGGCAAAACATTTAAATATAAATACTATTATCTTTTAAGAAAATTAAATTCTGTTAAAATCCAATATTCCTATTTTTTCAATATTCAATATTGATTTTCCTCAATTCAATATTATTATTCAATATTGTCGTCTCCCTTCTTTATTATAAAAAAAGGGCTGAAAAAAGAAAAGGAATAAAAAATGGATTTTACAAATCTGTTAGACTAATAATTATAACCATAAATTAAAAAGTGAAACATACTTTAGACATAGCAACCAAAATAAAAGAAAGTTCAGTAAAATTTTCCAAATTTTGAACTCTATATATATTGTATACATATTCTCCTTCTTAGTATTGATTTCATTTCCATTAAAACAATAAAATTCTATTTGACGTTTATTTTATTTAGTATGATGAAGTACCTATAAATAGCTATTGATTGGAAACAATTTTATTGAGCAATCAACAAACTAATTTATGGATTTGAGGATTGGCGTCCTATATTTATCGATTTGTTCTCTGAATCGAAACGTTTCATCGATCATGTGCTTTGTGACAATTCCAACGAACGAAAAGAAAATTTCGAATACACTCCCTCAGTAGAATTTATTTCTGGATTTACGATTCTAGTATGAGGGAGGGGAAAATAAAATAAAATAAAAGATGGAACTTCCCTATTTTGCTATTTTTATTTTAGTATTTGCAGGCACGTTTCTTCATTCCTAACTAACAGAAAACCACCAGCTGCACAGTTTTTTGCTATTTACATTCACATTATTTTTCACCCAAAAAAGAGAAAAAAGTTCTAAAGAGAATTCCAAAATCCTCAATAAATAACGGTTTCAGTTGAAGTTTTTCCTGTTTATTTTAACGTTCTTGTGGCATAAGGTCACAGAGGGGGGTAAACCCGAAAGAGGACCGCCAGTTCAAGGGTTTAGAGAAGGGGGGCGATGAAATTAGAAGAGGGGTGGCGTGGCACGTTCGACTGACCGGCGCAAACAATTTTCGAGGTGGGAGGAGGATGCAAATAAAATGAATAACATAATGATGGTTAGAAAAAAAAAAAGTATGGCAGACGTACTAAAGTCTAGGATTGAAAATTGGGAGTAATTTGTTCTAGAAACTAACGTTGCAGCTGTTGTTTATGAACTAACTGTTCATGCTTTTAATATTTTTTTTCTTTATAGTACCATATGACGTGTTTATTTACGGTTGATTTTTTTGTATGGATTGGTTTTTTACAGCTGCTTACGTACTTAGTTTTATGAAAAAAAGTGAAGTATCAAAAAGATGCAATTTCTGAATAATTTTTTTAGACTGTAAAATTTATTTGTACCTGAATTTAAAGTATTTAAGGATATAACATTTTAGTTCAATTCACACACTATAATTTTTTTCTCCACTAGTCAGTAATTTAAAACACCTTATTATCCCAAAGGTGGACTGGGTTGCGTTCTAAGGCCACCCAATGTTAAGACACACCAAATTGATAGAAATATTTCTAAAAGTACCTCTAAAAGAGAATTTCGAAATAAGAATCGCGACTAAAAATATGTAATCATTTAAAACAACTCCTTAATACAACAGCGTCACAGACAGTGATATATTTATTTCTGTTCCTTTTCGTTCATTAAAAATTTGATTTGAAAGTCATTCCGACCGTAATTGTATGTACCGAGCTGTCCACGTTATAAATTTGATGCCTCCTATATATGGAACGTGAGAATGCAATAAATTTGCCAAATAATCCGCAATTTAATAATTTAACTTTATATTCAATATTCCGCCTCGAACGAGTATCTGTCCTTGGGTCTCTGAATGTCTTAAACAGGCCTTGCCTATTAGAAAAAACTGAAAAACATCTAATTAGTTTTCCGAATAACCATCAATATCGTAGAAATAAAACTTCAAAACAAGAAATAATTCTTATATTGTAATTATTATACATTTGAAGATGATCATACGAGGAATAAAATTAATCTTGCATATGTAATTGTGACTAAATTATGTTTTAAGACAGAAAGAGTTATTTATTTAAATTCTTGCTTCTCGCCTATTTTTTACTGTAAGTACATCGTATTTTTTTTTTTTAAATAAATTGTAGAGCTTTACTAAATAATTAGATTTCAAAATAATACATATTTTTACTTTTTAAATATTTTAAACAAAAATAATGAAAGAAGTTTAAAATCCACTAAGCTTAAAAATACTATTATTATGTATTATTATTTACAAATGTACACAACCAAATTAACAAATAATAAAAGCATTTCTTTTATGTATAATCAAAATTTGAAAGACCAACTTCTTCAACAATATTTTGGCATTGATTTCTTGGAAGAATAAAATAATTTTTGTGATATTTTATTCAATTGTAATAAAATAGTAATTAAAATGTTAAAATTTGAGTAAATTTGTAGTTTCTACATAACTAAACCTGATAAGTTTTGAATAGTATTATAAATATTACAATACAATCGCATTATTGGAAATTGTTTACTTTTGTCGCAATAATTTTCTTCCAGATTGTTTACTTTTGTCACAATAATTTTCTTCCATGCAAAAAGAGAAGAATTCATTTCATTACACGCTAAAGACTGAAGATTAAATTCTAAAAATAATAATGTCTATGTAAATAATACTTATATAAACTTAAATAATATAAGTTAAGTCAGTGTTATTTATTTTGGAAAAATTAATCTTTAGAAAAAGTTTCAAATCAATAAAAACATCTTTGGCAATATTCCAATTCTATTTGGATGGGGGGGGGGGGGGGGGAGGTCCAATATACTTAGATAATCAAGTTTAAGAAATACAAAAGTTATAGATGTCATGTGATAACATTATACGGGGAGGATGCTCTACTTGGAGGGAAGACTAGTACCCCTTATTCAAGCCCATTGAGACGTTTGATCGCCATTTTCCATCTGCGCGTACACTACAGAAGCACGTGCGCGCAGCTGTATATATAACAGGCGGAAAAGATTTATACGATAGGAAACCACATATTTTACATAAAGGCCCATAGACTTGTGGTGGTGCTGCAATTTTTTGACGATTCTATCTTTTATTTTATTTATTAATTTCTTTTATTTATATTTATATATATTTTAATGTTTAAAAAACATACTCATTAATTTTTGTAATAATGACACTAATTTAATTAACGTTTTGATATAACATATTTTCTAAAATTAGTATTTTGGCAGCTCAAATAAGTGTATATAATAAAGTAAATCTTCTATTGAAGAAGAGTTTAAGAATTGTAAAAAGAAAAAAAAAAAAAAAATACCCTCTTATAATAATAATAATTTTAAAAAGTAATAGGCTTTGGGTAGAGGGAGGTAATTTTTTATAAAACATGTTTTTCGGATTCAAGGGACCTAAAACGTGTAAATATTCAAAAATTCAATTTTGAAAATTTGACCCAAAAACAATACTTTTTCTACTATATATACTATATTTTCTACTATATATACTTTTCACAAATAAGCGATTTTCTCTCAATAGAAAAAGCAAAGAAAAGTAACATGAAAAATTTATATTTTATAATTTTAAAGTAATTAAAATATAGCATTTGTTAAATAAAAAGTTACAATTTTGTAGGTTTTCTTACATGACCTTTTTCAGTTTTATTTTGCCTTCAAAATCATTTAGAAAATAAATAAATAAATAAAATAAAACTAATGAACTTTTTAATAAATTAATTATATATCTTAATGTTAAAGTATTTATAATAAAATATAAATAATTCAAAGTATAAATAATATGATATATATTATATATATAATAATTTCTTATCAATAAATTGGAATAACGGCTATCTTTTTTGTTTCTTTCTTTAGTTAAAGCGATTTCCTTAAATATGAGATTTATAAATTATGAATTAAATTCTAAATTGTATGAAAATTTTCATATTAAATTATAAACATTCTTTTAGCTTTTTCTCCCTCCTGATTTTGACTCCTACAGTGAAAACTGCATTTCAAGCCTGTAATTTTAAAGATGAAACCTGTAAAGCGTGTTTTTTTACCGAGTGAATTAACATGGGGAAAGTAAACTTGCTGGCGCTGGCTTCAAAATACTTGATACGATAAGTTTGTAATTTAGAGAGATGTTGTTCTTTTGATTATCAATTTTTTAATTTTAGGAATAAACACACATGTATGGAATAAACACATGTTAGGAATAAACACATATGTATGTTTGTATATTGCATTTGGTTTCTCATCACTACAATTAAAATCAATTTCTTTTAGAAACAAACCTTGCGCACTTTTATAAAATTTATTTAAATGTACATTTAAAAATGATTAAAAAAAAATCATTTGAGACTTTTTGCTTTTTAATAAAAAATAGTAGAATTTTTTATTTTGTTTTAATATATATTACTTAAAAAATAAATTAATAAAAAGCTACTCTGCTAAATTAATTTATATAGGTCCCAGAAAATTCTTTTGAATCTAGTTATTTTTCTTGAAGTGTATATTAATTCTAATCTATAAAATTCTTCTTAAACATTCAATAAAATTAATTTTAATTTTTATATTTAGCTCATTCTTTGAAAAATTTAATAACTGACAAAAACATTATTTAAGTTTTATTATTTATTTATTTATTACAATGCAGAGAAAGCATCAATTCGTTCTTCTGTCAATGAAAAATTATTTATTTTAAATTTTTATATTGTTCGGAAGTATTAATTTATTATTTATGCATATTTATATGATTTAAAAAAAAAAGAGTTAATAGGAAAAAAAAAATTAAATTTAAGACCTGAAATAAGAAAAGACAGTTATAAAATAATATCGAAAATCTGTTGAACATTTAAATATTTCAGAGAACTTCTTTTTTGTTTTATGATATTTAAAAAGAAATTTCGGTGTGTTTTAAAAATTAAATACTTTTATTTATTTATTTATTTTATTTTATTTAGGCGTATATTACAGTCAGAGAATATTTAGTAGCTTATTTCAAAATGAAATGCTCAATTTATTAAGAAGTTAAATTTTAATCGATTTAGTAGTATTTTTAAAAGGATGAATATATACAGTTTTTCTTTTAAATATGATAGATAGTTGAATTACTGAAGGAAAAAAATGTGTACAATTATTTAAAATTGAATATAATAAAAATTATTAAATTATATAATATTATTAACGAAATGATTATTACTTGTCAAATGCTAATAATTGCTCTAAATAGTACGGGCATTTAATTCCTTATTAGGCTTCCATATATTACATGATATATATGTACCCTTATTGTCTTACTTTCAAATTATTTATGGCCCACTACTACTAAACCCCGGACATCAGTTAGAGTAAGACCCCATTTCAATTCTCTAACACGCTTGCTATGGATTAATCGAGAACAACCCTTTTTCTGCTCTAGAATAAATAGGGCTACAAAGCTCTGGACTTTCTTTATTCTGGCCTTTTCTCTCCATAGGTAATTCACTGCGCATGCACCGAATGTCTACACTAAAATGGCGTTGAAACTATTATGTTTCAGACATTATTTGCTAAGTTGAAAGGCTGATTGATTTGTAATTTCGTTTTTTCTTTCCGAACATTATTGAATTCATCAGAACGTAAGGTTAAAAGCTATAAACTTATTTTTCAGTGCATTAGCTTTGGAATATAGGTATATTTCCATAGCTTATCAGTTCATATTTAATTTACAATTGGTACCACTTTACATTATTAATTTATTAGGCTATTGCAATTTGGAAGAAGACAAATAGTTTATAGGAAAATTTTTCCGTTTCACCTTTTATGTGAATTTTTGGTAAATCTATTCCAACAATAATATTATTAAATACAAAATATGAAAAATCTTAGTAATAATATTATTTGTTATTTAATAGTTTTGTAATATTTAGTTTAAAAGCACAATTTTATAATCTGACAAATTACGTAAAATTCTATCTTTTTTTTTTTTTTTTTTTTTTTTTTTTTTAAATCATCCCATGGAATTTTTTTTTATTTTTTAATATAACTTCAAATTTTTCAAATTTTGTCCCTTGTAATTTTACAAAAAGAAACACACAGTTATTACTTTCACGACATTAATGCAGTGGTTGAACTATTTTATTACATTTCAAATTAAATATATTTATTAATACTTTATTAGCACATTTTTCAAACGCATATGTGAACTTTTGAAAGATATGTATGAAGATAAGAGGTCTGCAAAACGCCCTTTCATTGATAATATTTAATTTTTATTAGTTTTGTCTGGTAATTAAGAAACAACACATGCACTTTTTATTTTCATATAGGGATAGATTTCGTTTAGAATTGTAGTCTATTATTATTATTATTATTTTCATATAAACTTTTAGGCAAATTATAGTTTTTGTTTATCTTCTAAAGTTTATATATATATATATATATATATATATATATATATATATATATATAATATTCTAAAACGTATTTGTGAGAAAAGAAATGAATAAAGAAGAATTTTTATTTTTGGAGTAATTTCCTCCAGTTCCGAGGGCGACGTAAGATGTACTCAACTCAACTCAACTCCAATTCCATTTAAAAATATGATAAAAAGAAATACATAAAAGAAAGTCAGCATTAAATTATACTCTACTACAAAAGATATATGACTGCTATCTAAATGCCTAAAATAATTGTTTGGGTTACACGTAATAAATTTATATCCTAACATGTCAGGCATTTAGAGATTTACTGTCAACCTTGCAGCAGCCGTCTAACACCTATTACCAGTAGCTGGAGTTTTTATTATTTTAGCTCTTTTTGCTTGTTAATAGGTAGTGCTAAAAATACTGGAAGCAGTATATTATTTTTCCTTTCATCGCAATCGTAGCTTATATAATTACGTTATCAGGTTGTTATTGATTTCTGATACACAGGAGGCCAAGAAAGCTTCATAATTGTTTAGTGAAGAAAATTGGACTTCGATTAGCTGCCATACTTTTTGTGAGCTTTTTTTTTTGGCCAATTGGAAAGAAAAAAAAAGAAATTGTGATAGCTGACGCTGATAGGTTTAAATCAAATATTAATGAAAAGGTACGGAAAAATTCTTTATTGTATTTAAGTTTATCTCCTATTTTTCCGTCATTTCATATCAAGAGTGGAATTTTGAAATTTCTTCGGAATGTCAGAAGTGACAGAGAAAATTCTTTCCGGGGGGGGGGGGGATTTAAAGGGATATATATTTCTAAAATTTATATCATATATATGTATATATATATAACTGTTTTCATATTCTGAAGCTGCTAGAAATTATTTTGAGTATTATGAGTATGAATTAAAAAAACAAAAACAAAAAAAACATAAAATTTTAAAAGGTATCAATGAAAGGGAGTATTAAATGTAAAGCAATTTATAAAATAGAATAGAATAACTTTCTTTTCATTATCTCATTAATCTAATTTAGTTTATTTATTCTATTGGGACATGCATGAAAATTATCCTATTAATTATTCACAAATTGTAATTTCAGTTTGACTTGATACTATGAAATATTTCATACAATAGCAATAAAATTGTTACAGAATTTTATAAAGATCCTCTAACGCCATGACTGCTTTTTACTATAGCTATATCATTATAGTGTTTCAATCTTAACTTTTAACGTTCTCAAAGTTTTAATAGTATAAATATCAAAATTACATGGATTCTTATGGTGAACAGAAATTTTGAGAGAGAGATTTTTAATAGAGTTTTATATAAACGCATTATAATTTTTTTTTTTTTTTTTTTTTTAAAGTTTAAGTTTAAGGCATATGTTACACTTCAAAAAATAAAATAAATAAATAAATAAAAATTGCATGCTGATCTTTTTATCATCTGTCACAATGTTTGACAACAAGTTATAGTAAAACAGAATTAGTACAAACCCTCTAACAACATATATTAACTAATTTGACAATTTAAAATAAAATTAAAAGATCTTAAACAATAAAAGAAGTTAATAAAGTTCTAAATAAAAGTTTTATCTTTTTGTATTGAAAGATTAAAAGAAAATTAATTGGAATTAAATTTACATATATTACATAGTAAGTAATTTTTTAAAATAAAAATTGATAAAAATTTCTTTCAATTTACTAACTCAAATAAAATTGTATTTGGAATAAACTAATTTCACAGGGAATTAACCTGTGAGTCATATATAGCTCATCGCTAAATGGACGTCTTGTCCACTGGCACATCTCTTTCATTAGACTGGATACATAAACAAACAGCCCCCCCCCCCCAACTCTACCTCCGTAACATCTAGTTTCTGGGAAACACCCTGATCCCCCCCCCCCCCTTATATACCTTCACTAAATTCTATTATATCTCTAACTACCCAAAAAGCGAAAGAAAGAAAAAAGGAGACTCCGCCCAAGAACATAATAACAGCATGTCCCTTGGTCACGTGACGTCAGAGCCATCAATTTAGCCCCCCTCCTCCTTCCTGCATCCAAATTCGGAAAAACTCCCATAAAATCTTTTTTCCATTTTGTCCCAGGGTCAGTTCACCCGTGAAAAAAGAGATCGGTCCATTCCACGTTTTTCGCATTTTCCCTGTTTCCAATGTATATTTGCAGTGGGGGGTTGGTTTTTAGGGGGTTGGTCTCACGTGTTTTTGGAATCTTTTTTTCGAAGAGGGGGAATTCAGTGCAAGAATTGGTGTTATGACGGGTGAATCATAGAACCTATTGCAGATTTTCTGAATGTGAGGGTGTATATTGCTCACAAACTCGGGAAGGAGGGGGGGGGGGATTTTATTAGTTATTGCTTTTATTGAATGTTTCGTTTTGTCCAAGAATAGCTTACTTGAAAACTCCGATGCTCTATCAGACGAGTTTAATGATCATTACATATTTTCTGGAAATAAATAAATATATCGTACAGAAAGAAGATATTTCTATAATTTTAGGATTAATCTTAAACGAGGTTCTTGACTACCTAATACTGTAATTAATTTTTGGATTTTGTTCGGAATTAATACTCGCATAGTATTATGCGTAATTATTATTCATATTGTTATTATTATTATTATTATCATCTTTTTTTTTTTTTCGAAATTCGTAAGCAGAATTCTTAATAAAATTTATAAATATATCAGGCATAATTTTAATAATTTAAACTCAGTCATTTTCCCTATCTATTTTTACTGTATTTTCCAAAATTATACATAAAATAGAAATTTATCTTTTTCTATAAACATTCATGCTTGTATAATGCATATTGTATTTTTTAAGAGGGAAAACTAAAGGGAAAAAAATATATATTCTATCTCAAAATAAGGGATATCATACTTACATTACGTAATGACAGAAAAGGATAAAGTTTAAAATAAAATTCTGTAGAAATCCAAATTAAAATATAAAAGATAATAATTACTAACTAGTGATATTTACTTGCATATATTATGCCCTTACCAAATTTAAATACTAAATTTTTCCGTTATATTAGTATTAAGATTTCTATTACGTCTACTTTTCCTCCATAAAAAAAAAAAAAGAAAAAGAAAAAGAAAAAAATAAAGAAAAAAGAAAAAGAAAGAAAAGAAAGAAAGAAAGAAAAATCTTTGAAGAAGGTAATATATATATTTAATACAGTTAATTAGTGTTTCAATACATTAAATTAATAAGATGCATTAATTTTTCTCAAAGCTGCCTTTAAAAATAATTATTTTAAGAGAAATGGAGAAAATTAACGAAACAAAATTATCACGTGGTAAATCAAAGTTATCCGAATGCCGTCTGAAAATTATTTAAATCCATTTTTATGCTATTAAAATAGATGCGGAAAATTTTTCAGTTTGACAAAGTAAATAATTAATATTTCGTAAATCAATATTTGGTTTAAAAAAAAAAAAAAAAAAAAAAAAAAACAAGAAAATTATGTGAACTAAGTAATTTATGATAAAGTATAAACGTAATTACTTTCTCCTATTTTGATTAAAAATGACTTTATTTTACTTAATTTTACATTTTCGCAGAACCTACTTGTTAACTTGTTATTATATACATGTAGTTAGCAAAATAATACACAATTTATTAAAACTACCGGATGTATTCCACGTATGCTTTATACTTTAGGCTAACTTCTCATTAGATAAATAATAATAATGATGATAATTTATAGGACTTTTATAAATTCAGCGATAATTTGATATGATTCTTACAATTACTTATTTCTTCTATTCAATATGCGTTTAATTTATTATTATTTTGTTCCATTGAATTTTACATTATAATTGTCAGCATGTCGTAAGAATATTGCAAATGCTACGTATATCAGAGTTCTTCAATATATTTTTCTATTTTCAAGAGTCTATGTGAATGTGCATTTTATATGTATTTCAAAGATACTTCTCCACTTTTTCCACTAGCTTAGCACCTTTAAACACAAACTTAATAATACATTTTTAAATTATATTCAACATTACTTCCCAAATTTCTCGAAGGTTAATTATCTAAATACATCATAATTTTTTTCCTTAATTTATTTTTTGAATTAATTTAATTTAATTAAAAATATTTCTTAAAAAAAGAAAAGAAAATACAATTTACTACACATCTGCAACACTGTTGTTAATATTCATCCTTATATTTACATAGATCATGCTTATGACTCAGGCACTGAAAATTTACATTTTAGAAAATTAAATTATTATTTTCATTTTTCTTCAAGAAATTATTACATATATATATTTTAAACACTATGCTTTTTATTCACTAGAAATTTTCATTAACTGAACATTTATAAACAAAGCATTAAAACTCCGCAATATTTTTTCAATGTTTTTTTTTTTTTTTTTTTTTTTTTTTTTTTTTTTTTCCTGTATTATTATTTATGCACTTAAATTTTATACGTAAGCCTCTTGATTTATGTTGTACATCTACTAGAGTTCCATTAATAACATTTTTAAACTCTTTTATATAACTTGGTATGTTTATATTGATGCTTGGAATGTTTTTTATTTATGTGTGTGGGTCAAATCTGAGAAATGTACCTGCACCCACTTCCTGTCATCCGTTTGAGCTGAAATTTACCATACATGTATAACTCCGATGATAATTGTACATGCTCAGGTAGTAGCGGACTTAGAGGTGGGCACTGGACCTCTAGCTCCAGTTCAATTTTTTTTTCTTAATTTTAATCCGTTTTCTACCATTCTATTGAGTTGAAATTTGTTTGTATACACATAGAACTCCAATGACAATATATGCTCATGTAATAAAGGACTTAGGAGTGGGGCACTGGGCCCCCACTTCAATTCAAAATATGTTTTCGAATTTTAATCCACTTCCTATCATCTGATTGAGCTAAAATTTTGCATACATGTATAACTGCGATGCCAACACATGCTCAAGCAGTAACGGACTTAGGGATACATGGGGAGGGCTAAGGACCTGGGTCTCCAAATCAAGTTATTTATTTATTTTGTTTTTTTTCGAATTTTATTTCCCTATCGTCCGATTGAGCTGAAGTTGGCATACATTTATATTATCCACATCCACTGAATTGAGTTTTTTAGTACATTTTGTAATAAAAGCATGTTTTTTATATTTATTTTTTACTTATGAACTATTAATTATCTTTTCTTCTTCATGAGAATTATTTAATTTTAATCCGTTTTCTACCATTCTATTGAGTTGAAATTTGTTTGTATACACCTAGAACTCCAATGACAATGTATGCTCATGTAATAAAGGACTTAGGAGTGGGGCACTGGGTCCCATTTCAATTCAAAATATGTTTTCGAATTTTAATCCAATTCCTATCATCTGATTGAGCTAAAATTTTGCATACATGTATAACTCCGGTGTCAACACATGCTCAAGCAGTAACGGACTTAGGGATAAATGGGGAGGGCTGAGAACCTGGGTCTCCAAATCCAGTTATTTTTTTTTTTTCTTTTTCTTAATTTTAATCCGATTTCTACCATTCTATTGAGTTGAAATTTGTTGTATACATGTAGAACTCCGATGACAATATATGCTCATGTAATAACGGACTTAGGAGTGGGGCACTGGGCCCCCACATCAATTCAAAATATGTTTTCGAATTTTAACGCACTTCCTATCATCTGGCTGAGCTAAAATTTTGCATACATGTATAACTTCGATTTCTACACATGCTCAAGTAGCAACGGACTTAGGGCTAAATGGGGAGGGCTGAGGACCTGGGTCTCCAAATCCAGTTTTTTTTTTTAGGACTGAGGGCCTATTAGTCTCAGACAGGGATTTTTGCGTTGTCGTTTTCGATAGTTGGACATTTGTCGAAATCTTTTTTCGATAGTTGGACATTTATCGAAATCTAAAATTTATCGAAAATATAATTGAATAATTTGAAAGCGATGTTATAATTGGGAAGAAAAAAAAAACTAATAGCCCTCCGTCCTAAACTAAATTCTGCTTTGGCCAGAATTTCGTCAAAACCTTTTTTTTTTTTTTTTTTTTTTGAAAGAAAAAGAAAAGAAAATTAATAATAATGAGTATCGTTACAAGAGATATCGAAAACGTTTTTTTTAATAATTTTGAATTAGGAAATGAATAGTGCGCGTGCAATAATATGAAATAAAAATAGGAATTTAATGATTTGATTTTTATATAAAACACGATCGCGTGCTATCTTAAAAAGTAGATGTAAAATTTAAAGTTTAATTTTCTTGGCAACAATTATAAATTAAAATAAATAATTTAATGAAAGTTTGTTCTTTAGCTATAAGCACGGAGTAATATTAATAGGAGTTGAAGGTCCAATGGGAGAAAGCTACGAAACTGTGATCTAAATTTTTGGTAAATATTGAGGGCGCCACTTGTTTTTTTTTTTTTTTTTTTCTTAATTTTAATCCAATTTCTACCATTCTATTGAGTTGAAATTTGTTGTATACATGTAGAACTCCGATGACAATACATGCTCATGTAATAATGGACTTAGGAGTGGGGGCACTGGGCCCCCACATCAATTCAAAATATATTTTCGAATTTTAACCCACTTCCTATCATCTGGCTGAGCTAAAATTTTGCATACATGTATAACTTCGATTTCTACACATGCTCAAGTAGCAACGGACTTAGGGCTAAATGGGGAGGGCTGAGGACCTGGGTCACCAAATCCAGTTATTTATTTATTTATTTATTTATTTTTCGAATTTTATTCCCCTATCGTCCGATTGAGCTGAAGTTGGCATACATTTATATTATCCACATCCCCTGAATTGAGTTTTTTAGTACATTTTGTAATAAAAGCATGTTTTTTATATTTATTTTTCTACTTATGAATTATTAATTATATTTTCCTCTTCATGAGAATTATTTAGTGACTCGACATCGTTAATACAAACATTACAACTACATTAAGTTATTAAATAGTTTCTTTCTCAGATTTTTGCATTTTAATTACTATTATTTACACACTTTTAATCTACATATTTAAAAATATTATAAATGCCTTAATTTATACGGTGTAGCTGCTTAGATTAAATAGATTTATTTGCGTATTTCAAATTTATATGTTTAAAATTTATGTTTTAGTGTTTTCATTTAATTGTACATCTACTTGCACACCGACACTGTCACAAGTTCAGTAATTTCTTTCCCAAATACTTGCAGTATCATTCCTATATTTTTAATTTACATTTTTTTTAAATGTTATAAATATCTCTGTATCTATTTAAATTTTTACAATTTTCTTTTCTTTTTCACCAGTACTTTTCACTGACTCGGCGCTGTTATAAACAAACTCATTACAACGCCAACAATACCTTCAATATTTCCTCCCGATCTTCTTGTAACTTAATTTATATGACATAAACCGCAGATCAATACACAAGATCTAAATCTTTGGCATACATGGAATATGGAGAAGTAGACGGTACAACCAAAAGAGGATTAGAGTGCACCCCCGTCAGCTCTAGGGGGAATTGAATTTGGGCCCACAGGGCTAACAAAGCTGAGTCGGCTCGACACCAAAACCTTTTTTTAGCTTTAGTGATTATTGGCATGGTCAATTCTCCCGTTTTTCTCTTTGTGCTCTCAGTCCATCTGGTCTTTTGTTCGGGAAATTTTATCGCCGACCTAGCATTTTGTATTCAAGGATTTTTAGAAAAGATGAATTTGTTGGAATTGTAAAAGAGAACTTGTGGTAAGAATTATTGGTGCTGGTTTTGAAATTCTTCGTGATGAATCCTTTATATTGTAAAATTTATGCGTAAGCGAAAAAGGAGAGTTGAGTTGCATGGTGATGAGAATAGATGTTTTGCATAAATCAAGTTCAAACCTAAGGATTATTATTATTGTTATTATTTTTTGTATATATAAATATCGCATTCGATTTATGCTCGTACTTAAGACACGCGTAATATAGATATAATTAATTAAGAGAAATTTTTGGTGTAGTAAAATATAAATGTGGTCAAATTTATTGAGACATTTTTCCTCTATTTATCTTTTGTTATACGGTAAAATTTAAGGGTAAGTAGCGATGTTGAACAATAAAATTTATTGGAAATAAATTCGGAAGAAGATAAATTTTAATCACGAAATAAACATTTCAATAAAATAAGATATTAAATTATTATTATTATTATTATTATTATTATTATTATTTTTAATCACTTTACTCTAAAAATTCTTCTTCTTCTATACTTTCCCTTAAAATTAAATAATATTTTTACAAAATTAGTTTTTACATTGAACAAAACATAAAATTGATTTTTTTGTTTCTTTAAATATGAATAAAAATAAAAATTTAAATTTAATTAAATTAAAAAAAAGAAAAGAAAAAAATTCTGGCGTAGTAGAAAGGAGGTAAAGTACTTAAAATCAGCTGTTGACTTTATTTTTAAGTAAAACATTGCATAACCATTTTAATATTCAAAATAATAATAAGAATATTACTACACTAAGAATATTTTCAATTATTTTTTAATTTATTATTATTCTTTTAAAATGGCTACAGATATATCTTTTTCCATCGCACCAATATCTCAGAAATCTATTAAATTATGCACGCGTGATTAATCTATTAATTGTCGTACAACAAAGCTGTAATACCCGGCACGTTATAACAAAAGAGGGGGGCGAAAAAAAAAAAAAGCATTGTGATATGTGACACTCACGAAAGAACTTGTCGTAATTAACCAAGACAGAATTTCCTTAACGGAAACGGGCCGGCGGCCCGTAACCGCTGTTCTACGGAGAGAACACAGGAGTCTGCTAGTTAAGTCCGGCTGCGTGAAATTAGCCTTGACAGGAGAGGGGGCTCTAGTCCCATAAATGCATGCTGTCATGACGTATTTTTTGTCGATCTGGTTAAATCTTGAGACATTGTTGCCGGATGAAGCTCCATTATATTCTGCCATCGGAAATATTTTATAATTTGTATTATTATTGAAAATAATTTTTTCCTATGAGGTGGGAATTAATTTTGTAATTGAGATGGTTGACCCCTCATATAGCTTAATTTCTGACAGAATACAGCATAAACAGTGTAATTTTTTTTATTTAAATTAATGAAAATATTGCATGGTACAATTATCTTGAATTATGTCAAGAGCTAAAGAAGGGTCTTCAAATTAAGTTAATAAACCTTTGACAAATTAAACTGTAATTTTTATTATAATCTGGAATTTTTGCTGTAATATACCCATGTAGGAGAATTGAGAGAATAATTTCAAAACAAACAATCAAAGGCAGAAGCACGTGCTAAATAAATAAACATATATATATTTCTAATGCTATTTCGCCAGCCCACGTTATCCGATATGTATCAGTTATATATAAATAGTAATAACGAATTGCAATTTTTTTTAAGTGTTACATAATTATTATTACTGGTGATAAATCGCTTTGTATTTTAAATTTATGTCTCTTTCCTTTTCCCCTAAATATAATCTCCAGTTACATTTAGATTAATGTATAAAGGTTTAATAGTATTATTTTAAATGTGTATGACATTTAATACAGTACATATTAGAAAGAGTTTATCATGCCTATCGTTATTAAAATACTTTATTATTATTATTCAGTTAGTGAAAATTTCAATTTAAAGAACATAGATAAAGCTAAAGCGATAAAATATATTATATACAGATTAATTTTCGTAATCTAAACAAGCTCTTTACTCAAACAAAAGATGGTTTTATCCCTGCGCACCTTATACACAAATGTAAAATACAGGAAAAACACCGTAACCTGTTCTTTCTTTCTCCCTGCCAACTTTGTCAGTCTTTTCTTTTCTTTTTAGTTTGTTATGTCTGATTTACATAACAAATAGCAGTAAAAACTGAAACAAAAAAAGCTTTAACCTTTTGACTCAATTTCAGTGTTAAAATTGGACGGAAGTTAAACACTTAGTTATAACGAGTATATATGGTGCGGACAAACATCCGTTTCCGTCCTTAAATTAAACTTCCATTTTTATCAAAAACGGAAACATGGCACTTTTTTATCATTTAAAAATAGGAAAAGCATGTGGAAAATTTTTCAGAAGCCGATTTCAAAGAGTAAAAGGATGTTAAAAAAATGGTGTTATTAGTTTTATAATATAAAGTTCAATGCCCAGGATGTTATGTAGAGGTAGCTGATTGCAGAGATAAAAGAGCGGAAAAAGAGTTATTAAATGCAGATTGGCAACATCCCTTTTATTAATTACAAAATATAAATTGTAAAGGCTGCATGAATAAAATAACATTGTCATTCTCTGTGATTGAAATTATGACTGGTATTTCCGAAAAGAGAAACGATAATTTATCGAATGTCAATGCTGTCTCTATAAGTCAATTAAATATCGTGTTATCAAGAAAAAATATCATATGTTGTATTTAAGTGTTTAAAACTTGAGAAATTTTTTATTATATGAAAATTCCAAATGAATTTTGAAATTATTTTTAGGTTTTTAAGAAAAAAGAAGAAATTTGTTTTCATTCTAGTTGCTATTATCTTTTAAGCATTGGATTTTTATTCATATGATATACTAGTAAAAATTTTATTATACTGTCTCAGTTCGAGTGACTATCTTGAAAAAACTTAGTAATTATGCCAACTATAAACAATTTAAAAGAAAATACAGTTCTTTCTAAAATAAAAAAAAAAAGCAAAAATAGTATTCATCACACACTTGATAAAATTTTGTTGGTTTTTATCAGTACTAAAATCTCAATATTACTATATTACTTCTAACGTCTCAAACACTAATAAAAGTAATGTAAAATATTAATCAAAACAATTTTTCATATAACATAACATAAAACTACTAAATATAAGTCAAAATATATCGCTTAAATATACCATTGTCTTTTGTGGGAAAGAAATACACCAAATTATATTTTAATCCATTTAGTTGAAGTAAAAGTGTTCTAAAAACAAGTATGTAAAGTTTTTTTTTTTTTTTTTTTTTTCGTTTTTCTGGAATATGCTTTGGGGCTGGGGATGTTAATGAGGGAAGCACTACTTCTATAACTCCAATACTAATAACAGCAATAATAATATCGAAAAGTATTGCTATGACTGGAGGTAGGATTAAGAAGGTTCAGCTCTTTTTCAATACATCGATTTTTTTCTCTTCCAGTGCATCCCGTGATTAAGAGAAGAGTATCTCAAGCGACCTGTGACTCTAAAGATGAGTTTTCTGTGTTGGGATGAAAGAGATTTGTCAGGCGAATTGTTTTCCTGTGTTTCAGTGGTTGAAAGTAATAACACCGTGCTTAGGACGTCAAATTTTATCTAATGAAGATGTAGGCAATCAAAGCATTAATGTAGGAGAGAAATGCAAATTTGCCTGTTAATTCAGATAATAGCAAGAGTTTTTTTTTTTTTTTTTTTTTTGTTAATGAGTTAAAGACAGTTAAGTTAAATTTTACAGGAGCCACATTTAATGCAGTAAAATTTCATTGTACACTGTTGAAAATTTCAACAGAAAACTCTGTGTAATGTATCATTTTAAGCCTTACGCAAAATTACAGAGAAAAATAAACGGAGATGTTAAAAAACATTTTTTATATATTCACTTTAATAACTAATATTAATTTAATTAATTATTGGTGAGAATATATTTCTTAGAATACTTTTTCTAAAGTAGAAACAGTCATTTCTAATTTTAATTAAAAAATTAAGTAATAAAATTAGGTAAAAATACAGAATAAAGGTTGAGAATCGCGATTATTCACTTTTAACTAAGAAATACTGTAAATTTACAGAGACTCTGGATAAATATTTACATTAAATTTACAAAACTTTTTAACAGTGTAGGTAATATTTTTAATTTTATTAACTGATTTGCTTTTGATTCTGTATTTTAAAACATCTTATAATTAAGAAAAATCAGGGTTAAAACAAATTATACTTGGAGAATTTTTTTTTTTCTTTTACTTAAAAGAGAGAGTATAAGGGCGAGATAAAGTGTGTGTTTATTGTTGGAAGTTAATTATCGCACATTATATAAACTATATATGCTCACACAATACTCCTTTATTTGTGAAAATTAAAAAGTATTCCCATATTAATTCTTTATCTGATATTTTACCAAACGTCATAAATGGTAAACCTATTTTATACCAGTAAATACTGACCATAATGGGCAGGTGCGTAATTATTTAAAAGTTTCAATATAATATTAAAAGAATTATTTTTCATTATAAATTAAAGTTTTTAATTCTCATTTCTTTATTTATAGATGATCTTGTTCATAATTCTAATTCAATAAGAAATGTTAAAAATGCAATGTTGGTTTTTTTTCTTAAAAAAAAAAAAAAAAAAAAAAAAAAAAAGGTCAATTACAAGAGTTTTAAAAAGAATTTCACGAAAATTATTTTTCTAATTTAAACAACTGATTACAAAATTATAAACTGAAATAATGTTGTAACGTTTATTTTGATGCTTTGAAAAAAAAGGTCAATTACAATATAGTTTTAAAAAGTATTTAACGAAAATTATTTTTCTAATTTAAACAACTGATTACAAAATTACAAACTGAAATAATGTTGTAACGTTTATTTTGACGTTAAAAAAAAAAGTCAATTACAATAGTTTTAAAAAGTATTTAACGAAAATTATTTTACTAATTTAAACAACTGATTATAAAATTATAAACTGAAATAATGTTGTAACGTTTATTTTGATATTTTAAAAAAAGGTCAATTACAATAGTTTTAAAAAGTATTTAACGAAAATTATTTTTCTAATTTAAATAACTGATTACAAAATTACTGAAATATTTTGATGTTTTTAAATTACAAAAAAGAATATGTAATTTATGTTAGAATATTACTTTTCTCATTATTATTTTGTTTTTATTAAGGATTCTTATACTGAAAATTTCTCTTTAAAAAATTTAAGTATAAATTTTATTTTAAAAACTTATTTTTTTCACTTAGGAAATAACTAAAAAAAAAAAAAGCGAAAAATAGATTTCATTAGAATAAAATTGTATAATTTCAAGGAGTGAAAGTTTGAAACAGTATGATATAAGTTTTATATATATATATAATCCCTCTTCATAAAATACTAGTTCAGGATTATGCTTTTTAAGCGGATATATATTTTCAGCTCTTTTCATATGATAATATGACAAACATTAGATAAAGTCTATTATTTTAAAAGATCTGTATTTATCGTTATTATTCCCTTGAACTTTTTTTTCTTGTTTATTTAATTTTAAGCAAATACTTCTACAAATCACACAATATTTTATTTTCGGGAAAAAAAAAAAAAGAGAGAGAGAGAGAGAGAGAGAGAGAGATTGAATGTACTTTTATTATTTTAATTTTCATACTGCTTTGAATAAGTATATCTATGTTTATATATAATTTCCTAAATACAATCTGCATGGAAGACAGACAAACAAAGAAAAAGGATCAAATAAGCGAAAAACAATGGAAACTTACCAAGTAAAATTTTAAATATAAGAGATTTAAAAAGTTAAATTTATAGGAAAGGGAAAAAAATATTAATTCAAGTGTGTGTTTGTATTTACTGGTTAACATTTAGATAGGTTACACGTTAGATGGACAATTAGTTGTTCAAAATGTTTAATGACTATGATTAATATTATGAAACTTATATATGATACTTATTCTATATAAGTTATTTACCAAATTTATTTCGAAATTATATATATATATATATATATATCTTTTTTTTTTTCATGTATGTATATATATATATATATATATATATATATATATATATATATATGTATATATATATATATATATATTTTTTCATGTATATATATATATTGAAATTCAAGAAAGTTATCATATGTAAACCAATAATTTTACTATATATATGAGTGTTATGATGGTAATAAATTATTCAAATTATATATGTATATATATATATATATATAATAAAATTATTTGTTTACATTTGATAACTTTCTTGAATTTCGCATAAAAATCACAACTTGTTGGTCTTTGTGTTATGGTCCTAAATGCTAACATCAGCGTAAGTAATTTAAGATGCATTAATTGATACTGTAAATGAATCATAGGAAAAATGAGTGCTAGCATTTAAATGGAATTAAAATAACTTTTATTTGAGTGTTGTTGGTATTATCATGTATCTATTAATTGCTAAATTTTATAACGTTATTAAATTCTTCACTTTATATATATATTTTATATTTAATATTTTATTTCATTAAGAAAAATATCAACGGATATTTGTAACTATTTATACGCTTTCCCTAAATATTTATTATAAATGCACCTATCATGATCAGCAAAAAGCATCCCTATTAGATTTTCATTATCGTGCATGTACACATACATAAAAAGTGACAAATCCCTATCACCATTAACCTAATACAGCATTCCTTATTCTTCCAGTGAAGCGCTAACATCATCACTTCGAGGGAAGAGTAGGGGGCTCATCATTCCCATAAATCAGACCTCGCAAAACGCTAAGAAAAGTGTCCCTTGTCCAAAACTACCAAGTCGAAAAGTCTGTAGCGTCACAAAAAAGAATGTAACTCAATTGTCTAATATTAAATAGAATTATATAGAAATAATACATTGTATTTCTATACGAAATAATGTAAAGATTGCACTGTCGTTGAAGAAACTAAAGTATTCGTAAACTTTGAAAGGAGCATATCCTTATTTTGAAATTGCAAATAAAATTAAATTGATTATAGTTAAAAAGTTAATTGTTCTAAGAAAGGTATGCGCAATTGTTTTTATTTTAGACAGGACGAGCTTTTAAATTTGATAAGGAAATAAACAAATAAAAAATCACACTTATTATTATTATAGAAATATTAAGCTTATATAATGAATGCAGATAGGAAAGGTCATAGAAATGAACTAAAGATTTTTATAGGCTAAGCCAAATTAGAAAAGAAACTTTGTACAAAAATTTGCAAGTATAAATTAAAATATAAATAAATAAGTCTGAACACTTATTATTTTACTATAAAAACATTTGATATACATAATATCAAACTATATGCGTAAATAATAATTTTCTTTTCTCTATTTTCAACATTATAGTCATTCATAAATCGTAAAATATTATACCTTTAAAAGAGAGAGGGAGAGAAAATCGTTTATGAATCTTTCAGGATGCTAATTAGGACATTAAATCTTCAAGATTTGAATTTTTGATAGTGTTGAAGCACCATTAAGTGAGATAATATACGCACATAATAAGCGTAATTCAGTGAATTTATATCAGAATAACACTCCTCTGCAAAATTTTTTTTTTCTCAAGTTTATACCCGATTTTATTTATTTTTTTATTTTTTTAACATTAGTGTAATTTTAATACTATAACACAAAGCACATCGATATGAATGGTTAACTCCAAACTCCAACCCACCTTGGTCTATTTCTGTTATATGTGTGTGTGTGTTATAATTTTTTTATTCCATTAACGGCCTGACGGTTGTGTTGTGCAAGCCATCATTTTTTAGACAGCATACAGTTAATCAGAGCGCTGTCCTAGGCCCATCTAGAGAGTGCTAAAGCCGCCTTTCCAATCTGGAGGCGTCATCCTAACTGAAATATGATCGTCCACCTCACCCCCCAAAGTAACAGAGATAAGGAAAGGGAGGGGGGCGCAAAACGAAGGAGGATTCGGAAGCAAAACTCCTTTAAGCCCAGAGAAGTGGAAACGGACAGGAACAGCAAGGAAAAAAGGGGCAAAAAAGATGATAAAGACGGAGCAGAGAAAATTAAAGGATGGAAACCGTGGGTCCAATCACGGCCCTAGCTCTTCTGTGTATGTCTTGGATGACGAATTGGGTGCAAGGAAGGTCATAAATAATGTCCGCTTTTTGTCTTGTCCAGAAATGTCCATTATTTTACAATGCTACAGCTCGATGTGTCATAAAAGGTTGTAGTTATTGTCTAAAGGAAGAAAATTGTATTTTTACTCTGTGGAAATCACAATTATCATAACGCAATTAAAGGATATAATTGAGTAATAATTCTTAATGTACGCAATAAAATGCAAGGATTGTCAACTTGTGTGTTAACAATGAATGGATACGTTGCATGACATTCTTACCGAAAAATATATAATTTATTTTTATTCTTTATAATAAATGTTGCGTGAGTTTTATTATTTTGTCATTTATTACAAATTTTAAAATAAATCGTACTTTTCAAGGTTGAGATAAAAACTTAAATGTTAGTATCATTAAAAAGATATAATAATGCTTATATATATGTGTGTGTGTGTGTAATATTTTTTAATATATATATATATATGTATTAATAGATTAAAGATTTAATTTCTGTGAAAGGTGGAATGGAAATTAACAACTTTCCGATAGAAAACAAATGAAAGATTTCTTTTTGTGTGTGTGTGTGTGTGTAAAAAAAGACATCTATTGGGTATTAAGTAATTTTTCAAATACCAAGAACTAAAATACAAATTTTTATTTTATGTTTAAATTAATTTAATGAGTGTTATTTTGAACACTTTTTTTTTTTTTTTTTTTTTTTTTTTTCTATTACTTTTAAGTTATCATTCATTAAATTTTATGTTTTTTTTTTTTTTTCCAGAAGATGCTGATGCAGACAAATATGAGACCAAGAATATGTCACATTTCGTATTATTTCATTCCTGCATACAATCGCCAATAATTATTATAAAAATGCGATTTGAATGATAAGTATTGTTCTGTTCTGTATGTATACCCCTTAACATATTCCCGCATGAAATTTGTTTATAAGTAAAATTAAACTAAAATTAATTTTAAAAAAATTAGCTCATATTAGAATTATATACGTGGTATTTACCACGAAAATAAATAAATAAATAAATAAAATAAATAAATAAAATACAATTAATAATCGAGAAAGAAAAATTAACACAGAAATTTTTCTTTTGACATCAAGTGACATCCAATTACATAAAATCTCTCACTTTTCTATCTTTTTCCAGAAGAAAAAAAAAAAAAAAAAAAAGCAGTAAAAATCACCAAACGTCGTGCAATCGCGGCGAAAAACACGGAACTAAGAACAGATGAACTGCCAAGAAGAACCGAAAAAATAATAAGAAAATAAAAAAAATGTGGGGGAAGAAGAGACAGACAGACAGAAAATGAGAGAGATCTGACCAAAAGCGGTGTCACGATATAAATCACGTCTCCTGCCATCTGACTGTAACAGAAATGTAGTTCTCTTTTATCTATTTTTTCACCCCCTCTCCCGTTGTTCCATTACAATTTTTTTTTCTTACTCAGCTCCATTGTACTGCGGACAGAGAAACGTAAAGGGTTACCTCTTCCAAAATTACGTCGTGCTTCGTCGGAGCGAATGACGTCACGGGAGGATAAATTGTGACGTCATTTTGACTTTTTTATGTCTTCAAAGGTATAACAGAGTGTTCTTATCGAAAGCAATGTAGATTCAAAACAAACAAGTAAGGAAATCTACATTTTGCGATTATGGTTGTAATATTAAGCATATTTATTATGAGATCAGTGTTTTCCTAGTTCTCAGCATGTTTTTCAAGTAAAAATTATTATTAAAAATTAAGTTTATTTCATCTTTGATGCCAAAAGTTACGCATATATATTTTTTAAATATCGATGTTTTGATATTATTGGATTTTATGTTCTTTTTCGTATAATTAAAAATTATTTTTACACAATATTTATTGCAATATTTTCATGATAAAATAAATAAATTGAGTAAATAATAGCACCATGTGAGTTTTGCAAAATTTATTCAACTTTTAGAAATAATTAAAAAAAAAAAAAAAAAAAAATTATGTGACCGAATCTACAATTTTAATGAGAGAAATATAATATAGACAGTGAAAGGTATGCTATTTTATTTATTATTATTATTTTAGTGCGAAATCTCTGAAACACAACATTTTATTTCCCAAATTAATAAGAAAGTCTACGATTTTGAACTATTTTTATTTATTTTATTTTTTAATTTTCGTATTTATTTTGTTTTATTAATTACATTTTATTGATTAATTAAAAGAAGTTGCAAAGACAAATTAAAATTTTAAATGAAATCTCCTCACAAATATTAATATTTTCACATTTTTAACTAAAAAAAAAAAAAAAAAAAAAAAAAAAATTGAATTAACAAATAAATAATAATAATATTAAATAAATAAATAAATAAAAGACAACATTCCTCTTCCAATGAAAATTAAAACTAACAAAAATATAGTCAAAATTTAAAATATTTATAAAAAGAAACTATGTCATAATGTTTTATTTTCACTAATGGCTCACTCAAATTGATTTTTAACACACATTTTTAAATTTCGGCAAACGTCTGAAATCACAAACGCAAGTGACGATGCGGCCCTCCGGCAAAAACAATATCCAGCCCTCCTTTTAATCCAAAAGATCCCATTCCAACAATAGAAACGATGAACACGTACAGCATTCACTATGAAAGCAGAAGGAAAAGAGCGAGGAAGAGCAAGAGCATCCCCTATGACTAGCTACACGATCTTCAGTTCTGACTGCTAGACACTCTCTCCCCACCCTGTTAGAGAGGGCATTAAAACCACTTGACCATCACAAAGGGAAAGAGGATTCCTCTCGCTACACGTGACCAGAACACCAGTTAGAATGTCCGCTCCAGGATTTGGAGAGGCACAGAGATCGAATGGCAGTCTAAAAGGATGCAGAACACATGTCACTGTCTCCAAACGATGCGGACAAGGGCTACAAAGGGAGTAATTAGAAGAATGTTAAGGCTGGTCGTGCAGAAGACTTTCAACTAAGCGGTACCTGACCGATTCGTGATATTTAAAGTAATAGACTAGCTTCCAAACCCTTTTTAAATTTAGAGATACTCAAAATGTTCATTTTTAGAGAGCTGTACTCGCGGACGATATTTTCGATGGACTATTTTAGAAAGGAACGCAAGAATGCGTTGAGTACAGCAGTTTAATATGCAGTCATTATGAGCCAAGTTAAATTTTTCATAATGATCAGAGTGATAAAATGAGTTTAAATGTCTGATAAATATTAAGTAATGCTCTGAATGAAATTACTGGTATACATAATCATGTAAAACCATTTAAATTTGAAAATAAAAGTGGACGAAAATGTTTTGGAAATAATGAGAATCTACATTTGTTTATTTTGAATTTGTTTAGTTTTTCTGTAATTAAACTCACTTATTAGTCTTTAAATTCAAATGAAGAGTTTAATAAAAGAAAATTTAATCATAAAGGATAATAAAACTTTTAATTTCAATTAAAAGTTAAAAAAAAAAAAAAAAATCGCAATTAATTGTTTGTGATATTGTGTTTTGAAATTGATTATGTTCGATCTGTACTTATTCGCTATATTCGAAGTGCACTGTTACTTTCACTTTTATTTCATAATATATATATTATATATAATTTTTTTTATTTATTTATTCTATAATTATGAAATAATTTTAAGAACATTTGGACAATTTTATATGTCAGACTGGGGGGGGGGGGGATATGGGAGATTTCAAATTATTGAAATTTAAACAATATTTCGACATTAAAACACTAAAATAATTAGAAATAATCTTGATTTTTGTTTGCGAGAAAAAAAAAAAAAAAAAATAGCAATAAAATATAATTGTCTCTCCGAAGTAAAATAGGAATCGTATTAAAATATATGTATTTGTATATATTACAAAAATAAAGTTTTTAAACGATTTACACTACCATAAAATATATTTTCTAACCTTTGTATTTCTAAAACATACAACACATTTAAATGGTTCACAATGAATTTGTAGGAAAGCAATAATGATTTTATGAATGGCTTATTCATTTGACTAATGCTCACTTAAAACTGTACATTCTAAACAGTAGCCAATGTTTTTTATCTTTAAAAAAAAAAAAAAAAAAAAAAGGCGGGGATTTTAATTGCTAAAAAAATGACTATCAAATTACTTAAAAAAAAAAAAAAAACTATTAAAAGGAAAGAAAATTAGAAATATTACTCACCATATTCCACGAAAGATGAAAGAGAAGATTTTAAGAAAATATGCATACATTAATTAAATTTTTAAATATATTATAATCTTTATAAATAAAAGAAAACCTTTTTGATATATTATATTTAAAGATAAAAAGCAAAACGAGCTACTTAGATTCTAATTAAAAGAAATAAAAAAAATGTTTTAAAGTTATTTACGATTTATTATATCTAAAGATAAAAAGTAAAAATGACCTAGATTCAATAATAAATTTAAAATTTATTAAGTGGACATAAATTTTTGTCAATAAGTTAGAACGCAAAATGCTGTAAATAACAGAAGGTCCAGATCTGCATTGAATAAACTATACAATATTATTTATCTTTTAAATTAAAGATATATAAAAATATAACTTACCTAACCTACATTTAAATCTTTAACGAATGAAATAATTTGTATATATATACAACTAGCAATTTAAAACATAGAATCCTATTCCATCTCCCCCTATAATATTCTATGTTTTGGTTTATTTTATATTTTTCGTTATTATTGTTGAACAACTTCATTATCATGCTATAGAATAAAGTTTTGGACCTTTACAAAAGTATTATAATTCTATATATTTAATTAAAAAAATTGTAAACTTAATTTAAAATGAATAAATATTATATGAATAAAAGGGAAAAAAATACAATTCTATCAAATATTTAATAATTTCTTATCTTATTACTTTAATAAAATGGATAGTTTTTATTTTATTCTTTTTACTTTATTCAGATTTTTAAAAGATAAATTTATGCGGACCTGATATTGAATATATATTAAACAAAGCATTACAATTCTTTAGAATTAATAAAATCAATAGTTTAATAAAACAAATTGAAATTATTGTTTATCATTTTAAATATACTTCCTTAATTTAAAGTATAAACTGAATTTAAAATGTATAACAAATGTATAAAACTTAACATTGTTTTTAAACACAATTTCTTATCTCATTAATTTAACGAAAGGAATAAATTTTATTTATATCTCTAAAAGATAAATTTATGCAGATCTGGTATTGAATATATATTAAAAAAGCATTAAAACTGTTTACAATTATTAAAGATCTATAGTTCAGTAAAAGAAATTGTAATTATTATTTATCTTTTTAAAGATACTTCCAAATACGGAATTAATGATTAGCCCATAGCGCAATTTTTTAAATTTTATAAATTAAATATCTGCTCATCAAATTGGTAAATTGAAAAAAAAAAAAAAAAGTTTACAGTTCAAGCTACAGATTTCCAGCTATAGGATACTACAGGTGCTTGCTATAATGATAATTACAGCAAGGGATCTGATGACCATTAAAACTATTCCACAGTTTTAATGAAGTCTTTCCCATGTAAATAGAAAGCACGAGTATAAATTAAATAAAAATAAATAAATAAAAACAATGAATAATGAAACTTAGTTATACCAAAAAATTATTTTATTTCACAACTTTGGTAGTATTCAAGACTAGAAAAAATGGTATTTAAAATAACTTTGTATCTTTGTACATGACGCATTCTGAAGCAGCGACAAAAATAGATATCTGACAAAGCATGCATAAAATAAAACACAAAAATACATAACAGGGATACATAAAATACAATATATTGCAGGTTGCTAAATAGTTTACAACAAAACATGCAGGTTTTTGATTTTTATAAGGAAATTCATAACAAACATATTAAAGATCTGAAGCCAAAAACAATGAAAATAATAAATAATTAATGAAACACAAAAATAAGGATAAATAGATTAGTATTACAAGTTACATGTGCAGCAAAAAAATTCATCTCAACTGAAAAATAGGTATTATTTTATGAACGTAAATGACAATTTACAAAATGAAAAACATTTACATATCATTGAAATATGTTATAGTCAAAAAACTATTTCATTCACAAAGCAGTTTATAACATGCAAAATAATTTATGTTTCAGGACTGAAAAAACATTAATAATATCAGCGCAACATAAAATAAATAAATAAATAAAATCATAAATGCAAAAGGGATTAAATAAATCATTTTGATTTTCTAACACCGGATAATACAATAGCCTACATGAAGGAAATATAACAACAATTTTGATTTTGATTTTGAAAGGTGTTTATGATTAAGAAATGCAGATATCATTTCATAAAAATGCAACAATATATAACAATAATTTTGATTTTGAAAGAAATTTTAATTTCATTAACAATAAAAGTTTTTGATTTTATAATTTTTTTTTTAGAAATTAGATTATGGGTAAAATATTGATAACTCAAAGAAAAAGACCTTTAATGATTAAATATCTATGACAAATATTATTATCTTAAAAAATGTTAAGTACAAAAGAAAATTGACATACATACTGCAGAATTTAATAGCCATAAATAAATAAATAAATAAATAAGAAAGCATTTCAGTAGTCAATTTAATATTTTCACCAGAAAAAGAAGTTAAAAACAAATAAAATTAGTAAAATTTCAGAGAAAATTATATAATTTATTTAAAATATTTTACCCGGGTAATCTAATTTTTAAAAAAAACTTCATGCATCACAGCACAAAGTAACGAAAACATTTAATTTTTAAACGGGCACATTAAAAGAACTCCTTAAAATTTAGCAACATTAAAGAGAAAAACAATTTTTTGATTTATTACCTTACAGATATTTTGGGGATAAATAATAAAAGTTTCATAATTCTCTTAAATGTAAAAGGGAAAAAAATAAATAAATAAATAATGAGAGCAAAAGGAGGTTAAACTCTGGTTTAAAATAAATTTACCTGTCAATTTAAATTTATGTCACAATGAGAAAAATTCGCCACAAATTTTGTTGCACAAATAACTTTCAGGGGGGAAAACTAACAAAAGACAGCAAAAGCAGTGCAAAATGAATTTTTTTGTAATAAAATGGCAAGCGGTTTTAAGCACTACCAATGGCACAATGAGTAAACTAAATCATTCAAATAAAGCCTACTTTTGCAAAAAAAAAAAAAAAAAAGGAACATGCTTGTAAAACACCTGTATTATTTTGCATTTTTATCAGCAATACACTTTTTATTTCTTCCCGGAGAATGGCGAGTGTACAAGAATCGATGTCAGGGCTGAATAAAACGACTAGGAAGGTTAAGGCAAAAAGGATTTTCATATTGATGAGGGTGGGAGGGAGGGGGGTGTTCTAGAAGACACTGGTAAATTTTTTGATGAGAAACAAATCACATCACAAAATATATGCAAAAAACAGTAGTGCAGCCACAGGAAAAACATCTAAGTCATATATTTACAATATAGGCAACATTCCTTAAAATAATTGAAAAGCGACACTATCACTATTCACTTCAAAAATTTGTTATTTCAATTATTTACGATTTAACAGTGTACAATACTAATTACCCGTTCATATTCTGTGCAAGAGGATTATAAAAATTCCTCACATTTTGATTTCGTACTAAAACAGTTGGAGATATGCTCTCGTTTTTTCCCCACTCAGAAAAGTTAAAATAAAAAATATTGATTTATTCTTTTTTCTTCTCTTTTTTTTTATTTTTAGATTGATGACGATGGTCCCACAAACCCCAATGTGGGTGGAGTAAAATTGTTTGTTTAATGGCCATCAGAACTATGAGAATAATACGAATATAAAACAAATAAAGAGCAAAAATATCACGTGCTTCATACGTATTTGAACTGCCTTTAAAAGAGAGAAAGAAAATTGTGAAAAAACATTTGTAATTTAAAAATAAAAAATTTTTAATTTCAATTTTTTTTTTTTTTTTTTTTTTTACATATGAAAAGCTTTAAAAATAACAATTTAATCACAATAAATAAATTATGCATAGATAAATAAAAATAATAGACATAGCCCGCATCATTTATAATAATTTAAATCAATTAATAATTTTTAAGACAAAATTCGTAGTAATTATAAGTATTATTAAGAAATAATAATAATAATAATAATAATAATAGTAAAACACAACAAACAGAATTACCCTAATTTAAGTGCAAATTTTTTGTTTTAAAAACAAATGCTAATTTAAATATATATATATATATAATAAAAAAATATTTAAAAAAAATTAGATTAAAAAAAATAATTACAAGTTATTAAATTAAAATGTTACAATTTTTTCTTTTATTTTCTCTTTTTTTAAGAATATATATATATATATATATATATATATATATATATATATATTTCTGAGTCAAAAACACAGAAATAACAACTATTTATCAAATTTAATTTAAAAAAAGGAAAAAAAAAAAAAACTCTTTAAAAAATTTCATTTTAATGCTTTTTATTACAGTTTTTTACTTTAACGAAACAAAATAATAAACGACTAGTTTTTAATATTGCACATTTTCCAGCTCAATATGTATGAAACACGTGATATAAAGTGCTTCCTTAATTTTAGCACAATATTGGAAAATAAATTAGATTTAAAAGTTTTTTTTTTTTTCTGGAGCGGGTTTAAAAAACCTGCATACAGTTATCTCACAAATAAATAACGACACAGCTACATACATCTTGACATCTAAGCTAGGAATAATACAAGATAATATTTTTCTTGTCAATAATAAATAGACTCGAAGCAATATTATTATTATTGTCTACAATCTTACTCCCTGAATGAATCGGAGAAGGTTTTTCAAAAAAGCCTTCTCGTATTTTTGATTGATTATTGGGACATTTCTTCCAACAATTGGAAGAGAAAGAGAGAAAAAAATGGAGTCTATTAATTATTTTTTACTTTAACTAACCTGAAAATTTCCAGGCTCGGAATAAACATTATTATTATTTTTTATCATTTTTTTTTATCCTCTTTAGAGGGAAAGAAGGCCCACCTGTTGCAACAAAAATCACCTTACCAGTGGGAACTCCGGGATCTCCATCTGTATTTATTTTACCTCGTATTGCAAATCATCCTTCCTGCTTGGCCTCACAGGCACATTCGTCTCTGACGTCATTGCACACCAGTTCGTCGTCTAAGACACCTGGGGGATCTTCTGCTCTCGACCTCCTAGGTAACATTGTACTTTGTTCTCTCTTTTATTAATTATTTTTAAAAAGACCCTGAGTAAAGAAGAAGGACAGCCACCAAAGAGTTCCAGGATTCATAAATCAGAGATCACCCGCAGCCTCATGGGACGATTACAAGAATCAACAAGCAGAGGATATTTATTTCTTGAGCAAGTCCATTTTGTTTACCCCCTTTTTTTTAATCGCAAATATTTAGATACGACTTTTTACCTTTAACAAGACTTTCATTCTTGGGCTCTCTAAAAACCTAATAATTTTTGCATGTTTTGTAATAAATAAAACAGCTCTATAATACCGGAGTTCAACCTTAGAGTGATATGACTTACAATACATTTACATACAATTGCAGAGAAATAGTTCAAAAAACTGTCAACCATTTTGATTTTTTGCCAGCTTCATTAATTTTTCTTAAAATCTATATAAGATATTAAAGCAACAATGAATAAAAACGTAAATACTACTACAGTGGCTCATTTTGTTTTCAAATTACATTTTGATTTTGGGTATGGTCAAACAGACTCATCGAGACCTGAACTTCGAACTCACAGAAAATATATTACAGCGAAGTTAAGCCTCGATGAGATGTGACCGTTGCAACAGTTATATTTCAAATTTTGAATTCCGATTTCATGCGGGGGTAAGTGTGAATGCAACAGTCATGGGCTGCGAGACTTTCTGGCACACGGGAAGGTAGACTAGAGATGGTACAAATGTGCCATTTCGAGTCACGCCATCGCAGTCCGGCTGGGCAATTAAGAAGGGCTGCATGATGAAAGATCCAGCCGTCGGCGGATTTTGTGGCATTGCAAACGTCATCGGCAGATGCGGGCTATTAGGGGGAGGTGGTGGCATTCCAGAGGGAAAACCGTCCGGCGTCGACATCTTAGGTGATGGGGCTTCTGGAGGAGTTGAAATAGTTGGAGGCTCAGCAGGATTGGAAATGTCGGAATGAACGGATTTCTCATCCCCGGTAAGGTTATCAAACTGCTGTTTTGACTCCATGATCTCGTTGTGGTGTTGCCTATTGATATGTATTCTTAGCACATTCCAAACTCTTGTCATAAAACCACAAAATCGACACCTGAAGGGCTTTACACTCTTTTGGAGCATCGAACCTCTCTTGTGTGTCGCATGGATGTGGGCTAGACAGAGTTCCCGACTGCGGAATTTTTTGCTGCATTTACTACATCGGTATCTCTTGATTTTACCTTTACCTTGAAGATCACCGGGTTTTTTATGAAAGCTCCAAGGTCTGCTAAGTGAAGACGACAGCTGCGATGTCATAATTAGAGGCTGTGATAGATCTTTAACATTGAGACCGGCGGCTCTGTGGCTCAGGAAGTGTCGCTGCAGCGAGTGGTTGTATCGATACGCCCTATGACAGACCCGGCAAACGAACTTTTTCTCCCCTTCAGTGATCACTCCGGTGTGTCGTTTCTCGTGTGCGTACAAATTAGACAGCCACCTTGTGGAGTAAACACAAAAGGAGCAATGGTATATCCGGCTGCCGCCATGAGGCTTCGGGTGAGATGGTCTTGGAAGATTGTTCCCGCTGACAGGCGACGCGCTACCGTTAACCGGTACAAGTGCCATCGCCGTTGTCGACGAGTCTGTCGCCGTCGACGTTTTGATAATCCCTGAGTTGCTGTTGGCGGCGACAATCTCATCTGACGTCGACTGGTGATCTTTTATCAGGTGAACGTGAAGCGCGACTTTGTCTGCAAATCCCTGACCGCATAAGACACACAGGCAGTTGCTGTCGTCCATATTAGAATCTTCAGGAGTCGAAGGAAGAGGATTATGAGGAAAATTTTCTTTAAGTAAATTGCCATGATCACTAATCATGTGGGCCTTCAGCCATTTTATGCTTTTAAACCTACAATTACATACAGGGCAAATTTCTGGATAGTGACTGAAATATCTTCCGCTGGGATCACTCAGGTCCAGTCCTTGAAGTGGTTGCTCCTTTTCTAAGAAAGGAGGATGGTCTCTTATATCCTTTCCCTGGGAACCTTCTTCAAAAATGCCATGAGTATTTTGCTTATGAACTTTTAGAAAATATTTGCTGCATAATTCTTTTTGGCAAATATCACACTGCACGCCTCCTATCGTACTAATGCGTGCTGCTTCATGAGGTTGACTGTCGAGGTTTATGCCATGCATCTTCAGCATGTGCGTTTTCATGAAATATTTGTTGCACAATTCTTTATTACATATATTGCAGTAATTTCGACCTGTAAGACTACGTGGTTTATCCAAAGCAGAAAGAACATTTGATGAAGAATGAAGATTTGGAAGATGGGCTGTATGAGCTGCTGCCATCTGTGCAATACTAGATAAATTAGAAGAAGATACACTAGTGGTGGAACTTGGCAAACTAATGTTATGACTTATACTACACATAGGTGACATCTTGGGCATTGCGAGGTTGCTTGGTAAATGTCCCACATTAGAAACATGGTTCATTGTTGACATAGGTATGATGCTAAGTGTACGGGATGAAGTAGGAGTAAGTACAGAACTACCGATACAAATTGGGGTAGCTGTAGAAGAAGGCTGTGTGGCAGGTAACGATGTAGAAGGACTAGAAACTAAATTTAGAGACGAAACAGGTGTATTTCCTGAAGTGATTACGGGTATTTGGGAACTCACAGATGAAAAAGGCGTTAAAACTGGAGGTTGGTTTCCAGTGCATGATGTTGGTGTCGTTACACCAGTGCAAGGTGCTGATGAGCTGTTTGGTACAAAAGGAACTAGAGCGGTTGAAATAGTATTATTTACAATAGTCTTTATTTGACAGACTTCTTCTGCAAGGGATTTTTTTGGATTTGAACTCATGTCCACAGGAAGTCCGTGAATATTTTGTTTATGTGTTTTTAGGAAATATTTGCTGCAAAATTCTTTTTGACAAATTTCACAGTATGCTTCTGAATCTACTGATGGGGATGTATTATTAAAGTTCACTCTTTGAAAATCAGCAGAATTTTCACTAATTTTCGGTTGCCCATTAGACTCAGAATTATTTTGTCCAGTAACATGACCATCTTCATTAGGAAGAACACCATGTTCATTCATCATATGAGCTCGTAGAAAGTACTTATTGTCACACTCAAGTCTACAAAGATTACAAATAATCTTACTGCTCTCAGGACCTGTTGAAGCATTTAGTTCTCTTATCATACTTTGCAATTTTTGCAAGTCTTGACTAGCTGCATCTTCTTGCAAAGAAGTAGGAGATGTTTCTGATAATAAAGATGTTTGGGGAAGTGAAATGGGTAGATGAGGTTTTAAAAATTCATTTTCTTTATTTTCTTGATTATTATTCTCAGCAATTGGAGAATTGGGTTTCGATTTACTCTCTTCTTTAATATAAGGAATGTTATGAGTGTAAAATTTATGCATTTTCAACAAATAAAGACTAGAAAATGGTCTATTACAAAATTCACAAGAAAGTTCTCCTGTCAGTCCTTCGAAGGTCAGTCCAGGCGTAGGATCTTGAAGCAATTCTTCAGGAATACGCCCTTCTTCAAAATACAATTCTCCTTTTTCATTCGAATGGCTACCTTGACTCTGACTAGAAGATGTTAGTTGTCCTGGCACTCTACCTGGAGAAATATCTGGCATATTTATGCCATGCTTATTCAATTTGTGGGTTCGGAGAAAATATTTATTGCAAAATTCTTTGCAACATAACTCACAAAATGCATCAGCATTAATCACTCCCATTTCTCGCAACTTTTCAGGAGTAAAAACATGAGAAACAGAATTTTCATTAGATGGCGTTTGATTTCCCGGGGAGAGGAGACTGACGACCATGGCACCAGAAGTAACTGGAGGACATGAATTGGAAGATGAATTCGGTATAACCCCAGCGGAAGATATAGCAGGAGTGCTTGGTTTATGATTATGTACATTAAAAATGGAAGAAAACTCTAGTTTTGATGTCGGAGGATCTCTATTTTCATCCTGGCATTTTTCACCGAAACTAGGTGCTGATGTCAATGCAAGAGCTGATGATGTAGTCATAACAGGAGAGTTACTTTTAGTATCTTGAGGAGTTGTACAGGGGGAAGTATTTTGACCAGGTTCTATTAAGCCATGTATTTTCTGTTTATGTTTCTTAAGAAAATATTTATTGCAAAATTCTTTCTGGCATATTTCACAGTAAGATTCCACATTAAAAAGTCCAGTTCTTGTTTGAAGTGGTTCAGCAGTCGAAGTCTGGAGCATATGAGGTATTGGAATAGGACTGTTTAAACTAGGAGATATAAAGGGGCCACCATAGGGTGTGCTTACAATTGTTTCAACAGAGTAAATTCCATGCTTGTTAGCCTTATGCGTTTTAAGGAAATATTTATTGCAAAACTCCTTATTGCATAATTCACAGTAGGCTTCCAAGTTGAAAATTCTGACACCCTGTCCGGAATGTGAATTGCCGTTAGATGCTGGTGGTGTTTGTCCCTGAGGAATGACTGGAAATAGGAATGGCATCATTGGATTTGGAAACATTGAAGGAGGCACATGCATATTTCCAGGCTTCGATTCGTCATTTCTGCTGAATGGAATGAATGGCGGAATTGGAGGAAATGGAAAATGGGGACTTTTGTATTCCCTATTTTCATTTATGAGACCGTCAGAAGGACTACTTCTTGTTTGATCGACTGAAACTATTTGCTGTAATGACAAGTCATTGCAAGATTTTGGAGAATTTACTTTGGCTGTTTCAATACTTCCTTCCCTGTTGTTATTACCTGAGGTAGTTTTGTTGTAAGAATGCTGCTGGAGCTGCCTTTCCAGTTCTTTCTGAACACTATGTTCCTCTTCTATGTGTATCCTAAGCATATCATCTGTTTCAAAAGTTTCGCTACAGTGACGACATCTAGCAGATGGTACCAACGGGCTATCTTCAGATTTAGTGTCAACTTTGTTTTGCAAATCAAGCGCTTCGTCACTCGGTTCCTCGATGATCGGATTACATTCTTCACTTTCTAGCAAAGGCATCACTGGTGTTGTTTGATATCTCAAAGGGTTGCTTTGCTTGCGTCGTTTCTTTGTCTTGGGCTCTTCCATTGTACTGTTCTCGCAACTAGTTGGAGGGCTTCTGTTTTGGTTCTCGCTACTGTTGCCATCTTCATCGCCCGAACAAGTCTGGATCTCCAGAGGTGGCGGTGATGAATGTTCATTTGAGCTACTATGGTGTATAAGCTCAATGGGCTCCATAATATCGGAGCTCATTCGCATTACCATTGACTTCTCCACAGTAATTCCAAACATATCACAACAGCTTTGTTGCATTTTCTTTCCTCTTATTGTTTCAAAACCTTTTTAAGAGTCCATGTACGCATCCTCCATTGTCCTTTTAACAAGGAAGTGCATTTTAAATCTGTAAAAGAAAGAGAGAGAGAGAAAAAAAGAGAATTAATATACTAATAAAATTTTTATACTTAATAAAAGCTATTGAATAAGAACAAGCAATAAAATAAGAATTTATAGAAAAATAAGATCCGTACTAAGCACAAGCATTTACAATACATAAATAAATAAATTAAATTAAATAATTAACAGCACTTCTATAATTTATTATGGAATGGAACTATTAAACAAAGTATCAGTTAAAAAAAAAAAAAAAAAAAAAAAAATTACTCTTTAAATGCCATGCAAATTTTGTGATAGGTTCGATTTTTCTCATTCGATTTTTTTTTTTTTTTTTTTAATAAAGACCTTTTTACAGTCACATGCTTGAATTAACTTTTTGCACCACAAATTCCACTTAAAAGTAAATAAAATAGTTTTAAATACGTATGTTGTACTTATTATACTTCTTCAGGTTATACAATAGCTATTTGTATATTTATCTGTATTTAAAGGTCGAAAGATAAAGAATAAAACAAATATTGATGTTTATTTATTTATTTATTTATTTTTTTTTTTGGGGGGGGGGGGCATTTACTGAAAACAATTTTTTTTTTTATATCTTTGCAAAGAAAAAAAAAAAAAGAAAAAGAAAAAATATGAAAAGAAAATCTTATTCATCAAAGAGTAGTTCTTTTGCTTTTAATAGTCTTCCTTTTAATACTTTTCTTCAATGTAGCAATATTTTATCTAAATTAATCTCGATAATATCAGCAACTTGTTACAATATCGAAAACAAATTTTAAGCAAATGGTTGTTATATAATGTAGGAAGTGAAATTTTATGAAAAGGCTCGTTTTATGCCATGGAATTTCTAAAAGAGGGTTTGAAATGCTCCCGATATCCCTGGATATACGCAGAAACGTTCAAACATATATCACAATTATCATACAGCATTAGATATTTTAGTTTAGTTAGTCGATTTCGGATGCTATGGTTTCGCACCTATATTAATTTTGGAAGTTCAAGAAATTTTTTTAATGAATTTTCTTTTCCTTTTCTTTTCATTGTTTAATGCGAATTCTTTATCATCGGCTTCACATTTTCAGTGGAACAAATATTTTCACCCCATTAATGGATGCGTCCCGAATAATGCTACATAATAAATCTCATTCCTTATTTTTTCGTCTAAACTCTATTAAAACTTTTAAAAAAATCTAATACATAATTATCTGAAAAAAAGTTCTCCACGGCCCCTATAACAATAGAATACTTCTAACTTTTTTTTTTTTTTTTTTCATAATTCTAAAATAAAACAAAGCTTTTTTTTTTTTTTTTTTTTTTTTTTTTTTTTTGACGTGGAATTTTGAAAAATATTCGTTTGGATAGAAATGATATTTAAAAACTATTTTTACATTTATCTGTAAAAGTTAATCTATTAAATCTATAAATTTTCTTTTTGTTTAATTCAATTTAATTTACAGAGTTTTTTTTTTTTTTTTTTTTTTTTGTAAAATGTTAACAGATTTTATTGGTTAAAACTGCGGTAAATTTAACCCACAGTCTTCTTAAAATGAAACAATTCAATCACGCATGGTAATACAACTTAGTTTTTAGTGTTCATGTTGGTGTTGTTGTGTGAATCAAGGCCTTTTGTCTGCTACAGGTACTAGACCAGATGGGGCGGAGATATGTCCTCCGTAGTTGTTTATATTTAGAATGAATAATACAATACAACAGTAATAAATTAGAGCTATCTGTATATGATTATTATAACAACAGAACAATGTAATTTTGCAATGTAACAAAAAGCGAAAACTTTGTTTTAAGAGATTACCTTGAATAACATTAAATATTTAAATGAAAATAATGGTCAAGATGATAAATCTATATATATAATATTTAATATTATTATTTTTTTTAATATCTATTATTTAATATTATCAATTACTATTTATTTATTTAAATAAAAAAAAATTATGCAAAATGTCTACAGGTGAATTCTTAAATAGTTTTTGAATATCAAATTTAAGAGAGTATGATCCCAAATGTTGAATACTAATGATGTATATATTGCAAATTTTGCATATATTTCTTATTTAGGTAATATAAATCCAATATAATACTAAAAAAAAAGCATATTCTCTCTCTCCCTCTCTCTTTTTTTTTCCTCCATGTAGGATCAAAATTGTGATGGCATGTCTCCGGACCACCTCTAGGAGTGAGTTCATGACCGTCGCCAATTGCCCATTACGTAGCAAAAGTGCGACGTAAAACCCAACCAACCAACTCTCTCTCTCTCTCTCTCTTTTAAGCATAATAACTATTTCTTTTTTTTTTTTTTTTTTTTTTTTTATTCAAAATTTTCTGCATATAAAAGCCAACATTTATGATGAATGTTTTATAAAAATTTTCATTAAAATTTTTAGAAAATTCAGCCGGTGCACTGAGAAAAAAGATATACCACTTTCATCTAGAATGAATACGTGGCCATTTTCTAAACCCCTTAACTAGAAATATAGATTTCCGAGATATGCGCATAAGGGACGCCAATAAACAGAATAGACGAAATGATCGAGAATTTCTAGTAGACACATTTATAGATGGTGAAACAATATTCTGAATCTTTTGTATTGCGAGAAAGTCTGGCTTGAGTTTCTAGAATTGGGTAAAAAACCAAGATTATGGTTGCTGAAACCCGCCTCTTGTATTCGCATTTATTTGCAGAGATTTTAAAATAACTCTGCCCTCGAGAATATAAGCAAACGCTCTGGAATTCTAATAGATAACGAGTACTGTTATGTAAACCTATGTTAAACAATTCAAATTAGTCTTCGGAAGAGTTTTATGTGATAGTTGGTTCTGTGTGAGGGGGGCTACCGCCCCCCCCTCAACCCCCCGTTTCATTAATGCACCTACATTTATATAGAATTTAATTCTGTTATTAAAATTAAAAGTTTACTTAAAATTATACAGACAATTTTCACACGCAACATTCATTGAAACATATCAATCTTGATTAAACTTTTCCAGCAACAAACTTATATTAACTTCAAAATACAACATTTGGATCTTCTAAAATTATTCGTTTTAATGTTACTCTAAGAGACGCAGACAAAGATCAAACGTTAGAAAACTTGACTACTGTAATCAGGAAGCCTCAAAGCGTGTAAATATACAAAAAATAAGTGATGAATATTTAGCTTAAAACATACATTATTTACCATATCTCTATGAGGAATTTATATCAATTCCTAAACAGCTTTCCTAAAATATTATTAGTAAAGCACATCTACTAACAACAAATAACTAGTGTGTTGTGGCCACCACATGACTTTCTTCTATATTTTCCTATACAAATTCACTCAGCTAAAAATAATTTATTAAAATTATTATTTAAAAAAATTATCTTCCATGATAATGCAGACGATTTCCATATTAGAGAAGTAGTATTACACTAAATATATATATATATAAAAAAAAAAAAAAAAAAAAAAAAAAAAAAAATTGAATTTATCCTCAATATTACTTTTTTTTTTTTTTTTTTTGTTAAAAATGAAAAAAAATAAATAACTTTATTTTAAATTATCGCAGATCGATGATTCAACCATTCGTTTTAAAGGTATTGGCGAGCTCTTGTGAAAGATGCCCATCATGAAAATTTACTCCCCTCGAGGGGGGACTTCCCTACATACACACACACACACAAAAAAAAAAAAAAAAAAAAAAAAAAATCAGTTGATTATCCCTATTACAAAAAATATATATTCGTTTCATTTGGTTTAGTGCAGTCTATAGATGTTAAACTCTACTTACCTGCAATTTCTCCCATAGACGTAATGTATTTGAATTATCTTGGGTGTCCCTATACACGAACTGTTTGCTTGTTCTCAACGAAAAGTTTAGTGTAGCATTTCTACATGATACACATTTAGAATACCAAGTTTGAAATTTCTGTTACTATTTGTTCTTGAGATATGCTGATAACAGGCAGAAACACATAGAGACAGACAGACACACAGACAAACCGCTAAAAACATGATTTTTGTATTCAGGGACCTCAAAGCATGTAAATATAACAAAAATTCAATTTATAAAAGTTGACCCTAAAAAAATACTTTCTCTACCTTATGGGTAAGGGAAAGTAAAAACGTTTTGGGTAAAATAGACACGAACAGAACAGCAGGTTTAAAATAGACATTTAAATTTTTAATTGTCATTTTATTTTATTTTTTTTTTCTTTTTCCCAGCATAAAATGAAATATGCTTTCATGTGATATATATATATATATATAATATTAAATTTGCGCCTATATGATGTCGTGATAATCTAAAAAATGACGTCTATAAAATAATAACAATAATTTTAAATTTTAAAGGTAACGAAGGAATAAATAAAGTGCGAAAATTTCACACAGGCTTGCTAGCAAATGAATTATTTGAAGTGAGAAATAAATAAAACGAAATGATCATTTTTCAACGGGTGCATTAGTCGCCCTACAACTAAATAATATAGCATAAATTCAAAACAATGAATATATGCTTCAATATATAATTTTCAATCTACAGAGAGGAAACCGAATTATAAATAAATATAACCGAAATCAGATATTTATGCAGGCATAAAAAACTAAGTAACACATTCAACCTCATTTAAATCATGCTTCGAATACTTTCCTTAATTATTCGCCATCTCTTAATCCCGTAATTGTTCGAAAACGGGAATTATAATAATAATTTCCCGTATTCCGTACACCATGCGTTAAAAGAGCCACATATTATTCCGATATCGCTTAGAAAATGCGTGCCCGAACATTGGCGGACAGCCAGAGAATTCCGGATTCTAAGTTGCTACATAATTAAATCTGTGTTTAATAACTTGCGTGGCTTTGCACCACGTGTATTTGCTTTTAAAAGGTAGGTGTATAAGTTTTAAAGACGACAGCTTTAGTTTTTTCTTTCTTTGTTTTAATTATTTAAAGATTGGTTAAAGTACTTTTTCTTTTAATCAACACTTTTAATAAAAAACTTGAATTTTATTTAAGATTCGTATACCAGTTTTATTTTATGAAGAAAGGTAAGTTAGTAGCAATTAAATTTTTTGAGTAATTCTGTCGTAATCTATCGCTGCTTTAGAATCACTATTTACAAATATTAGTTTTTCTTTTATTTAATTGACGAAAATTATTATACGCATAATTAATGCCTAAATCACTAGTATGTGCTTTTATTTATAAATAAGGAGTTAATTGACTTTACGAACAGTAAAATTCTAAATTCAATATACAAACTGGAATAAGTCTTATTTTATTTTTAATAATAAAATATTTTCAAAAATTGCTACCTAACACATAATAATAGAATAATAAAATATGCAACATTAGAAGCATACCCCTCAAGATGATGAATTTGTGTGGGGAAAAAAAGAGAGAAAAATTAATCAAAATCATATCAAAGATTCTTGCAGTGAATCCAACAAAAAACTATTGGATGAAAAAGAATTTAAAGGTCATTTTCAAATTTACTTTGAATACTTTGCCACTTATTTAGCATCCTGTCCGTTACCATTACTTTTAGTATCAAAATGATATTTTTTGCAATTTTACATTTCAAGATTATTTGATAGTTCCAGAAGACATTTGCATTGTTAACGAAGTTTCAAAATTTCCAAATCAGCTTATTTAGTTATTTATTTTTGTCATTTGGTTTGAAAGTAAATTCCATTATCCGACTTGACACAAAGTAAAAAAGAATTTTTTATTTACTTTGCTTCTTTAAAGAAAAATTTTTTTTTTCATTTCAAAAATTTCAGTCTGATAGAATGAAATTATATTTAAATTAACAGTATTAGAAAACAAAAAAGGACAGAAAGTTTTGCCTTGAATCTTATTTTTTTTAAATTCACGTATATATTTTTTAAAAAATTGTTGATATTTTAAATTTATAATACCTGAAACATTAAATATAATCTTTTGCATTAATTGCACAGCTCAAATAAGTTTTTAATTTATGCTTGAATTTTCTCTCTCCTCATATTAATTTTTTTTTTTTTTTCTCACTCTCTCACATTGGGACAATATGCAAGCAAATTTGGAAATTTACCCATAAACATTGTATACAAATACCGTTAAAAGCTAAATACATTATAATTAAACAGTTGTTTCTGGAAGTAATAATTAAACACTACACTTCATGGTGGGTAAAAAATCAACACAATAGTACATCAAGGCAATAACACATTAAAATAATAGAAGTGGCAAAATAAAAAAATATTCCTTAAAAATTTGAGATTTTTTGTACATTTTAGAATGATTGTTTAGAATGTTCTTACTTATTGTTCCCTATAGTTTCCGCTTAAAAACATAAATAAATACATAATGTTATCTAAGGACCAAATTATCTTAAAATTTTTTTGTCTCCTCAAGATTCTTTTTCTAGAAAAATGTATTTCCCGTTAATTAATAGCTAATCCTATAACCTTAAGAAATGAATTTCACTATGCATGCATTGCAGGCGATTTTTTTTTTTTTTTTTTTTTTTACTGAGATTCACATTTTAATTAAACACGAAAATAGGAATATAATTGATATAAACAATATATTGTGTATATAATTATACTTTTAGTAATACAATATCACACAGAGTGTGTTTCAAGCATTTAATTCTTTAATTTTTTTCCGAACTCACTCAATTATTCGCTGTTGATATTTGTGCAGAGATTAAGGCAAATTTTCTGGACCAGGTACCCAAGCCTATGTGTAGGTAACTCTTCTGTGGGTTTTTTCACGGCTAGGACGATGAGTGTGGCGTGAGATCGAACCCAGCACCTCCCAGCTACCTTATTAAGAGAGCAGAACCTTGGAGCTTCTATTTAGTAGAATAATCTGTGAGTGTCTATACGTGGGGGGAGGGGGTAAAGACAACTGTAGGTTAAGCCTGGAAGGATAAGACCTAGGGCTATGACCTTCAGAATATCTTTTTATTGCAATTTAAACTCCAGAGAGGGACTATGACAGCAGTTGTCATGCTTCACAATGGAATTTTAAAAAGGCCCGTTTCTAAAGGTTTTAATAAAGAAAGAGTCAAAATGGATCATATATATATATATATATATAATTGTATTAAAAAATTGTTTAAAACGTAATAAAATAAAGAATAACAGATGGTTAAATGTCATCGAAATCCAAAATAACCAATAAGAATTAATTAGCAACTAAATTAATTTTACTTAGAATTCAATACTACTATAATAAAATGAGTAATTACATAGACTTTATTAATTAAGCAAAATTGAATTTATTCACAACAAAATTACCATAGCATTATCTGAAGTTCATTTTTTGAAGGTATTTAGTGATATAAGGCTTTAAAATGAAAGTTAACCAAGATTAAAATGAAAATGAAACAATGATAAAATATTAACAAACGGACAATTTAAAAACATTTTAAGACCAGTTAATGTGTGTGTGGGGGGGGGGGGAGGGGGGATATATATTTCTATTTTATTTTATATAATGCATTTTTACTTTATTTTTAATTAATAATATTATGTTAATTCAAGTTATTCAAATATATATATATTGTAAGATTTTGATTAAAAAAAAAAAAAAAAAAAAAAAAAAAAAAAAATGTTTATTATTGATGCCACTTCTGACGTTTAACGTGAAGCTTTTTAGGAAATTAGGGGGAAAAAAAACTGAAGCATCCAAAACATATTTAAATTATTCAAATACATACATAAATACGATCTCATACATACGAAACATTACCCAGCAACAACACTTGCTATAAAACAATTCTAAAAAACTGGGATATCGCAAGGGAAAGCGGAGGAGAAAAAATCTCTCCAATACCTTTTTTCTATTACACGTAACCGTTTTTTTTTTTATTTGTTAAAGAAAGACCGCATAAAAATTGAACTACGCATTACATTTTTCAATCTTTATTTCCTGAATGTCCCCAAAAAGTTATGGCCTAAAAGTAAGCCATAAAAATTGTATGGCGAAAAAGCAATGCTTGTGGACGCCAGCTGTGACATCAAGTCAGTTCCGCGGATTCTTCAAAAATACAGAGAATGTGGGGCCCTAGAAAAGAGAATCACGGATTTTTACCTTCAAAAGTAAACGAAGAAGCAAGCTGTTTACACTTTAGTTTCAATAAAAAAAAAATACCAGCTGCATCGTTTTATCATATTTTACACATTCAAAATTTGCGCGGATGCATGCGCCAGTCATACACAACCACTCAATTTTTCAGCAATTACATTTTTTTTTTTTTTTTTAATCTCCTCTCAAAAGACGAGGATAAAAACTAGAATGCGCTTAAAAAAAAAAAAAAAAAAAATCAATAGATATTGATGTTTTTGCGAAAACTAAATTCTGAAAATAACTTTTCAGATCAGATAAGTGATATAATTTTTCTTTTTCATCATAATCATGTGAAATAGTAAATGCGACTAAAAAAAGTTTTAGCAAATAGATATAAACATAATCAGAAAACAGGGATGATTATGACCTAACGTTAAAAATCCTGAAATTATATATATATATATATAGAGAGAGAGAGAGAGAGAAAGAGAGAGAAACAGAACGTTCAGTAGTAATATAATATTATCAGTGCACACATTTGAAATTTAAAGATGATTTAATTTCAGTATTCAAACAATTAATCTGATCAAAAACGATGACCACCCAAATCCAACCAAAAAAGAAATTATATATATATATGAGGGGGTAGGGGGTAGGGTGCAATTAAATATTTTTATAATTATAAACATTAAATACATGTAATTTTTTTTTCTAAATCTAAATAAATACTATTAAATTATAAAAGATATTTCTTAATTTCCAGTTTTTTTCTCTTAACGCACACTAAAAAATAATTGAAATAGATTCTGAAAAGAAGACATTGTATATTGAACAAAAATTCCTTAAATCAGGAAAATTTCCTATTTACAATAATCACCTCAAAGAAATAACAAAAACATTTCTTTCTAATTTATGGTACACATTTATTATTATTATTATTATCGAACTTTAAGGGATCTTATAATTCATAAAATATTTTACTACAAGTGCAGAATGAATGTGTTTCATCTGAACAGAAGTTTTTTAATCAATGTTAAAATTATCCAAAACTTATTATGATGGTTTAGGCTCTTTCTAGCATCTTTTGGAAAAGTTTAAAATCAATATTGTTAATTATTTATAATAAATAATTTAGCAAATTATTAATGTAGTAAACATTTTTAGTGTTATTTCGTGATTCGTAAGATAACTTAATCTAGAATATGCTCACAAAAGCATATTTTATAATAAATAATTTCATAGAAATATTTTAGTATAAAGTATTATTTAAAAGTAGCTTGTAAATTTGGAAAATTAAAAAAAAAAAAAAAAAAAAAAAAAAAATGAAACTTTTAATTTATATTCTACAAATTCGAATTTTGGGACTATTTTAATTCGAGTTCTATGCTTATATATAAATTACACAAGTCTACGAAATCGTACTTTTATTTATTTATTTCACTGCGTTGGGTGTCACTAATGTGTTTTGATACGCTGAATTAAAAAATGGTTGTTTTTTCTTCATATCATGTAACAATTTTTCACAAAGTAATGATGAAGATAGGAAGAATTCACTTAGAGGCTGCAACAAATTCGAAACAATTTATGTATAAAATAGGGTAAGTGCGCCAGTGATTGACACTTTTAGAGCAATCTCTGATGTTTTTAATGTTCTAGTCATCAGAAATTATTTTCAGAAATCTTAAGTTAATACATATGGTATGAAAGACATTCAGAACCACATACATGTTAAAATATATACATTTGATAACAATTATTTTTTTTATGAATTTTTATTTGACACCCACTCAATGTTCCAGTAATTGACACTGCCAGTTTTTCGTTTCATCAGTAATCGGCACACTATGTTCCAGTAATTGACACTGCTAGTTATTCATTTTACCAGTTATTAGCACCCTATGCTCCAGTGTTTGACATAAAATGTCAAAATTCTTATATGTACAATATATGATTTTCTTATTTTTCTGATTTATTAATTATTTCGGGATAAATATCAGTTACTGGAGCATGCCAATCACTGGAGCACCTACCCTACATTAAAATACGCTATTATTAACACATTATCTTTTAAATGTGTTTCTTTACGTGGAAACTCTCTTCAGAGCATTTTATCTTATACACAGCTTGAGGATCTCTAAGGAAGGGGGGGGGGGGGAGAACTCTGTGCAGCATCCAACAATAATCTACTGACATGCTAACACTCCATCATCCCTACATTTCTTTGATTTCTTGATGAAATAGCTCTCCTTGCTCTTCACTCAAACCACCCAGATTTTCCGGGAAATAATTATGATTTTAAAAAAAAAAGCAGTTTTAAGCTCAAACAATCCCATTTTTAGTCAAAACTGTACGTGAAGGAAATTTTTGAATAATTTTTACTTACTCAGCATCCAAAAATACACCAGAAAAACACAATACATTGAAGAAAAAAATTTCACCATCGACTTGTGTTACAAATTCAATTATCTTACGATTCCTGAAACAACACTGAAGAAGTTTCTACAGTAAAAACTTGTTATACTTTTTATTGTAATTAATTAACATATTCGATTTAACTTTCATACATAAATTCTTCCCAAAATTTTCGATTAGTTTCAGATTAACAAATACACAAACTTATATAGATGTCATGAAATTTTTTTCAATATGTGTATATTTTTTACTTTTTTTTTTTTTTTTTTTTTTTTTTTTTTTTTTAACATTCTAAGTTATCTCTAAACAGTTTTTATCATAATATTTAATTCTGTTACTCAATCTTTGTTGATAAGTATTAAGGGGATGGCTGGCTTTGAAAATCGTAAAAATCAATGGAAAACATCAATTTTTCGTTTAGTTATATTTATTTTCTAAAACTAATTCTGAACAATATGCAACAAACCGCATGCTTCTAAATTTATATTTTCAAAAATTACAAGGGTTTAAAAAAATAATGATCTGATTAAATGCCCTTTAAAATGTAAAAAAAAAAAAAAAAAAAAAGCAAGAGGTACAGTCGGCGGAGATTGATCATATATATTTTTAACTTTTAAGATACTTTAATTTTGTTTAAACAATAGTAAAAAACATACAGTTTAAAATATATAGTCTTCTAAAATGTTTTACTGATAAATAATGATCACTGGTGAAATTCAATTTAAATGCTATTTTCTCTTAATGCGTTTTTCGACGATTTTCCCTTCTTTCAAATGTCTCTCGTGTCACAATTTTGGTTTAAAATTAATAAAAATTGCTTTAAGATGTTTTATGTTACATTTCAGTGAAATCTGGGTATCCGTTTTAAGTGTCGTCTGTATTTAGATTTTTAAGACTGTTTTATAATGCGCGAGATTGAAATTGTCATAAACAATCAGTATATTTCATAAAAATTATTCTTAAAACTAAACTTCTGAACGAATAGAAAATCCGATACCCAAATTTATTTAAAATATATAAATGAATAATAATCAAGCAAAATAATAATAATAATAATAAAAAAAAATATGACGCAAGAGACATTTTAAATTATTAAAAAAAAAAAAAAAAAAAAAAAAAAAAAAGATTTTTTTTTTTTTAATGTTATTAATATTGTAATGCTTCAGTGCATATACATACAAAAAATTAAAACTTTTGCTGTAAAATTAGAAATATTTATTCATAATGTCCACCGTCCCCTTAAGAAAAACGTATATATATAAGATCATTAATTTAATTCATTTTATTTGGTTTCTAACGATATAGGAGAACGTTTCATTAATAATAATAATAATTATAATAATAATAAAAGATAAAAATCACAAAAATTGTTTCGGGTCTAAAGAATTGAGCACGAGTTTTCAAAAGGGGAAAAGAAGTAGGGATTATTGCAGTTTGAAAGTAGGTCGACCGAAACTATTGTTGTGTACAATAATTGAGTGTCCCAAAACAATATTTATATTCATCACCTTTCACCCCCTCCAATAATTAAAAAAAAAAAAAAAAAAAAAAAAAACACCCTACAGACATGTTTTTATTTTATTTTATTTATTTATTTTTAGCTGTTTGATACCAAAATAAAATACACTTCTAATAATAATACTTGAAAAAATAAATAAATAAATAAATAAATAAACAGACGCTTAAATCAGATTATACATTGTTAAAGGCATTGTATATTCCCAGAGTTAATGAATTTTTACGCTTAGTGATTAGCGCACAACGAAACATGAGGAATTTAAATAAATTAATAATAAATATTTTGATAATAATAAAAATTATAATTCAAAAATAAAATACCTGTTAAATGTTTAAAACCCAATGAAACAAATTATGTAAATAAAGATTATATAAATTATTTGGAATTCTTATAATAAATTTGCATTTATTTTTCATAAATTATGTAGCACTTTAATAATATTATTATTAATATGTATTATGAATGTTATATCAGAAAATTTATACCCCAGAAAACATATATGAATACAAAGGCATGCATTTAGGCTCTGTTACTTAGAAAAATAAGCTTCCACAGATTTGTATAAATTCCTTCTGTATATTTTTGTGCAGTACAAAAAAAGAGGATAACAATTTAGAAGTATATAATGCAGGGAATGTTTGAAAAATCAATATAAGAAATACTTGAAAATAATAGAAATTACTGAAAATTTTCAGAATGGTCTTACTATATGTTTGCATGCATGCGTGTTTTTCAAATTTTAATAACACAAATGTTATAGTTGTGCAGATTTATACCATGACTTACTTTAATTAATAATTAAAACTTACTTTAATTATTAACAATTAACGCATACAAATTAAGAGAGAATTAAAATTTTAAATTGAAATTTTGACCACACAATGCTTTTTTATTGCATTGAAATAATGTATCGGAGAACGATGTTATGACTTTGTTAATCATATGTAAAAACTAGTAAGTTGTGCCATGGAAAAAAGTTCTGTTATTTATTTTTGTACACAAAGCAACTTATTCATTAAAATTATAATTTCTCGGAATTATTTTGCAGGGTCAGTGCAAGCAACTATTATCTCCGAAATGTAGGACCGTAAATAGCGAAAGAAAACCAATTAACCCTTACAATATCTAAAAAAAAAAGTTTCTTCAAGACCCCCCCCCCCCACACACACACACAGACACTTCTTTTAAATTGACTATTGTATGCATTTAAAATGAAATTTTTTACTGAATGAAGTAAAATAACAGATAAGCCTTTTTTTCAACTGTTTCTAAATATTTTTAATGCATTATATTAAAAATTTTAACATATTTGATAGTTCCAAATATAGAAAACAGAGACTTTCCTCTACTCATCGTTATAATCAAAATTAATTGCCTAAATGATGAGTTTATAAAATAAATAAATAAATAAATAAGAATAATTCATTTTAAAATTTTACTTATATACTTTTAATTTAAAATTTCAAAATCTTTGTATAAACATATTTCTTTAACTTAAAAATTCAATCAGTCTGGTCCCTCATTTAAAGGTCAGTTCAATTTTCTTAAGTAATGCCAAATCACGGGATAATCTCTCCGGAAAATATAACAGTTTTCGCTTAATTTATAAAGTTCGTCTTCCCACCAAAACTGTCGCGCTTAACTTCGTGAGAAACTTTTAAGGCGAGTTAATCTTTTCAAAATCAATTCTCCCGGAAAACGTGTTTCGCCGGGAAACGGCGGCGCTTTGCGAGAGCAGATTTCATTTACCGCTTAACACTTGTTATAGAGAGGCGGTCGCATGGAGCATTTTAAAATATCACTTTAAAACTTTCGAAACACAAATGAGATAAATTCACTCTGTTTATCATTAAGAAGTTTAGAAATAACAAAATTTTGTTATTTAACAGAAGTTGTTGTAAATGCTGTATTTTTGTGTATTAATTATTTATGTGTGAAATTGTTAAAAGGTGGGAGTTTAAATGATTTTAAAGCAATTGAAAGATGTAAAATTATTTGGTTAATGTACGTATATGAGTATGTGTGCATGCGTATTTAAACAATTTTAAAGCAAATGGCAGGCATAAAATTAGTAATGCTTACTATTTATCTATCTGTGCACCCAATAGCATAATTTTTCCTTTCAATCTACGACAGCTATTTAGGCATTAAAAAATAATCCGAAGCACGATTTCCTAATAAATAACTGGGGAAAAAAAAGCTTGTGGGATTCAGTAAGCATATTTTTATCACAAGTTTGGATTTATCTAATGTTACTTAATCATGATAGTGAGTTAATAATGTTAGTTAATCAATTTTAGTTAATCGGATGCAGAATGATTGAAAAATTACAAAACTTCTGCAAGGAGTTTGCTCACCGATTCGTTAGCGAAGAGGAGGGGGGGAATCACAAAAATTATATGTGTGAGATATTCAACAATTCTACTTCTTTATACGTTCTAGAATCTAATAAAGCCAGTTTAAAAATTTCTTGACATTCATGTTGTGGATGGAGAATGATTAGAAACCGCAATGCTTCTGCAGGGTGTTTGATCGCCGATCGTTAATGGGAGGAGAGACAACGTTAAAAAAATTGCATATATCAGAGATATTGAACAATTCTACCTCTTTATAAGTTCTAAAATCTAATAAAGACAGCTTAAAATGAAAATTGATATTTATAAGGATTGCTACACAAATCAGGAGAAAAAATTCCCTAAGTATTCGCTGTATCTTTTAGAAGTAAAATAGATGACACGTAATCATGCAGCATTATAATCTAACATGTTTACAAGTCAATTGAACATATTTAGGGTGCATTAATTTTATTAACTTACTATAGTTGGGGGAAAAACCATAATTAATTCATTGTAAAGCACTAAAATTAATTAAAAAAAAAAAAAAAAAATTGTTTGATCATGAAAAAAATTTCTAGTGTTTTTCCAAAAAAAGTTCAAAATTCCCAGAATTTTCCCTGTTTTTGCAATAAATTTTGAAATTCCCTGATTTTTCCCTGTTTTTTAATAGGTTTTCAAATTTCCTGAGTTTTCCAGGTACCGTAGCAACCCTGTTTATGCTGTGGATGGAGAAAGATTGGAAATCGCAATCTTTTCCGTCAAAATCGGGAGACTGAATCTCTGCACAATGTTATTTTGAAAATAATCTGCAAACTGTAAAAAAATATCTGAGACGTACGTCTCGCATTTCCTGTTATGGGGTCTGTATAGTTAAAGGTAATGTCAAGTACAACTACGTACACTTATAATAATTATAAGTGTATATACCTTAAAGTGTATATATTATAAGTGTGTATATTATTATAAGTGTATATACTTCATTTTATAATTATTATTTTTCTTTTATGTAAGATAGTATTTTTTCTAGTTCCTCTTTACCCTCCCTTTTATTTCTGCATTAAATTTATTTTGTTTTCATGTTTCATTGATTATTTCTCGTTTAGGTGAATAGGGCGTTTATATCTATAAAAAATTTTGGCTTTAGGCTTACAGGTATAAAGAAATTCACCTTTTATTTGCATACATTATTCAATCAACGTCCCTAATGAAGTACTGTTTTAATGTATCTTTTCATCCTTGAATTTTGTTACTCTTCTTTAATTAAATCTTCGATTTTTTCATGAGATTTCATTTTCCTTCCTGTGCAATGTTTAAAAAAGTTTTTCATATATATAGCTATATATATATATATATATATATATATATATATATATATATATATATGAAAACCTTTCAGATCATATCACAGGAAGAATTCAAAAATTCAATGTTATATTTCCATTTAAAAAATCCAGTTAGAAAAGAAATGATAAGCAAAGTCAAGAAAAAATGAAAGCATAGCATAAATTGACACTATGTCAGAGGCATTAGTGAATTATTGCATGCAAATATAGGTAGATTTTTGTTATTCGCAAAAAAAAAAAAAAAAAAAAAAAGCTTAAAAAAAAAAAAAATAGAGAATGTCCCATGTACTTATAAGACAAAAAAAAAATCAATTGAATTCATTGTAATGATACATTTTTATACATACTCAACTTTTTTTTTTGTGTGTGTATGTGTGTATGTTTGTTTTTTTAGAAGAGTGTTTTAAAGTTAGATATATTTAGATTAATTACTTTTATTTGAATTAATTTTTTAAGAGCAGCAAAATCTTCATATACAACTATCAAAGTTTTCCTTTACTTATAAAATTTCTTTAGCTCGAAATACAAAAGAAAATTTATAAATAAACGAAAATAAATAAATAAATAAAAATTTTACTTAAAAAAAAATAAATAAATAACAGTCGAATTTTCAATATTTTGTTAAAATATATCATTTTAAAAGTGTTATATAAGTATTTTATAAGATAGAAAGTATTTTTTGATTATAAAAAACATTAAAAAAGTTATAAAATTAAAAATTCTACGAAAATAAAATAAAAAATTAAACAGATCGTTTTACATAAACTTTCACAAATTCTTTAAAGTTAAAACATGTTACTTAATTATTCAAACTTCAATGAAACTGTACCAGAGAAAGTTATTTGAATGTAATGTATTGTACAAGGCGGGAAAAAAAAAAGTTATACTGATGTGTGCTGTGTGTGAATGTCTATGAAATTTAATTATAGTGTAAATGATTAAGGATCATTCTATAAAATACATCACCCGTCATAAAGTTTTAAATATTAATTAAAAAAATTAAATAGTAGATTTGTTTTACTATTGCTTTACAATATAACAAAGAAAGTCAAGGTATTATAATGAAGCAAGAGCAAAACAATTCTACTTATTCATTTTTTGAAAATATTTTTTAGAAACTTTGTGACGGGTGTTTCATTTCGTAAAATAACTTTCAATCTTCATAGATATATGAAGAAAACATCTCAGATTAATAGATTCGAAAACCAAATTACATTTCCTTTGACATAAAATTCTTTACACTAAATCACCTTAACTTGATAATACCCTCTATAAAATTAAGATGTCTATAACTGAAAATAATTGAGGCTAAAAACATTTGAGACTCATTAGTAACTATCCTAAAAACATCCATTTATAAATTACATACAACGTAACCAGCATGCAACTTTAAAGCAAAGAAAATGTTGTAGGGCAAAGATAATCCTTTTGGATAGACAGACGAACCGAATTTATAAACATTTTCATTCAAAAGTATTAAAAACTCAAAAATTTTCTTCCATACATAATACATAATGTGCCTAGAAAAAATACTATTGTAATTAAAATTAATAGAGATTTTAGTATATTTTACGGCAAACACGATAAATAAATGACGACGATTTGTTGCTTTAAAGAAATACTTTTTGCAGACTATAATGTATCTGAATTCTTTTGTAACTTACTGTACACAAACCTGCAGGGCTATTTATATAATTTTAAACAGAAGGGAAGTAATAATTAAACAGAATAACATACATTAGATTAAATTCACTCTGGATATATTTCAGATAATGAGACCTTGGACAGACGAACTAAAATTATAAACATTTTCCAATTTTGTTCAAAATTATTAAAAATGCAGATTTTTCTTTTTAATTCCGATGCTGAAATTAAGTATTTTTGTTTTACATTCTATCACTTTTTACATCCTCAGGGGTAGATCCAGGTTTTAATATTTGGGTCCCTTTTTCATGAAATTTCTATTTACTTTTGTGAAAAATAAAATATTTTTGCGAAAAAATAAAATATTGAGTAACATCTTCCATTTTTACAATCATTGTATGTAATGTTTAATATCAAGTTAATAGAGTTCCGTTGAGCCAAATTAAGCCATTAATGTAAAATAATACTGAAAACATGCAACATTTTATAAAAGGATCATTTTTATAAAACAAAATCTTGTGAAGGGTCTGTTTTTATGGATTTGAATTTTGTGAAGAGTCCCATTTTATGAATTTGAATTTTACGAATGGGCTGCAAAAAAGACCCAAATTTTGCTTGGATCGACCCCTGATCCTGTACTGTCACAATATATATATATATATATATATATATATATAGTGAAAATTTTAATAACGTTATAAAATTTAGCTATATGTACACACACATATACAGTGCGTTGCATGAATATAAACGCACCTTAGCTTTAAGAATTAGAATGGTATAGAAGAGTAATAAAAAAATATGAATAGATGACACTTGATGCAAACTGTATGTGTATGATTCAAGAAATGAAAATACGAGTCAAAACAATGAAAGACCAATATGATTTTTTAGAAAATAATTTTATTGAATTTACGACAAAAGTACATGTTGCATGAATTTAAACGCACATGTAAAAAATAAATAACTGAGTAATAAATACTGTATCTAATGCTTTGTAAAGCCACCATGGGCTTCTAGAACAGCCAGTAAACGCCTTGGCATTGACTGATATAGTGACATGAGGTCATCTAAGCTGATTGTCTTCCAAGCTAATAGAATGGCCGATTTTAGTTCATCTTTCGTGTTAAACTGCCTTCCGTTTACGTAAACAAGGCGAACCAGAATCCCTCATACGTTCTACATTATGTTTAAATCAGGGCTTTTTAACTGTCAATCCAGAACTTTAATTTTATTGTCACGGAAATATTTTTTCACGATATGTGCTGTATGTACAGACGCACAATCTTGCTGAAAAATATATTCTTCCAGCTTTCTTGACTGCTTGACGGCGGAGGTTCCTTGTGAGCATCTGGACATAATCTATAGAGTTCATAGTGCTCTCCACGAACTCTAATTCGAAAGTCTCTTTAAAACCTAGAGCTGCCTACACCATGACATACCCACCTCCAGATTGACATTTTGAACAATACATTTCTTCGGTTCTCAAATCATGCCAGTAGCTATGAAATCTGTCCGGGCCATCGAGATTAAACGTTTTTTCATCTAAGAAGATGACTTTTTCCCAATTTAGTCGATCTAGAATAAATTTTCTTGCCCATTCCAGCTGCATATCTTTGTGCTTTTTATTGAGGGGTGGTTTCGCTTTCATTTTCTTAAATTTAATGATTGTTGAAGCTTTGATAGTTCTCCATATGGTTTTCCGATGATCACCCAGCTTGTATTGAGCCTTTACCTTCGCACAGGAAATATTCTTATTCTTTGCAGCGTTGCATATTCGACGTTTGTCGTAACTGGTGAGCTTTCCTGTTCGCTTCTTATACCCTTTTTTCCCGTAATTTGCTCCTTTCTTTATATAATTTCGCACAACACTCTCACTTCTTCCGATTCGGCGCCCAATTTCACGATTGCAAAAGCCTTTACCATGCATAAAGTCGATTTTTAACCTCTAGTCTACTGTCAAAAATTTCCCTCTTATCATCCTGAAAAAACTCCGTAAATTGCGCACTCAAACATTAAGACTGTTTTTAAGAGAACTTTAGCAACACGACTATTTGTGTTTTAATTTAATCCCGGTGGTTATGTTAAATTTTAAACTCAAAATACAAAGTGCGTTTAATTTCGCGCAACAAACAAAAAACAGTGAAAAATAAGAAAATGCTTAAACACTCGTTTACATAAGCTTGCATGAGCCTAAACATACGTGCTCAAAGCACCTTATTCAGTTGTTAGTCACATGGAATAACTGTAAGTTACATTCCTTCTTTTAAAATTTTAAAAATTCTATTTCTGGTCATTGAAAAAGGTGCGTTTATATTCATGCAACACACTGTATATATATTAATCCTAAAGCATATTTTATAGAATAAAAAGGATTTTGGAGAAGGATTTTAGACATAGAAAAATTTCTTACATGGGGAAAATAATACAAATAATATTCGTAATTTCAAAATGCTCCACATGCAAAATCTAAATTATTTAAAATCTCTAAGTTTTTATCTAGGCATTTTTTTTTTATGTAACTGAATGCATCTGGGTTTATATATATATATATATATATATATATATCAATTACATTATCAGTTACAAACAAACAAAAGAAAAAAAAAACTGTATAAAATTTGAATTTTTCATGATTTTTTATTTTGCGATTGAGAGTTCATATAAAAGGTAATAACTTGTTGATTTCAAAACATATACCCAGTTTTGTGATAAATACACTAGTTAACAATCATCCAAATTTTTATAATGATTGGATGAAAATAAATTTTCATGGAACATTATAAGTAACTGGTTATTCCCGAAATTTGGAAAATTAAAATTTTGTAAAAACTTTTAAATAATGTTTGAGGAACAGTAAAATTATATTATTTTAAAATTACATAGCGTCATAGTCTTCCTGCATTTTATAATAGCTATAATGATATAATGGATATAATAATTATATTTTTAATTGCATCGATTTTGACAATTTTCATCGTCTCTTATCCCCTTAAGAAAAATTATCGTTGAAAATAAATTTGAATACCGATTTTTAGGACATTTTCCTGCAAAGACGATAAATAAATAACAACGATCCTTAAACATTACGTATTACTGTCGTAGTCATTCAAATGATTTATTCAGAAAAAAAAGCAAAAGCAAAGAATGAAAGGAAGAGGAAACGGATAAAAAAGGGAAATAAGAGATAATCTGATATAAGCCTGACAAGTAAAAGTTACAGACACTAATTACATAAACAGTGCAAAATTACTGGAATAAATACGATTACCGCGTAAATGCATGAGCTTTAGAAGGTTTCAAAAATTAAAGATGCATTAAAAATACAGAAGATGAAGGATGAAAAGGTAAAGAAATAAGACATCACTCTATTGTTAATTGTTTCTTATTAAAAAGGCATAAAAAAGTGCGTTTTATTTTTTAATCAATTCATTAGCACATGCATTGTTAAGAAGGTGTAGGATACTGATCCATTAGCATATTGTTCTTTATAAACCCATAAAAATGCGTACTAATGTCTTCGGATTTTCTTATGAAATCATTAAGTAAAATTTAAAAAAAGGAACAGAATGACATTCCGTTGTACACAATAAGGACTATTTTCTGTTCTCAGTACGCTACTTCCGAGAGATATTTTTTTTATTACATTCTAAGAAATTTTCGCAAAATTTCTGATTCGTAAATTCTGCTGGAAGAAATACCGCAACTCAAACATCCCTAATATCATAAAAAAGCACCACAGAACTGGCGTTAGACACTACCCTTTGTGAGGCGAGCAAAGTAGGTACAAGTGCTGCAAACAAAGCGGCAATGCGCCCATGTGCGTTGCCGCTTTGTTTGTACGGTAGGTCGTGTCTTTGTTTCGACCTGAAACATTTGTTGCGAGTTCTTGCATTTTATAGTGTTGATTCAAAGTTTTTTATTTATTACACTAATATTATTGTTTTTGGGCATTCACATGAACACATTTGAATATTAAGGGCATTGTAAAAACAGAAGAGAGAGAGCGTAAAAAAAAAAAAAAAAAAAAATATCGATCAATAAGGACTATTTTCTGTTCTCAGTACGCTATTTCCGAAATATATTACATTCTAAGAAATTTTCGCAAAATTTCCGATTCGAAAATTCTGCTGGAAGAAATACCGTAACTCAAACAACCCTAATATTATAAAAAAGCACGACAGAACTGGCATTTAAAAGTAATAAGTACAAAACTTTAAATCAACATTACACAATTCAAGAACTCGCAACAATTGTCTCGGGTCGAAAGATGACACGGACATTCGTCAGGCGAACAAAGTAGGTACAAGTGCTGCAAACAAAGCGGCAATGCGCTCATTGCCGCTTTGCGTTGTCGCTTTGTTTGTAGGTCGTATCTTTTTTCGACCCGAAACAATTGTTGCGAGTTCCTGCATTTTATGGTGTTGATTCAAAGTTTTGTATTTATTACCCTAATATTATTGTTTTTGGATATTCACATGAACACACTTAAATATTAAGGGAACTGTAAGAACAGAAGAGCGAGCGTATTAAAAAAAAAAAAAAAAAAAAATTACATTGCATTGACGAATATTATGTCACATTCTTTTCTTTTTGAATGTAAATAAAATCAAAGCCGAATTCTTGCTTAAGATGATAAATATTGTCTCACATAACGAGATCCGCGTGTGGATACCACAGCCCACGTTTACCCCTTAATACTACAGGTTCATATTGAACGGTCATTACAAAACACAGGGCGGAAACTATGCCTCGAATACATCTCACGCAAGACACGCGACTCGGTTTAACGATGTGACATTTCACATCATTTCTAGCCTCGAAGACCATTTGCGAATTTCAGCAGCTACTGTCATGCCAATACGTAAATTATACGGCGAGGATAACTGTAAAAAATAAATGTCATGTCAGTGCGAAAAATTACACGAAATACCATTTATATTAATGTGTCTCAAGTATATATTAGTTTTTTTTTTTTTTACAGTAGCTTGCATTTCTTATTATCATCAAGGTAATCGCAATTATATGTTCAGTTTATCAATTACGATGCTTCAAATACCAAACATATTTTGTTAGGATATCATTGCTGAATAAACGTTCGACTGAAAATTTTAATATGAATATATAGTATACTAATAATTGCATGAGTGAGTTTTACGTCGGAAGAATGCTACGCTATGGTCAGGGCCAGGGCTCGTGAAATACGGTCGCCTGGTTGTTATTGGCGACCAATACATTTCATCTGGCGACTGTGTTTTCAACGAAAATTCAACATTTTAAAAAAATTTTAATAATTTCGGGGAAATATGGGTCTAGAATCGAATGCTGAAACTTATGCTAAACTGCAGTGTACTTCATATCAATTCGTGCAAGAAACTAGTAGAAGGAAAACAGCGACTCATGACTATCTGTGCGTATTTCGCACACCGTCATGTTGAATTGAGACACAGTGTTGAATCAATATACCAATAGATAATTTACACCGCATTCCACTGTAAATGTTTAACAACCTGGTGTTGAATCAATGCAGTTTACACTGCTCTCGTTCGCTCGTTTTGCGACCCGGTGCTGAATCGTTACGTCGGTGTAATGATGTATTGGTGCCAACGGTTTATTGATTCAGAGGAAATAATAAAATCGGTTAGAGGATGTTAATTTAATATAGTGTTTTCTGATGTATAATCCAGTCCTAGTTAGTTTTTGATTTTTATACACATAATTTTAATTACTATATTCAAGTAAATTTTAAAATTGAGAAAAAGAAATAATAATAATAATAGTAAGTAAATAAAGGCGGGGGGTTATTTTTTACTGGCTACCAAAAATTATTTCTGACGACCAGTTTTTTTTTTTTTTTTTTTTTTTTTGTAACTTCCTGGAGCCCTGGGCCGGGTAATACTAATAATTGAGAGATCACATGCAATAATAATTTTACAAAATTTTCAGGACACTGTAACATAAAAATACATAAATGAAAAAGGTGATTGGGTATAAAATGTGTTAGCATAGTACTGTTACTGAAAAAAGATTTTATTGAAAATGAGTATAGTATAACAATAATTGAGAGGTCGCATGCAATAATGAAATTTTACAAACTTCTCAGGACACCGTCTCACAAAAATATATAAATGAAAAATATGATCGGGTAAAAATTTTGATATTAGTGCACTGGAAATTGAGAAATCACACACAGCAATAAGATTCTAATTATATATTAATAAATATTAAACATCATTTATCTATATGATATTGATTTAATTAGACAAAAATGTAGGAAATAAAAATATTAATAAAATTTTGAACATGTTACGTACAAAGGGTAAATAATGTTATGGTATTACAGGGTAATATAGTGTAATAGGACACTGTCACAAAAAACATATAACTAAAAAAATAATTAACTAGAAATTTTGACTTTAATACACTAATAATTGAGAGATTACATATATCAATTTAAGATTTGAATAATATTTATAATCGATATTAAGTGACTTTTACAATGACAATGACTAAATCACATTAAAAAAAGTAAATTTACAGAATTTTAATTAATTTTTAAGCGCATAAATCTAAGGCTGTCATATTACAGGGCTCTATTGTGCAGTATTCATACACCACTAAAAGACCTTTGAATTAGAAAATATAACACTGTAAGGATAGTCCCTATAATGAACACATATACCGGGTGATCTAAAAGACAGGACAAACTTTAAAAATGAATAATTCGAAAACGAATCAAGATACAAAGATACGGTTTGCACCAAACGGATGGAAAAGAAGCCGGGTTTTGTGTGGCAAAGAAAAAAAAAATTGTTCTGTTGGCGACCAACAGATGGCGCTGTTGTATTTCTGATGTAGGATTATGCAAAGCAACAAACGATATAAAAAGGAACAAATACAGCAGGTAATGGTAGTCGAAGCTTATATGGATCGAAATATCGCATTCTCAGTCGCTACTTTAATCACGCATGGCCTCCAAGATATCCCGATCTGACACCCTGTGACTTTTGGCTGTGACTTTTGGGATTCTTGGAAGTCAAGAGTGTACCGCGACCAACCGGCATCACTAGCAGCACTGAAAGATGCCATCCGCCAAAATGTGTCTGCCATAACGCAAGAAATGCTACTAAATGCTGTGAACGATGTGGTGAATCATCTCACAGCTGTACTTCTGAATGATAGGCATTGAACAGTTACTGTAGTAGTACTAATTAACTGTAATTAAGCTGACTTGTAAGTTGTCAACTTTTCTTTTTCATTTGTAAATCATCTTTTGGTGAAATAAAACACTATGGCGCCATCTGTTGGTCGCCAACAGAACTATTTTTTTTTCCTTTGCCACACAAAACCCGGTTTCTTTTTCATCCGTTTGGTGCAAACCGTATCTTTGTATCTTGATTCGTTTTCGAATTTTTCATTTTTAAAGTGTGTCCTGACTATTGGATCACCCGGTATATATTGAAAACCTTTTCAAACATTGAATAGATGAAACCATGAAGTTGCTTGTAAATATGGAAAATTAAAATATATATATATGAGATTTTTAATTGTTTATTCTACAGATTCGAATTTTGGGAATATTTTAATTCGAGTTCTTTGCTTATATATAAATTACACAAGCCTGCGTAATCGTACTTTTATTCATTTATTTATTTATTTCACTGCGTTGGGTATCACTAATGTGTTTTCATAAGCTGAATCCAAAAATGATTGTTTTTTTCTCCCTATCACGTAACAATTTTTCACAAAGTAATGATGAAGATAGGAAGAATTGATTCACTTAGAGGCTGCTACAAATTCGAAACAATTTATGTATAAAATAGGGTAAGTGCGCCAGTGATTGACACTTTTAGAGCAATCTCTGATGTTTTTAATGTTCTAGTCATCATAAATTATTTTTAGAAATCTCAAGTTAATACATATGGCATGAAAGACATTCAGAACCACATATATGTTAAAAATATTTACATTTGATAACAATTATTTTTTTTATGTATTTTTATTTGACACCCACTCAATGTTCCAGTAATTGACACTGCCCGTTTTTCGTTTTATCAGTAATTGGCACCCTATGTTCCAGTGTTTGACACTGCTACTTATTCATTTTACCAGTTATTAGCACCCTATGCTCCAGTGTTTGACATAAAATGTTAAAATTCTTATATGTAAAATATATGATTTTCTTATTTTTCTTATTTATTAATTATTTCTTATTTATTTCTTATTTCTTAACTATTAATTAATTTATTTTCTTATTTATTAATTGTTCATACACCACTTAAAGAACTTTGAATTAGAAAATATAACACTGTAAGGATAGTCCCTATAATGAACACATATATATATATTGAAAACCTTTTCAAACAATGAATAGATGAAACCAGAAAAACACGAATATATATACAAAAAAAAAAAAAAAAAACTATTATATTCAACCATTTTGAATTGGCTAATGTAAACACAAAAGCAAATATTGAGAATAAGTGACTGGGGCTCAAAATTTCTCTTCATTAAAATTGCAGATACATTATATATTTATTATGCATCTACTTCTTCAATAGTTAATCTCAAAATGCTATTTCATACATAAAACTAGCGTGAAGAAATTTATTTTCGAGTCTATTTATATCAATATAGGTCTTTGTAAAATAAGGAAAATGTAGATTTTATAGTTTTTCTCTGCTAAAAAGTTGTATTTCGAAGCGGAGAAATTTCCGTAAGGTTATTCATATAACTTTAAGAGTTTGTGTTTGATATATAACAAAATGAAATTTTAAACAAGCAATGGATATGAATGAGCTCATAATTTCACAAACTTACAAATGCAAAAACGAAAATTTAAAGATGGATAAAAAGTGCACCACTATATCTGTACTGATAAGTATAAAGGATTGATTTAAGTCCAAAAATGTCGATTTTGAGTTAAGTACATAGTCAGACTCAGAAAAAAATTCTCTATCGATTGGTATAAAGGATTTAAATCCATGTCATTTAGTATTTGAGAAAATCCATTGGTAAAAAAAGATTCAAGTCAGAAATTTAGCATTAATCTTTGGTATAAAATATTTAATTCAAATTTTTTCCGTTATTAAATGAAGGTTGACAACCATTGAACAGTATAAAGTGTATAAACCAACCTAATCCCTTTTTCCTAATCGATTCTTCTGGTTAGTTTTTCGTTAGTTTAACTTTATTTTTCGTCTCCTGAAAAATCAAGAATATGGACTTAAATCCTTTATACTTATCAGTACAGATATATTTTATCGATTAAAATCACTCTATTAATCATTATCAGAGATTTTTCAAAGCGTACCTTTTTGCATACAATCATAAAGAAATTGTTATAATCAGAATTTAATATTGCTACATATACATAATAGAGCTATCCTACGTAATCAAGTTCTAGCCACGTATATATATAAACTACTTAAATGGCAACAACTCTAATTGTATAGAAGTATTTTGGTAAAGTTAAATTAATTCCTTTATTATTGTAGTAAAAAACACTAAAAAACGAGCGTTGTACGTTGAAAAATAACTACTATGTAAACAAACAATGAATATATATGTTGAAGGAATAAGTAGAACCGAAAAAAAAAAGGGGGGGGGGTTGAAAGTGTTTTTGAAGTTCTGGTATTAAACATTGTAATAATAATAATAATAATAATAATAATGTTGCAAAATTAAGTGTAAAATAAGAAGAATAAAAATATTAAAATAAAATAAATAACAAAGGGAAATTAAAAAGATTATGTGATCATTTTCCTTGCATTTATTTAAGAAATCTAATCAGAGTGTCCCCCAGACAGTTCAGGGGGGAGTGTTGCGCCCTACATGCCACTATCGTTAAAAAAAATATCACACTTCTTGCCTCCTTATCTAAACAAATTGCACCCGTCTTACCACTTGTCTAAAAAAGTTGCATCCTTACTGCCTTTTGTTGAAATTAACTTTCAAACTGAAAACATGCTATAAATATAAATGAAAGTACTTTGTGTATAATGACAAATATTCATGCATACATTAATAAGAAGCAAAATTAAATTGTAAAAAAAAAAAAAAAAAAAAAAAAAGTAAATAAATAAATATGTAAAACTTTTTTCTTGTATTCATACCTGACAGAATTTTTAAATTTACTATCTACATTTTAAATGTTAAATATCCCCTTAAGAGCACAAAATGGCCCTCAAGAATATAAAAAGTTCTCTCTTTTTTTTTTTTTTTTTTTACTAGCAGCACCATGCCCTTTTTTAAATCTGGGGGAAACTTGGTCTAATACTTTTTGAATTTTAAAATGATACACACATGGAATCAAAATGTACAAATTACATTTACAGTTATTGTGAAAAACATAATTTAGATGGAAATTATACAGAGATATATTAAAGAAAAAAAAGGTTATTCCTCTTGTAAAGGGAAAATTTAATAATAATATGAAACTTTCGGCATGACTAACTCTGTATAATAAATGAAAAATACGTCATACAAAAAGAGAGTGACAGAAGAAAGAGAGAATGATTTATTATTTTCCAAATAAATAATTTTCAGTTTATTACTCGATTCATAGTCAGTTTTCCTTACAATTAAAAAAAAAATAAAAATAAAAATAAAACTCCAACTTTAAAAATTGCACAAGAAGGTTATAACTGTTATAGTAATAAATTCTTATTGACCAGCAAAGAATTTACGTAAAAACTAAAAAATGGGCAGCTTTTATTATTATTATTATTATTATTATTATTATTATTATTTTTAAATAAGTAAAACGACAAAAGCATATTATTAATTTTAATTTAAAAAGCGGGTGTTGAAAATGCCGTTTTTACGCGTTCGCTCACAATACGAAAATAATAATAATAATAATAATAATAAATTAATAAATTAATTAATTAATTAATTTAATTAATTAATTAAATTTTAAAGAAAAAGTGAGATTAAAAAAAATGAAATATTTTCGTGGATTTTAATTGTGATAAAAATACAGAGAAGTCATGGTGCTCACATGAACGATATTATTTTCATACTTAATGGCATAATGTAAGTTTTGAAAAAAAAATGTGTCTCATTGAATAATTTATGTTTTTTTTTTTTTTTTATTGTATCACTCTTAATAGAAAACCCTTTACAAAACAAAAGATACTGAAAAAGTAAATTAATGTATGAAAATAACATTAAAATTTTCCAAAAAACTGCTATATCATTGTCAAGGGCAAATATAGCAGCTGGGTAATATAACATGAGGTGTTTCCCAGACATTGATATTTGAGATCCACTATTATTGCCCAACAATTCTAAGATTTCAACGATAAATAAATTTAAAAAAAAAAATAATAAGATGTGACAGGAAAAAAAAAAAAAAAATAAAAATTAATAAAACCAAAGAAATTATCATGTGTTAACCATTTGTATGTGTATGTTAATTTAAACGAAGCAAGAATTAAAAATATAGACACGATACAATGTTGCCATAAAACACAATAAGATTAAACTTTTTAAACAGTTAATATACCCAATATTGAAAGAAAGAGAAAAGAAGAGACAAAGTGAGTAATTTTAGAGATGCCAGTAATTCTGTTAGGTATATTAATTAAAGATATTAATTAAAATTAGCTTCAGTTTGATATAATAAATTAACTGTTACACCTTCATAAAGATTTTTATGAAGGCGCTTAAACCTTCATAAATAACTTTATATTTTAAAGTATACAAAGGTAAAGTATACATTAATTTAAACTTATGTCATTTATCAACAACTTTTATAGCCCCCATTTTAAAGCTAAAATAGTTATTTAAATCCATAAATATTACTTAACTAGCATCGCCCAGTGGTCGTAACTCGGCCACTTTTTTGCAAAACAAGCAAAGCAAAGTTATTGCCTTCTCCTAAATGTTGTTAAATTGCAACACAGCTGCAGCAATTGTTTGTCGATATGCACTCAAACTGAAGCATGAGTTTGGTACATTGTAGATGCTGAGGCTGAGCCTTTCCTGAAATGAGAGGAAATCGCAACGTGGAAGCGCTCCCTGCTCGATGATATAGCCCAAAAGCTAATCGGCACCAATTCAAACCTAGGTTCAATCAAATACAAAGTTCGGTTAAATTAATTTCATTGGTTCATAAAGTTCGGTGTTTGAACTCAAAAAGACAGATATTTTTTTTTAAATGGTCGAATCGAGTTCGGGAAATCTCAAAACGTGTAACTTCATCGAAAATCAAAAATTTTTCTGAATCTTGTACTTTCTTCTTATATATGCAGAGTATAGAATAATAAATCCACTTTTTCAAAAATAAGTAGTCAATTTCAGTTAATTGAAATGCAAGGAAACCTCAAAAAGTGGAAATTTATCGAAAACCGGAAATCGGAATTCTTTCCAAATCTTATACGTTCTTTCTTATATATGCAGAAGGTATAGTAATATTATTATTATTTTTTTTTTTAAGTATGTAGTCAATTTTAGTTAACTAGAGTGCATTATGTTTTAGTTTAAAAATATGTCCTTAAATTAAAGCTGGCATAAATAAAATAAAAATAATATTATAGTTTTAAAAAATTAAAGAACACGCTTTTATAGAAATGTGAACTAAAAAAGCACAAAACACGTAGGGAAAGTATTTTTTTACAATATAAATTTTTTGTTTGCTCCCAGAGCAGTTACAAACATACATACATACAGGTGAAGCTAATAAAAGCGCGTTAAAAAAAGGAAAAATGCATAAAATAGAAAAATACTTTTACATACGTTCTTGACATCGTAAGAAAATAATTTTTGTATTCTGCAAATCTGGCTAATCATATCTTTCGAATGATACCATTTTTAATCCTCTACTTCCATAATTAATATGTTAAAAGTGTACCACAAATTTCATGTTTGCCTATTAATATATAGATAACAGTAAACAGTAACTTCATAGAGGTTTTACATGCTAATGTTGTTATTATTATTATTATTATTATTGTTTACTAAAAAAAAAAAAAAAAAAACTATTATGATGTCAGTTTTATCAGAATTTTTTTATGACAGAGGTAATAATTTTTTTTTTTAAATCGGGGGGGGGGAATTATTATTATTATTTTATTTATTTATTATTATTTTATTTTATTTATTTATATATATATATATTTATTTATTTTTTTTTTTTTTTGGGGGGGGGGGGTTGGGCATTGATGGGTTTTTAGTTAACATCTTTTGAACTAACTATCCTATTGGACTAAAAGTTACGGCGTTAGATAGAATTTTGTCCGATTGATAAGTACGCCAACTTTTGTAGCGATGAGTGGAACGGTTTAATTGTATAACAAATTAAAACCTCATATAACATAACACAGCACCTATTTTATCAAAATAAAATCGCGTTCCAGATTTTTTTTTTTTTTTTTTTTTTTGAGTGGTCGTACCTGACACCGTTCGAGAGGCCTCTTGCTTATTATTATATTCAATAGTAGCAATATATATTATAATATATATATATATATATATATATAATATAGCAATATATACATTGTTATAATATATTTTATATCAAAGTAGTGTGCAAAAGGAACTACACACACAAATATTTATAGTTACAATGTAAAAATTGTTCATTCAAAATTAAAAGAAAAAAATGCACATTATATTTGGACTTTTGCACACACGCACTCAAAAAATATATATGTGATATCAGTAGCATTAAATCTTCTGTTACTCTGGCTATTGCTGCGTTTTAAAAATTAACTGAAGCGAATGCCTAACTTTTTTTTCTAATAAAATTTGGATCTTGTATAAGATATTCAAACGTCATGAGTTTTTTGAAAATCCTTTACAGTTTGTTTTTATGTCTAAATACATTTTTGTAGATTTTTGTATCTTTATAAAATTCTTGCAGTCCCATGTAGTTTATAATATCAAATTGTTATTATTATTTTTATTATTATTATTTTAATAAATGAAAATAAATGAAAGGAAATAATTTTGCATGAAGCTATACTATTAAACAATATAGTTGTAAAAGTATAATATTCGTTTATGTTTCGCAGAAAATATTTGTAGCTGATATTGTATAAATTTATATATAAACTCTGATAAATCCGTATGTTTTTGCAATGGTTAAAAAAAAAAAAAAAAAAAAAAAAAAAATATATATATATATAAAAAACTCTGACAGAATATTGTAATTTGTCCATGTTTAATAATTCTTATTAAAAAATAAATAAATAAATAAAATGCGAAATTAGCAAGATTGTTTTACATATAATATATTAAAATATTAAACAATTATAATCAAATATTATTATATCGAAAATTATATATACTATTATTTTTATAACAGATAATATTATAATATTATTATTATATCAAATATTACAATACTTTTTAAAATATTAAAGAACAAATTTTAGTTTTAACCAATTGCGTCTGGTTTTTCACAACGAAAAAAAAAAATAAATAAATAAATAAAAAATCAAATATAAAAGATTATTTTTAAATTAATTTCAAAATATAACTTTTTAGGGGGGCTATTTTGTATCTGACAAATATCGTCGCATCCTTTTGCATTTTCAGTAAGATTATTTTTCTATCATGTGTTTTTTCATTTTCTTAAATTGTTAATACCCAATCATCTATAAAATAATTAAAAGAAATAATTTTCTAGTTTTTATAGTAATCAGATTATCAAAGATTTATTTTATCTTTTCAAAAAAGTAGTAATAATAATAATATATTGCACTATTGCCAAGTCTCTCAATTTCGAGGATTTAACGCCAGCATTTAAAAATAATAATACTTTGTGATATTATCATATTATAATAGCACAAGTGTAATATCGTATGACTATGGCAAGTTTATGATAATACAAGTATAATATCATATGAACAGTAGTGATTTGAAATGAAAATTACTAGTAAAATATCGTGGTATCATTTCTTCAAATAAAAACAGAAAATTTCGAAAGAATAATATTGTACTCAAATTTGCACGCCTTTAAGAAATATGTCAAATAAATACATAAAAATCTTCGAGATTTAATTAGTTGACATACATTTACTTCAATTTAAAAAAATTAAAGAACAAATTTTAGTTTTAACCAACTGCGTCAGGGTTTTTCGCAACGAATAAATAAATAAATAAATATAAAAGATTATTTTTAAATTAATTTCAAAATATAACTTTTTAAGGGGCTATTTTGTATCTGACAAATATCGTCGCATCCTTTTGTATTTTGAATAAGACTATTTTTCTATAATTTTTTTTTTCCTTTACTTATTTAACTGGAGAAATTCAATGATTCATTAAAGCAAATTTTATTACTAACTTTTTAAGGGGATATTTTGTATCTGACAAATATCGTCGCATCCTTTTGTATTTTGAATAAGACTATTTTTCTATAATTTTTTTTTCCTTTACTTATTTAACTGGAGAAATTCAATGATTCATTAAAGCAAATTTTATTACTAACTTTTTAAGGGGATATTTTGTATCTGACAAATATCGTCGCATCCTTTTGTATTTTGAATAAGACTATTTTTCTATAATTTTTTTTTTCCTTTACTTATTTAACTGGAGAAATTCAATGATTCATTAAAGCAAATTTTATTACTAACTTTTTAAGGGGATATTTTGTATCTGACAAATATCGTCGCATCCTTTTGTATTTTGAATAAGACTATTTTTCTATAATGTGTTTTTTTCCTTTACTTATTTAACTGAAGAAATTCAATGATTCATTAAAGCAAATTTTATTACTAACTTTTTAAGGGGATATTTTGTATCTGACAAATATCGTCGCATCCTTTTCTATTTTGAATAAGACTATTTTTCAATAATGTGTTTTTTCCTTTACTTATTTAACTGAAGAAATTCAATGATTCGTTAAAGCAAATTTTATCACGAACTTTTTTAAGGGGATATTTTGTATCTGACAAATATCGTCGCATCCTTTTGTATTTTGAATAAGACTATTTTTCTATAATGTGTTTTTTTCCTTTACTTATTTAACTGAAGAAATTCGATGATTCATTAAAGCGAATTTTATTATAAAAATACATTGGTATTAGAAATATAGCATTTTGCGATTACGGCAAATATATATTGAACAACATCCATTTTAAATTTTTACAAAAAAAAAAAATAAATAAAAAAAAAAAATAAATAAATAAATAAAAACTAACTGTTTTACGGAACTCAAAAATGAAATAAGGACATCGATATAATTTCTATATCAACAACACGTAACTTCATCATTTAACTTTTAATTAATTGATCCTCATTTTTTAGCAAATTACATTTCAAGGTCTAACTAAGCTTCCTTCCTTTAAGTACTCTGCAGTAATTGACGTCAGAAGCAAGCTGGTGATTAAAAATATTATTAATAAAGAAATAAAGGATAAAGTTTTTTCCTTCTTAACCATAAGTGAAAATTAGTAAAATCTGCCTTTTCTACTTTTATTATTTTTTTCACCTTCCTTGTACGTGCAAAAAAACTTTTTAACATATTTTACTTTTAATTTTCTTTCCCACCTTTTTATATAAAATTTTAATTACTTTAAAAAAAAAAAAAAAAGAAGAAGTAAAGAATTAGCATAGCCATAAATTTTATTTTTAGGGCTACTTCCAAGCGATCCTGAAGTGTACCGCCATAAAAATGGTTATTTTAACACACGCAGATGAAACAATAAAAGATTATATAAAAGACTGTCGAAGCTCCCTGCACATCAGAATCTAATGCTTACTTACACAGGGATCAGACAACTCTATATTTTGGAAACAACTTTACTTATTACTTTATTTTTTCTTAATTTTATTACAGAGATTCGACGATTAAGCAAAGAAAATTTTACTATTAAAAAAGACTGGTTTTCAAAATACAGGTCTGTGAGTCTACAAATGTTTCTTTAAATAATAATAATAATAAAAGAACAACATTAAATTGTTTTTATGAAATCTAAACGATAACATTGCATTGGGGCTGGATGCTTTATTTTGTTCGAACCTAAACCTTTTCGCGAATTAGGCTCATGTCGGACCAATCCTAATTTTTGTATATTGTCTATAGATATTATTGTATTTTCTTTTTTTTCCTCTTCTTCTTCTTCTTTTTTTTTTTTTAATGTAGTCTAGAAATGTATTTTCAAATTAAACCAAATCTTAAAAGGAACAAAGCTAAATTGTTTATATTAAATCTAAATAAAAAGTTAAGTAAAAAATATTTTTTAACAGTAGAAGCTTTTTATTGTGGAGCCCTAAAAATCATAAAATAAAAAATTATGCTTGCAAAGACATGCTATAAGGAAATGAAAGTTTCCACACTAAGAAAATTTTAGAGAAAAATGTAGATATACTTTTGCAAGAGATGAAATTTTTTTAATATACAAGATATTTTAAAAAGCATTCGAGACCAATATTCTTAGTTTTTTGTTTTTGTATAAGTATCCGTTAAGCCATAAATTTCAAAAGTCGTATATATTGTTCGTATATATTGCATACACTTTCCAACTGTATATACTCATTGCATTGATCAACGTTCAATGCATTATGCTTGCTTAATGACAAATTTTTTTACCTTGACACAAAACTTTTTCTCTATTAATTTGGAAGAAAGAAAACATCCAAGAATATTATATATATATATATATATATATCTTTTATTTTAAAGAAAATCAATAGATTCATTTTGTGTAGCCCTCACGTAGGGACTACCTTTGTAGTACATTGTCTAAAAACAGCAAGCCTACGAATTTTTTATTAGATTTTTAAAAATTTATTAAAATATGAAAATAACAGCTTTAAAACAGACATTTAAATTTTTAATTGTTGCCCTTTTTTTTTTCTTCCAGCATCAAATGAAATATGCTTTCATGTGAAAAAAAAAAAAAAAATATATATATATATATATATATATATATGTATATATAATATTAACTTTGCTTATGCATATGAAAAAAATTATGTCAAGAAATAATAATAATAATAATAATAATTTTAAATTCTAAAGATAACGAAAAGATAAATAAAGTGCGAAAATTTCGCACGGGCTTGACAGCAAACGAATTATTTAAAGTGAGAAATAAATAAAATGAAATGATCATTTTTCAACGGGCGCCTTAGTCGCCCTACAACTAACTAGTAATAAATAAATAAAAAACAAGCCTAATAACGTTGGATATTCACACTGAACCATTTTCCCTTAACTGATAGCGAATTATAACAACTTTGTGAAACCAACTGCGTGTAAACCGATCACTTACGCTAATCATATCTTGTTTCACCGGAAAAAAAATTATTTGAATATTTAAACAATGTAAGCTAATTTCAGTAAAGAGAGTATAAAGATATTAAAAATGCTTTTAAAATATGCCTCTCACTGACTGTAGTGTATTTAAAATCTTTAACGAATTCCTGCTTGAAAACTGTTTGCGTTATTTATACATTTTGAACAGAGCAAAGCCACAGGGAACATGAAAGACATATGTTAATTTAAAAGCATTCTATTAATATATACAGAAATTACAGCACAGGTAGACAAACAAACCAAAACCCTTACCAGTTACTAATTTTGTTGGAGAGTGTTAAAAATATCACATTTAATATGGAACTACGATATTTTATATCTAAATTAAAATTAACATATAGCAACTTTAATGTTTTAGTATTTACACGGCAAAAGTTAAAACAACACATGCTATTACCAATAACAGTTACATTTTCAAATTATTTTTGCAACATATGATTCATGCCTAGACGGAATTAAGCGTGTCTGTAGAGTAGAATATAGGTAGCAAAAATGTGAACACGCGATTATGCAGTCTGCATGTAATGAAAACGCATTCTGTCTATTGATTTCCTTTATTTAAAATTCTGCATTTAATACAATGTAAAATAAAAATTTTTTTAAAAATGTGAAAAGGGAATGAGGATAAAGAAAATAATAATAGTTTTTATTTGAATTTCAGTGTACACAGGCGATGCAATAGATACTCTGTTGCAAAACCGCACTGAAATGTTTTAATAATAAAAGTCACGTAATGGTGAAAACCTGCACGCTACATTATAAAAAATATTATAACCAAGAATGTTTTTCGTAACAAGAAATACAGGATTAATTTCCTCTAAAATTTATCCATACTTTAAATTAATAAATAAAACACTATAAAACACGTATAAAAGTTTTAAAAACATATATTTAATTAAAAACTACATATTTCTAAGCTTTTCGCCCTGAAAAGCAGGGCATCATCAGGAAATCTACATGGTTTTGTACAGTGTGCATCTGTGTTACAAATATATATACCATAAATCAGGTTAAAATTACAGTTACATCGCTACTTTAATACAAAAAATTTTTAGTTCATTGGTTGGAGCTATTCTACATTGACACTGAGACAACACTTGATTACTGCAGAAGCTGTAAATATTGTAAAATATCCTAATGTTATTAATTCTAAAGATGCAGCTTTCCTACCTAAAATTTGGAATTATATTATACAACCAGATATTTAACTTGCATTTAAATTTTTCCAGTTCAATATGTAACCTCATCAATTTCAAGTTTCATTTAAGTTTCTATGGACGCTGCTGCATCCTTCTCCAACGATAGTTACCACCACTCCAAGTTTCATGTTCCCATCCACAGTTTGTCTTCAAGGTTTGATTCCTTTCTACTACAAGTTTTCGTACAAGTTTCTTCTAACAGTTGTTAACGACAGTCCAGAGTTTCAGTTTCCATCCATTCACTCCTCCAACAGAATGAATCTACCACTGCTCGACAAGTTTTCTTCACCTTGATGTTATCACCACACCAGCCTTTTCAATAGCCATCAAAAACTGACTTTTTCCAACGCAAGTTGCAGTAATCAAGTGTTGCCTCAGTGTCAATGTAGAATAGCTCCAACCAATGAACTAAAAATTTTTTGTATTAAAGTAGCGATGTAACTGTAATTTTAACCTTATTTATGGTATATATATTTGTAACACAGCTGCACACTGTACAAAACCATGTAGATTTCCTGATGAAGCCATGCTTTTCAGGGCGAAAAGCTTAGAAATATGTAGTTTTTAATTAAATATATGCTTTTAAAACTTTTATACGGGTTTTAAAGTGTTTTATTTATTAATTTAAAACGTTACACGTGTCTTTTAAAAAGTGTATCTAAATGGGATATATATATATATATATATATATATACATTTTATCCATACTTTAAAAATATTTTAACAGTGATAAATAACTTAATTTAATACATACAGTCAAACCTCGTCAACGTGAACACTGCTAACGTGAATTACTTTTAACATGAACTGTTTCCACAATCCCCACCTAAATGAAGATTAGTTTAGTTATATGAAGATTAGTTACTGATAGCATGAACTACTGATAACAAAAAATTTTTCATCCCTCTCGAGATTCACGTTAACGAGGTTTGAGTATATATATGTATGTATATATATATATATATGTATGTATTATGTACGCTTATGAGATTTATTTCATCATATCAATGAATATTAGTAAGTAGTAAAATTTTAATATTAAATTGTTTGGAAAAAATAGAGATTTTTAATGAATATTACTATATGAATTAGTTTAAAATTTATATTGCAATATATGCCAAAGTTTACTTTTATTTATTAGTAGTCAAATAAATAAAAAGTGTATAACGAAAATGACAATCAATAATCATAAATAAATTCATAGATTCATTTTTTGATCAATTTTAAAATACTATAGAATAATGATTTTCATAATTTTATGAAAGTACATATATATATATATTCTGCAATAGTGAAAAAAAAAAAAAATTCCCCTTTTTTTTCTGAAGTACAAAATCACAATTTAGGTTAAAAAAAAAAAAAAAAAAAAAAAAAAAAAAAATCTTTACCTGATACAATTTAAAAGTAGGAAATACAATGCATGTTGAATCTATTTTTTAAAAGATTTCTTTTGCTTAAAAAATGATACATATTTTCAATTTAAAAAATATATTAGAAAAAGTTGGCCTATTCAATAATCATCAGGAATTTGTTATAAATTTTTATAATTAATCAATATAAAAGAACACAATAACTGTAACTTAAATTAGAATTTGGAGCAAATTTCTTTTATTTAAAACAATCAAAATAAATATACACCTGAAAAATCAATAGTTAAAAATTATTTTAAAAATATCTAGGATAGTTTAAATCATAATAATAATAATAATTCAACAAACAATTCAATATTGTCCAACAGCTAGAAGGAATTATAGTTTCGCCCCGACAGTCTGAAAAGACTGTCACGTCTTGCTTTTTGATTAAAAAGACACCACCTTTCTTGTGTCCCTCATCCAAAAAATTTGAATTCTTTTTGGCTTTGTATTACAGAATTTCTCACTGAATGTGCAACTGATAGTTGCTTTTTTATTCAACCATAAAACGAAATTGCTTTTTAAAGTAATTTTTTACTTTTTAATAAGCAAGCATTCTTTGCTTATATATATATATATATATGCTGTCGGTAACAAAAATGTCCGAACACTAGCAAAAATTCCTATGTAAAAAAAGCACACTTCAAACAGTTTTGTTAAATAAATCTTTGTCGAATCCTCTTCTTAGTCAGTCTAAGAACATGATTCGATAAGGGCTTATTTAACAGAGCCGTATGAAGTGTACTTTTTTTACATCGGAATTTTTGCTAGTGTTCGGACACTTTTGTTACCGACTGTGTGTGTATATATATATACAGTCGAACCTCGTTAACGTGAACCTCAAGAGGAATAAAAAATCTGTTCATGTTATCAGTAGTTCATGCTATCAGTAATTAATTTTCATGTAACTAAACCAATCTTCATTTTGATAGGGATTGTGGAAACAGTTCATGTTAAAAGTAATTCACGTTAACAAGGTTCGACTGTATACAGGGTGGTTATAATTAAAATTCCCCATACTATATAACAACATCCTACAGCGAAAACGGGTGAACGGAATACAACGAAATTTGGTACATAGACTATACACGAGATGCGCTCACGGAATTTCGGGGAAAAAAAAAAAAAAAATAGTTCCAAAATGTGCATCAGAGGTCGCCTTTTCCAGAAAAACATTAAATTTAACACAATAAATGACCGAAATGGAATACAGAAACAAGATTAACAATCCAGAACAAGAACTATGAGTAATAAAAAAAACCGGGAAAAGCTGTCAGTTCCAGGAAAAAAAAAATATCGAGATTTACATGCTTACGAAGAAGAGGAAGCTTTATGCAAAACAGGTATTACTACTTAATGTTATTCGATGAGAAAGTGATCAGAAACTAGTCAATAAATGTTAATATTGTTTCTGTATTCCGTTTTGGTCGTTTATTGTGTTAAATTTAATGTTTTTTTTTTTTTTTTTTTTTTTCCGGAAAAAGCGCCTTATAGTGGACATTTTGGAACTTTTTTTTTTTTTTTAATTCCCTAAGTGCATCTCGTGTATAGTCTATATACCAAATTTCGTTCCATTCCGTTCACCCGTTTGCGCTGTAGGATTCTGTTTATAGAGGAAGTTTAATTATAACCACCCTGTATATATATACATATATATATACAGGGATGATTGATTTGATAATATATATATATATATTATCAAATCAATCATTTCTTTTAGTAATAATCAAAAAATAAAGTGGTCAGGTAACTTTGAAAGGAAAAAGCGTATATATATAATGAACATTATATTTACAGTAACTCAAAAAATAATTATCTTTTAAATTTGTAAATTTTCACAGGTAATAAAATTTATAGGAAGAAATTAAAAAAAAAGTTTTTGGCATGTATTACAGCCATTAAAATAATTTTACTTTTTTAAATTTATTTTTGATTTTGATTTAATTTAACTATTATTATTGTTATTTTTTTTTATATATATATAAATGTCAGAGCTAATTTTTTCTTAATGAATAATCCTGCACAAGCAATATCTCCGTGATGGTTAACTAGAATTTAATTAAAGTTTAATACATTTTACATAATAAATAAATATATAAAATGACGAATAATTAGGTTTTTAATAGTGAAATTGTTTTAATTATAAGCACAATTATGCCAAAAACAGATATACAGAGATATATATATATAGAGAGAGATATACATATATATATATATATATATATATATATAATGGAGCTTTTTAACAAAATTACTTTTCGGCATTTTAATTATACGATATTTCCTCATGTGTATAAATTTTTAGGTATCATTTGCATGTAATCCTGCCCACAAGACTTATATCAAGACAAAATTAGCTCTGATCTTTTTAAGAAAAAAAAATGTACAATTATTCTACATGCTGCAATAGATAGATAAGTTATTTCTTAATAACTGCTAAAAAATACAAAAGTTTTTAAAGTAATTATTTTTCAAATCACTGAAAAAATATTACGATCAATTTTTGATAATATTTCCACCGTATAAAGATACATGACCCCTTAAAGAAAAACTAAATTAATTTTTAAAAAAAAAGAAAAAAAATCGTTGTATGCATATTTATAATTGAGTATGAAATGAGCGCCCATATTTGATTTTAAATATGTCCTTAAAAAGCCAAAACTGCTGTCAAGAACCTAACACTGCCATTTTTATTTTCAGATCATCCATTACGCAAAGAAAGTACTGTAATCGTAAAAAAATTCAACTTTAGGTCTATTCGAGATTTAGGTCTATCTATACGTTTTGAGGTCTCCTGAATTCATTTTTGTTATTTTTATGGTGATGTATGTGTGTGTGTGTGTATGTGAGTGATTAATAACGTTTAAATACTTTGATGAATTGAGCTGAAAGTTGGTTTGTTTATTATAGGTTTATAAAAATAAAAAAACCCTTCATCTTTAGGGTTTGTGGATTCAAATTATTTAAAGTACAATGGCGTCTAAACATCCCATCCATTTGAGCAAAAAAAAAAAAAAAAAAAAAAAAAAAAATGGTAAGTAGGTTATAGATCACCAAGGCACGATTTCTATAGATCTTAATGTGATTAGTGCAGGACAAATAGCCTTTCATATGGACACAAAGAAAAGTTCTTCATCAATATGGCTAATGGACTCAAAATATGTGAAGTGAAATAGCGCGTCTAAACTCAACATTCGATTAAGATAAAAATTGGTAGGCATGTTACAGGTTATTATTGCAAAAACCGTACAGATTAACATAAGTATAGGACTCATAGTTTTTTTTTTTTTTTGTCGTTGTTGTTGTACCGTTGTTATTACCGGTATAAAAAGCAGAATTTTTACTGCAGTCTATGGGCTCAAATTACTTAAATTTCGTTTGGCAATGTTAAAATGTTTAAAGCATAAAAAAAAAAAAAAAAAAAAAAAAAAGAAGAAGAAGAAGAAAAGATGAATGTTTGATAGTGCGATCTTATTATTGATAGTACTTTCACACAGACACACACAAGAATTTGTATACTTTGCGATCCACTAGAAGACATATAAGTTGAAGAAAACAATTAAACACCCTATTACGAATTTCCTTTTTGTCTATTTAACCTTCTTCAACTTAAATTATTTAAACAACTGTTAATTACTAAATATGTGAAAAGTCGAGTGCAGTCACTCCATATTTTTTAGGAAATACTAACCAGCCTTTTTTTTTTTTTTTTTTAATATATATTCTATTTTTAGTATATATATATATATATATATATATATATGTATATATATATATATATATATGTATATATATATAATTATACAAACAATTTGAAATATAACATAACTTCAAATTTTCACGCTTGCTTTCATTCACGTTTATAAAGAAAATGTTCATTTTTCGACAATTCAAAAAAAAAAAAAAAAGAAGAAGAAGAAGAAGAAGAAGAAATAGTATAGACATTATATTGTACTACTCTTTACAATATCATAATCACTGATTGGGTTGAACATTAAAATATCATTAAAGAAATTAAGGAAAATTCGACTCTTCCAGTTATTGAATATTTTCAACAATTTTATACTTTTGTAATACTTCTGTTTTAACTAAATTATTCTTTTTTTTTTTCTGTTACAAGTGCTTCTCGTTAAAAAATAATTAAAAGCTTGTTATTTGAATTTTTGAATACGGCATATGAGGAAAACACAATGTTAATATTAACTGTAAAATAATAAAACTCATTATTGCTGACGGAAAACTGTAACATTTTACATCCGCTTGTCATTGCATATTACGCCTAGCAATAATATCATTTCTTTGTACCATAATTATTAAAACACAACCATGATTTTTAGCGCAATATAGTTCTTTTCTCCCATTTTATGAAGATCTTTAGTTTCGAATAACTTAAGAAGCTGTTAAAGTAGAATGTTAAAATTCCATAAATATCCGACCAATATCAAAATTGATTTTTTTTTTTTTTTTTTTTAAACTGGCGCGACTTCTTTATGATCATTCATTTTTTATATAAAGTTACACATAGCAAACTAATCAATTGACAAATTATAATAAAATTAAAACACTTTAAAAACACGTTAAAAATACATTTATTAAAAAGATAAAAACTTCCAAAGCTTTTCGCCTCAGATAAAATGAGGCATCATAGGGATTTAGTTTTACACACTACAGAGCAGTTATATATACTTTTGTACCATATGGTCAACAGTTAAGTCCTTATAAAAAATATACATTCAACTGGAAGTTATACATAGAGGCTGGAACTATTACAGGGTAATGAGGTGTTACACTTGGAGGCTGGAGCTATTGCAGGATGAGGGTAGGCTACTCTTGGAGGTTGGAACTATTGCAGGATGCGGAGGTGCTACACTGGAAGTTTTTACCTTTTTAATAATGTATTTTTAACGTGTTTTAAAATTGTTTTAATTTTATTAAAAATAATGACACGTGTTTACAATTTAACTCTTAACTTGAGTTTGTTTATTTTATAATTAACACATTGTCAACACATCGATGCTGTCATTTTTAGATTCTTCATATACCTCAAAAGTCTAAAAGCATTATAATAAAATAAAATAATAAAAGGTATTGAAATTTTCACGAATACCAAAGCTAGTATTATGGAAAACTAAAAATATAATAATTTACGCATACAAAGAAAATAATGTCATATTTCCCTACACTTTGTATTTAGAAAAAAAAAAAAAAAAAAAAAAAACAGAAATGAAAGCAAAACAAAATGCCACTTAAATTGTGTCCATAAATATATCCTAATTGTATGAATTTAAAATAAGGGAACAGAATTATGCATTAAAAAAAAAAAAAAAAAAAAAAACTAAATAAAACTCGACAGATGAAAAATTCAAATGCAGTCAAAACGTAAGGTGAATCATATTCATTTGTATTGGCATATGTTCAATTCATAACGTATCATTTATTTATTCATTTATTTATAGACATTTGTTTTTTACATAGCAAAGCAGATAATCATAAAAGTTAGTTCACGATTATAAAAGATAATAATAATAAATAAAAACCTGTGTCATACATTTTGTCGTCATATTATTAAGCAAAAAAAAAAAACAAAACAAAAAATCCTTCTTCGCAATAAATAAAATGTTATACTTTTAATGTAGTTACATTTAAAATTTTCGAACCTATTAATTTACATTTTTTTTTTTAAATGACAGGTTTTAAATAACATTACTTGTTTATTTTCATTTTATTGATGTTATACAGTTCTTAAGCGTATGTTTTTAGTTTCCTTGGTGTCTTTTTCCTTTTTTTTTCCTTTTTTTTTTTTTTTTTTTTAAATATGTAATTTTCGAACCACGAATTTAGTATATGATTACACATTTCATACTTATCATATTTCAAATAAAAAATATTCATCAATATTATAATTTTAGAAATAAATTTTAGAAGTTTGTTTCACTTTTTATAATTTCGATTATTGGCAATAAATTTTACACGACACACACAGAAAAAAAAAAAAAAAAAGTGGGGTTTGTTACAATTTTATGCTATGTAATTTAAAACATTCGAATTCACACGCTATATTCTCCCATTAAATTTACATATAGAATAACAGGTTTCTCTGTCTTTCTATCTCTTTTTTATTTTTCTTGTTTGTTTGTTTAATAAGTTTTTCCTTTTTTTTAAATTTTCTTGCAATCGTTATATAGTTTTAAAAAATGTCATTTTTATTCTACAATGTATTCAGTGTAAAAAAGACAATTACTTATTAATTTTTTAAATACAGTTTGTTCATTTATATATATATATATATATATATATATATATATATATATATATATATATAACCTAAGTTTGTTTTACTTTATCATTTTTTGTTACCTAACTAGTTTTTTTTTTTTTTTCTTTTTTTTTTAACAGAAGAATTTTCATAAAAATATTTCTATTTATGAAAAGTCATTGCTGGATAATTTACTTAGCATTAGAAATGTTTTCATTGAAAAAAAAAAAAAGTATTTTTTCATAATTTAAAAATGTATTGTGTGATTTTAATCGCTAACATAAACTTTTATAATCTATAATTTTTCTATATCAAGAGTTTAGGGCTTGAATTAATTAATGGAAGTGAAGCTTTTGTACAAAGCAAAAGATATCGAAAATGTTAATAAATGAAGAAAAATAACTTTGAAACACCCCCTCATGACATCATAATCCTTTAGTTTAATAAAGTCTGAAAAATTATGTAGTTGCTCAAGCTTTGTGTTTTGCAATGATAATAAATATTACACATTATACTGAAATAATTTCTTAAAATAAAGTTCTGTACATAGACGAATGAATTTTGTATGTTTAATTTACTACTTTCTTAATCAATGAACAAATCTTCGAAAAACCATGCAAAACATGGATAACATTTTATTTTATGTATCTCAATGCATTGTTGTGTTATGATGAAAGTTTCTTGTCGATTTAGCCTTTTTATTATTTTATTCAGTTGAAATGCACGCTTATAGAAACTTCGGATGAAATTTTACTTTCTTGATTTCAATAAATTGTTTTAGCTATGAATTTAGCTTCGAGGGTTTTACAAGATAAATTTGGGCTCTAATTATTAAGAAGATCGGTGTTTTCGTTATGAATGTAGATTGTTCTTAAAAGTCAGTCACAAGGTCTGCAAGAAAATGTTTAAACTCTGATTACGGAAAATCAATCCCGTTTCTATCAAAAATAGTAAACAAATTAAAAATAGTGAACAAATTTAAACCTTCTATAAAAAGAATACAAAATTGGATTTTTTTTTTTTTAATTCCTGAGATATTTTTTTTTTTTTTTTTTTTTGTCTTAAGTTTCGTTATAATTTCCCAGTTAGTTCCTTTAGATTAAACTTACATGTTAAATTTATTCTTTAAAAAATATGGTGTGAAACAACTTCACGACTTCCATTACCCACTATTACACACATATTAGTATATGCATTTTTTTGGCAATATTATATGCATTTTTTTTTTTTAATTTTCCGGTAAGAGAAACTTCATACATGTATAAAGACATATAAAACAGAGTTTACACAGAGAGTTAAAAAATAAGAAAAAAAAATAATGATAGTTACTTTTTTAAATACCAATTTATGAGATCGAAAACTGAACTATCTACTCAGAATGACCGTTAATTTTCCTGTAATAACCACATAATACATGAGAAAGGGTATCTAAAATGGATTTATGTAACAATTTTCAAGAAAATCGTTAGAGTCATTTTTGAGATACCAACTTTTACCAAAACTTGGCATACTCAATTATTGACCAGAAAACAATAATTACATACAAAAGGATATTTAAAAAGGAGTTAATATGGCGAGTTTGAAAAAATCCGTACAGTCGTTTTTAAAGGAACGCACTTGAAGGACCTGAAATTGAGCTATTTATACGGGACGCCTATCCATTTTCCTGAACTAATCAACTATATCATTCCAAAGGAAATATAATAGAGCGTTTATATAGCAAATTTGAAGAAAATCTTTAGGGCCATTTTTGAGATACGGACTTACGGTCCCACTTCTGGTTTCCGTTGACCCACTTCCGGTTTTCCAATTTTCACCAAAATTTTTAAACTTCATCTGTACACCAGACCTGTATCAATTCTGAAATTTCGTAGGTCTATATCTATTAGTTTAGGAGATATGATAGCCAGAAGATTCCACACATACATACATACATACACACACACACACAGAGGCCAATTGCCAAAAACTACTTTTTTGGACTCAGGAGGCCGTGTAAAACGTGTAAATCAGGTGAAAACTCGACATCGAATTTTTGGACCGAATACAATGCTTCCATTACCTACGGTAGTATGGTAATGGAAGTAAAAATAGCGTGAATTATAATTTAATTTTGATTAGCATGTCGCTTGTTATAAATTCAATAAAATAAAAAATACAACACTATCTTCTTTCAAGATATCGGTACTATTTTCTTATACTTTTTAAATTATTCACATAAACAAGACGAAGAACGTAAAAGAACAAAAGGATCAACAAAACAGTAAGAACAACACATCACTGCTCTTAACGTGTATTTAAATAACATTATTAGCAATAGAAATAATATTAACTTAATTTCCCTCATCTGAGAACCTTATGACACAACACTTCAAACCCTTAGTGACAGGAGAATGAATAAAGGGGAAAAAAGAAAAAAAACTGTTTTGTGCGTTTCTCTTTACTTCAGTTTAGGCTGCTTAATACTAACGAAATTAAGTTAATTAAATCAATTTTAACAAAGAACATGATTGTTATCATTTCTAGCAAAAACAGAAGTTCTAATTCGGAATAAAGAATTTTTTAACAATAAAATCATTGCATGTTGAAATAATATTATTTCTTGACATAAATATAAACTATAAGGGGGGTGGGGGAGGGAGTAGGCATAAATATGTTTACAATAAAGAGTAGGATATTTACTTTACTATTACCAAATGTATCAAGTTTTCATAAAAACGAGTTGTTTAGAAGATTTTAGTGATTTTGTTAAGTAATACAAAATCCTTAATAAATACAGGATATTTAAAAACTTATAAACCGCATTAAAAAAAAGTGGTACGACATTTTTTAAAATTATTAATATCTATCTATCTATCTATCTATATATATATATATATATATATATATATATATATATATATATATATATAATAGATAACGTAATAAAATTTAATCTTAAAATTTAGCAATTAATAGAACTAAAACAATAACAGCACACTAAAATATAGAACTGAATTTAACATAGAGGAAAGAATGACACAAAAAGTTGCGATATAGATAAGGAACCAATGAGTTACCATATTAACTTAAAATACTTACGCCGACCTGAAGGATAATAAAAAAGGACCATTAAACTTGTGAAAGAGAAAAAAGATAATAAACCACATAATCAATTGGATATAAATGCTTAAAATTAGAAATATACTTATCAAGGGGCGCATACTTCATAAAGCAGAGAAAGCTGCAATGATTTCGTAAAACGATATTGCTAATCATAGCAATTTATATCATCTCACGCCCCGATCAATGCAGCAAAAAGACCAAAAAGAATGAGAAAAAAGTGAAAAATTAAATTAAAACAAAGGATAAATAAATATTAATTAAAATCTTAAAGGAAACCATATATATATATTTGGTACATGTCTGTATGTTATACCTTTATCTTTATTTCTGCTCAGCTGTTCAAAACTAAGGAAATTGAGCTAATTAAACAAAGTTTATCATAGGGTATGATTGCTTTCTCCTCTTACAACCACACAATTTTGTTATTCGGGATAAAAGTTTCTTTTTTTTTTAATAACAAAATCATTGCATGTTAAAAGAATCTTATGTTACCAAAAAATATCAATAAAAGAAGTAGGAGTAAGCAGAATTTTGCAATTAACTGTAGAGGGTAATTACTGTATTACTATTAAACTGATTAGGGTTTAATAAATACTTCAAAAACTTTTATAATTTTGTTAAAAGATATAGAAATAATGTTTATAATTTTTTTTAAATCAGGTTTCAATTTTCTGTTCGCTATATATTACAAAAATAATTATTTACATTCTCAATTTTAAAGATTTTTTTTGGACGTTGAGAATAATCTTTTAACTTTGTTGAGTAAAATTATAAAATTATATTTATATGTTCCCAATAAATTAACAGTCATTCACCATTTTTTCTGTTATTAATTTCTTTTTAAATGATATTCAATTAAAAATTCGCTGTCATATTCTGAATTTTACTTAAAATATATATCTCAAGGTGTTAAATAAATATTTATAGACAATGCATACTGACTTGTTTTGATATTTATTTATTTTTCCATTAAAAATTATACATATTTCTGTACAGAAATCCTTATTTGTTTATTTTTAATACATAATATTCTATTAAATATTCACTGTTATACTCTTAACTTAAAATAGATCCCGTGATGTCAGAAATTAACTTATGAACTATGCATAATGAATAGTTCTTATATATCTTTTTTTTTTTTCATAATTAAAAAAAATACGTATTTGTATAATTAAATCATTATTTATTTATTTTTAAATAATATTCAACTAAACATTCAATTTTTTTCTTCTAACAGTGATGTTAGAAAAATATTTATAAACTAGGCATACTGATATGTGTATATGTGTACCCCGGAGGTAAAGGACACCACGTCACAAAAAGGTATTTTTTTAGGAATGATGTTAATTATGTTGTTATGTGTCTTGAATAAAGAAAATGGACATGGTTTTATTTTTCCCAGTTTTATCTCCTTTATGACTCGACACAGTATTTAATGCTCCTATATAAAACAAAATATGCACACCAAAAGCATGGTGCGAAATCTTTTCACTAAACGGACATGGTGTCCTTTATCTCCCGAGTACAGAAATATACAGGGTGATCAATTTAAAAGAGTACCCATTGGTTTTTCTTATTACTCTTAAATATGACGGATGTGGCAACTATTCTAACACTGAAGTATAATTGTTTGAACCTTGTTTAAGTGTGGGAGATAATTTCCAACATTGTTGGACTGTTACAACTTTATTTGTGACGTAAAACAGAAATGGAGGCGCACAATGTAATTTAATCCTGTGATAATTTTATTTATGAAAAACAAAATTTAATTATATTTTTTTACATTATCATTCCTACATTACATTTACATTATCATCATCATTTTTACATTATCATTTCATAGGCTTTTTCAGAGAAGTCTTGCAAACATCGATGAATTAAAACAGATCATAACTGAAGAAATCTCGTCAATAACACCAACAACGCTGCGAAGTGTGTCAAAAAACTTGGTTCGACGTGTTCATGTTTGCATTCAAAATGGTGGCGAACATTTTCAACATTTTCTGTGAGGAATAATGCAAAAATTTTTAATTAAATTATGTTTTACAAAAATAAAATTATCACAGGATTAATTAATTCTGTGCGTCTCCATTTCTGTTTTACCTCACAAACTCACAAATAAAGTTGTAGCAGTCCAACAGTGTTAGAAATTGTCTCCCACACTTAAACAAGGTTCAAATAATTATAGTTCAGTGTTAGAATAGTTGCCACATCCGTCATATTTAAGGGTAATAAGAAAAACTAACGGGTACTCTTTTAAACTGATCACCCTGTATATATCATTTCTTTTAAATTATTATTATTATTTTAAAAAAAACACGCATTTGTATGGTAAAACCAATATTTATTTATTTTTAATATTTATTTTAATGTTATAAAATGTTATGAATAAGACATTAAATCATATTTTACTTTAACTGGAATTGCACTCTTTGCTACTTACTATATTTAAATGAACTACTTTTATGGTAATAAATCTCATTTTATTTATTAACAAGCTTCGGAAATACATCAGTTATCTTTTGCTGTGTATGAATTAGTTTTGAAATAATTAATTTGTAAAACATTACCCTGAAATGTAAACATTCTTAAAAAATAAATAAATAAATAAATAAATAAAAACTCTTGTTTTAAGAAAAAAATCTTGTTTTTGTATGCAGCCAAATAAAATTTGTATTGGAAGAATGCAAAAACATTCTGATATTATATTATAATTTGGAGTTAAAATTATTAATTCTGACTACTTTTTCTATCGCTAGTAAATAAGAGTCCTACCCAATCATAGGAAAGGGTAGCAGTTTTCTCTATGAAAACGCTCGTTTTCCATGGAATCTCTTCTTAGAAAGGATATCATTTCCAAAGACGATAGTACTTTATTTGGGAAATTTTTTTAAAGGGACGTCAGTCTAACATGTTATAAAAAATATTTTAATTTTAATTATACAGTCAAACCTCATTAACGTGAATCTCAAGGGGGGGGGGGTACAAAATTTGTTCATGTTATCAGTAGTTCATGCTATCAGTAACTTAGAAATTATCTTCCATTTGACGGAGATTGGGGGAACAGTTCCTGTTAAAACTAATTCACCTTAAGCGTGTTCACATTAACGAGGTTCAACTGTATTAAGTAAGACATTATGTCATTTTGACATGTTCACATTGGAATGTTTAAAAAACATGCTTAAAATTTTGACAATAACAATAATAATAATAATAATCTTTGAACATTTTTTAAATCATTTCCCTACTTTTTAATTTTGAATTTTTAAAAACCTCGACTTGGGGAGAATATATACATTAGAAGTAACTTACATATCAAATAAATATATAATTTTCAAAAGGGCCTTTCTTTATACCCCCCCCCCTCCCACTGCATATGCGCTAGAAATGTCAAAATCGCACAGTATATCAGTACCTGTTAATAATAAGTAATTGTGTCAAGTTTGGTTCAAATCCGTTCAGTGGTTTGCAAGGGGATATAAGACATACGCGCACATACATACATACAATGACTTTTACTTATATTATGATTATCACTAAGTTGTTAATTTAGAATTGAAGTTTTCTTTAGAAATAGGATGATTTTCTCAAAATGTTTTGCAAGAGATGATGCAAAATTTTTATGCTGTTTTTGTTTACTCAAGAAATCTCAACATTAAACTTTCAGACAGTGTTGCCAGATTTTGGGGATTTTTTATTCAATATCCATAAATAAATTTCAATTGTAGAGGTTGTCTAATTACTTCGAAGATTAATTATCTATTGCGTATATCAAATATTACTTCTCAAGATTACTGGTGAGAGTTGAATAAAAAAGTCCCCAAATTTGGCAACACTGCTTTCATACAACAAGGGATTCAAATTAAACAGATTCATTGTATTGAATTCCAACTTATATTTAGTAAAATTAACTATAAAAATGAAAAGCATATCGTGTTTTCAATTTATTGAAAGTTTTTCTTTCTTACTTACTTTTCCTTCTTTCTTTCTTTCTTTTTTCTTTTTGCCTGATAAAAGATCGAATTTAACTAATTCGGCTCGAAACAATCGTTACTTTTTTTTTTTTACTAATGTTGTTGACGTTCAAATATTTTATTCGCTAAAACTCAAAACCATTACTTCGTTGAATTTTACTACAATAGATTTTGCTAATTTCTTTTCATAAACAGGTTAAAAATTAGAGGGAAATATTATCAGTTGTAAAGAATTTTAAAAAGCTCATATTTCAAATCATTCTTAAACACAAGTTTTACAGCAAAAATTCTTTTTTAATACAATTATCACAAAATAGAAATAATTTATAACTTAAGACGAAAATTATAACAAAATATATGATAACTCCAACTACTGAAATATTTAATTATTTACTTTAACACAATTAAATGTTTTGAATTCAATATTAAATTCAATTTCAAATGATGAAATTGTAATATTTCAAAATAAAATTTACTTTATGCATTTATGTTATGGAAATATGATAGCACCTTAAAATGTCATGATTCAAAAAAATTCACACGTAATATATAGTACTATTTACTCGAAGATAATAATTTCCCCAAGAATAAGAATTACCAGTAATCTTGAGAAGTAATATTTGATATACGCAATAGATAATTAATCTTCGAAGTAATTAGACAACCTCTACAATTGAAATTTATTTATGGATATTGAATAAAAAATCCCCAAAATCTGGCAACACTGTCTGAAAGTTTAATGTTGAGATTTCTTGAGTAAACAAAAACAGCATAAAAATTTTGCATCATCTCTTGCAAAACATTTTGAGAAAATTATCCTATTTCTAATAAGAATTTGTCTTTATATATCTTTATATATATTATATTTTTGTATTTTTATATTGATGTATTATTATATACTAATGTACTTTATTTATAAATTTGATTCTTTAGATTAATGTTGTGTATGAATTCATTTTTAATCTGTAAATCGTTGTCTGAATATTTTTGCTTTAATCTTCCTTCTCAAAACAGGTGATTTATATTTAATTGTATACCAATGCTTTTTAATCAGTACATTTACGGTAAGAAGAAGAAGAAAAAGTATATTTTTTATTAATACATATGAGAATCGAATTTAGTAAATTATGCAATGTAGAAAAATAATCTATGATAATTCCATTATTTAATTCGAAGGGGGAAAAAAAAAGCTGTGATATTTATATATTTTACTTGATTCCTTTTATGATATTTATTAAAGAGCTATTTTTATTATTTATTTATTTATTTATCTTTACATATACGTAACAGAGAACGTAGTTCTATCATAAATATGCAAGAGAGAATTATATCCCACATATACAATTAATTGCAGAAATAGGATTCCAAATCTACATAAGAGGATTCTAAATCTGTTATATTGCAAAGAAAGAGATTTTGTCAGGAAAATATTATAAGTTATGTGACAGTATATATATACATATATATATATATATTGGGAAAGAACAATTATATAAAGTTGGAATGTATATTTTTTCTTATAAAATATTGAAATTATCTTGGTTTTCTACAACTGTCGAGGGATGCTTAAAAATGTCGTATGAATAAAAAAATCAATTATGTAAAAAAAAAAAAAAAAAAAAAGACTGATTGAAGAATAATTTGTTTGCTTGATTGTTTTTTCAATGGCTGTATTCACATTGATATGAAAAAGAAATATATGTTAAAAAAAAAAAAAAAAAAGTAATTACACAAAACTCTTAAATATACAAACATTTACTTTAGTATGATTATCAGAAAAAATACAGAGTTTAGAAGAGTTGTTAAAGTAATAAGCTGCAGACAAAAAATAATAATAGTGATAACACTATATATATATATATATAAGGCTTTTTATTAGAGTTTTAATTGTAACACTTTAAAAACTTTTTTTAAATGGTTGTATTTCAATACAAATAAAATAATACAATTATAAATCAGTAAAGTTGTTTTTCTACATTTGTCGAGCAAAAAAAAAAAAAAAAATATATATATATATATATATTTAAGTTCAAGCATGCAACACGATTTGAAAATTCAATTATTTCGATAAAAATTATTAATTATAAAACAGGTGTAATTATTATTAAAAAAGTGGGTAGCAAAATCTAAAGTTAAAAAAAAAAAAATATTAAAAAAATATTTTGTATGGGGAATATATATATATATCATTTTTATTGGAATTTTGAGCGTAACACTGTTAATAAATTATAAAATATTTTATTTCGGTATACATAAAACAATATAGTTATAAATAAGTAAAGTTGGTTTTCTTTAAATATTGAGTAAAGAAAATTATCGAACATGCAGATTGCAGATGCTTTCATGCTTAGAAGGTTAAAAAGTAGTACAAAATATTTTTTCTTTGCTGTATAATTGTTATAAAAGATAAACAAAAGTATGTAAAAAACAACTATGTTAAAAAGAAGTCAAAACTCTTAAGTAAAAAAAATCAAAATATATAAAGCTATCTTTAGTGTGATTATCATTAAAAGAATGTGATATCAAAATATAAAGTTTGGAGAATTAGTAATGCAATAAATTGTAAAAAAATAATTATAAATAAATAATGTTGTTTTTCTATAATTGCCGAATAAAGAAATCTGCCAAACATGCAATATGATTAGAAAATTCAATTATTAAAGAAATGAATAACAATATTCCTGTGTAAAAATTCTTTGCTCGTTTGTTTATTACAACTGTTTTATAAATAGCGAGAAAAGATATGTATTAATAAATAAATAAAATTACAAAAATATAAAACGTATAAAAACCTACTTTTAATGTGATATCATTAAAAGAATATGATATCAAAATTCAAAGTCTTTGAGAATTATTGAAATAACAAATCATAAAAAGACAGTGTTTTATTTTCATTAAAGTTTTGAAATAAGTTTTTTTTTTTTTTTTTTTTAATGCAATAAGGTGTAAAAAAAGAAATGAAAAACATCAATAAAGGAATAATTGAAATTACACTATATGGTACAAAAATTAAATTGAAGTACGTTAATTAATGGTATACTGAATATGTTAAAAAAATCATTCAATTAAAGTGTAAACCTGCAGATTAATTTTTTTAAACATCAAGATGGAGGAAAACCTTTCAATATATAAAAAGTACAATGACTAAAAATGTAGAAAGATTTGGTGAATCATCGATGTAATTCATAATTAAAAAACAAAACAAATTCAGAACAGTTCTTTTACTTCAAACGTAGGAAGAAAGATTTTTTATTTTACACTTCCCGTAAGCTTCCTGTTTTATGTCTATTTTTAGTTTTAGTTTTCCTGATAATTTAATGAAAATACTTACGACAGGAACAAACAATGTTTTATGTTCCAAGTTAAAAGGGAAAATAAATATAAATAGGGTGTATTTCTTATCATTATTAAAATAACTTTCATCTAAACTTAAGTATGAAAGATAATAGCACAGTTTTTCAAAGAAAATTTGCATAAACAAACAAAAATAAGGCTTAAATAAGATATACTTGTTAAGATTATATAAAAAAAAAAAAGTCTAAACTGAAATTTTAAAGGTAATAGCAAAGCTTTTTACTAAAAATACATAAACAAATAAAGAGCATGAAACTAAATAAACATTTTCTAAAACAGAAGTAAAGTTAAAAATATAAACAAATTAAATATTATCTTGAATGATACACAATTTCACTTCGATTTTATATATTTTTCTTTTAAATATAAGAATATAGAAGAATATAAAACAAATATAAGAATCAATCGAAATTAATAAATATCGTATCGTATGATTTTTACTCTCGAATTATAATTATATATTCGGGCATTTAAAAAATTAATTATTGGAATCAAATAAATTTTTTATACAAACAGAAGGTGTTAATTACAAAATAGAAACTCCTGATTTATTAAATTAAATGAATAAATCAAAATTAAAACAAATATAATTTAAAAAAATAAAACATGCAAAAATATATGCGACCAAACTGTACAACTCATAAAGTAAAATTAGAGTAAATCAGCAAATTTAGAATGAGCGTAAATTTATATAAACAAATATGATAATACCACATCTTTATGAAATAAACTTGTTTAGAATAACTGAGTACAATCTACAGAAAAAGATTATAAAACTGATTAAGGGAATTTATTGGATAGCAAACACAAACTTATAGAAAATAACGCTAACTTTAAGTATAATTGACAACGAAATATAATTTGAAATTAACAGTTCCACGCATTATTTTAATTATTTTATTTTTAAAAAGCTAAAATAACATTAAATAGAAAAACAACATGCAAAACGAAAGTTAGGTTATATTTTAAAAAAGTTAAAAGCTCTAATGAATTACTAAATGAAAAATTACTATTTATTACATAAAAAATGACAGCAAAATTGTAAAAAATTACGTTACACTTTTATTATTTTGTTACATTTTTTATAATTATTATAGTAATAAGCGCAACAAAATCGCAATTCAAAAAATTAGTATATAGTATTTATTTATAATTACACATTTCAATATTATTGTAATTTAGTTTCTCACTTAGTTTATAATAAAACTAATTTTAAAAAAAATAGCTTTTTATCTAATAAAAAAATTACTAATAATAAAATAAATAATTTTATTTTAATGCAATTTCTGAACAGAAATTTTGAAAGTGAAATTGTTTAAAATTGTTTATCGATTAAAAAAGTTTAACTAATAATTTAAAATTTTTCATAAACAGTTAACTAATAGTTATAAATAAATAATATGATACTTATTAGGTAAATGAAGGGTTTATATATTATATAATATTCTCTTTTATTCAAATAATCGACTAATTTATTTAAAAAAAGGATAGTTATTTTTTCCATTATATAAGCATAAATATAAATTGGTTACTGGTATACTTTGAAAAATGATAATTTTTATTAGTAATTTTGAAGTTTAGATCAGCATTTAAATGCAGATTTATACATTACAAATGTGTATATATGGAAATATGGGAATGCCCTTTTTGCAAATAGAAAACTGATCTTGCAACCACACGACTGACTTCCGGGCTGCGCAGATGTTGAAAAGGTAAAATAGGTGAGGGAGGGAAAGTCCTGTCCAGAAAAAAAAAAAAAAAAAAAAAAAAAAGAAGAAGAAGAAGAAGCTAGAATTCCAAATGTATACCCCCCCCCCTTTCACACACATACACACACACACACTCATTTTTTCACTAGCAGTAGCATGTAACCATATTTTTAAATCTTCGGAATATTTTTAATATTATTGTTATCCTAATCCTAAATTTTACCGTTAGTAACAAATAAATATTTTTGGTTTCACGTTATATTTTAAACATTTTCGTTATCATTATTATTACGGACAGTAGAATGCAACAGTTTATGAATCCACGATCAGTTATTAATAATATTATTATTATTATTAGCATTATAACTTGTGAAATCAAGTAAATATTTTTAAACTAAAGGTATATTTTTAAGACTATTTTTCTCATTATTATAATTTCAAATAGAACTTAAATGTCTTTAAAGCCTACTTATGTTATTAATATTAGCGCTATCACTATTATCATTGATAGTTTCAGGTATAATGCAATTTCGGTTTAGTCATATCTGCCATTCTCCACCACCCCTCTTTTCAGAAAAAAAAAGAAAAAAAAGAAAAGAAAAGAAAGAAAAAAAGAAAGGAAAGGAAAGGAAAGTCTGGAAGAGAAATTAAAAAGATACATACTAAACATTGAAAAAATAAAATAAATTAATGAAAATTTTAAATATTAATATATATGTATATATATACATATATATATATCGGTTTTAATAACGTATCTATTATTAGCTATATTTTACAATGTTCTAAATTTCCTAGTTATATATATATATATATATATATATATATATATATAAGAGGATACTAAGAAAAGTACCAATACTTTTATACTAAAGGACAAGAGGGGAAGGGCTAAGTTTTAATTTTAAATTATGGCAAATATTTTTCTTTAACTGTAATACAACAAAAATTCATCCATTAATATTTCCATTTCACTATTTCAAAAAGATTTAAGTGCATTGAAATTGTGGGATAAATGTAAAGAAATAATATCAATGTTGTTAAAAATATCGTTAAAATAAAATGTTAAAGTTGTAAATTTTTAAATAAATATTCAGCACTAAAATTATAATACAAAACAAAAGGTAGCGTACCTTTAATTACATTTTTATGTTTAAACAAAATCAAATTTATTGTTACAATTGTTAATAAGAGCAATTGTTTTTGGCTCAAATATATTTAGATGTATTTAAAAAAAAAAAAATCTGAGGTATTATTTTTTATTATCTTCATATTTGTATGACAAAGATTGTTTACATGATTAAAAATTATTCTTAAATTTTCAAACTCAAAATATATCTGATTGTTTCAGTTGTAACTACTGAATTTATCTTAATTATATTTAAAATTTTGTTTAAGATATATTTATTAAGTTTTATTAATGAAAAAAATCTCAATGTTTTTCTTTATACAAAACTGAAAATTGCATATAAAAGGAAAAATTTTATTAAATTTTTATTTTTTACTTTCATCACCAAACTTACGTACGTAATGGAAGTATTTTTATTCTGCTAAAAAATTTGATATCGAAATATTACCTGATTTAGGTGCTTTAAAATCGCCTGCATTAAAAAAAGATGCTTTTTGAATTTGGTCAGTGAGTGTGTATGAGCGTGAAAATCTTCTGATTAACATATCACCAAAACCGAAAAAGATAGAAAACGGAATTTTACAATAACTACAAATCCGATGTACGCCAAGTCAGTGTATGAGTGTGAAAATCTTCTGATTAACATATCACCAAAACGAAAAAAGATAGAAAACGGAATTTTACAGTTGCTACAAATCCGATGTACAAATGAGTTTGCCAAGTCAGTGTATGAGTGTGAAAATTTTCTGACTAACATATCACTAAAACCGAAAAAGATAGAATACGGAATTTTACAGTTACTACAAATCCGATATACAAATGGGTTTGCCAAGTGTTAATGAAAATTGGAAAGCCAGAAATGGGACATGAAAACCTCTTTGGGTTTGAAATGTCGTTCTACACCTACGGTTATGGATTGCGCAATAAAGCTCAACTGGGACCTAAGACTTAAAATGAATTCTAAACAACCACTACAAGAATCATTGTCTGAGTCAGGATTCGAATCCGGCAGCACAGAACTCCGGACGTGAAACCGAAAAGGAATCTTGAAAATGGCCCTCATAATTTTCTCCAAATTTGCTATATAAGTCTCCTTTTAAGTGTGCTTTCGTATATGCATTCTGATTAAGTTGATCTATTTTGTGTCTGAGAAGTGGGTGCTTTAAAAGATGGCAGTACAGTTTTTTTTTTTTTTTTTTTTTCTCCCCAAATTTGCTATTTAACTCCTTTTCAATGTTGTAATTTTATAAAACTGGAATTTTCTGCAGGAAAGTTACAGTAGTTTTCTGTTTTTATAACAGTATATTTTTACAGTATACATTCAATTAAAAAAAAAAAACAAACAAGTGTTCAGAAACAAAATAAATTCTGTGAAATTATTTATTACATTAACAGGAACTTCTAAGCAGAAGTGGATAGTGAAATATACAGAATTTAAGAAAACATTACATTATGCTAGGTAATCTTTTGACTGATATAACCTTAAGTAAGTGGGTCTCTTAGAGTCACATAATAAGTATGATAGCAAAATTTTAGAATAATTCAGAATAAGCTATCACGCAAGTTAAAAAATGAAGCGCACATGTTTAATCCGTAAAATAATAATAATAATAATAATGTATTTGTTATAAATGGAAATAACATTTTGTTCTAGAAAAATTTGGAATACAGATACACCATAAAAAAAAATGAAAAAATTCTGACATAGAAATATATATTAACTACATTTTCAAATACATCTTGAAATTCCACGCATTTGTTTACAGATTTTTAAAATGCGTTGTATAAAAAATAATATTTGTCGAACCAACAAGATTTTACTATAATTAAATAAGGTTAAATCTTAATTTATCTATAAATAAATGAAGAATAAATGTATAGAAATAAGTAAAAGAATTTTTTCTCTCTCCATTTTTCTTTTTATATCCCCTCTGCGTGGAGGATTCAAATTGTGATCGTATGTCACCGGACCATCCTTAAGGGTGCGTCCGAAACCGTCGCTAAATACCCATAACGCAGTACAAGTGCGATGTTAAACACAATCTACTAACCAACCAACTCTCTTTTTTTACTTATGTTAACAAACAATTAATTTAACGAAAAGTTAGATGTAGTTTTCAAAACTATTAGAAAAGATAATTTTATATAACACGATATTAATTTCTGATTAAAATCAAATTTTATATAAATTAATATAACATTATAATATACGAAACTTAAAATAAAGTAAGAAAATAACATTATTTCTAAACATATTTATCAATATTTTTAATATGGCTGTATGTTTCAAAGACCTGAAGATAGATATATCTTTTTTATTTTATCTAAATTTGAAAATTTCTCAAGACTAATCAGAAATTAAACCGAAATAGCCATTGAGCACCAATTCTATAAATGCAGCTACTTTTGACACAAAGCTACGAACATTTTATTTATAAAAACTATGAATGACTAAAAGTAAATTTTCGGATACTCAAAAAAATTATTAACCATTTCCAACTGTATGTACTTGTTGTTTCATATAACTTTCAATATTCTTTGCCTACGTTATCATACAACAAACAGAAGCACTGAAAAGTACACAGATAGACTAACATTATTGGAAAGTGTTAAAAACGCCTAACGCAAAAGAAAATGCAGCCTTTAGATTATAATTGTAGCCCTTATTGTATCTGAATAATTTAGTGTAGCCCTGTAAATCTGAAGGTTAATCATATAATATTCTATGCAATATGTTAGAATATTAACAATATGTGTAAATTTCTTTATGACTTTTACAATAGAAAGTTATTTAAATGTGATTTTTAAAAATGTCCGCCCGAAAACGCAATGTATTGGCATTTTCTTGGTTGTCCCTGTACACAAACTAGTTGGTCAAGACCTGTTGATGTCATTTTAAATAGAGAAAATTCCATAGTGAACTTGACTAATATATAACATTTTTTTTTAATTCTGAAAATATTTACGGACGCTGGGGGCAGGAGATAGACAGAAAGACAGACAATCGGACAGACAGATACACAAATTGAAACCATATTCACACTTAAAAATTGTTAGAAAGAGCTAAAAACGCTTAATGTTTACGAAAGTACAATTCCAGCAAATTTTTATTAATAGCTCTTAATGTAACTGAATATTTTTGTGTGGCCCTGTAAATCAATTGCTAATTAAACTTTATTCTGTGAAAACTATTCCTTTTTGCATATGAATATCATATTTCAATTCCATTAAGCTTTGTGCAAAGTAAAATTATTAAAATTTGATTTATAGAAATACATCTCACAAAACGCAATGCTTTGGAATAATTTCGAGTGTCCCTGTACACAAACCAGTGGTAGTATTTAACCCTGCTGCTGTGTTCGGGTCCATTTTGACCCAAAATCAACGTATATGAAAATTTGTATTTTATGTAGAATACTCTCCATAAAAAAACAATATGAATTGTTACATAAATTTAGTTTAAAAATAGAAAATGAAAGTATGATTATGTATTGAAATTAAAAACATTGGGTCAGTTTGGACTTCCATTTGGTACATTAAAAAATGACTGTTCATTTTGTCCGTTCAAAATGAACATAGCAGCAGGGTTAAACATTTTACATAGGAAACATCCGATAGTGAACTTGGAATAACATATTTCAATTTCATTAAGATTTGTGTACAGTAAAGGTATTAAAATATAGTTTACAGAAATACATTCTTTAGAACACGATGCTTTGGAATATTTTTGAATGTCCCTGCACACAAACCAGCAGAGGTATTCACTCCCTTTTCAACAAGGAAAATCCAGAAGTGAGCTTGAATAACATATATCAGTTTCAAGAAATTCCATAAATATTTATGGAAGTAACAGCGCGGACAGGCAGACAGATACACAAATTGAAATCATATTCACACTTAAAAATTGTTAGAAAGTGTTAAAAACGCTTGATGTAAACGAAAGTGCAATTCCAGCAAATTTTTATTAATATCTCTTAAAGTAACTAAATATTTATGTGTGGCTCTATAAATCTAATGGTAATCATACTATATCTTATAGAAAGCATTCTTTTGTGCATATGGATAACATATTTCAATTTCATTAAGCTTTGTGCAAAGTAAAGATATTAAAATTTGGTTTATAGAAATACCTCTCAGAGAACGCAATGCTTTGGAATACTTTCGAGTGTCCCTGTACAGGAACCAATGGTGACATATACTCCATTTTACGTAAGAAACATCCGATAGTGAACTTGAATAACATATTGCAATTTCATTAAGATTTGTGTACAATAAAGATACTAAAATAAGGTTTATAGAAATACGTCCCGTAGAACACAATGCTTTGAAATACTTTCGGGTGTTCCTGTACACAAACCTGAAAAGGTTCTCACTGCATCTTAAGTAGGGAGCATCCGATGGTGAACTTGAATAACATATATCAGTTTCAAGAAATTCCATAAATATATACGGGAGTTAGAGCGCGGACAGACAGACAGACATATAAACCGAAGTCATTAACACTTTTCAACCTTGTTGGAAAGTTTTAAAAAGAAAAATGTTCCCACATAAAAAAAAAGCACAAAAGCTAAAAGAAACAAAGAATTTTTTTCCCCCAGGAGTGATATCGAGTTATTTACATAAGTTAACACAGCAGGTGTTTGTGTCATAAAAATAGACCAGATGTTCTATTACGTATTTCCTCTGACTTAAAAATCGAATTTCATGAAAAATGAGCCTAGGTATAATAACTATGAGGTGAGGGTGGGAGAATGGAATGAAAATAAATGTCTTGTCATCCTGTTTTACGGTTAATGAATTCACTGTGCTCATAACGCATGAGGTAAAATGAAAAGTTCTGAAAATTGTTTCACAATCGTATTTAATGACTGTAAAACAGGGTTTGCAACGTTTCGGACACTATGTGACCACGGTATAAACCACTAGAAACCATAGTACAGCAGGGTTTCGGACCCGCCCACAAACCCAAAAAAACCCAGGCGAGTTTTTTTGGATTTACCCACTTAAAAAACCCAATAAAACCCACACTCAAGTGGGTTTTATTGGTTTTTTTAAAATCTAATAAAATTTTTCACTTTTAAAAAATAATTTATTATTTTTTTACTTATATTTTCTTACTTGACATTATTATACATAATAAATATTATGTAGGATAATAATTATATGTATAAGTATAATAATTATATTATATATATAATTATTATATCTACATAACATAGCCTATCATATTAGTGACATAATATATGCCAGTTTGAAATTATGTAATTATTTTTCAACTTTGTAAGAAAAATTCCTTTCATTTCAATTATCTATCTACAATATCTCTTTTGAACAGAACAGTTTAAAAAAATGAAATATGAGAAAAAATTAACAATATTGCAAGCCATTTTTGTATTTGTAAGTCATAACGAAAAAATAAAAGTAATACTAATAAATTCTAAGGACTTAACAACAAATATTAAACATAACTAACAAATATAATATATTGATCCTGTAAGGTTCGATACAGGCAAAAAATAGGGTGCTTTTTTTGCCCCTCGAAAACTTGAAATTCATTAAAACTGCCCTTTTAAAAGATTTAGTTTTATAAAAATGAACTTCTATAAAAATTTTTCGTGTTCCAGAATTATTTTTCTTGTTTACCTATACCTTGGTTCAATGAAACGCTATTAACTTGATAATAAACATTTATATAGAACGACTAATAGAATGGAAGGTGTTACACAATTTTTTTCTTGCAGAAAAAAATTTTACAAAAAAAATTTCGTTTTTCACAAAAATGAGCTTCAATAATTAAAAGCTGGAGGCACTCCTGACATGTAAGTGTAAAAAGTAGGCAGTGATAATTTTGTTTTGTATTCCTTTATTAAGTTTTCGAATATGAATCAAATGTCAGTTATCAATATTAACAAAAATTAAAAAAATATTTGCACACTTTTTTACTTTAACCATATAAAAATACATAATTATTTGTAATATGAAAATTGTACATGGTAGATTTAAAATATTTCGCTTTTGTTACTAGTTTTAATTTTACACAAAATAACTTAATAAAAAATTAAATTCAAAATTGTGATAAAATACTGAATAGAATAAAATAAGAATTCATTTTACAGTTTAGGCCAAACCAATATTAAGAATATGAAGGTCGTTTAATTTTTAATTAATTATAATTAATTACTATTATTTTGTTATAAGTTTTCTTTTAGTCTAAAACTGTTCTCTTTTGAAATAAACTTAAAATTCAAACCCAACAGTGTTATTCTACGTTTAATATAAAAAACCCAATTAAACCCCAAAAAGCCCATTAAAACCCAATTAAACCCCCCAAAAAACCCGCCCGGGCTGGGCTTTTAAAAAAAAAAAAAAAAAAAAAACGGGTTTTTTAAAACCTTGTAGTACAGACAATGATTTTCCTCATACTGTCCAAAATTATTCTAAATTTCCCAAAACTAGATTATTTTTGGTGGAATTATATTTTGCTAAAACGATTAACAATTTGAAAATTTTACAGAATAGTTATAATTTTATGTGTACATAATTGTTATTTTATATTTTTTTCAATTACACAGATCTACAAAAATAATATTGGCAAAATTTGATTTGATTATTTTAGTTGATACAAAAGTTTTTCGGTGTGCTGAAACCGAAAATGAAGCCAGTTTTTTCTATCATGTATACATTTTTGTGAATACAGGGTGTCTTCCGACACAATGTTAGATAGTTTCTAGTATGTTTCCATAAACATTCTATAAAAGCTACCATATAATTAAATTCCTGAAAGAGCCACAGAAGAAACTGTGTTTGTAGATACCTGTATTGATAAAAATCGATACACGATGGAAAAAAAACTGGTTTCAGCTCATCAAAAAACATAAATATCAGCTAAAATTATTAAATAAAATTTTGGATGTATACCTGTGTTATTTCTCTTTGTCTAATATATATAAATACATAAAGGCATACAGAAAGATACACATAAAAAATTATAATATACATAAGCACAAATTTATTATGATTGAAGCGTTAATGCAAGAATGTGCATAATTGAGTTTCAAATATTGATTTTTGTAATATTTACATACAAAAAGCATTTTGAATGAATATCGAGTTTGTTTAAAATATATATATATATATATATATTTAATAATTATACTTTTAAAAAAGTATAGATTAAAAATTATTTAAAATGTATTTTTTCAAAGTATATAAAGAAATGTGCGTGGAAAAGTTTAAGAATTTTTTTTTTTTTTTTTTTTTTTGCCAATAATATATATATATATATATATATATATATATATATATATATTAAATTATTTAATTCCTTTACAATACTCAGCAAATGAGAGAAAGATGAAAATACCAACAATTAATTTAATAATTAGATGTATTACGTATAAATTTATTGTCACAATTACCATTTAAGTAAATTTCACTGAATAGTAAAAACATGTTAGTAAACAAGTACTTACGCATAAGAGAAATGACGTATATCACTTAAACCTAAACGGTGAGTTAGTAGTCTTAATCCATTAGTCCAGTAAATTCATGCAACACAAGATAAGAATGGAAAGAAATTAACCAAAATGACTATTGAAATAAAAAGGAATGCATGAAGGAAAAATGGAGTTAAAAATGCTGAAATCCAGTACCGATCTCATCAGGAAACTAGCGGTACTGTCAACAATTAATGCAAGATTTCGAATATTGTATAGCTTTTCAGCAATATATAAATTAAGAAAACATTTTTTAATTTAACTTTTTGAGTAGTATATTTTTAAAATAATACTACATCTTGGGCAAAAATATGAATAAAATCCTCAATGTTAATGCTTTCATTTCACTTACATATATAATACTAGCATTCCTCTCTTATCTGTAAAATGATTAAAAAGATTCTTTCTCTGTCTCGCCCACCAGCGACCGAGCGGTTCTGCGTTCAAAGTTGGTAGACGTGAGGTGCCGGAATCGATCTCAGGTTTCGCTCGTCGGCCTAGCCGTTCAGAGTTTTCCGTGGTTTTCACCGAAACTTGCGTAAATACGGGCTAGAAACCCTTAGAAAGACCCCCCATGAAGGGTACTACCCCTCAGGCCTAGGACCATAGAGCAGTCAGTCGGCCTTAATCCCCACAACAACAACTCTCTCTCTCTTAATGAACCTTTTAAGGCGCTAAATATTTCCTTTTAATATTAATTTGTAAATTTCTTCTCTCATAATAATAAAGTAAAATAAAACAAAATAAAAACTAGTCGATTTTTCAGCATAAAATACTTTCAGTTACTTAATACTCAGATAACTGATTAACAGAATATTTCGTACTTTTAAGTTTTAGTCATTTTAGAAAAATTTTTAAACAATAAAAATCATCTGCCCCGTGGAAAATTGGTTTTTAACATCTTTAACCCCAATTCTACCGGAAGAGTCGCTGCTTCTAATATTCAAAATTTTGATACTCGTAACATGAACATTTTTATTTTCTCTTTAATTGTAATCGAATAAATCTATAGATTTTAATCAGCTTTGGACAATTTCAAGTTAGGCTATTTCTTTTGAAGAAATGTAATATGTGGCAAATTTTGGAATTCTTATGTTTTTTCAATTTTTTGGTAATTTATTGATTACAAATTTGACATGTAAAAAAAAAAAAAAAAAAAAAAACTTCTCTCGTAACCAATTAATACAAGTTCAGGCAATTTCATAAGAAAGCACTGATAACTTCCTACTATTAAATTTTGGTTTTTTATTACATATTTAAAGCATCTTATTAATGTTTGCTATAAGAATTTATATTTGTTTATCCTATATGCTTACTAAAAAGAAATTTAATAACAAATGGATTGATTTTTTTTATTATTATTATCTTATGCACTATAAAAATATGTATAAGACTTATAGTAGCAAACTTTTTTGTGGAAATTTTTAAGTAACTGCATAATCTTTTTAACACTGGAAACATTTATGTCACTTTTAGAAACCATTTAAAAAGAAAAGAAAAATCCAATTACAGCCTCAGAAAAAACATAATTTTTGGAATATGTCTCATCCCAGCAAAAAAAAAAAAAAAAAAAAAAAAAAAAAAAAGCGATGCAAGTCAAAAATGCAGTATTTGAGAAAAATCAAATTAAAAAATACTATAAAACATGAACTACCTTACAATAAATCTGATACGACTACTTCTCAAGTGGATAAATCTCGAGCAAGAAAAATAATACTTTTTGTGCACGTTGGAGTCACTTCATACACATTTTTTAAAGAAATAAACTTCAAATTACGCTTTCTTTAGTTGTGATGCTTTTCTTGCAATATGCTGACATTTGTAAAAAAAAATACTTCTGGAGGGAGGTTGGGGTGTATGATAAAGAAAGGTGAAATTTCACAAATGATATTAAAATCAGTTTTCAAAATATTAAATGTTACAGGTTTTTATTTTAATTGTATTGGCTTGTAAAAAAAGTATTATAAAAATTATAGAAAGATACCCGGTATTGTTAAATCTTTCCTAAAAAATTATGTAACTTCGAAATTTCTCAAAACATTGAGAAAATATCAGCCAGTTTTAAAAGCAATTATTACTATTATTATTTTTTTTTTTCCCATTACGTACTGGGTTTATAGAAATATATCTAGATATTTTCTGTATTTATAGAAATATTTAGGGGGGGAAATAATTAATAAATAAAAAGTTTGAATTCCACAAACGTTTTTCAATTTCTAAAATATTAAATGTTAGAGATTGTTTTTTGGCAATTTACTTTCAAAAAAGTTCTAATATCTAAAATAAATAAATAAATAAATAAATAAATGAAAAACTTTGTTTTATCGTTTATTGTTACTTTTTTTTTTTTTTTTTTTTTTTTTTTAAGTACAAAAATAAATTTTTGGAAACATTTAACAAATTTCATAATTTCTAAAATCATAAAGAAACATTTTCGGCGGCTTTAAAAATCAGTTAGAAACAAAACATTTAAGAAAATCTTTAGAAATTTAATAAATTTCTGAATACATACTTAATTTTCTAAAACTTAAAATAAATTGATGGAAATGATGTTTTATACTCAATTTTCCAAATTTTATATCTTCTGAGTTTTTTCACCATTTCTTTCCTAAAATTTTTAAATATGCACGAAAAAGTATCCAGAATCAAACTACATTAATTATTTTAAATATTTCCATAAAAGTTTGCCAAATATCATGAAAGATTTTATCAATTTTTTGCAATTTATAAAACATAAAATATTTCTTATCAAATTTAAAACTTCAAAAATAATTTCTATTTTCTGTGGTTTATTTTGGTACATTTTTGTTTAAAATAATTCATATATTAGAAAGCACGAAAAAAAAAAAAAAAAAAATTGCATTTTCACTAATATATGACCAATAAATGTTTTCAGAAACATTTAACAGCATTTTTTTTTTTTTTTTTTTTTTTAAAATACGTAATAAAAAAATGTTTATGTGAATGTTTTAATTGCTATTTTTTTTTTTTTTTTAACTCCTCATAAGGGGACAGACTACTTTTAAAAATGATAAAAATGAAGGGATCTTCGATCAACTCTCATTAAAATAATAATAATAATGAATGCATCTACAAACAGTTCTTTCTTTCTTTCTTTTTTTTTTTTTTTTTTTGTAGTAACTAATATGACATTAATCTATTGATTAAAAATATTATTTTGGTTTAAATTAAAATAGAAAATTACTTTTACTGCAGATTATTTTCTAAAAAATTCAAGGATGCTTTCCCACTGTGCGCAGGACATCTTAATTGTAATATCCTTTATCCTTATAACTTTTACATTAAATGAAACAAAACATTCAAATGAAGAATATGAACTAAAATGTTTTAATTATTTTAATAATATGGAGTTTAACTAATAATTAAATTTAAAATATAAAATTACCATTAAAATTTTTATATTTCCACAATCATATTTTTTTTTTCTATTGAACAGAACTTCTTATTTTTAATTCATTTTATTCATTATGTCAAAATGTATGGTTAAGAAAAATTTTAAGTATATATCTCAAATACTTTTTGAAATATCATGCGCGGAGTGAGAAAGCGCCCTTAAATATTTTTAAAAATAATCTGCAATAAAATAAGTTTCTATTTTAAAGTAAGCTAAAATAATATTTTTAATAAATCAATAGAGTAATGTCATACTAAATAACAGAAATAAACTTTTGTTGGTACATGCATTCATTCTTTTTTAAAAAATTCTGAAAGTTGATCGAAAATTTCTTCATTTTCAAATTTTTAAAAGTAGTCTGTTCTCTTATTCAAATATGTTAATATTTTATATTTTAATTTTTTTTTTTTTTTTTTTTTTTTTTTTTTAGCGTACAATTACAGTTTTAACTATATTTTAATAAGAAATAATGCTATTAATTAAAATGTTATTTTTATACTTTTTACTCATATTACGGACGATACATTGTGTATATATGTACATATAATTTTGGAATTTACAAAAACAATAAATAAATAAATAAATAAATAAAAGTTACATTTTCTACTATTATAAATGATATTTTAATGTTGAGAATTTAAATTTTTACACTTTATAAGATTTGAAGTATTATCTTCTTCAATATTTTATTTGCTAGTTATTGACCAAAAATTCGTCAAAAAGGTACAAATTATTTTTTAAATTCTTGATCTTATAATATATGATAAACAATGATCATTTTTATACATTTTTAATTATTAATTATAAAGAGTTTATTTTACGTCTTTAAATTTAATCACTTAACAATTTCACATGAACATTGATTGTTGTATTTCAGTTACAGAATGGAAAGGAAGAACTGAAATTGCAGGTGATGAAAAATTACGCTCCCAGCTTAAGAATAAATAGATATTAATATATACAGTGCATATACACATACTTTGATGTATATATACGTAATACATAAATGCAAATTTTTAAAAAGAGAGAAGAGGAGATAACGAAAAGAGATACGTATTCGTTTGAAAAAAAAAAAAAAAAGTAATGTATATGATACTGCTTATTTAGAAACTGAAATATAAATATTCAGAGCCAAAATTTAAATAAATTGCCTTGCGCAATTGCTAAATACAGCTATATCCATTTGTATGTTTCTCCCCACCACACTAAGATAAAAGTTATTAAGTTTGGTTCTATAAACCGAATAGTTATGATACGATAATGTTATATCAAAGTAAAATCATTTCTTATACATTATTATCAGGTTTCCTACAATCTTTTATCATAAATTCTAATAAAATTCTGTTAACAAACACATGGATAGAATTTGAAAGTATAATAATGACTTCATTTGGAAATCTCCCTTCAACAGTAATAAAGTAGAACAATTAACAGACAACATAATCGTTTAATTGATCTATATTTATATTAGACTTAAACATGAAATCTCCATACGTCTATGTACATTTAATGTTCTTTAAAAAAATATTTATGACTAAGAAATAATTGTTAAGCTATTGTTGCTTATTGATATACAGACTATTATTTACGAGTGACATAGGAAATTCATCAGATAATAGGAAACAATGACACAGGGATGATCTCATGGAAATGACATTACAGTGAACCTGAAACACGATATTTAACGTGTGTCAGCTCAAATATGATTGTTAAACTTGATAAAGATAGATACACGCACGCGATTTTTTTTCGTATTGCCACACGCGTATTCTCAATCTTGGATTTTAAATTCTTATTATTTCAAATTAATTATTGTAATTATTATTTCAAGACCCATATTTTATTTTATTTTAATTTTTGACTGAATCCTAATGAAAATGATACAAATGACCCCCAGAAAAAGACGAGGGGGGTGGGGTGGGGGGTAAAGAGAAATATACAGTTCTATAAACAAAAACTTCATCAAATGTTTTAACTGTTTCTTTAAGTAATATATATTAAAAACATCACCTGACGATGCCACATAGTTGTAGCGAAAAGCTTCGTGTACAATTTTAATAAGATTTCTATACGTGTTTTAAAGTGGTTTTTTTACTATGTAAACACGTGGATTTATTGAAAATTTTAAACGTTTAGGAGTTTTAAATTTTAATTATATATTTTTTAATATATAAGAACTGAATATATACGCAGGGCTCGAAATTAACAGTGGTCGTTGGTCCGGCACCACAAAAATATTCAGCGGACCATCAAAATACAAATTCTACTGGTCCACCGGACCACTGAAACTTTTCAAGTTTTTACTTTTCCCTAAAATTACCCATAAATCTGCTATAGAATATTATAACAATAGTAAGTGTACTTTTTTTAAAATAATTGTCAATATCATCTTATTCCCTGTAATTTTTTATTTAATTTCACTTTCATAATTTTTTTTTTTTTTTTTTTTTTTACTTTTAATTCTAAATAATAAATATGTGACACTAAGTTCGGTTATTCAAGCATAATTTTTGATTTATATAAGATCTCATTTGTATGTTTTAATTAATTTACAAATATATATATATATATATATATATATATATATATCGTATTTGACTTACGTATATTTATAAACAAAATAAGTCTTAGTAAAACAAACAGTTTACAAATTTTTAAATATTTTTAAAAATAAAATAGAATGGAAAAACGGGCCAGTCAAAGTATGTAGGAACCAGTGAAATCTATAAAGTACTGGTCGCGTTGATTTTTTTTTTTTTTTTTCTTCTTTGCAAAACTCACATTTTTAGTTTAATTTTGCGTGAAAAGATGAAATTTGGTTTTCCTATTTTTATTATAAAAATCACATTCAGTTTTCTTAATTTAAAACAATACAGTCGAATCCCGTTAACGTGAACACTGTTAACGTGGATTACTTTTAACATGAACTGTTTCGACAATCTCCGTCAAAATAAAGATTATTTTTGTTATATGAAGATTAGTTAGTGATAGCATGAACTACTTATAATATGAACAAATTTTTTATCCCCCTCGAGATTCACGTTAACGAGGTTCGACTGTATTTTTAAGAGTGAATTTAAAAAAAATGATACAAAATGGAAAATAATAAAGACAGGCTGTGGAAGGGGTGAAAATTAGGAGTAAAGAAGAAAGGTAATAATAATCATAAGGAATGATTATTATATCTATGAATATCATATTCTTTTATCATAAAGAAGAAAGATTTTAAAGGCATACAGAATGAACACAGAATGTCAAATAAATCACAAAGGAATTGTTTATTTAATTACGAGAAAGAATATGATTCATTCAAAGTAATAAAATCAGTTATTTTTTTATTGTAAATTCCTATTATTTTTCAAAAAACCGTGCGTGGTATGCAGAAATAGAGGTCATTTTTCTTGATTGATCACATCTGCGGAAACATGTTTTAGTTTTATCAAAACAATTTCATAATGCTTTTTTTTTTTCCCAGACCTATGATATCATTAAAGACTGAAATCTTTCCCATATCACAGGAAAATATATTTTTATGATTATTTAAAGTATTAAAAGTTCTTTTTATCGGAAGTTTCCATTTACCTAAATTGAAAATACTTTCCAGAATTCCAGACGAAAATTCTGATCAGTCAATTGCGTGATAGTACTAATACTAATAACTATTATTGTTAAATCTATTTCGATCTGAATTATCTATTGTAAGTAAAAATTGAGGAAAATATTTATAAGTAAAAAAAAAAAAAAAAAAATTCTGGTTGATGCCAAATTTAAGGTTATTAAAAATATCAAAAATATAAAATACTTTAATATTACTACTTTAAGTACATTAATACTGAAATAATGATGTTGCTATCTTATAAAAAAAATTGGACATTTTTTATTGTAAATCCCTATTATTTTACAAAAAAAAACGTATGTGGTATTCAGAAATAAAGGTCATTTTTTGATTGATTACCTGCGAAAACATGTTTTAGTTTTACCAAAAAGAAAAAGAGAAAAAAATATATTCATGCAGCTGTTTCTTTTTCTTTCTTTTTTTTTTTTTTTAAGAGACTAGTGATATTATTAAATATTGACATCTTTCTCACATTACATTAAAATACATTTTATAATTATTTAAAGCATTAAAAGTTTCTTTTTTTTGGAAGTTTCCATTTATCCAAATTGAAAATACTTTTCAGATTTCCAGACGAAAATTCTGATCAGTCCATAGCGCGATAGTACTACTATTAATAACTATTATTGTTAAATCTATTTCGATCTGAATTATCTATTGTACGTAAAAATGGACAGAAATATTTATAAGTAAAAATAATTTTTTGTTGACGCAAAATCTAAGGTTATTAAAAATTTCAAAAATGTAATGTACTTTGATATTATTAATTTAATTACATTAATACTGAAATAATAATATTGCTATCGTATGACCAAATGCATTATATTCGTAGAGTATGTAAGTACAAAAAATATTAAATGGTTTATATACACATTTATAAATGAAAATCACTAATGTCTTTAACAATTAACATAACATCTAAAATAATTTAAGTTATAAAAAGATAATAATTTAATTCACATTACATATTACTAAACTTAATATTTTTTATAATCAGATAAGTTATACTACATAAAAAATTATGTTTCAGACTAAATATTTTCATTAAAATCATGAAGTGAAATTCAGTCATGTTTGTTCTAACGATAACAACAAATTGTTGAAGTTAAAAATAATAATTTTGATAGCGAGTTATTTTGTTGAGACAATTATTTTTAAAGGCAATATTGATTATTTGTATGTTAATCAATAACAATTATAGAATCGTAAAATTAATAAATGAGGTTTTGATAATACAATAACAATAATTTTATTTAAATCTATTAATTATTTAATTATATAATATTCTTTTTTCTTTTTCTTTTTAAAAAGTACAAAATCGCCATGTTATATCTCAAAAGTAGAAGATATGAGTCGAATATTTTTAGTGAAACTTGACATCAGTAGTACCTAAACATTTCAAAAACAAAGATCTTATAGAACTCAATTTAAGGAGAAAAATAATTTCAATTAAAATACACACATACACACACACACACGCATATATACATATATGACTGATTTTTCATTTGAAAGCTTTTTCCAATGTATAATCTTCATTCTTTATGGGGTTTTTTTTAAATATTCATCATGATTTTGTTTCCCGGTTTCTTCGCATTGTCGTGGTGAAATATGATTTATATATAAGGAGGAAAAATTATAAATTTAAGGAAAATAAATAATAAGATAAATAGAAAATTTTGTAAAATAAATATGAAACCATTATATGAATAAATGAACAAGTTTGAACACTTACTGATAATAATAGCTAATGGGATAATAGCTAATTTATGTTTTGAAATTAGTTCATTAGTTAAAAAAATTAGTTAAAATAAATTATTTTAAACTGAATAATAATACAAATAAAAATTAGAATTTATGTAACAGCATTTTTTGTTAGTTAGGATTAGAGAGAAATCTATTAAGTTTCAACCGTGCTAATCTAGACATTAACATTTCCTTTCTTTCACACAGTCTTAACTAGTTTCCTCATAAATTTCCTTTTGCCTAGTCTCCTTTTAGTAACAAAATATAATCTACTGATAATCCGCTCAAAATATAATCTATTGCGTATATTTAGTTCAATAGTCGGCAATATGGATGAATTTTAAAGTTTAGAAATATAACTAAATGGCTTGCGTGGAAAAGTAAATTTCACAATTCAAACAACTTTATATCAAAATCAATTATCTCTTTAGATAGATTTCGTAAGTACTGACTTCTTATAAAACATTTATTAGGATTATAATATGCGAAATATTCTTTACAGACTTTTCACAGCTGTAGAAAATACAATTATTCACATATTTCACAGCATTTAGATAAAGATATTACACGTGATGAAAATTTTTATAATATTTACAGGAAGTATCCAAAGAAAAAAGATAAATCACGTTTTAATCAATGATTTTGATCAAATCACATTTTGACCTTTATTTTTATTTAAATTTTTTTTAATTATGTTTGTTATAAGTAAAATAACATTATTTATCAAATTACATTAGTAAAATAATATCAATTAAAAGTTCACATATGATGAAATTTTTTTTTATATTTAAAGAAAAAATTTAATGAGAAATGATAAAGCGCATTTCGATCAATGAATCTTCCTTTTAGTTTAATTTTTTAAAATTATACTTGTTGTAGATAAAATAGCATTATTTATCAAATTACATTTGTAAAATAATATCAAATAAAGCTGCATTTTTGATTTGCGCAATTAAATATATTATTGCGTAATATAATATAAATTGAAACTATATGTGTGATGAAAAACTTTTAATATTTACAGGATATATTTAATGAAAAAATGATAAATCACATTTCGATCAATGAATCTTTTTTTCTTTTTTAATTATAATTGTCACATATAAAACAGCATTATTATTATATTACATTTGTAATATAATCAAATAAAACTACATATGCGATTTCTGTAACTCAATATATTTCTGCCTAATATAATATCAATTAAAACTACATATGGGATGAAAATTTTTTTATATATAGCAAAAATAAGATAAATCCCATTTCGATCAATGAATCTTTATTTTTATTTCAATTTTTTTAAATTATATTTCTTATGCGTAAAAAAAAAAAAAAAAAAAAAAAAAATTACAATATACATATAGGATGTATAGGATATATTTACTACATATGGGATGAAAAGTTTTTAATATTTAACAAAAATAAGATAAATCACATTTCGATCAATGAATCTTTATTTTTAATTCAAAATTTCAAAATTATATTTCTTATGTGTGTAAAATATATATATATATATATTTACAATATATTATTAATTACATATGTGATTTGCGTAACTACATGCGTTATTCAGTAATTAAAATCACATATGTGATGAAAAAAATTTTAATATTTACAGAAAGTATTTAATGAGAAAAGATAAATCACACTTGGATAAATGAATATTTATTTCTATTTCAATTTTTTAAATTATATGTTATGCGTAAAGTAGCATTATTTATCCCATTACAAATATTTCATCACAAAAAAAAAAAAAAAAAAAAAAAAAAGTTGGGGGATAATTGATCTTGTCTTTTGTTAATGAATCATTGAACGCAGATATTCCTTACACACCCAGCAGCTTAGCGGGAACGTGTTTTAATGATGAAGAATATGGAACCCCGATCGTCTGTCAGCTAGTGTCACCATAATCTAGCGTTGATATGTTTGACAGAGTATTAGCAAACATGCAAACTTTTCTTAGTTGTAGCGTCTGGTAAATAATCACTACTAACCTTGAGACAAATACTTATTTTTATGAATGACACTCATGTGAACGTAATTAATTAAGGCTGTTTTTATTCAAAGATTCATTATAAATAAATATATATATATAGTTATACAAATTACAGATATTATAATTAAAAGAGATAAATTTAATTATCTGTACTATTTATGCTTTAAATTACTTTGCATTTATTGAAGAAATTTATCTGTCACATGCTGTAAAAACTAATTAAAACTGAAATTTGTTCAGTATATAAAAATAATTAAACAATAATCAGTTACAGTTATATTCGTCAGTTAAATTAAATAACTAAAGATTTAGAGCGATTATTTTGGATTCTATTGGAGTATCTCGAACTTTTATATGGATGAGCAAAAAGTCACGTGATTTCAAAGAAATTTTAAGGACAATTTTACATAAAAATTAATAAGCAATGCATTTAAATATGTTGATCGGGATTTTTTTTTTTTTTAAAGTGAAAATTTAACTAGAATATTTGTTTCATCTATCTAGACTGTAAGAATGTTTGATTAAATACATCTAAATTATTATTTCATTTAACTAAAAAAAAAAAAAAAAAAAAAAAAAAAAAAAATCAAAATTCTTTTGCAATAAAAGCATAATTTAAAATAAAAACTGATATAAGCTCTATTTGTTTATATTAATTATTAATTCTGCACTATATATAACATTTACAATATTATCTATAACATATCTAATTATATCAGAATTAATGTTAACTAACCTTCAGAATTATAAAAACTGTATGAAATGTCGTCTATACCCTGCTGAAATATTTAACAGAAAATAAATAAAATAAAATAAAAAGACAAAAACTACATTCATAAATGTTAGAAATTATCATTTTAAAAAACAATGTTATTCAATCTATGTTTCAGGGAGAGTGGAAAAAAGAAAAGGGGAGGAGCAGAATTTTTCATCCGAGTTTGAAAGCAAATTGTTAAAATTTGTACATTACAAGCTGCTACTCACTTTCTTACAAAAAGGAAAAGGAAATATATCTTATAAGATGTATCAACAGGAATTCAAGGTCAAGATAGGTGTCGCAAACATACAAAAATCTTCTACATTGCATTATTGTTATAACGGATGTATTGGGTTTGAGTTACAACATCGCACAGTATTTAACAACGTATATATATATATAGTAATACAATATTATCAGTGCAAAAATTTGAAATTTAAAGATGATTTAATTTCAGTTTTAAAAACAATTATTCGGATCATAAGCGAAGACTACCCAAATCAAGCAAAAAAAGAAATAAAGTAAAATCAAAAGGAAAATGAGCATACAACATAACAGATATTTTAAGCCAATTCATATAACATCATATCATTAGCTCTAAAATACTGAAATAAATATTCTTCTGTGACTTTTGTTCTTATAAGCAAAAAAGAAGAAGAAAAAAAAAAAAAAATGCACCTAATACCTAACACAAAAATAAATGAAAGAAAAAAAAATGAAAGAAAAAAAACCCCCGAAATTTCTGTTGAGAAAATCAACTAAATACTAGTAATAATAATAATAAAACAATCAATATTAAATACATGTTATAAAGCAGAATATTATGTATATAATTATCTTAAAAAGTGCAGCAGTATTAAATTTTGAAATATAGTTTAATTAAGAATGATATTTTTGGGACTAAAGCTAAAAGTTAATAATAATAAAATTGTGCAAAATACATTCAAAAACACGAACTTTTCAGTTCATTGAATGTAATCAAAGAACAACTTTTAAAACATTCATTTTTTCCTTCATTCAACATTTTAAAAAGATTTCGAAACAAGATAAATTATGTACATTTTATTTATATAGGTAAATATATCATTAAGAATTTTATTATTAAAGTTGTTTATTTTGATAAATTTTTAGTACCATACGCAAAATATCTTTGATAAATAAATAAATAAACAAACAAAAACAAAAATCACAAATGAATAAAATAATACTGAAGTGGAATTTATCAGTAACTTTGAAATTTTTTAACTAAAAATAAATTTTTAAACATTAAAACTGCATTTAATCTATCTACCTTTAAAGTTAAATAAATAAATGAAAAGAAATGCAGAAAGGTACAATCATTTACATGAAGTAATTATTGATTAGTTTAAAGTTTAAAATTTGTAAAAGTTAGTGGAAAATAAAAGTAAGAAAAAGAAAATAAACCCGATTCTTATAAATTATATGTAAACAATGTATTGTAATCCCAATTTTTATAAATTATATGTAAGCAGTGACAATCTAATATTTTTTAAAGAACTAAAAAAATTATTTATCGAAAAAAAAAAAAAAAAAAAAAAGCCACACCTTTTTTATTTATTTATACTTTTCTTTTTTTTTTTTTTTTTTTTTTTTTTTGTTTAAATGAGTAAATAATGCAATAAAATTGATTTAAAAAATATTTCAATTTTATTCAACAAATGATTAAAATTAAAAGCTAAATAATAGTTTTCATGATGTATCAAATGTAATTGAAACTTTTAAGTTTAATATTATTTTTTTTTAAATATACGTACAATCTTTTTTTTTTTTCTTTTTTAAGTAAATGTACAGATTATTAATTTATTATAAAGATAATATAATAACAATAAATCATTTTAAAGCAATTTTATGACTATTCGCAGTATTAAAAAGAAAAAGAAAAGAAAAGACAATAATTTTATTTTTAACTAATTCACACTTTCATATGAAAACGTGAAGTTGCTTTATCAAAGTTTTTTTTTTTTTTTTTTTAGCAATTGTTAAGGCCACAAAGAACAACTTTAAAATTACTGAATTACAAAATGTTCAGTTATTTCTCAGAAGGTCTGTTTTACAAAATATCAGTTAAATTAACTGCAAGCTAACTTTACAATAATTGACATTAAACTGTTTTTAGAAATAACAGACACAAAGTTTTAACTACGCATAGAAATTTCGAAAACTTTAACGGAAACAATTTTTTATACAACGCAGGATAATTATAAGAAAATTCGTCAATAAAATTATTTTTCATTAACTTTTATGTACTTTTCCGGTAAAAATGTACATAATAATAATAATAATAACAATGAAAAGAAAGTAAATAAATAATAAAATTAAAATTAAACTTGGCAATAGATATAACGTTATTTAGAAACAAAATTGCACCCAGAAAGATTAAATTTTTCCAAAAGGAAAACTTCAATAAAATGTTAAATGTTTTTAAATAAAAAATGTATCTAAATTTTTCGCATTAAGAAAATTTCTAAAATTTGAAATATTTGAAACAAATTGGTACTTAAAGAAAATTAAAGTTCTAAAACTTTTTCTTTTCTGATAGATTAGCTAAAAAGCGTCGCCCTATATTTATCATCTCTTTTACAGAATACATAAAATGAAGAAAATTCAAAGAATTTAAAAAATCAAACTGATATTGTATTTATATGTATTATTTATTTATTTATTATTATTATTAATTTTTTTTTTAAGGTTAAATAAAAATTGCTATAAAGTGTTACCTGAGAAAAATACATGTATGATATTTAATTAGTTATATAATTTATTTGAATTCGTTTTAAAATAATACTTAGTTGTATCGCATGTATGTTAAAATATAATATATTAGTATTTAGGCATTATTTGCAACAGTAAAAGGAATGCAATGATACAGTTTCATAAAAATATTTCTTTTTAATTTAAATTTTACGGTTATTTATTCTGTAGATGTTTTTTAATTCATTTATTTTATTTCTTTAACTCCATATTTCGCCTTTTCAATTGCTTCGAATTTACATATAAAAACTCATGTTCATTTTATTTATTTATTTGCTATGAATCGTTTATTAAACAATCTTTGGTCTTTGAAATAAAAGATTCAAGTATTTAATATTTAAAAATAATAATAATCCCCCCCCCCCCAAAAAAAAAAAAAAAAAAAAAAAAAAACAGCTATTTTTATAATCTCGATATAAAATCGTTAAAGTAGATTATTTACTCAATAATTTCTAAAAAAAAAGAAAAAAAACTAAAATTTTTTAATAAACAAAGAAGATACTAAATTTTAGATGGCAGTTTTCTCCTATGTAAAAACCAGTAGAAATTATTTTGAAATAACTTAAAGAAATTAATTACAAAGAAATTTATAATAAAAGTACAATTTATATTTACTGAATGCCTGTTATGCTTTTAAAAATACATCAAAAACACATTTTTAATTGAACGGAGAAAAAATCTGATAGAACGCATTTTATTTTATTTTTAACAATTTAAGTTTAATAGAATATTTTAACAACTTTCGTACTAAACTTGTTAAAAATATATAAGCAAACAAAATCAATTTATACGTTTAATGACGTTTTTTTTTCAAAATTTCCCTGTGAAATTGAGACATCATTATAATAGAAATTAAAAATTGATTTTGTATTTACCATCAAAAAAAAAAAAAAAAAAAAAAAAAAAAAATTAATATAGCAGTAAAGATTATGCATTTAACGAAAAAGAACATGTTTTATGGTAATGTTAATAATAATATTTATAATAATGTTTTATTATGTGATTAATAATGATTTTAGGGGCATTTTATTTTCGAATTACTTTTCATTTTTACATATGTTATTAGATAAATGCCGTTGAGGTATATATATATTTTTTTTTTTTCTAAAGGAAACCATAAATATCAGATATTATAAAAGATTTATAAAATAGTAATAATAATAAAAAAAATAATGAAAAAGTTCATTTTAAGTAAAACCATTCATTTATATTAAAACAAAAGAAAAATCCTGTTCATTGTGAATAATTTTACTAAAATGTTAAAAGCATTTCTAATTTTACAGTAATAGGCATCATACTATCGAAATTGCCAAAATTTTATATGACATATATTTGTTTATGTAATAACAATAAACTTAAAAAATAGATAAATCAAATAAACGTAAGATATTTTCCTAATTCTAAATAATAAAAAAAAAAAATAATAAAAAAAAAAAATGAAAAGAAAAGAAAAATTCAAATTTTGGTACATTTTATTTAAATTCAGCAATATTTTATTTTTATTATATAGTTTTAAATCTAAAAGTTTAAAATATTCAAGAAATTTGAAGTTTAGATAAAACGATAATCTATAAAAAATGAAAATCGGGTAAAAAAAAAATTTTGTATGAATGAATACTTCTTTATTATTATTTAAAATTATTACGTCAAATTATAGTTTAAGTAATTAATCATTTTATCTTATAAAAACAAACAGAGATAGAGCAAATTTAATTTCCTGAATAAAAAAAACGAAAAGCATATTATTTAAATTGCAAAAGTTTCTAAAAAAGCTCTAAGCAAATGAATTTATTTAAAAAATTTCAGATAAAGTAAAATAATACTCAAATTAATTATTCACATTTTATTAATTAAAAAAGTCTGATTGCAGGAAAATAGAACTAAGAAATATGACAGCGAATTAAAATACTTTCACTATTGAGAATTTATGATTTAAGTTAACAATAACAACAAAGGAAAAAAAAAATTTTAAATAAATTTTCATGTTATTTTAATCTTATTTTTATTAGTTCTAATTTATTTTCTTCGTTTGATTTAATATAAAGTAAGTTTAATTTTTTGTACTTTTTCTAAAATTACAAATATACATTTTTTTTTTCACTGTAATATAACAAAAAGAACGAATTATGTAATGTTTATCTTTAATTTTTAACTTAAATTATCGCTTGTGAAATATTGGCAACAGTAGATCTTACATAAGAATTGCGATGTTAAAACGATTGTTTTTTCTTTCACCCTCACTCGCAGTACGGCAGGCTTCACCTCAGAGCAGAGAATGAAGCGGGATGGGTAGTGGGAGAATCTTGGAGAAGAAATCGTCTGAAGGGGAGACTTTAAAACTACTCGAAAGGCGGTAACAAACTTTGAATTTTAAGTTTTAAAGAAATCAAAATTAAGTTTAGTAAGGCATCACGTGTTACATAAGATTAAAAATGTATTCTGAAGTGATGTTAAAAGCAAAAATATTTATCTATACTACAATCTTGCATTTTATTTCCCTATTGAAATAAAACACCTTTGGCATATCAAGACATTTTAAAAACGGGAGTGACATAAATCTGGTGTTATTTTGAATTTAATATGTGAATTTTTAATTTTTATACATGAATTTGATATACATATTTATAATTTTATTAGAAATGGAAGGATGACAATTAAAAAATAATAATGTTATTTAAGATTTTAAAGTATTCAAACATTTCTTGGAAAACAAGGAAGAAAGACGGTTTTTAATAAATTTATAAATAATGCATATATATATATATATATATATATATTTAATTAATATTCGTAATTTATTAATTTACAACTTCAATAAATTATTATTTAATTATTATTAAGTATAAATTTTCGAAATGAATTTCCAGACGTTTAAAAACTTTTAGAGCGAACGTAGTCATTTTTTTTTTCTGCTTCTTAATTTATATTTATACAAAAGAAATATGATTGTAAATAATTATTTGAAATTTTGCAAAAATATCTTTTCTGCATAACAAGTAAATATGAAATAAATATTTAAAACTATTCCAAAAATTTAAGCAAATGAGATTTACTTTCATTTTTTAAGTGCATAACAATTGCTCTTTCCTAATCAAATGTGATATTTCATGAGAGTAAATGCATTCAAAATTAGATTATATTATGGGAAAATTTATTAATTAGAAATTTTTATGCAAATACCTGTAATTTTTAATATCATATGTATTATTGCAATGTTTTTAGTAATTATCAAAATATTTTTAAAGAGTACATACACTATATATTTTTTGTTATGGTTGTATAAAAAATATTTACACAAAAAATTCGTAATTATTATTGTTTTTATTTATTGAAAATCATTTAAGAGCAATTTTTAAAAATTAAATTTGTATAAAAGTTACAAATAAATCAAATATGTCAGAATATTTTCATGATAATGTAGAAAGGTCGATGAGGTACAACGTTAAAGTGAATAATAAATGAGATTTACGTTCGTAAAAAATAAATAAATAAATAATAATAATCATTTATTAATTAATTTAAAAAATAATAAAAATAAATAATTGGATTATTTTAAGTTTAATAAAATTTATAAGGTTTATTAAGTCTATGGAAGGCAAATTTAAAACAATATTTTCTGCTGTGAAAATTTGTGGACAGTAAGATAACATTTTAGAAAATGTAGCTAAATATGTAAAAGTAGAAAAAATTCGCATTGTAGTTTATTATTTTGTTTTTGTGTGTTGAAAAATAAATAAAAGTGAAAACAAAAATTTCTCCTCTTGTGCAAATTAAAAAAATCCTTTGCATTTCAAATGCAATTAAACTTTAAAATATCTGACAAATATGATGAAGGAAATTAAATGAGTAAAATAAAACAGAGCATTGTAAAATATTTAAAAATTTGATATAAAATAAATAAAATAATCATCAGTAAAATGCTTACTTAGATGATCTTAAATCCAAGAAACACATCTGAAAAAAATTATTGGGGTTTGCAGCAAAATCACAACAAAATTTATGGGCACAGTCTTTAAAATTCATTGAAATTATAAAATAATAAATCATGTTGATATTGTTTGTTTTCTATTCCGAAACTAAAGTCATTTTGGTTTTCTTTTATTATTATTTTATTTTAAATCTTAATTCTTGTAACTTATTTGGCTATGTGGTGAAAAAAATTTCATCTTTGAGTGCTGTCTTTCCAAAAGAGCAAAAAGCTCTAAATCCGCCGGACTTGCAATCAGTATATAGCTGATCGATAGCACTCCAAAAGGAATCGCCAGCATTTAAAAACATCGTCCCATCTTTTGCGCTCTCTCACCCTTTAAAAAGAACTTTTCCTTGCGAACTGTAAAAAGACAGGGCGGTAAAGAAAATTACCGATTCGCGGAGACAAGCCGGCGCGCCGCCAATCAACGCTTTAAAATTTCACCACGCAATTTTTGAAAATTTAGCCACGAGCCGCTATTCGATGGAAGTTGATTCAGTGCCATAGCGGTGGGATAAGCGGCACAGCTACAACGCATCAATACAAACGCTGCGATGAGTTTTTCTCTCTCCCTCTCTCTCTTTCTCTTTTAACGGCGTCTCTCTTGGAGAGGAAGAAAAGATGCGGGTACTCTGCATGACGTAAGAGGTAAACAAAGGGCAATTGAGAATGCAGATTTTCAAACGGACACCTTATAAGTCCATTTCTTAAATTTAATCTTATTAAAAACGGATTAAAGAAATAAAAAGATAAGATCAATCAGGAGCAACTTACGCGACACCCTCACAGCAGGAACCCTCCAGCAGCCATTTTGGATTGAAGCACCCGACGACCCGACCACAATCCCTTGCGTCAAATTATAAAAAAAGATGGCGCGTTGTATCGAAACGTGGAATGCGTGTTTGACCATTAAATCTTATGAATATATTGCTTTTTTAGCTCTTTAATACGACAATAATCTTAATCTTTAGTAAGAATATCAATTTATATCTGTTGTGAGTGCTTCTGATTCCGATTTGTTTATACTAAATACCAATAAGTGTGTATTTGGAACTGAGTGTTAATTATCGATCGTGCCGGTCGGTGAGTATTGGTTTCCCATTGTCAAAATAAAATACATTAAAAGGACATTTAATTCATAATCATGCAATTTTATTTTACTTAACTCTCTTTTTGTTTTAATGTTTCGAAAGATCTACTTAAAGATCATTTTTAGTAATGTTTAAATTTCACATTAGGCCTAAGGTTTGTTTACAAACAAATAGATCGTTAGGTTAGTTTTCATTTCATCTTACAGATGTAATCGAAGTTTTTAATTCATTGAACTTGTAAAATTTACTCATTAAGAAGTTATTTTTTAAATATTATTCGTAAATTTTAAAACTGCAAACAGCTTATTTTAATTTTGCTCTTATATTGTGTAGATCAAAGCTTTGTTTACATTTTACGCATCAGTTGTAATGCATGCCAGGTATCAAAAAAAAAAAAAAAAACTGAGTATTGTGCTTTGCTTTTTAATAAAACAGTCTTAAATGTTTACTAGAACGTTCATAGCTTTTTTTTCATCAACATCTTATTGTTTATTTGTTTTCTCTTATATAATTTGATTACTTGTATAATTTGATTACAACGAAAAAGTTGCATAATTTTACAGTAATTTTTTTCTTACTCATAGTTTCTAATTTTTTTCTTTTTTGAATAAAGTTTGTTAGCTTTTTTTTTTTTTCTGTGTGTGTAGTTAAAGTTTACAATTTGGTTCCGAGCCGTAGTTTTTTTTTTTTTTTTTTTCATTAAACAATATATAAACAAACGCTACCGCACTTTTTATTATCGCTTTTACTATCACCTATGTATACACCCAGTAGCAGAAATTTTTCTGCCAATCTGCGACAACTATTTGAGCATTAGAAAATAATCTGCAGCATAATTTCACAATAAGTTACAGGGAAAAAAAAAAAAAAAAAAAACTAGATTCAGTATATTTTTATCACAAGTTTGCATTTATCTAATGTTATTAATCTGTTAGATATGTCAAAGCATTGTAGTTATAAAATTTCTATTACATAGAGCTAGGTAAAGAATTGGCATTAGCCACATTATCTTTCATTTTGTATAAAAACTATCTTTGTTTATGACTTTGTCGTACTGACTCTAGTAAAATACTTGTAGTAAGAGACTCTAAACATTGAAATTAATGCAGCTTTCCAGAATTTTCTGGTTCCTGTGTAACCAGATGGACGGATATTAAGACGTATAAACTTTCTTTTAACAATTACAGCTTGTTTGTCATTGCCATCTCTACATCTTAATTGCATTTTGCTCACCATCTAAATGTCTGAGCCCCAACTTTTACAGAAATCTTCCGATACTGGAATTGAAACTGCAAATTTAAGTAACTTAATAAGCAAACAGGTATTTTCTTTGACAGCTCACTAAAAGACTTTTCGTAAAAAACCTGCGATCCTTTCAGATCCACTTTTTTCTTCTATAGTGCTAGCGATTCATTTACAAAAACACTGGTATTCAAGCGAAAAGGTGTCAAGATCATAAAACTTTGAAATTTATACAAAATCTTATATATATTCAAAGAAGCAACAACAAAAATTACATGAGTAGTGAGTGATATTGAACAATTCACCTCTAAACAGGTTCTGCAATTTAATGAAACAAGTTTAAACAGAATATTGACAGTTAGGCTGCATACAGAGAAAGATTGAGAATCACAACACTTCTGTAGGAAGTTTCATTACCGATCGGTTCTAAATGGTAATGGGGAGGAGGGGGGAGGGGCACCAAAATATTATATGAATGAGAAATATTGAACAGTTCTACTTCTTTATACATTCTAGAATCTAATAAAGTAAATTTAAAATGAAATTGACATTTATGCTGTGGATGGAAAACGATTGAAAATCACAATGCTTCTGTGAAGCATTTGATTGCCGATCATTAGCGTAGTGCGGAGTTGGGGGTAGGGAGGGAGGGAGTAAAACAAATATACGAGTGTGAGATATTGAACAATTCTACTTTTTTTTTAATATGTTCTGCAATCTAAGTAAATAAGTTTAAAATGAACATTGAGATTTATGTTGCGGATGAAGAAAGATTTGAAATCAAAAGAATTTCGAGAGAGGGTAGGGAGGGGGGGGGGTCACAAAAAATTAAATGAGTGAGAGATATTGAACAATTTTACTTTTCATAGGTTCTAGAATATAATAAAGCATGTTTTTAATAAATATTGACATTTATGCTGCGGATGAAGGAAGATTAAAAATTAGAATGCTTTTGTGAAATGTTGGATCACTAATCGTTATTGGGAGGAGGGGGGGGGGGGAAAGACTAAAACAAATAGAAGTGAGATATTGAACAATTCTACTTCTTTATAGGTTCTGGAATCTAATTAAGTAAGTTTAAAAAGAATACTGACATATATGTTGCTGGTGAGGAAGAAATTTGAAATTGTAAAGATTCCGTGATCTGTTTGATCGCTGATCTTTAATAAGTGTAGGGCGGAGGGGTCACAAAAAATTACTTGAGTGAGAGATATTGAACAGTTCTACCTCTTTATAGGTTCTAGAATTTAATAAAGCGTGTTTAAAACGAATATCGCAATTATGCTGTGGATGCAAAAAGATTGAAAATCGCTATCTTTCCTGCCAAAATCCAGAGATTTGGGAATTTCTGCATAATGCTGATTTGAAAAATATCTGCGACGCACGTCGCGCGTCTCGCATTTTCTGCTATGGGGTGTATACAGAAATAATTTTATAATGTGTGCATGTATGTAATTCTCGTGCTAATATGCCGTGTATAGTATGTATGTACATATATATTTAAATTTTTTTAGATGATGACCTGCGATGATTAATTGGTAATGAGATATGTGCACATTCACATTTCTTCTCGTATTTACATATGCTTGTTTATGATACTTTGCTTCTATTCAAATCAAATGCTTTGTCAGAAGTATACTTTACATATGAAACTACTAATAGTACTTCAATAATACATAAAAAATTTAAATGTGTGAAAATTACTTATTCAAAAATTATATTAATTAAGGTAAAAAACACCAGTGCTTATCACCTTTAAATTCTGCACCAGTGTTCGTCACCCTCACAAAAGCCATGTTATAATACCCGTTAATTAACATCTATGGATTTGAATCCGCTCGAGCTAGATTCTCCGATTCTAGGGAATCTAGTGCTGGGGGTTTCAAATTCATAGATTTTATTAAATACTTATTTTATACATGTTTTTTGTAAGGCTGCTGAGCACTGGTGTCTTTACCTTAATCATGGATTAATGTCTTTATCTAATATTAAAATTAATCTTGATTGAAATGCTGGTATCAGCTTGTAATATATGTTTGTAAAAAGGCCTAAGTATTTTTTGTCTCCTGAAATAGAAATTTTATAATTTGGGGTAAATCATTATTTATTAAAGTAAACATTAAACCTCGCTTTCCCAAGGTCAAGGCATTACTACAGAAAAATTGCTTTCAGGTGCCGCTTGGCATGTTTGGCAAAAATCACCAGCAGCGAGCCCTTTTTTTATCGTTTAGAACAAATCGTCATGCAACATTTCACTGGTTACGTTTGCTATCTCTGACGAATTAGCACATTTTTTTAATGAGGCGGGCTTAACTAAATTTCAACTACAAAATGGGGTCTCATCTTGGGAAAGCGAGGGTTAAATATTTATGATCTAATTAATATTACAATAAATTTTGACTAAAATGTCGATCGCATGTAAGAATATGTTTGTGGGACAGGTTTAGATACCTATTTATTGTCTCAAAATAAAAATAGTTGCCCTTAAATCATGGATTAAGTAATATTAAGTGTTTATCTAATGATATGTTTACCAACGCTGGTTCAATACAGCAAATTTCCAGCTTTCTTATATCTTATCCTATGAAGTAGTTTTTTTTTTTTTTTTTTTTTTCTTTTAAGAAATTAAGTATGAACAAGTATTTTGTGTATTTTTCTGTTTTGTTGAATTCTTTCAACATTTCAGAAAGTTATTCGACCACGCCCTTCTTAAGTTTGGTCGCTGCTTAGGTGTTCAAACTATTTATGTATTTGTAAAATTATGCACCTTGACTATTATTACTTTAATAAGTATTCTACATAAGGCTCCTGTGACAGAATATTTTTATGCTTTCTGTGATAAGCCTTGTTCATGCAAACCTTTTCTGCAAGACAATATTGACTTATTTTCTCAGTTGCAGAAACAGTGTAGCACAGCAGCGAGCGCTACAGACTGTTTAAAGCTCTGCAGATTAATTTAACGTCTCCAAAAAGGGATACCAGGCTTAAAAGTACAAATATAATTTACACTATGTCTCTAGATTACTGTATTTGTTGATAATCTTAATCTGGTTTCTTTGTAAATACAAATTTTGCATATTTTATGAATTGTTAATACTTCTTGTAATAGCATGTTCTGGCATTCCTGGATCGCAGACAAATTTTGTTTTGCTGAAGAGCAGACAGACACAGAAAATTCTGCTACTGGGCTTATTTTCTATTTTACACGTAATATGTATATTCATAATCATAAAAATATTAATAGACTGGTATCAATATTATTAATAGTATTGAAGAATTCTTAAATATAAGACATGAGTTTCTATTTTCTACTGAAATTTAGGAATATCTTTGGCATTTACTGACATTTATAAAGAACATTTATTCATAAGGGCCTGCTTCACTCACCGCCGCCGGAAGCCAAAGCCAAAGCTATTCTATGGCAAATTTTTCTTTACAAATAACTTATTAACTAATACATATTTTTAAATTTGGTTTTCACATTCTGAAAATTCCCAGCTGTTTTTTAAAAAATTAATTTTTTATATTTTATTTTGAAGCTGCAAAATACGAATTTTCAATGTGTGAAATTTTTGCAATTTCAAAAAAAAAAAAAAAAATACATTTTTAAAAAAGGTCCATCAGTTTAACAGTTGGTAATTTTCTGAATGTGAAAACAGAATTTAAAAATATGTATTAGTTAATAAGTTATATTTGTAAAGAAAATTTCCCCATAGAATAAATTGGCTCGGGCTTCCGGCGACTTTAAGTGAAGAGGGCCGTTAAATATACTAACGAGAGGGAAAATAAATTAAGATAATTACATAAACATTATATATTTATTATATATATATATAAATTATTTGAACTTTTCTGCTTTTTTTTTATGATATAAACTTAAATATATTTGTCTCTGAACAGAAACTGTGAGCTTTTGTTAAATTTAATTTAAAATTTTTACTTGTTTCATATGAGAGAAGCCTCTTTCAGTGGCTGCAGAGCTACTGAAAGTAGTGTGAAGGTACGGATAGTCAGAGGCAGATTTAAGTTAGATTACGCCCTAGGTCCATTTCGCTGTGGTGATTATCTTTGAAACTCCTGTAAATTCAAGCTAGGATTTCTTAGAAAGACCCCCACGAGGGCATATAGGCCTTGGAACCTAGTGTAGACAGTCGGTCTTAACCCACATAATCAACCCCATCCTCAAATTGATTGAACATGTGTTTTACAGTTTTTTCACATGTCACAATTTTCATGTGTCCCTAAGATACAGGAGGTGGGTATGGTATGACATTTGATGGACTTTGTAACTTTGTACATAAATGCACTAATCTTTGTTTGTGAGATGGATGTTATTAAAAACTATACTGATTCAATGAGGGTGCATATCAGATAACAGGTGGTGTTGCTATGCAGCAATATTAATATTTCCTTTTTATGAGATGTGTTTATACAGATGCATAGCAGTTAAAAATCATGGCTGAAAACATTTTATTTTAAAAATCATTTAAAATTATTTTCAAGAAAATCAGTTAATGATTAAATGGAATCAATATTCACTAATTATTAATAATAATTGCGATAAATTACTAATAATAAACATTTATAAGACTTAAATAATGTAACGTTATGCTGATTTAATATCAGCATGTATCGCCTGATAGGTGATGCTGACTTTTTGCAGTTTTGCTATGAGCCTGCAGCTTCATCAGAAAAATGTTGGTCTTAAGTTCCTACCTTCCTTTTCGGCTCAATTGAGCATGATGCATAATTTGCTATTTTTATTTTTTAAAGCCTATTTTCAGATCTCTGTTTTTGGTTAAAGTGGTTGTTATTTTGTTGAATCTAATGTTATGTTGATGTTTCATGCTGTAAACGATTTGAAAAGGATGACAGGAAGGAACTCAAGACGAGCACTCCACTCCACCTAATGAAGCCACGGGCTCGCAGGTGAATTAATTCTTGTGAAGTAACCAAAGGTATTTAAATTTAAGTATGAAAATATTTCCTTTAAAAGTAGTAATATTAAGGTCATAAAAGAATCATTTTTATGAATTTGAATTTTGCGAAGCAGTTAGAGTGTTGAAAATTAGTATTATTAGGTTTTAAGGCCCGATAAATCGACTGCGGATATTTTCAAAAGTGTAGAATTATTATGAGGGGCAGGAAGGAGGACAGGCACAGGGGCAAAAATAAAGAAATTGAGATAGAATGTTGAAAATTAGTATTATTAGGTTTAAAAGCCTGAGAAAACGATTGCGAATATTTTTGAAAGTGTTAAATAATTAGGAGGTGTGGCACCAGCTAAGGGGATGGGGGGGCACAAGCCACCCGTCGGGGAGTCTGTGACCCCCATCAGGGCATACTCCTAAAATCTCTCGGGGGGGGGGGGGGGGGGAATACAGAATTTTCAGTTTTTCTACTTTTGGCAGCATTTTTCTTTCCTTACTGTGCAAATTTGGAGCATTCCAGTTTTTCCATTCTGTATTCAATAGAAGAAAGTATTGGATTCGTAAAAATTTTCAGCTTCCAGTTTTCCATGAATATACATGTTTTGAGAGGTCCAGAACACGTTTTGATCACGATATTTTTAGAAAATGTCTGTCTGTGGCACAATGATCTCCAAAACCACGAGGAGTGCTAACAAATGGAATGGTACAAATATTAATAGTAATATTATTAAGTGTTGCAGTTTTTGATAAATACTAATAAACTCTCTTTATGTAGTGTCCACCTGTCTGGGAATTTTCTGGTGGTACTACTGACGGTGGGCAAAGAAACACGCACACCATGCCTGCGTATTTACACTGCCACAGGCAGTGGGGGCTCAGACCGATTATTAATTTTTTTGTATTTTATATTTATGTTTTTCTATTACGATAGTATAATTATTCATTAAGAGTGTTGAACATAAATGCGCGTGCACAGCATACAATGGCATACTCGGCAAAGGCAGGGGGACCCAGTGCAACATTTTTCCCGATCAGATATATTTTTTTTTTCACATGATAAAAATTAATGCAATTTTGAGAATTCATTAATTATAGTGATTCATTTAAAAATAGTGACCAGCGAAGCGAGTGTAGCCTGCTGGTATCTATAATAATAAAAGAAGATGTCTGTCTCTCTGAGCATCTATACGTTCAGCCCCTATTGAACGCAGAACTACAATATTTGACATACGGGTGCTCAGAAGCATGCCCGAGTGTATAGTGAAAAAAGAATTTAAAAATTTTAATTGGTTCCGGAGATATTAATTAAAATGTAAACCTATGTCTAATCAAAAAGCTATCTCAATGACTGAGAATTCACCGCAATTGCATAAAAATAGATATTTTAATGAAGTTAAAAACAGAAAAAGTGGGAAATAAATTAGAAATATTAGTCCGATTGTTACGAATTTGGTACCAAATGAAAGGAGAATTTTTTCCGAATCTAAGAGTGCAAGCGGCTTATCGATACATCAGTTTGATTTTTTAAAATTAACTAAAGTATAAAATTTAGATGGCAACATCATTTCAATTGTCTGCGATGACAGCAGATCACAGACATCTGTCTGGATGAAAAAGGAAATGATTGTAATCAGTTGAGATGACACGTGTTTTGTAGTCGGGGAAAAAATTGCAACTTTCAAACTTTTTCAAATTTTCCTTTACCTTACATTTAAATTGATATTCGGCCTAGACAGCATATTATAAAGTTACAGTTCAATTTTCATGAAAATATATGAATTAAAAAACAATACATTTTTATCGGGAATTATATTTATCGCGACTCATGCGACCAAAAGACAATGTAAAATTAAGTTGTCTTTTATCCGTTGAAATGTCGTATAATTGTGTTTTAATGCCCATTGATTCGATTGTGAATATTTTTGAAAGTGTAGAATTATTAGAAAAGGCTTAAGGGAGAGGGGGAAGGAAAAAAAAAGTATTACAGCGTTTGAAATTCGTATTATTAGGTTTTAAAGCAAGATAAATCGATTGCGGATATTTTCAAATGTAAAATTATTAAGAGGGACGAAGGGGAAAATGTAGAAAATGAACGGGAATTTCGGAGAAAACAACGGAAAACCCAGAACGCCTTTATTCTTTTATATTTTGCAGAGATTCGAAAAAAAAATATTTTCAAGATGAACATTGCCTATTCTGACTCCTTTAGCTGCAGCATCTATTTAATCATGTACTGACAAAGGTATGACAAATTACAGCCATTCTCCTTCTCTATATTTCATGCCAATAAATTTTAAAACATCTTGGTATTTATTAATGTTTATAGTAAAATAAGACCAATTTTCTAAATTTAAAAGGAAATGCAACATGTTCTATTTTATTTCAAACTGCCTAACAAAAGCTGGATTCAGAGTCAAGCATGTTTTTAATGACTCTGACTCCTTTTACTTAAGCTATTTGACTCCAACTCCACAGCCCTGTGGGCAACACTGGTCATAAGAGAGCTTTAGGAAAGCAGATTTTCTTAAGAGGGTTCTTTTTGACTATCTAGAAATGTAAGAGAGATACAGATCAATTTTCAGCCATGCTGTACCTTCACAAAATCAATTTTCGGTGATGCAGTATCTTCACAAAATCAATTTTCGGCAAAACGGCACTTTCACAAAGTCCATTCTTGGTGATAAAAGAAAAAAAAATCTTGCTTAAAACTTATATTTTTGGAACATCTCGCTCTGAAGAAGAAAAAGAATCAATCCTGTACGATAAACACACTCGAACACGATCGGTCGGCTCGAAAACAAAAACAAAGTTCTGAGACACAAAAGCGTAGTTCCGATTCAAATACAAAAAGATTACTAGTAAAAAGTGTCACATAACCGAATCTCCAATGCATGCCCTGTATCGAAGCTCAGCCGAAATACGAAATTTTTCAGAGAGTAACAGAAAATATTCAGACCTCTGAAATTCCCCCCAAACACATTCTGAATTTCCCTCAATATCGCAATAATTTGTTATATGAAGCCATAATATCTTCTATCCTTCAATGTTATAAGTGTTTTTAAGATAATAAGTATACACTATAACATAAAGATACTAGTGTTACATTATATTTTAAGTATCACATAGTTTTTTTTTTTTTTTTTAGCAGATTGTTATTTAGGCTTAGATCTTTATTTTCTCCTTAGAAAATCTTCAGAATTTCCCCCCGAACTTCATTCGGGCGTTCTGACATATTCTGCACTTCTATAAGAGAGATTACATGGTTATGTAGTATATCAGCTTTGACTGGATTAAGCAATGGAGAATCCACCTCTATGTGTTTATAAAATTCAACTGGAAAATGTGAACACAGCTTTTTTTATTATTATTATTATTTTTTTTTTTTTATAACACCATATTTACATTCATTTTTCTATGATATTCATAAAATGTGAAAAGAAAAGGTTTTGTTGATTTTTTAATATAAGGTTTTTATATTTTTATAAGTGTTTTAAATTTTTTTAACTTTAATTTAATATAAAACAATTTTTACATTCTAATTTAAAAAGAAAATATTTGATTTTGGATTAATTTATATATCAAAGTCCATTTTTTTTATATTTTGTTCTTAGAATGATAGATATACTTGATAACTTACTTCTCTCACCCAGGGTTAGAAATAAGCGGTCGTTAGTCGTATTTTGTGACCAGTTTTTTCATTTTGATGCCTAGAATTCCAATCATAGGTGCCATATTTGACGCCTGGATTTTTTCCTCATCATATCTAATAATTTTCCCAATCCCATCAGACAGTAAACATGCCTATTTCACCTAACCTAATAAAAACTTAATTTGAACCAAATAAAAACTGATTTAAGAAATCATTTCTCTATGAAAGTAGTTGACGATTTGTTAATGATTAAATTAAACAGCCCTAAATTTGAAGATTTCTGGCCAGAAAATGCTGTTAAATTGTGGTGGAATGATGTATCTTCTGGGCGAAGAATGAATTTGTGATTTTAAATATGTACGTTTAATATTGTCAGTGTAATTACATTCATTACATAAATATTTTTTATATAATCTTGCATATATTATTTACAAGTTGATGCTTTATTATTATTATTTTAAATATACATGTGTTTAATTATAGATGGCACCTAGATTTTTAATTTGGACGCCCAAAAAATTTAATCCAGGCGTTACTTTGACACCTAGTTTCAAAATTCATATTTCTAACACTGCTCTCACCCGCTTACAATTTCCCCTTCTCTGGTCATCATATCTCTTGTAACTCCTTGGCAAAATTTGTTTATAGAATTACTCATAAACTAAAGTATTTTTTTAAATTCAGTTTTTATATTCGGAGAATTCCCAATAGTTAAATTATTAGTCGTTTTCCAAAAATTTATTGCTTAAAATTTGACATTTTATTTTACTGCTAAAAATGAGAAAAGTGCAAATGTAATTATTAAAATTTTAAAAAATCAATTTTTGACATAAGATTATTAAATTAATGTTATTACTTACAAACTTTGAATAAACACCATAAAATGCAATAAACTCGCAACAACTGTTTCGGGTCGAAAAAACACACGACCCTTCATCAGGCAAAGAAAGTAAGCACGAGTGCTGCGGTCAAAGCGGCACTCGTTCAGTTGTGCGTTGCCGCTTTGACCGCAGCACTCGTGCTTACTTTCTTCGCCTGATGAAGGGTCGTGTGTTTTTTCGACCCGAAACAGTTGTTGCGAGTTTATTGCATTTTATGGTGTTTATTCAAAGTTTGTAAGTAATAATTTTTACAACGCCAGTTTTGTGGTGCTTCTTTATTAAATATTAAATTAATGGTTGTGAATTTTCAGAATGTGAAAACAGAATTAAAAAATAATAATAATACATAAGGTAAATGTGTAATCCTCTAAATAAATTTCATTATTGAAATAACATGGGCTTTGTTTACTGTAGTGATTGGGCGATAGTCCCCTTAAGATGTGTCAATATTTTCTGGCTGTTCTTGTGCAAATTCATTCTAACTAATACAGTAAAACTCCGATCTATCGTTCCCGCATCCATCGTTTTCTCGCTTTGATCATTTTATTTCTATGGTCCCTGCACAAACTGTATTTAAATAACGTTAACGGAACCCACATACATCGTTCTTCAAAAAGTCATTTTCCCGCATTCATCATTGTAAAATTTTTCTTCTGACCGAAATGAAATTGAAAATCAAGTAATTCCATATGGCATTCAAACTGGAATTACTTCTTTTATTCTAAAATAACTCTTTTTCTCCTCTACGGAGGATCAAAATTGTGATGGCATGTCTCCGGACCATCCTCGAAGGTGAGTTCCAGGCCGTTGCCATTTTCTCATATTGTAACACTAGTGTGATGTAAAACTCAACCAGATATTGTAACATGTGTCTATGAATTACTGAATACGGATAGTGTGTTGTTGCTTGGAGAATAGGTTATTCTACTTTGTGTAAAGAGAAAAATAGATGTGTCCGATATGGCCAGCTACTACATTTTTTCACATTTTTTAGGCTGAGCCTACGCCAGTACCAATTGTTCTTATGTAATTACGGCATTTGAAAATGCACATGAAATCACAGAAAATGTTGTAGATGGGGAAAAGCCCTATTTAATTTATAAAATAAACAAAAAAATCCAGCATAAAATTACTGATTTTTAAAAATAAATATGACTTAATGTTCTACAACTTTGATTTTTTTTTTTTTTTTGACAGTTTGGAGAGTAACAAATTAGTTTTTATTAGTAGTATACTATATATATTGCGTGTATTATTTCATAAACATTGTTTTATTTGTGTTTTGACTTTAACCCGCATTCATCGTTTTCCCACTTTCATCATTTTTTATCACACACCCCATGAAAAACGATGGATCAGGGTTCTACTGTATTAAAAATCTTATTTTAAAACACAAATGATACATCAGAAGTTTCAACATGTTTTGTCATTAAATATAACATTTTTCTTTTTTTAATCCTTTAATGTTCACTCCATGTTTTCATTTGAAAATTGAACCATCTATGTTAAACTGATTAATTTCAAATAATCATCGGTTTATTATATAAATGGCTATATAAGTAAATACTGTAAAACAGAAAAAAAAAATGCAATAGTTGTTTCAGGTCAAAATAATAGGCCCTTCATAAGATAAAAAATCTAGGCATGAGTGCATCAAAGCAGCAAGCTTCATTCACATTTACTGAGAAATTCAAGGTTAGATGGGTTTCAAATGTTCAAAAGAATTTTTTTTTTTTTTTTTTTTTTTAATTAATAGTAATATTTGTGTAGAATATTTTCACAAAACTTCAGATCTAGGAGTAAGAGCCTTTAGAAATTTCTAACATTAGGTTTGTTTTATTCCTATTAAAAACTGTAGTAACTTTTTTCTGAAAACACTTTTTTTAATTTGGTGGACACAATTTTTCAAAAACTAGTGCACTGATCTTTTTAAAAATTTTAAAATTTTGCACACTTCTTCAAAATAGAACTGATTTTCTTTTTCCATAAAGTTTTTTCTGTTTTTTTCTCTCCAGTTACAACTTATTTTACAAGGTTGTACATGAGGTATAATGTACCGAAAATTGTAAAGTTTTTGCATAAAACTTTGCCAAAAATTCTTTTTTTTTTTTTTTTTCAGATAAAGCTATAGTAAGTTATTCTAACCACTGCAAGCACACTTTTTTTTCTTTTTTTAAGGGCCTCCAGAAACCAAATCCCATTGGCTAATTTTTTCAAAATTCTTAATGAAAATTTTATAAAATATTGTTTAAATATATATACTTTTATATGCTCAAAATTTTGAATAAAAATTTTTATTTATTATAATTTATTTATTTTTAATTTTTGAAACCTGTGTAACCCCTTAAAACAACTTCCCTAAATAGTCACCTGAAATATCATTTGCTAAATTTTAGAACAGTGCTTCTATCTGCCGAACAAAGAAGGAACAAGAATTTAAAAAGGAGAAAATATTGTAAAATTGTTGCATAAAAAAAACTGTAAATGTTTGGTTTCAGTGTGAAACCAATGAATAATTTAAAGAAATTTTATTATTATTATTTAATAGATATTTTTAAAATTTTGCTTCTGAGTTTTTGTTACTTTAAAAAAGATATATGTATTGCACAGCTGATTATAAGAAAGTTAAATTTTGTTTGCTCTTTTAATATAGGGTGATCATCTCAGCTTGCCATTTGTAGACTGCATTTTGCTTCTCTGAATTGAACTTCTTTTCTAAAAATTCTATGAAGTCTATTTAGATGTATACAGAAAACTGACTCAGAAGCAAAATTATAATCAGGTAATAAACAAATGTTATGTTTAATGACAAACAGTGTAATCTTTTATGGAAATAAAAGATTTTTTGATGCAAAACAGATGTTTGTCTCAATTTCCTTTGAAATGGCGTAAAATTTATTTTTAATTTGAAAGTAAAGTTTTATGTGAAAAAATATATGTATCTCAATTTCAATAATTTGAGTTTTCATAGGATTTCTAACTTTAACAATTAACCTCACTACTGATTAAATTAAAAAAATAAATAAATAAAAATAAATTGTTAATTAAATTTTAGTTTAAAACTTTTTAAACATAATCTTTTCATGTTTCAAAAACTTCATTAAAAAATACGACGTATCAAGTAATTTTCTTTTCTTTTCTTTTTTTTTTTTTAAGAGGCTTTTTACTTTCTTCTATATACATAAAAAGAAAGTATTGGATTTAAAAATTATTTTTACTTCTGTCTTTTAATGAATTTACGCATTTTGAGATGACTTGCACACAATTTGACCATTTTTAGAAAATATCTATTTGCAAGTTACTAAAATTTTGTCTATCCCATAAACCAATAGACAGAAATCTACAAAATTTTATATTTTGTTGGACATTGACATTAAATGTTGCTGATTAGATTTTGGCAATTGTTCAACAAATGGTGTTGTTATTCTGCTGTTTTCCATTTGTGGAAATGCTTCAGCTTCCTGTGTATAAAGTTGCACAAAGCTGGATATGTGGAATGGGTATTTATGTTAAATTAACTTGGCTGCATATAAGGTAACAGGTGGCATTACTATGTAGCAATTTTTCTATTTATGAGAAAATAATATGTTCGATTCTATAATACGTACGTGAACCAAACACGATGTGGTTGATTATTATGAAATATTATAATGATTCAGTTTGTGTTGATATCGATGGGCAGGTGCTGCTGCTATTATTCACTTTCTTTCATATTCTAGGTGGCTATACCTCACTGTCTTTTCATTAAAATTGCAACACATTGTATCTGAAAATTTTTATTGAGAAAAGCTCTTTTTATTTAATTTTTTTTTTCATAATTAACTGGTAGGTGGCACTGCTATATAAAATGATATAGAATAAAGTTTTGTGATGGCCACAATTTACTAATTAATTCATATAGTTTCTCTTATCCTGGTACATTCGATTAACAATAGACTGAAATTTTAGGTCTGATTGATTTGAGGAGAAAAAAAGTATGATTGATTTTAAATACTAGTATACTGTGCTAACCAGAAATCTTTTTTCTATATCAGTCTGCAGAACAGTGCAATTTAATGGTTTACATATACAGTTATTTAATCAGCATAGCTTTTATTAAAACAGGAATAAACTACTACGTCAGAAACGCCAAAGAAAAATTATTGAAAAATTATACAATAATTTTTCTTTGGCGTTTCTGACGTAGTAGTTTATTCCTGTTTTAATATTCCAATGCCAAGTCTGCTGCTATTATTAGCATAGCTTTTCTTAATAAAGATTTTACATATGCAGTTTAATGCAATTTTAACCAATAAACGCTTAGTTATAGCCTTCTAAAAAAATCATACAAAGTGAATAACAGCAGTGTTACCTGTCATAGTTACTCAAATTGTATCAGCATAATTTTCCATAATATCACTCTTACATTAACCAAATTCGGTGCATTTATATGTCATAGAAGCTGAGATATTGGCTTTCCATAAATGGAGTGAAATTGCTACATAAGAGAGCCACTTAACGTCCAATATGCACTAAAACTGAACTAATAGAAATTTTTGTTATCAATCTGATGTTCCATACTTAATGCATTTATATATCATAGAAGCTCAGATATTTCCTTTCTATAAACAGAGTTAAATTGAATCAACATAGTCTTTCATCGTGACTCTCATACATATTAAATTCTGTACACTATATATTGTAGTAAGTAGCTAAGATAAGCTTTTTATTAAATGGAGAAATTGCATCATAGCAGCATTAGATATTGGGTGGTATTGGTATATATCCCTTAAGAAATCAGCACCAACTTTAGTCAGTCCAGTCAAATATAAATTTGAATTGCATTCTGTTCATGCGTGATACAATGTCCACAAAATTTTAGTATCGCATGCTGAAAGACATACATTTTTTAAAAATGATCAAATCATGTTCAAGATATTTCAAAAACTGTAGGTAAATCTATTGAAAACCTGAGATTGAAAATTTTCATGAATCTAATATTTTCTTATGTATATAAGGAAAGTAAAATTACAAAATTTCTTTGAAGTAACTTTTGCTGATATATTTAAAGGCGTCCAATTTTCTCTCTCTTTTTTTTTTTTTTTTTTTTAAATATTTATAAATATGCATTATTTTCGCCTGTATAAAAGTGCTTAAAACCATTATAAACATTATTTATTTCAATTTAAAATTTTTTATTTTAAACCTTTATTGAGAAAAACAGAATCAACAAAAATGCAACAGTTTCAAAAATTAAAATTGAAAAAACCTTATGTTTGTTGCATGGGTCGAATAAACTTGACCCACAGGAACATTTTCGGTGTGCAACGTAATACTGATTTAAAATTCGGTTTTACAAAATACTGTTATTATTGAACATATCTTTCACAGAATTATTACATAAATATTACAAGTATATAATTATATTAAAACTGAATAATTAAGATTATATTAAATAACTAGTCTAATTATAAACAAAACTTCAGTGTATAATACAGTAGAACTTGGATAATTCAAAGTTGAAGGGACCAGAGAAAAATTCGAAATATCCAAAAATTCGAATTACATATACTATTTTGTCAAAAAGAAGAGAAAAATTAAAAAATTAAAACTCTACGATCAAAGATTTAACACATAAACTTTATATCTAAGAATACTGCTACATTCACCCCCCCCCCCCCCCCCCCAAATTAAATCAATATTTTTCAACGAGCTTAATTATTCAACACTTTTTAAAAAGTAGTCAGATATTTTTGATTGCTTCTTTAAGTACAATCTTTGTATCATGACACATGACTTCAACCTATCAATTGATAACAAAAATAAAATCTTCTACATTAGACATGACTTTCAAAGAAAAAAACTCTCAAATTTCATGCATATGGACCATATCTTCTGATGCACTAGGTAGGAAATACTCTTGTATTTCCTTATCCTTTTTTTGAAAGACTGTTAAAAAAAATAATGCAACTTTAGCTGAGAAAAATCTTGGGAAGAAATTTTACTGTAATATTTTAAAGGTAATCGCGTGAAAAATTCGAATTATCCAAAATAGAATTCGAATTATCCATGATTTTTTAACATCATTTTAGTACAAAATTCAAGGGACCGACTAAAAAATTCGAATTATCCAGAATTTCGAATTAAACAAGTTCGAATTATTCAAGTTTCACTGTATAACAAAATTTATTGTGTATTACACTTACTTTAAAAAAAATCTTCTGTTTTAAATATTCACAGTATATATATATAAATATATATATATATAAATATATATATATATATATATATATATATATATATATATATATATGTAAAGAGTAAAATAAAGAAACAGATATATGTTGGAAGGCAAATAATTTTCTCATATAATGCTTTAAACATTAAGTATCAATATTTATACATTTCTTCTTAACAAATCATGTTTTAAACTGCTATAAAGGAAGAAAATGCCATCCAGTCTCTGCATTCAAAAGATTATTATATTCATAAAACAGCAACATAAAAAATTCTTCAAAGAAAAATATTTTGCGGGTAGACCCATGGGTCAAATATTAATATTAACTCGACCCACAAAGCAGGTAACTCACGAGTGCCCGACCTGATGCAGGACTCTAATGCTGGTGCCTTTCTCATAGCAGTTTTAATGTGGGAGGCCCCCTACATTGTGAGAGGAAATCTTCAGTGGAAGCTGCTACGAGAAAGGCACCAGCATCCTAAAATGAATCTACAAATGTAAGGTTTTTTTTCAATTCAATTGTAGCATTTTTTCTCCATTTTATGGTGCTTATTCAATTGCTGTTCAATGCCAGTCCTCCAGTGCATTTTTATTAAATTGATGTTTAGTTATTTTTATTTTATTTGCACTTAACAAGATAGAGATTATGTTGGAAAAGCAGATGATTTACAGACTATATTAATGTGTATAACTTACATTTCCTTTTAATATTTTAGTTTGCCTGAAACATTAAGGGGATTTTCTTCCATTGTTGCTGCTAGCCAAAGCCCATGCTATTCAAAAATTGTTATAATAAGAATTACTATTACCCAAGTTTTTTTTTTTTTTTTTTTTTTTTTTTTTTTTTTTCAATGCATTCCAAAGATAACTTATTTTTTAATATTCTACTTGACAGCTAAATATTTTGAAGATTATAAAGTATATAAAAGAACTAAGTGCTTTTCTTGCTTTTTCTAGTCTTTAAAGTGAAACATCAAAAGTTAAAAAAATCATTTTTTTTTTTAACATAAAAACAATTGAACTAATATGAATCTTCTGAATGGGATTTGAAAAAAAAAAAAAAGCATTAGATAATGACTAATTCTATTAACAAATTTCCCCATTGGGGATTTGCGATTTGCCTGCCAGAGACAAAGAAATCTTAAGAGGTAGAAAGGATTCATAGATTTATTAACTCATTTACTTTTCATGTGTATTTTGAAAGTAGTTTATAAGCACTGATTTTGAGGAAGATTAAATTGTTATTTTATGTTGAAACTTAATAATTTCATTTTCATTTAGAATTTTGATGTTTTATATAGAAAAATAAACTAGCTTTTATGTAAGAAAATATCAGATACATACCTTAAATCTCAACTCTTAATCATCATATATTATGGTACATGTTTCTTTTTTCTCATTAGAATTCCTGTAAAATAAAATGATTTTTTTATTTTTAGCGATTTTAACAAACTAATTTGTTATGTATATATATATACACACACATACATACATATAATACTTGTCAAAAGATTATTAAATGTACATTATTATTGTTATGACACAGCAGTGTAATTAGTAATCTGTAGATATTCTATTTGTATGTGAGCAGGGGATTTAAGATTTTTTTTTTTTTTTTTTTTTGGGGGGGGGGGGATTATGGAATTCCATGTTAACCTATTCGTTAATACACTGCTAAAAAAATTAGGGGAGCACAATATTTTGACAAAATTGTGCAAATACTTATACTGATAACTAATGTGAAATAGATCATCCATAATTTAAATAGTGGCAAAAAACACAAGAAGAAAAATTCATATGCAAATCAACATTCATGATGTCAAAAACCAGAAAAAGGATATAATTGCAGAAATCGTGATTTCGCAGAAGTTTCTTTTTTTTACTGTCTCACTGGTGCAATTCAACCTTTTGGCTTTTGTTTTGAGAAAAGGGGATTTAAAAATGTCACGACGCCATCTACCGGAATCCATGAATTGTAGTGTTATCAGGAGACTTGAATCCGGCTAAACTCAAAGAAGTGTGGTTGACGCTTTTGGAGTGGCAAGAAGTGTCCTTTGAAGAGTGTAGAATCGATTCTAAGAAACAGGAAATGTTAGACATTTATCAGAAAAAGCTTTTACTGTTCTGTCAAGGTCGTTCATGCACTATCACAGCAAATGTTCACCGATATATCTTGTTAACAGCTTGTTGAGATAGATCAGCCAATGGTATTCAACTGCAAAGACAGTTTATTTTGGCAACAGGATGATGGGCCTGAAGCGAAACAGTTAAAAATAGACTTCATGAGGGTGGCCTCTATGCACCTAGGTCAATAGTGTGTATTCTGTTGACAGCAAGACACCATGCAGACCAAAGAAGGTGGGCGGATGAATATCGAAATTGTGTGCAAAGTGATTGGAATTAAGTACTGTTTACTGACAAGTCCTGATTTAGAGTGCAACACCAGACATGTTTTGCTATAACAATAAAGGCACACTCAAAATAATCCTATATTTATTTGAAAAACATTACATTACAGATAAAGTGGTTTGATGGTTTGTGCTGGAATCAGCAAATGTGGACATACAGACCGGTACATCATTCGGAATGACAATTTGATGGCTCAAGGTAGGCAGACAAGATTCTGAGACCTCATGTCATACCTTACGCTGCAGCGATTGGCGATTTTTTTTTTTTTTTTTTTTTTTTTTTTTATGCATGATAATACTAGACCTCATGCAGCTTGTTTAGTGGAAAACTTTCTTGAAGCTGAAACAATACAGCATATGAAGTAGAAAGCATGCTCTCTGGATTTAAATCCGATTAAGCATGTTTGAGACACACTAGGATGATGTGTTGCTGCAAATCCAAGGCCTTTTATTGTCCAAATCTTGAAGATTGCACTTCTTCAAGAGTGGAACAGTATTTTGCAATGTCTTATCAGTAACTTCATTGCATCCACGCCGAACAGGTTTACGATGGTCTTAGCAGTTTAGAAAGACCATGTGCCATATTAAACACCCTTTATCATTTCCAAACATTAAGTTTTTTATCATTTACATGTGACCAAATTGTTGCCCTGAAGCATCATTTCATGTCTTGTTTATTATCCCAAAGAATTAAATTTCCCATACAATTGTTTTTTGCTTCTTTTTTTCTGTGTTGCCTTTTGTTACACATGTATTCTCCATTTTACGTCTATGTCTATGTCACAATAGTTTCTTCACTTTTTTGCTTCCCTAATTTTTCTGAGCAGTGTAGATAGGAGAAATTCTGCTATTTCTAACTTAACTAAATTTCAACAAAATGTTTGTTCAATGTATAGATACAACAATTCTTTATATACATACCTTTAATATTAAAGTATTTCTTGTATAATTTTAATTATTTAAAAAAATATGTGTAAATTTTGAAAAGTCTCAAAAATATATAAACTATTTTTTAATTTCTTATATTTTCTAACTGATAAAAGGTATGAAGACTTGGAGTTTACATATTTCTTTCATCTAAGTAAAATTTTTGTTGAAATTTCAGTAAGTTAGAAGTCGTAGTTTTTCTCCTATAGGTTAACATTGGATTTCACAATATTTTTCACACCCTCCTTGGAAATAATTCCCTTAAAGGGCATCATTATTTTAACTTTTTGAGTGTTACACTTGTCTTTTTCTGTGATGCATAGTCAAAATATGAAACTATTGTAGACTTTGAAAAATATGTTGCTATTTTCAAGAAAATAAGATGAAACATCTGATTAAAATAAATAAATCTGATAAAATATCTGAAGCATATAAATTAAAATTTTCACACTTGTGCTGTGTATAGTATTACTTTTAAGGGGACTGTTCATCTCTCATCAATGGCAACCAAATCCCATGTTAGTATTTTGTGGACAAATTTGGTACCCAAATTACTCATTTACCAAAGGGACATTTTTTAATTCTGTTTTTACTGTCAGGAAATTCACTATCAATTAATTTGCTTTTGTTTCTCAGAAATTGATTTCTAAAATTTTTAATATTTCATTTTAAAGCTATAAAATGCTAAAAGTAAACTAGGTGCATTTTTTGCTCTTTATAGCTCTTTAAAGTGAAATATTAAAAGTTAAAAAAATCAGTTTTTGGGAGACAAAAGGAATTTTTAAATGGTTATGAATATTTTGTATGTGAAAACAAAATTTTTAGACAATGACGTAATTTGGGTACCAAATTTCTCCATAGATTGACACTGGATTCATCTGCAGGTGACAATCAGTAAAGAGTCCCCTTAGTATTTATTCTGACTACCAGTGGATCAGAGTTTAAACTGCCATTAATTTTTTTTAGCATTTTGATAAAATGTATTGGTAAGAATTTCACTAAAAAGTAAATACCATATAATTTCACAAAATATTTCTATATAATATAATCTCTAATTTTTATATGAACATTTGTGGGCAAAAAGTATGAAACCACTAAAGATATTTGGAATTGTTAATTATTTAGTGTATTTGGATTCATTTTCAATATTTAATAGTGTAATTTAAATACAAAAATATTTAAAAGCATGTTAGAAGTCAGAATTTGCTTCATAGAAGCATTCTCAATGCTAGTATTGATCATGATCTACACCTACTTGTTACTTCCCTTTTTAATCTCATTTTCATTTGGCACGCCATAACTGTCTCTTTTTCTATTGTTGAAACTGAAACAAAGTTTCACTTTAAAGTCACATTTTAAAAGTGATTACTTAAATTGTACATTAAAAACTCTTAAAAACCATTTTAACATCACATAAAAATAGCACTTTCAGCTGTATATCACAGCCTTCTTCAGGTTTTGTGAGTGAACTGACTGAAAACGACAAAATGTTATTGCTGGGTTTTATTGGATGCTTATGTCTAATTTAACTGTGTCAGTTTTTATCTTATTACTTGTAACTTTATTATAATATCCTATGCCGTTTTCAGTCAGTTCTCTCAGCGAGATTGAGGAAGGCTGCAGTATGCAGCTGAAAGCGCTAGCTTAAGGGGATTTTAAAATGGTTTTGAATAGTTTTTAATGTAAATGCAAAGTTTCACTGATTCATGTTTCTTAAATAACAAGTACAGACAGTCCATGATTTATGTTTCTTAAATAAAAAGTACAGTTCTTCGTTAATATTTAAGTGAACGTGAACAAAATTGGGAATAACCAAGTTAACAGAAAGAAATCAACAGTATTTAAAAGATGTGCATTTTAGCTAAAATGCTAAAGGAACTTTTTAGCCAGATTAAACTCTGCAGTGGATTATATGTTGTTGTTGTTGTTTTTTTGCGGGGGGGGGGGGGGGGGAGGAACTTTACATCCAATATTGGGTTGGTTTGTAGTCACGTATACCACTGGTAGGATTACCTTTTCTGAAGTTTTATATAAATAATATAAATTTCAATTAACATACTTTACAAAAAACCAAACCATGAAGTAAATATCTAAATTTAAAACATTTTAAAACATACAACCTTAATTCATGTCAACTTGTCGACTAGTTTCGCATGGGGCTTGTTCTCCGGCGATATGGTGTTCGAAGTTCGACGAAACTGACTTTTCACTCCATCTTCTCCTCTTTTAAAGACTCAGCGCCACTGCTGGTCGAGTAGTGCCCCATCATTGCCATTGCAATTATTAAAATTAGACAATGTTTCAATAGATTCCCTAACTGCGGCATAATTGTGGTTTTGATAATTTGCTATTTTTCTCACCTGCTCAAATTTAATATTATCATCCCTATTTACTTGTGTTACAGCAGTGGTTATTTTTTCGGTAGCAATATCGTGACTGTGTTCTTTTATGCACGTTTTAATGAAGAATTAAGGTTGAACATAAAGAATTAAGGTTGTATGGTTTAAAATGTTTTAAATTTCAATTGACATATTGACTGCCAGTGCAGTCAGCATGTTAAACAGATATACTGAAAATCTCCTAATGCTAAAAGGATTAATATGCAGAATGCTGCATTTAAACCAAACTGTGTCACTGACAAAAAAATATCAAAATTTCTTTACAAAGATATTTTTCTGTTATATATATTTATTTCTGTATTCGTCAATTTGACATAAAAATAAAAAAACAACTGACATTTATAAAGTACCAATAACTCAATTTGTTTGGGACTAGTCCTTCCCTGAACTATAAAAAAACTCATGCTATCAAATTTAGAATGGAAAATTTTAAATAAAACAAAATTTGTTGATAATAATCTGTATGTTATAGTTATCTGCTAACATCTTAATATTCTTTAACCACATTTCTTATGATCATGGAGCACAAGTGCTGACTCGGAGTCCAGTGTTAAAATTGGGGTGATAACTTTTGTGGTTGGGAGAAAATAGTGTGAAGGGAATGCCAGATGATTGTATGTTTACCAAATCTCAACCTGTCGATTGATGTGGCATCCTTCCAAGCTTTTTTAATCGTCCTCAGTACTAGACATGAGAAACATGCTTACATTATAGATCAGGAACTGAAATTATATAAAATGTTTATTTCGAATGACACATATTTGATTGCAAGAGCTTAAAAAAATATTTTTAGATATATAAAAAGAAAAAAAAATCAACCAATAAACAAAAAATATAACATTTAAATTTTCTTTTTTACGGAATGAGTTTGAAGAATAATCGAACTTTCATTGGTTTTTTTTTAATGTAATGTTTAATTACACATTATTTATTAAATGGTTTGTTTTTTCAGTTGTATCTTATTTTAAAATAGATCAATGTAAACTGTATGTGTAAATAATAATAATAAAAAAAAAAATCCTGCTGTAGAAGAAATTTGGAAATGTGGGTATTTTACTAAAAAAAACCTAAAATTAAAACTTAAAATAGTTAAAAAAAAAAAAAAAAAAAAATTATTTAGAAACTGATTATATGTTAAAATAAAAACGGCCCATTAAAATAAAAGCAAAGTGATTAATATATTATTACTGTCCATATAGTGTTATTTTTGACCATAAAAAACAATCTGAAAAGGGACACTAATGACAAACTTAAAGAAATTGCTTCTGTGCATATAGTATGCTAGATTTAGTAAGACTGCAATATGATATTCTGATTCCAGCAAAATAATTTTATATCATGACACAATGATATATGATTTAAAAACAAGTCCTTCCGGCTCATTCAAAAGGGTAGGTTGATTTCTTTTTTCTTATCACAAAATGGCGGCTACAAATTATTAATGGACATGGTAGAAATGTTGATGTGGGCTATTTAAGCAAATCAGTTCATAAATACCTTTTTACATGAATTTGAAATTTTCACTTAGAAACAAGATGACAGATCAAGTTGGCAAACAAATATATCAAATGCATTTGTGAGATAAGTCTACTGTACAAATTTAGTTCGAATTCAGAATTTTAAAAGTTATCGTGTTGACAAATTAAATGTGGACATACCTTGGATCAAACTGGTGAAGCCAGTCGCTGAGTGAATTAATACAAGATATTTGTAAGAAAAGTCCACTGTCCAACTTTGGTTTGAATAAATTCAATATTTCAAAAGTTATCTTAATAACAAATTTTCAAGTGGCCGCAACTTGGAAACAAAATTGAGGAGAAATTTGTCACTAGAATCATAGATATTCGAATGATAAATCCATTGTTGAACTTTGGTTCGAAATATTAAGCATTCCAAAAGTAATTGTGATAACAAATTTTCAAGTGGCTGCCACTTGGAAACAATATGGCGGGGCAAACTGCCCAGCAAACTCATCCAAGATATTTGAAGCATAAGTTCACTGTCCAAATTTGGTTCGAATCAATGCAGTATTTCAAAAGTTATTGCTATGACAAATTTTCAAGTGGCTGCAACTTGGAAACAAAATGGTGAGGCAACTTGCCCAGCAAAATCATCCAAGGTATTTGTATGATAAGTTCACTTTCAAACTTTAGTTCGAATTAATTCAATATTTTAAAAGTTATTGTGATAAGAAATTTTCAAGTGGCACCGTGATTTCAAGTGGCCACAACTTGGAAACAAAAGAGCAGAGTGAAATACTCAGCGAAACCTATACAGAGACACATAAAAACAATATTTTTAATGATTTTTCTTTTGAAATAAATGTATACTTTTGTGAAATTCTTTAGCACATACCTTTAAAACTAAATATACTTTTGCAGATTTTAGAAAATATAGCTATAAAGGCAAGCACGTCCCAAAGGCTACATAAAGCAATCTATAATGTGGTTTATCTTTAAAACAATGAAACATATATAAAAATGATTTTTATGAGTTTTCTTCCTTCCTAATTAAAGGCAAAACGTTTTTAACATGTTATCATAGAAGAAAAATACATTGAAGGTCAACCAATGCAACTACTTTGTATTGTTGGAATGTGTTTATAATCTATGCAAAAAAGCATGACTTTTCATTCTTATTTATTATTTACTTTCAGCATAAAAAGAATTAATTACATCAATTGAGGAGAGGTTATTACTTAACATAAATGTAGATAAATTTAACCGTTGAGTGATAACTAATTTTGTATCCATATAAAATAAATTTAGATAGCTATCAACTTAAGTTTTTGAGTCTTTTGTCTGACTTTAGGAAAAACTTGAGGCAGGGTTCCCACTGGTCAGAGAGATCAGGAAAAACCTGGAAAAGTCAGGGAATTTAAAATTACTGAAAAAAGTCAGGGAAAATTGTAAATATTGCTCAAAATCCTGGAAAAATGATGATATAAACCTGGAAAATTCTTTTTGAGCATTCAGTTTATATCGTAAATCACATTACTGTGTTGTCTTTTATGTTGCAAGCTATGTTTTGTTTTATACTGTGAGCTATTTTTTATGTTGCGAACCAAATTTTGTGACTGGAATTTTCTAAAAATAGACCAAGAAAAGTCAGGGAATTTTATTTTTGAAATTGAGTGGGAACCCTGTTGAAGCAGTTTTATAAATATAGGAAGTCTTTAGTACTAAATTAAAATCTGATTTACTGAAATGAGTATACTATTTCTTTCAGAGAAAAAAAAAAATGTCTTCTTGCCGTTTTTGTGGTTAATCACATGAAATGAGGCGGTGTGTATCGGTTACACACACAAATAAAAAAACTTCTTGTCCAAAATTAAATTGAGTACATTAATGTTACATACATGGTAGGAGTATACAAACATCCACAAATTTACAATGACGATTCTGTAAGAAATTAGTTATAAATATTGTGTTTTAAAGTGAAACATCCTAAAAGTACAATATTGTATTCAAACAAGTTTCTCACAGATTGTGAAAGCTTTTATTAATTAGCCTATGTGAATATTTATGGAATATTTTGTTAGAAAATCTCACATTGATATTGACATATATATATTTTTTTAAGTTTATTTATTTTAAATATACTAAAATGTAAAAAGACACAAATTAAAATTTCAAATTTTATTGTTTTGTTAAGGAGGGGGAATCGAAATTTATGAAGAAATTGTCCTAAAATTGGATAACTTTTGATGGGATAATTTCATGATGTAAAAAAAAAAAAAAAAATCCTGTGAAAATTTTAACAAATGAATTAGTTTAATGAGTTAACCTGTTAATTTCTTTTTCCATTGTTTACATGGAATGAGACAGTCATTGACAGTCCTGAGCAACACTTAAATTTTATTTACTACTAAACACGAAAAAAAAAAAAAAAAAAAAAAATTACACTGCTCTGCAAAAAAATTTTTTTTTTCCAAGTTCTGATACTGTTCTTGCTAATTCTTATAAAATGACCTCCTGAATCCAAATATGACTCCCATTTTGCCCAGTCACCCACCGTTTTCTAGAAACACAACCCCCTCCCTCAATTTTTTCCCCTATTCGATAATTTTATGACCATGAATTTAATTTGAAGAATAAAAAAGAATTAATTTAACACCTAAACACAAAAGAAATATAAAGTTTAAAAAATAAAATTAATAACAGAATTAAAAAAATATAAGATATGTAATTTCAGTGGCTAATCCCCCCCCCCCCCCCAAAAAAAAAAAAAAATCCCTTGTCGCAAATGTCCATGTTTTAGAATTTTTGAACTCTGTAGCCCCTCAGAAGATATTTATCGGTTAAAGTAATCCTCCCCACTCCTAAAAATCAAATTTATAGCCATAAAATCACCGAAAAATGATTAAAAAAAATAGGGGAGCGTTCCTAAAAAACGGTGGGTGATAGGGCAAAATGGGCGTCATATTCGGATTCAGGAGGTCTTTTTACATAAGCATATGCTGAAATGGTGTCAGAAGCAATTTTCATGTGTATTAAATACGAGCAGTGTTTTAAAAATAAATCAGTCGGAATTTTTTTTTTTTTTTTTTTTTTTAATGGTGAATGAAGTTTGTATGAAATGCGATTATATGAAGAAAGTTTATATATATAATTTTCAGCTGCAATACTAATTGCTTGAGAAATTGTTTTTTTCTGTTATTAGTAGATCATTACACATATCTTGTGAACTGACTTTCGTACAGGTAAAGAGAAAAGATCTTTTTTCCTTCTGTACTAGCGCCATCTCTTGAGCATTTTATTAAGATTAGACTGGAATCTCGTTAAAATAACTGTCATTTTATTATCTATAATAATATATAATAAATTGTAAAATTTAAAATAAGTATAGTTACATAAAAAAAGAAGAAGAAGAAGAAAAAAAAAAGTCGTCGGCGATGACGTATATTTTAAAAGTTATACAGGTATTTACAATATATTTTATTGGTTAATGACATTTTTTTTTTTTTAAAAGGAGAGAAACTTCAGAGTGCTTTGCCTTGCGAGCGACGAATTCTGAAAATTTACGATTATCTGCTGATTAAATGATCTAGAAATGTAACGATTGCGGGTTTGGAAAAAAAAATATCGGAATTAAATTACTTTTTTGAGTGACAAATTTTGTTTATATAGAATCAAGAAATTGAATCATAACTTGCACATGTACTGAACAACCTATAACGTCCTTTTATAGTTTACATAAATGTCATTTTTGCGGTATATTTCATATTTCAAATTATGATTCTTAAACATTTTTCGACTTATTAAATAGCCCTGATATTTCTAGATTTGCCAAGCATCATGATTTATTCTATCACGAATTTTATGTGTATCAAAGCGATATTGCGCAGGACGTCTGTCTAGATGATTTAAAGGGCGAAATGATATTTAATTTTTATCCATCATGATGTTTGTTACTATCTGCGTTATTATTATTACTACTATTTAAAAGAAAAAAATATTTTGCGGTTTTTCTTTTTTTTCCTTTCTCTCTCTCTCTCTTTTTTTTTTTTTTTTTATTTAATACGGCAGGACTATTGCTTTCAGTCTGACATTTTCCTTCATCACCATTTGCTGTTTTTCACCTTAACTATGTTAGTTTCCCCCTTTGGTAACAAGTCAAAAAAATATTAAATTGAAATTGAGATGAATCTGCAAAAGAAATGAATATAGCAACCATTGCTAAAGAACGCAACTTCATATTTTTAAGGTAAAAAATCAGTTATTTATATTATGTAGTTATTATTTTACGCCTTTTGTAAGTTTAGACCAAGTAAAAAAAAAATAAGTAAATAAAAAATTTCTTCGCATCAAGTTAAAGTAAAAATTAAAAAAAAAAAAAAATATTGTGAACGAAATTTTAAGAAATGAATATAGTACCATTGCTAAATGACGCAATACAGATATCGCATGCTTTTATATGGAAAAACATACTTAAAAAAAAAAAAAATCCTGTCATACTAAATTAAATCTTGTTTTCTATAGAACTTTATATCTGTTACGTCAATTTGAATATAAAAAATAAACTTCGTTTTTTATTAGGACTGAGGGCCTATTAGCCTCAATCTGGGATTTTTGCGTTGTCGATTTCGATAGTTGGACATTTGTTGAAATCTAAAATTTATCGAAAATATAATTGAATAATTTGAAAGCGATGTTATAATTTGAAAAAAGAAAAAAAAAAAAAAAAAAAAAAACTAATAGTCCTCCGTCCTAAACTAAATTCTGCTTTTGCCAGAATTTCATCAAAATCTTTATTATTATTATTATTATTATTGAAAGAAAAAGAAAAGAAAATTAATAATAATCAGTATCGTTACAAGCGATATCGAAAAAGTTTTTTTTAATAATTTTGAATTAGGAAATAAAAAGTGCGCGTGAAATAATATGAAATAAAAATAAGTAAAAAAATGAATTTATGTTTTTGTTTTTCGGGGGCTGCTCATGCATATAAAAAATGCGTATTAAAACGAGTCGAAGAAGGAAGCGAAATAAGTATTGAGTTATATTACGATAAATACGATATATATTGTAATATGATACGATATATTAGACCTATCGTCCAGGGTTAGTAGGCATTTTCGTTGAAAGAAATAGTTTGTTCGTTCGGTGCAACTTGCACATTAGTCCCGTGAGGTACAACTTTCACATTACTCTCTTGAGGTACAACTTTCACTTTAGTCCCGTCAGGTACAACTTGCACATTAGTCCCCTTTAAATATAGTGATTTTTTTCATTTTTATTAATTTTCTTTCAATAATAATAATAAAAAAAAGATTTTGATGAAATTCTGGTAAAAGCAGAATTTCATCAAATTTCATTAGTTTAGGACGGAGGACTATTAGTTTTTTTTTTTTTTTTTTTTAATGTGATGTGAGACTGTCAAGGATTTGAATAATTTTAGTGATATCAACAACTTTTTTAGGCAACACTTCAAATCAAAATAATTAAAGACCTTTGTGATAAATTTTGGTACGTTAATCCATCATACATATAAATAATTATAAAGCTTTACATACATATAGATATAATTCTAATGTAATATATACTTTAATTGTTTTAAAACACATGAGCATTTATGGTGTGGAAGAAAGTAAATATTTTTTATATGTAAAAATGAATAACTTTTATCAAAAATTATTTAGCTATTATTTGTGAATGCATATATATTGATATTTATATTAGAGATATTTTTTTTTATTTTTTTATTACTTTATTTATTTATTTTTCTAAATTAAAAATATCTGTTGAATTAAATGATTAAGATTTTTCAAGCAGATGTAAGTTTGTTTGCATAAATGTTGAACAATCCAGATTTTATGCTAAAAACACGCAAAAATTAGTTAATTAAAAATTCCTTTTGCTACTAAAGTGTTTTTTTTTTTTTTTTTTTTTTTTTTTTTACTTTTCTTTATTTCATGTATTTAGAAAACTGAATAAGACAATTACCCCGGGATACATATTTTTTTCTTTTTTAATAATTAGAAAGGAGTGTTTGTGAGGGAGTGGGTTAACAATGCGCTAAATGGTAATTTTTTCAGACTTGATATGCTACGATCGTAAATTCTCTAGTAATTCTTGTGACTGCAGTATTAACATAGGAAAATGTATAATTTTTATCTCGAAAAACAACGTTTGACAGCGGAATAGTTAGCATTCTAGCCTTCGTTTTCCGGGTTCGTTCAGACATGTATGTTTGTAGTGGGTTCGGAATCTACTTTAAACCGTACGTCCCAGTCAGATGAGTCTACACTCTTTGAACCGTAAGGTAATTGCACTCATTTAAAATAGACTGCCACCGTAATTTACGAACGAAATTAAAATAAAAGAAATAAATAGCTTTTTCTGCTAAGTTATAAAAATAAAATTCTGTTGAAAAAAAATTCCTGGATGAATTTTTGCAACTTAGTAATTACGTCTACGCAGCGAAGACACTGCGACCGAAGAGCGACAATTCCACTTCTCTCCCCCCCCCCCCCATCCCCTTCCAAATTTCAGAAAATCTATAGCGTACCAGAATATATTCAATTGTGTAAAATTTCCTTAAAATTAAAAACTTCATTTATAAGTTTCATAATTGCAATTAATAACTTTGATAACAGTATTAAATATTAATATTAGGGGGAAAATTTCCCTAAATTTTAATTTTTCCTAAATTCTAATTTTTACTATATTTCTAATTTTTGCTCAACACTGCTTAGAGATTATGGCACGAGACCATAATCTTGGCATTATGGCACGGGTCTAGGCCTAGGGCCTCAAAATTTAGGAAGAAGGGGGGATGCTTACCTCCAAAAGTTTCAAATTAATAGAACCAATATTCACATGATATCTTTAGTAAAAACAAAAACTCATTAAAACCATCTTTCTGTATTACATTAAAGAACTTAAACAATTGTTATTTTTGTCACAAATCTTCTAAACTAAGATAACATTTAAATTGGCTGACCATTTTGAATGTCTTAAACATACAATTAATGATATTATATTGGTTGAGAAAAATTGGAGAGATAGAAAGTATAACGGAGGAAGAAAGTTAAAAATGCACTACACAACATAAAACGTTTTAAATTAATTTAAAAACTTAGCCCCTCCTCCGGCATATTTTCGCGATCTCTGAACAGCAGAGGGGAGAGCCTCCAGACAGCATCAGAGTGTTCCGGCTCTTCAAAAATCATAGTCATACCTTGCTTAGAAATATAGTACACCTTAGAACAAGTTGTTAAAATACCCAAATGCCATGGTTGTTACCCCATACCATAGTTGAGAAGATTTCACGAAGAAACATCAGCTGAAGTATGTATAAAATAAAAAATATATATAAAAATACTTTTAAAACGAGTGTGTCTTACATTTTCGAAACTTTGCTGTCAAACTTATATCATGAATGTTATGAAAAGACTAAATAATTAATAGCATTAAACCTATTAATGCTATGTGAAATAGTTTAGCGTCATCTATTGATGCTAGTTTGAAATTCATTTGTAAAAATGTGTTCAATAGTTCATATTAATTAAGTCAAAGTGTTTATCTATCCTTATCTTAATGTGTTAATTACTTTTATTAGGGTTAATTTCAGGGGCGGATCCAGAACTTGACTTTTCGGGGGGGCTAAGACTTTTCAAAGTGTTATTCTAGACCAATAAAGAATTTACAATTGCAATATTCAATTGTGAATGTCAGTGTTTTTTTTGTTTTTTTTTTTGGGGGGGGGGGGCTTCAGCCCCCTATCCCCCCCTCCCCCCTTAAATCCGCCACTGGTTAATTTTGTATTTTAGTCTTGATGTAATTCCTTACTATTTTCAATGCAATCAACCTCATAATCTATATTTAGGCGCAATTTTAACCTATTCTTACATGTTAAGGAAATCATAAATTTCAAATAATTTACTAAGTTTTCAGAGTATAATATTCACAGTCAACAATATTATAAGTGATATGTTAAAACTAATCTGATATGATTACAATGAAAACAATTCTCATAATATATGTTTATGCGAAATTTTGCCCTATTCTGCCACGTTAAAGGAATCGTAACTTCAAATGATTTACGAAATTTTTGAAATAGAATATTCATAGTCAGTGATATTCATGCCAGTATCATAAATAAGTTAAAACTGATCTGACATCATCACGAAGAAAATAATTCTCATGATGCTTGTACATGAGAAAATTTGCCCTATTCTCCCGCATTAAAGAAAAAAAAAAAAAAAAAAAAAAAATAGAAAATTTCGAATAATTTTATTGTCTATACAAACTAATTTTTACTATATATATATAATAACTATAAACTATAACTATATAATAACTATAAACTAACAACTCTATATAACTATCTTTGAATAAACTACAGATGGGCGCACCAAATCGATTTTGTAATTTTTAGATTCCTTCCTCCTGAAAACGCGTATAAACTTTAAAAATAAAAAAATGTGAATATTTCGAAAATTATCATAAATATTTGAGTTCCTCATATTTATAGTATGATGTGGGACTAAAAGAATGAAATACAGTGATATGAATATTAAGTATTTAATCCTATAATATTGCTTAAAATTTATTGCTTTTGCGCAAACATTTGTTAAAAGTGTTACTGCCTATTTTATATAATTCTTTAATTATTTGCTAAATTTCAGTGCATGTCTAATCACAAAATATATTAATTATATTATTCATCATCGTGTGCATGCAATTTTCTTCATATAACTATCACCCTATCTTTATGTGCTTATAGAAACTAAATCTGGTAGGAAATACATGCCCAAAATCGGGTCATTGTCACTTTTTAACTATTTTTAATGTGTTAAAAAAGTTCCATAATTACAAGACATTGCAGAATTAATTGTGCTAATTCGGATTTATCTAAATGTGTGCGATTAAATTCGATTTATGGGGGAAGGAAAAGTCATTTCCGTGCCCTGTCTGAAATCCATCGACTCTCTATTGTCGTTTTGTGAATAATGCAGAACTAAGCCGTTTTCTAGCACCTCTTATGCATATGTCTATCTGTAGTGTGAATAATTTAACCTTCCATTTAAATTAATGGGAACTAGTTCTGCTTTTTTAATTATTTTAAAAAATTTTATTTAAATCTGTGGATAATAATATTATATATTCTATATTCTGCATTAGAAATGGAAAATAAATATCGTATATTAATAGACGTTAAATTAATTAACAATGTTAATTATTCTTATTATTTTTTTTAATAAACTTTCAAATAAACTTTTATATGGTTGTTTATGACGAAATATTACGTGCCGAGAATATTAGTAAAAACTGGATTAATTGCTGGATTTTAAAACTTGTTTATTATTACAAAAACCTTAACATGTGAATTTTAAATATGAATGAAAAGAAAAATTTCTGAGAGCCTTAAGCACTTAAATAGTAATATAAAGCTTTTTTTTTTTTTTTTTTTTTTTTTAATTACCCATAAAATGGTAGAGAAATATTTTCTTTTTAAGAATTTAACTAAATTCATATCTTAAATATAAATAAAAGCGTATCAGGTCGACATTCAGTTGTCCGAATTTCGTTGGCCCGACAGGGACTTTATCCGACGAGTCACTTATCCGACAGATACTTCTGCTCGATATCTCTTTTCTCATTTATTTATTTATTTTATTTTTAGCTTATTATTTATAAGATAGAGTACTCAACATTAAAAAAATAGATAAGTAATATTTTGCATGCAAAGTTCTAAACAACTATCATTAAAAAAAAAAAAAAAAGAAGAAGAAGAAGAAGAAACGAAGGAAAGAAATTTAAAATAAATTTGAAAAATCTTTTATCTTAGAAGAAACTAGTATTACATTTTTCGAATTTTTATTTTTCTCGCAGAAAATCTGCCAGTTTTATGCATTTAAGAATGAATACAAATTTTGAAAGTACTTAGTTTAAATTTAAGCAAAATGCTGAACTAAAAGTGAATTTTTTACGATTAAAAACGCCTATTTATTTGTATAAATGTAACGGTTCTATTTGTGTAAATGTAACGTTTCTATTTCTTCTTTTTTATAGAGTTTTATTTTTTGGCTATATTAAAACATAATTTTGTATGTGCCTGTACTATTTTATTTATTTAAATGAATTTTCAGTTTTTTAAGGGGTCTAGGGAGTTTTAACTTTAAAAAGAAATCGACTTTGAAAAAAAAAAAAAAAAAAAGGAGAGAGAGAGAAATGAGTAATTTTAAATATTTTATTACTTCATTCATGATTTTACATACTTCGGTTTAAAAGTTATGAGCAAAATAATTGTAAAATTACGTTTCTAAACTTTATAACGCGTATATATATATATACCACTATCTGCAAGATTTTTTTAAATAAAGAAACTTTTTCTATTGGTTGACAGTTCTGCACACACACATTTACATGAAGGCTATCTACAAAATGTAATAATATTCAGTGAAACAAATTTTATTTAGTCAAATATTTTTTTTTCAAAAAAGTTTGAAATTTTAGAAAATTTTCAAATTTTTATGTCATACATATTTTTTAAAATAGTACATTTTGAAATATCTCTAAATCCTTAATACATTTTATGAAATATGTTTGTACAAACGTTGTAAAACCATATAAAAACTAATAGGTTAACTTTACAGTAAGATATCATACGGATAGTGGCAAAATAAGTACTTTTGAAAAAAGAAACGTTAAAGTTTGGAAATGCATTAAAGTTCGGTTTTGTCATCATATTTGACATCATCTTGACATCAGCTCATAACTTTTAAACCAAAATACGTAGAATCATATAAATGAAGCACCAAAATAGTCAGAATTATTCATAATTCAACATACAGGTTTTTTTCAAAAGTCAATTTTTATTTTAAAGTTAAAATTTCCTAGACCCTTTAAGAATATTATCAAGGCGGAAAAAAAGATGTCGGGTAGATAAACTCTCGGTAAACTGAAGGTAAAAACCCAATAAAAACATATTTTATGTAATATCAACATGCAAATAACTCATACATAAGGATAAATAATTTTAATTGACTACACATGATTTTCCGGATTTAAAGGACTCATTATCGATATAAGATTTGTAATTTTTAATTTAAAAATGACAAATATGTAAAAAAGTTTGTTTGAGAAAGATTATTGAATACTAGCAAACCTGTGCGAAATATTCGCACTTTATTTTTTTTCTTATTTACCTTAAAAATTTGAAACTCATAAATGTTCTTTTCTTTCTTTCTTTTTCTTTTCTTTCCTTTTTTTTTTTTTTTTTTTTTTAGTATTTATCGGGGGAAAAATGGTAGTATATAGTAGAAAAAATTAAACTGATTAAAATTTATTTCTTTTTCATGTATTTAATTCATTTGAAAAGAAAATCTACTTTTTATTTTATTTTATTATACTGGTCGGAATCAAATCTTAATATAGTGTTACTAACGGGGGCTATAAAACACATGGTTCAAAAACAAAAACATATAATAGATGCTTAGATACAGTCATCATTAAAATAGAAGTTCTTAAATAACAGAAGATCCACGTGTCGTTGATAAATATCCAGATTGAAGTGCCCGGGAAAGACCTTTTTGCAGACAGTGGGAACGTGGACCCCCCCCCCCCCCGATTCAGCACGGGCGGAAAAAAGAGCTGCTTCTTTTGAAAATTCATTTAAATATAGTGACCAGCGAAGCGGGCGTAGCCTTCTAGTGTATAATATTAAAATAAGAAATTTTCGTTTTATTTATCAATTGTATCTGGACTTCTTAAATACTGCAATTATCATGGAAATAAATATATTTTTAAAATCAAATAAGAATGTATAGTAATGAACAAATCAATTAACAATCACCCAGAGTAAAATTTAATGCTTGTCCTAAATGATTAATGGTATAAAAATAATAAATAATAAAAGGAAGTCAAGGCGCATTTTCATTAGGCAGATGATTTTGAACAATTTTCGATAGGTGTAATAGTTAATGTTTTCAATACCTTTATCGTCTTTCACGTTTTTTTTTTTTTTTTTTTTTAAATGTTGGCCAAGCTTTTGTTGCTTTAAAATATTAGGGGTAAAATAAAGTTTAATAGATATTCTAATATCCGATGTGGCAAGTATTAGGTGTACCGGAAAATTGTGTCGTTTTTAGTTAGAAACGTGACACCGGAAATTTTTGTTTAACAATATTTATATTATTAATTACCAAATAAAATACCATCTTAAAAATTATATAAATGTTGTCTAAAATAAATTTCTGATGTTAATTTTTTAATTCAAAACGACAGAATTTTTCAGTACATCTAAAAATCACTACCAATTTTTATTTCACTTATAATATAATCACTCACTTACCATAAAGCACGAACAGCGGACGTCCTGTAAATATCATTGTTAAAACAAATATGTTTCTCCAGCAAATTTATATTATATAACATTTAAATTGAAAAATCTAATTACTTTTAAGTTCAAGTTAATCGCATAACTGAAGATGAAAGCATAATAATTCCTGGGAAAACATAATATAAAACTTAGAAATAAACATTTTATTCGGATAGAGAAGATGTATTTAGAAAAAATTAAGAAGGAGAAGCAAAACTCTTAAACATACCTAATATATTCCTTATTTATTTGTAAAGGGATGCAGCTCAAAAAATAAAATTTTTCATGTAAGATGAAAAAGTTTTGAAAAGTGAAATATAAATAGATTCCTTGTTGTTACTAGATACACATTTAATTCAAAATTTCTAACTTCAAAAATATTTCAATTTATTTCTATGATTAAGTTACAATTTCATTATCTGAAGTTTTTATAGTTTCTAAATTACAGTAGTTGCTTAAAGACAGACAGTAAAACCAGTGGCGGATCCAGAACTTGACTTGGGGGGGGGGGGGGGCTAAGATTTTTCAAAGTGTTATTCTAGACCAATAAAATTTTTTACAATTGCAATATTCAATTGTGAATGTCAGTATTTTGGGCGGGAGGGGGGGGGGGCTTCAGCCCCCTAGCCCCCCCCCCCCCCCTAAATCCGCCACTGAGTAAAACTGTATATATCATTGAAAGAAAAAGACAATGAAATTGCTCTAAGTTAACAATTTTCAAAAGTATTTTAACGTATTTTTAATGATGATAATATTTTTGTGGATCACTTGTTTTAATTCATCATAAATCTTTTTTTTTTTTTTCTTTTGTTTATATGTGTGTCTTTACGAATAAATATGCGATGTATAACCGTAACTGACAACTTATTTATTTATCTTTTTTTTTTTTCATAAAAAATTAATCACTTTTACAACGCCGAAGATTGTATGCGCAAAAATATTTGTAGCTGAAAAATCTTCCTTGCAAATTTCTCCTTCAATTTTACTTGCTACATAGTTTTCCTCTAAAGATCCAGCCGTAAAACATGTCATGGCCGCCGAAGATACATACAGCATGTGAATTTTATTCTTATAGCGGAATGTAACTTATTGTAATTAAGTCAAATACTTACTATTTATAAATATACAGCAACATAAACCTTTCATTTTTATTTGGATACCCTTTAATTTTCCGTATGATTGATCACTTTGAATCTGATTTTGATCAGAGTCATTACATTTCGATATTGAAGGTACACGTTGGTTTCGATGACAAGATATTTACCCTATTATTATCATTCACGCGAATGCCATCTACAGTATCGGAGCCTTTGGAACATTACTTTAGAATTTTGCATACAATTTTAAAAACACCAGTGATAAAAGTCATAATAGCAATAAATCGACAAATTCACATTTTCAAAATTTTTGAACTCTGGTTTATAAAATAACTATTCTACCGTGCATCTGTCGATCAGAGAAATAAAATATGCAGCTGATGTGCTGTAATCAGGGTTCAAAACAATTAATGAACTTTTTCAAAAAGTTCCAGTTTAATTTTAAAAGTTCTTGTGAATCAGTTAAAGTTTTAACATAAAAGTTGAACAAGAACTTTTATCAAAAAACATTTTTGATCAAAAGTTCCTTAAGAACTTATATTAAAAGAACTTTTACATAAAACTTCTGTAAATATAAGTTCTTACCAAAGCTTTAAAAATAAAAAATAAAATAAAAATAAAGTTCTGATAGTAGAAGTTCCTAGTAGAACTATTTAAATATAAGTACTCATGTATAAGTTTGCAAACGTAAGGCTCAGAATTTGACATGCTATAATTTTGAAGAAACCTAATGAGACAGCACTTTCAGAGGCGTATTCTTCTAGTGTTCAAAGTGTGCAATGGACATTCATTTAAAGCGACAAACCATTTTTATTTTATTTATTTATTTGTTTCAGTTTAAACGTCTGTGCTACTTCTCCAGTTGTACCAAGTTTGTTTGAAAGGTACTCAAAACATGTTTCACTGTGTAAAAGAAGTTATCTAAATTTTACAATAGAAATAAAATAAAAATTTTAATAACAAAATAATTAACTTCAACAACTGGCTTTATCAGTTAAATGTCAACCCAGATTTAAAAACAGAATGACTTCACAGAAGGTTTCCACTGGCAGAGGAATGTTACAAATTTTATAATAAAGAACTTTTATAGTTCTGCCAAACAGTTTTTGTAAGAATTTTTATAAAGATCCTGATCAATCAATTTTTGTAAGAACTTTTACTTTTAAAGTTCTGACTTTAAAGTTCTCTACAGAACTTTATAATGAAAAATCTAACATAAAAGCTCTTGAATAAACTGTTTCAAAAAAGTTCCTGAGAAAAAGTATATGTGAGAACAGGAACATTTTCAAAATAAAAGTGCACAATTATTTTGGAACTCTGGTTGTATTTTGAATTTGTTAAAATATTTTATTTGTAACTGAAGAAAACAAAGATGTGTTAAAATAAAAAATGATTAATTTCAAAATTGAATAGTGGTAATTAATCATTTTTACTGGAAATAGTTCTTTTTATCTCGTACTTTTATCTGTTGAGATCATTTATTTTTGCAAGGTAAGTAAAATATTACTTTCTTAAGGTTGCCGCAGTCAGTAGAAATTTGATAGATTCATTGGTTCTAAAAGGAGTAAAAAAAGGAGCAAAATATAATAAAAACACGAATGTTTCTGGTTTGACATGTAATATTGTCTTAGTTTATAATGTTTCTTAAGAATAATTTTTTTCTATTTCAAAAATTATCAACGCCAAGTAGTTGAAAAAAGCAAATGAAGAAATTATGTATCGTGACAAAGTAATACTTTTTCATTCATTTTTTATAAATTGCGAAATAGAGCGTAGTAATTCTGCTATTCATTTTAATTTCATTTGCTTCTCATATACATACTTAGTCGCTTATCGCGAGAAGATCGTACGATCACGCTCCTGAGAAATCCTGTTAAGCACTGCACCTCGTAGGATTCTCTAGTTCCCCTTTTTAAGCTTTTTTAATTTGCTTGAATTAAAAGGTGATTTGATTTTGTATGCCTGAAAGCTTGACACAAATCAGTCATAATGTTGGTTGGATAATTGATAATCTCTCACTGAGCACGAAAGAGAACTTGTAACATCTCAGTTTTTAGTTTCTTGGTGAGGGAGGCACAATTAGATCGCATTTGCTACACGCAAGAATGTAAGATTTGAAAGTTTACGTCCTCATTATGCTATTAAAATAGTTTTTGTTTATGTTTTTAAGCTTTTGAAATGGCTTCTGGTTTAGGTTGGGGAATTAACCTCGTCCTTTGTCAATTGAAAAAAATGTAATGACGGATTGCATTCTTATGACGTCTAGAAAAATGACTGACGAGGGAATTTCGTGTCAAATTGGTGAAGGATAAAGTGCAAACAGCTGGCGAATATTTAATTAAGAAAGGGAAAAAAAAAAAAAGAGTTTATAATATTTGGAAAACGTTTTAGAAGCCTTTAATGTCATGGACTCGACTTACGAATATAATTGTAAAAAAAAAAAAAAAGAAAAAAAGAAAAGATTGATAAAAAGATAAATAATTCCTACTTTTTTAAACATGCTTAAAATTTCAAATAAATTTAATTTATTTCTGAACTAATTGTTGTACATTGCCAAAACATAATTATTTGATTTTGCATGTTTGAAAGCTAGTCACAGTAGTAATGTTGATTTGATAATTGATAATTTCTCATGGAGCGCAAAAGAAAACTTGTAACATTTCAGTTTTAATTTTTTGGTGAGGAAGTACAATTAGATCGCATTTGGCACCCGCAAGAACGATTTGAAAGTTTACGTCCTCATTTTGCTATTAAAATATTTTTTGTGTAGTATATATATAACGACAGATTGCATTCTTATGATGCGTAGAAAAATGAGTGACGAGAGAATTTCATAGCAAATTCGCGTATATTTAATTAAGGAAAAAGGTGTTCATAATACTAGGGAAATGTTTTAGAAATCCTTAATGTTTTCGACTCGTAGTGCGAACACCATTGTGAAAATTTACTACTAAAGTAATTTTCATTTATTTTATTTATTTATTTTTTTCATTAGATGTTCAGTATTCAAATATTTAATTAAATTCAGTTCATTACTGCACAAATTGTTGTGCATCGCCAAAACATTGCATAAATAAATAAATGCACCTTTTCATCTGGAGCTACTTCCTGTATTATTTTAAAACACTATTTGGAAACTCAACGTTTTGAGCATTGTTAAAACATTATCGTGAAATATTATGAATGCATATTATGAAATTATATCATATCTTTCTATCTTCTACTAATTTCTTTAGAACTGCGTTATTTGCATAAGCTCTTTGTCAAAATTACGCACTCATATAATACTTAAAAATTATTGAAAATCCTGTCTGTCACATTGTGCAACCTTTTTGACAATCCAATTGTCCTCCTCATCTTCTAACCAGTTCTCCGCTAAATAAAACGCACAGGTACGAAGAACGAACATTCGCGCACATCTCAGCATGCTTGGCCACTGACTTGATGGATAGCTAGAAGGCTCGGGTTCCGCTCGGCTTGCCGACACACCGTTTACTCAGTTGAACGGTAATTTCCACTATCTGCAGATATATATTTATACGAGCGCGCGTGTCGTTTCCAGTAGAATCTTTTCTGCCACAGTGAACAAGTTATTAAAACAATACGTGCCCTTGTTCCCGCCCGTCATTCCCGAATAATCCCGGAAAAGGCAGATTTATATCTGTGTTTCACTCCACTCCTACGACACCCCCTCTTGTTTTCCTTCGGAGAGATCTTGACAACGAAAATTTTCTCATTACGAACGCCGGTTCTGCGGCACCCCCTTTTATTACTATCCCCTTTTGCTAGGGGGTTACAGTGACCGGAGAGTTTTACCTATTAATGGATGCTGGAGTATGTAGAAAAGGAAAGGGGGGACATCGGTCTCCGAAAGTTTTGATAATTAAAAATTCATGCGCGTTATAATTTCCACGGACCGGCGACTACGCTCGACGAAGTATGAAATCGATATTCTGTTTAAATCGGGGTCGTTCATCACTGCTGGCGGGAAAACAATGGGGGACCCCGTGGCCGTGCCCTGGGTCTTATCGCAATCCCTATCGTGTTTTCCCTCCCCCATTTCTGAAAACTCAGCTGACATTCTAACTTTCAAATTTTTGGACAGATACCATATTCGACTGCCTTTTGTGCAGCAGTTGAAGTTTGTAACGTTATCTCCCTTTCTGTCATTGGGTCGTATGCCCAGAAGTTAAGTTTTTCGAGAGCCCTTTTCTGCGAACTTTCGTTCTTAGCGCTAGCGATATGATTTTTAGCGGTTTCATATCTAAGCATTTTACATCTTTTTCCTTTTCCCCCTTTTTACTAAAAAAAAAATGTGCCTTGGAGTAGTGTATGTTAATTTTAACATTTGCTGGCGAGTAAGCGAAATCTTTGACGTTGTTTTGGTGAAGATGTAAAGATATCAATTATGCGCAAATGTATGAAATGATTTCAAGTGTCCTAGAAGAGTATGTCGTTGATATTTTTGTTTTTATCTTATCTGCTACACACATGTAAACAGTAGAGTTGATTTTCAACAAAAGTTCTTTTTAAATATTTTCCTATCACTGTACACTCTTAAAAAAATTTAATAATTGTTATCTGACAGTTTTTAAAAATTCTTTGTAGTTGGTTGGTTGAAATCCATATTAAAGTAGAAGTTCAGTTTGAGTGGGTTTTACATCGCACTAGAATAAGGTGATCAAAATTTCTATAGGCAAAGTGGGGACAAATAGTGTGATGGCTCCACTTTCAAAATAAGAAATGGGACCAAAAGTACATTGAGGTAAAATAATTGAAGCCTAAATATTGTAAAGAGTTGTTTGGTTGCGTAGATTTTCACTCGCTCTAGTACTACACTTTGGGTAATTAATAATGTAAAGGGTAAATATAGTTGGGTAATCAGAGTTTGCCCCAGTTTCAGGAGGGCGTTGCGCCTGCCTGCCCTATGACTGAAAAATTACCACCCTTCTTGCCTCTCATCCAAAAAAATTGCACCCTTCTTCCCCTTAATTAAAAAAATAAATAAATAAAAGTTGCGCCAATTATTGCCTTTTAGTGAAAATAACCTTCAAACTGAAGATATGTTATAAATATAAATAAATGCGTTTGTGCATAACAATCAACATTAGTTCATACATCAGTAACAAGCAAAATTAACGTGTAAAAGAAAGTTAAAAATTAAAACTTTTTCTTCTATTTATACCTAAAATCAAAATTAAAAAATAAATTTTAAATGTTAAATGTATGCTTAAGAATCCAAAACTGCGCTTATGAATCTGGAAAATGCCCTTTTCTTAATTAGCAGCGCCTTGTCATTTTTTAAACCTGGGGAGAACTCTAGGATAGTATTTATAATGTATGCGAACCGCAATATTTTTGTTTTTAATAAGAAAAAAATTTAAAATGTAGTTGTAAGATAAGGGATTTCTTTCTTTTTTTTTAAGTCACTTATTTAAACGATATAAATACAGTTTACTTGATATAATAACAGCATAAAGATTTGCATGAAAATGCAAAAAAATAAAAATAAAATAAAAAAATAAAATAAAATAAAATAAATAAATGCAGTTATAAAATGCAGTTTTCAGAATTCTATACTTGAACTTTACATTAAAATTATTATTTATATGACAGAAAAAAAAAAAAAAAAAAAATGGTACATTAGTATTTAGCTTCACTAAATTTTTACATCACCGAAGTTGTATAGTTTCTACATGATAATGTATATTTTATTTTTATATACATAGGCGCAATTAAGAGATAAATCCGAGTAATATACAAATATTTCAAATGAAAAACACATGAATTTCTTCAATAATCTGAAATAACTTTATGAAATGTTATTAAAATATAAAGTGATTAACAATTTTAAAAAATGTGGTAAGAAATTTTCAAAATGGCGTCCCCAGTGGGAATATATGCATTAGGGGACGAATTCCTAAAACCTCAAGAAATGGGGGCGTTTGATCACCTTACACTAGAACTACGCAATGGGCAATTGGAGATGGTCTGGGATTCAGTCTCTTATTAAAGTAGGAGTATAGACAAATAATCTTTTATGTATATACAAATTTATACATTAATCAGAGCTACCTATATGACATAGTAATCATTCTTTGTTTAAGTTGGCATTAAATTAATTCACTATGTGCATTCTTAAATCTTAAAATCTGTTTCTTATTCATTAATATTCTAAAATAGAGATGAAATAGCTTAAAAAAACTTATTGTATGTATCGATTATTTAAACAGAATGCATGATTTGGTTACATTTTTTAAGAAAAACATTATTTAACCCACAAATTATTACGGAATATTTGGTGACAATGTTTTCATGAAGATCAAACCGTTGTGTGTATGGTGTATATATGGTTCTGATTTCGATACAAAGAAAATGCATGGTCGAAAGGTTCCCCCCCCCCCCAAAAAAAAAAAAAAAAAAAAAAATTGTCAAAGACAGAATTTAATTTAGTATGGAGGCCTATTAATTTCAATCTGTTAAATTTTTATTTAATTTTTATCTTTGACCGTAAAACTGAGCCACGTACTTTTTTAAATGATTGAAATGAATTAAAATGAAGTGTTGCTGTTGCCACCTAAACTTCATACTTAATTTTAAAAAATGTAATTGCTGTTTCGAAAAACTGTTTGCAGCCCTGGATTCAGAAAAATCACCCCTTTCATTTGGTATCAAATTTGTAACGATAGGACTGTTATTTCTAATTTATTTTGGTGTCACAGAAAATTGGTCTACAAAAACTCCAGATTGAAACTAACGTAAATATCACCACGTCCTTAAAAAAAAAAAAAAATAAATAAAAATAAAAATACAAACTAAAATTTTCAGAATACAGAAAACTTTTATTGTGGTGTTCTATTTATTCTGGAAACATAAGTATTTGGATTCTGCTTTGAATTCTATATATATATATATATATATATTCAATTATAACTTTAAGTTATCAACGAAATGCTGGAATGCTATAATAATGCTATATCTTGAAGGAGTGTATAGCAGGGCCCGACTATGACTTTTGGAGGCCCTGGACACAAGTTTTATATGGTGGACAAGCATATACACGCAAGCAACACACACAAGCATATGCAGTTAAATATTTTTTAAAGTGTATTATGTCTTATACGACTTTTATATTTAATGGACATTTTGAATGTTATAAATAAAATTAAATTATTGTGCATCACTCATAAAAATATATTTCTTTAACATAATTTTCAAGAAAAATAAAATTGAGAAAATCTTTCTTTGGAGCACAACAAAATATCAGATTTGTCTATATATTTAAAATGTACATCGACATAGGATTAGGATGCTTTCATACACACAATAACATCGAAACCAGAATAAATGAATTTTAAGTACTAAATTCTGTGAGTTTTCTAAAATAGGCAAGCAACATGGGTTCTATTTGCTTGATCGCAACAAAAAGTTTAGTGTAGCATCTCTATATCAATACACAATTAGAATGCCAAGTTTGGACTTTCTGCTATAATTTGTTTTTGAGATATGCTGATAACAGACAGACACACAAACAGACCAACCGCTAAAAACATGATTTTTGGATTCAGGGGAACCTCAAAATGTGTAAATATAACAAAAACTCAATTTTCAAAATTTGACCCAAAAACAATACTTTCTCCTTATGGGTAAGAGAATTAAAAAAAAAAAAAAAAAAAAAGTATAAGTCAGGGAAAAAGCCGGAAAATAGTCAGTGATGAAAAGTCAGGGAATTTGGAAAAGTTCTAATACTACTAACCACCCCAATCTCTATTCGAAATAATAATCATTATGCCTGAAATCACCACAAGTAGTCATTTATAATATATCTTTTATTGTGTTTTCTAAACATTGCAAGTTCCTTATCAGGATTAATCAGATTAGAATGTGCAACATTATTATTATTATTATTATTATTATTTTATTTCATAATTTTAAACTAAACATCTTTCTTTTTTTTTTCTTTTAATGACTGATTCTGTAATTGAGATGTAAAAAATTAAAGGCCCAGATGTGTTTAGTACATACGAAAAAAAAAAAAAAAAAAGTCTGGAGATTCAAAATAATTTTAGAATTTGCATGGAGCATTTTGAAATTAGAGCATTTATTTGTGTTATTTTCCCCCATAAAAGGGACCTTTCCGTCTCTGAAATTACTTTTTATCCTTTAAAATAAGCTCTATGGATAAAAAATGATAGATTTCATATCAGCACATGATTTCAGAAGCAACAGAATGTAAAAGAAAAATAATTAATTTTAATGTCCATTGTCCCTTTAAAAGTATTAGAAGAAAAAAGAAAAAGAAACGTTTTATGTCAGACGAGAATACGAATTATTTGCAATTGATAAATTTAATGCTAGGTATGAAGGACTATAGCAATAACTTAAATTTTCGAATTCATAAATTAAAGCTTATTTAAGAGTTAGAGTAGAAGAAACATGATACGCCGTCGAATAAAGCAGAAGATGTAATGACGGCATTCTAAGAAGGGTTAGTGATCCAAGGTTATGAGGTAATATCTTCTAATCAAATACTATTCTCTATTATAAGGCTTCAACTTTGTGCCACATTCTCGCCTTGGCTCTTTTCAAATTTCGATCTCTTTATCTACAGACGTGCGGAAATTTAAAGATGCGAATAATTGTGATTATTATTATTTGTTTTAGTGCATGCAATAACTGAAGAAAAAATAATTTCACTTGTTATAGTAATTTATTTTTCATTGTTTAAGAACATTCTAAGATATTTTTAACAATTTCTACCAAAATTTAATGTGGTTATAACTTGGTGTTATCTGACGTATACCTACATTTTCATTTCTACAAATAATTTTAGAATTCCATGAAAGTTATATACATATAAATGATAGATATCGTAATAAAATTTAACCTTAAAATTTAGCAATTAATAGATACAAAACAATACCAACGCAACAAAAATAGAACAGATTGTAACATATATGTTATTCAGTTTTTTCTAACTGACTGTAAAATGCTTCCTATTTGAAGTCGAATACCTAAGAAGGGGCTATGTTTGTGAAAAACAAAATATTTTTGTGGAAAAAGTATTGTGTAAAACCTTACATTTTTAGCGGTTATTCTATATAATGCTTAATGTTAAGTTAACAGTGTTTCATTGAATTAAATACTAACCATGATTTGAAATAATACTGCAAAAATTGAAAAATGTTTAAAAATAAACAATTTAAAAAAATGAAATCATGATGAAAGGATTATTTTTAAGAATTTTAACTTTCTGAAGGGACCCATTTTGTGAATTTGAATCTTGCGAAGGGGCCCATTTATAGATTTGAATTTTCTGAAGGAGCTCATCATAGATTTAAATTTTGTGAAGGGGCAACAAAAGGGCCAATTCTCGCCTGGATCAGCTCCTGCTAGGGCAATTGGTTTGTGTACAATCACTTACAAAATATTTCAAATATATTATGGTCTAAAATATATTTTTCTTATAAACACATTTCAAGTTTCAACGTTTTTAATATACGAAATCAGCATATTTTTTACTGATAAATAAAAGATATTTTCTATAGAAAATAATGTAATTCACATTAATGTGCCACACAAAAAAGAAAAATATTCGGTTCCATTACGAAATGTTTTTAAAGGTACATTTTCATTTATTCGTTTTCCACACTTACTAATGATGATGAAAGGTATTTATGATGTAACAAATAAATATTGTTATTATTATTATTGTTCTAAAAATATTTATGAAATAAAAACGCACACAGACAGACGAACCGAAATCAAGTTATAAATATTTTCAAACTTTATTGATTTATTGCATGAATGAACACGTATAATGATAATAATAACAATAAAAATAATTATTTTAATAATTTGCAGTACACGTCTGTCTATACGGTGATATTTTCATAAATTAGTCGGGGGAACATACTAAAAATGACTTTTAAGAAATAGGGGTTTTGGCATAGCGTACAAAATAAAATTGAGCATTGTACAAAATAAAATTTTGATGTTTGTTAACATATTTTTTTCTTTCAAAATTGTAAAAATATGCAAACATATTTTACATATTTCTGTAGTCATTCACAATGATATCTTAAAATTATTATCAGTTTTTAATTACAGCAATTCAAATGAATATTATTAGAATAATTAGGATTTTAAAAATTATTTATGTAATCTTTCAGGAACAGCTTGATAAAATTTCCAAATATTTATTTGTGTTGCTCAGGTTTTTTAGATTATCTATAGAACGAATAATCTCCAAAATATCTTCTTAATAATAAATCCCAAGAAACTTGGGATTAAATCTGGAAAATGATAACATTACTAAAACAATTTATTCAAGTAAAGGAAATAAAATTTTATACCTGATTTGGAGGTAAGGAAACAATAATGAATAAAGGATGATTTAGCAGAAAAAAAAAAAAAAAAAGTCACTATTGCAATAATGCATTGAAATAAATAAATTTTACCCGTGATCATCAATAATAATAATAATAATAATAATAATAAAGTCTGATTGATAACTTAAAATAATAAATGCAATTCTATCTAAGGACCGACATTTGGCGATTTGGCGGTTTCCTCGACTACCTCTATAAACCGCCAAATTATGGTCAAAACAGGATTAATTACAGGAAAAAAAAAAAAAAAAAAAGAGATAAAATAGTTATAATAAGCAATAAAAAATTTAATTGTATTATTAATATTAATAATAACATAAACGATGATAAATTTAAAAAAAAAAAAAAAAAAAAGGACTTTCTTTTAATCGGATCTGATTCAGGTAGAGTCAATTAATAATACAATAATGAAATAAATTTGGGGCATTTAGGTATTATTGCCTCCGACAAATAAACTAGAGACGATTTTGATGAATTTGCCCTGAAGTTATTTTTTTATAAATAATTAAATTTAAATTACATTTCATTACTCGAATTCCATTAGAGTAATAAAAAACACAGTTAAATTTTATATAACCGGTTTTTATTATTATTGTTATTTGCTTTTTATCACGACATTTAGATAGTGTTTTTGATATGACAAATTTGAATATAGGTTCATTTGGAAATATCAACCGCTAGGCGAGTGAAGACTGACTGGTTTTTAAAGAATAAAAGATGAATTATAACAACCAAGGACTTTTTTTTTCTTTAATTACACTGGTCTGCAATCAAAAACCTGCATAAAATATTTCAATTGTTCCTTATGGTTTTTACTCGCTGAAAACGAAAGATATAGTAAAAAAGTTCCACCAAGTCTAGTTCTTTTTCAAAACGCATATTTTTAGTTGAATTTTGTATGACACCAAGAAAATTGGTATCCTATAATTTATTATTTAAAAAAAAAAAAAAAAAAAAAAAAGTGCAATAATTATTTCTCACTTTAAAACATTAATTATTTTAAATAAAATTGAAAAAAAAAATAAAAATAAAAATAAAAATAAAAATTGGAGGGATTAAATAGCAGTAGAAGGGGTGAAACTTAACCTTATTCAGAGGGGGGGGGGAGGGGAGGGGTTAAAGAAAGAAGAAAGAGTTTCAGAGGCAAAAATAATGAAAACATAATGTTAAATAAATTATAACGAAATATTTGTTTAATTATGGAAATAATAAAATTAGTGATTTTCTATTGCAAACCCCTGTCATTTATGTATGTATATAAATGTAAAGAAAAACGTAAACATGAACAAAAATGAGCAAAAGGTCACTTTCTGATTAATCCATTCTCAAAAACATAAATATTACTACGAAACCTGTTAAAAGACTTGATTTACAAGCAACATAAAAAGGGGGGAAGATGTAATTAAAACTGCAACTTTTATTAAGTTTGATTAACTGCAATTGTATGTTATATTCTGTTAGTTTTAGCTTTGTGCTTTCTGTGGGAGTGTAGCATTGAAGTTTTTAAGTTAATTAAACGTGTTACGTGCTTACTTCATTCACATAGTGTCAGAAGTGAGATTCGAACCCACGCTCACATTCGTGAATTAGAAATGGACCAAAAATCAAAAAATTTTAAAACGGCTGAAAAAAAAAAAAAAAAAAAAAAAGGCTTTTTTTTTTTTCCCCTCCTCTTCAGATCTGTGTTATAAGCATAACAAAAAAGTAAAAATTCACGATTTTTCTAATAATATTCACGTTAGTATATTAGGTTTAGAAATAAATTTGTGATATGTTGAAATCATAAAAAAAGGCCTAATTTTGTTTTTTAAGTAATAGATATAAAATTATGCACAAAACAGAATTTAATTTATTAGGACAGGACATTTTTTTAAAAGTCTATTCTTCTATATAAAGGCATGCGTTAACAACCTTCCCGGGTTACAGTAACACATTTACAAAATTGTCCGTTTCAACGTCGTCATTGATAAAGGCCAATCGTAAGAAATTGTCAGTTTAAATAAAGAGATAAAATAATGGTTTGAATGTTGTTGGGCATTCTTTGTGATGCAAGGTGAGTTTATTTATTCTTCTAAAATATTAACGCAACATTCAGTTCAATATGCATCTTAAAAAGTCTCCAGGTAAAATATTATCCGTTTTCCTAGTTTTCCTTTTATATTTATTATTAAAAAGGAAAGGGCTAAAGTAGTTTCTCCTGTATCAATCACATCTCTATGAATTAAATTTAATTATCCTGTTCAGTTTCATTTCATTTTTCACGCGCACTTTTTATTTCCCAAATTCGATATTATCTAACAAACCGTGGTACTACTTTAAATTTTCATATGTGATTTTAATTATATTTTTTTAGACGAAATTCTTACAAATTTCTATGCTACTGTATATAATTTTACAATTCGCTTCATTGTTTTCTTAAAATTTTTAATTTTTTTTTAAATTTTTAAAAACTGCTTGATTCAAGGTGTTCTACTGAAAATTTCCACAACACTAAAATCGCCGTCTGAAAACAACAGTCCTGTTGTACTAAAAATTATAAATGTTCATTGAACAACCGTCTCATCTTCAAAATATTAAAATAGCAGATGTGTTAATACATATTAAGATGGTAAGGTGAATATCATATCGATTAACAAGAACAGGTACGGAATTCTTTTTCTTTTAACCTTACAAGTAGTATGTGCATAATTTTATTAATAGGGGGAACAAAAAGATAAGAAAAAGTTCGAAAGAAAAGGGGGAAAGTATAAAGCAGATATGCCAAAGCATTCTGTAAAATATAGTGTGCTACAAAATTCATTTATTACCTTTCCAGCAATACTATTATCTATTCTCAGAAACATTCTACCATTTCCCGTGCTTCAAATGATCGATGTGACCCGTGGAAATTGTTTTAAACGCGAAGCATTTCAACGAAGTTCCGCTATTTTGTATAAGGATCTTAAATATTTTATTTCTTTAAACTTTCTCCCGTTTAAGCTGTTAAAAAATCCCGCGGCTTTTTACTTTGATCGCGTAAGCGACTTTCGAGTTATCGGGGTTGTTCATCAAAGACACGGCACGAACATAAATTGATCGAAATCGTCAAGAATATTCCGTTGTAATTTTTTTTTTTTTTTTTTTTTTTAAGAATTTTAAAAAGATGGTACTTTTGTGAACATTAAATTATCGATTATGTAATTTAATAGTTTTAACACTTGAAAGATTTTCTAAAAGATGCTGAAAGATCATGGAAGCATTGGATTTAGGCGATGTGAAAAGGAAACAAGTTGTTGGATTCACATTTTGATCTGAGCGCATGTATGATATAAATGCTATACATTGTCCAGAATATTCCGAGTTCGGTTTATTTATTTATTTATTTATTTATTTATTTTACCCAAAAAATTTTTAAAAAGATGGTACTTTTGGGAAAACTAAATTATCGATTATGTAATTTAATAGTTTTAACACTTGAAAGATTTTTTAAAAGATGCTGAAAGAACATGGAAGCATCGGATTTAGACGATGTTAAAAGGAAACAAATTGTTGAATTCAAATTTTGATGTGAGCATATAGATGATATAGGCGCTAAATATTGTCAAATATAATCCGAGATTTTTTTTTTTTTAAGAATTTTAAAAAGACGGTACTTTTGCGAACATTAAATTATCGATTATGTAATTTAATAGTTTTAACACTAGAAAGGTTTTGGAAAAGATGCTGAAAGAACATGGAAGCATCGGATTTAGGCGATGTTAAAAGGAAACAAATTGTTGAATTCAAGTTTTGATGTGAGCATGTCGATGATATAAACGCTAAATACCGTCAAGAATATTGCGAGTTTTTTTTTTTTTTTTTTTTTTTTTTTCCCTCAAAGAATTTTAAAAAGAGGAAACTAAATTATTGATTATGTAATTTAATAGTTTCGACATCTTGTGAAGTTTTGAGATGCTGAATTACACATAAAAGCATCGAATTTAGAAGATGTTAATAGTTAGACATTTTAATAGTTAGATGTTAATGTTTAGGAGATGTAATACCGTCTTTTTAAAATTCTTAAAAAAAAAAAAAAAAAAAAAAAACTTAATATTTTTGACGATATTTAGCACTTATATCATCTATATGCTCACATCAAAACTCGAATTTAACAATTTGTTAAACGAAAACAAATTGTTGAATTCGAGTTTTTATGTGAGCATATAGATAAGTGCTAAATGTCGTCAAAAATATTATGAGTTTTTTTTTTTTTTTTTTCTTTTAAGAATTTTAAAAAGACGGTATTTTTGTGAAAACTAATTTATCGGTTATGTAATTTAATAGTTTCGACCCTTGCAAGATTTCGTAAAAGGTGTTGAAGAACATGAAAGCATCAGGTGTAGGCGTTGTTAAAATTAAAAAAAAATTTGCCGAATACAAATTTTGATGTGATTTGCAGTAGATGGTATGTATGTTGAACATTGTCAAGAATATTTCGAGGTAAATTTCTTTTCGTGTAAAAGGTGCTAAAGGACATGGAAGCATCGAATATAAACGATCTTAAAAAGAAACAAATCGTTGAATGAAAAGGATGAAAGGATCGTCTTGGAAGATTTTGTGATAGGTGTTGAAGAACATGAAAGCATCAGGTGTAGACGTTGTTAAAACTAAACATAAATTTGTCGAATACAAATTTTGATCTATTTTGTAGATGGTATGTATGTTGAACATTGCCAAGAATATTTCGAGGTAAATTTATTTTCGTGTAAAAGGTGATAAAGAACATGGAAGCATCGAATTTAAACGATCTTAAAAGGAAACAAATCGTTGAATGAAAAGGATGAGGGTCCATAGAAGGTTTATTGCCCCTGAGGAATTTCAGGTTCCTATTTTATGATATAAATAAATGATTAACCCCTTACCTGTCGAAGAAAATTTACGAAATTCGCTTCCCAGTGCCACCGTTCTCTCTCAACTCTGAACTAAGTAAATCCTTCGAAAACATTGTCAATATCAATTTCAAGGTTATTTTATTGCATTGTCAAGCGGTATCAGTAGTTTTATTGGTAGCAGTACGGTACAAAGGATCGTACTGCGGAAAAACGTATATATACGACCGAGACATTTAAGGGGTTAAACCACTATAAATAAAAAATGATGCGAATTAATTTGAAAAGTTCAGTATAACTGCTTTGAAACAGGACCTAACACTTTCAAAGTAGAAATATCAGATTGTTCTCGCTTATGAAATTTTTTTTTTTGTATTTAATTATTTTAGAACAGATGCTTTTTATGTTTTCTTCAATATTTATTTATACTATTCTAGTAAATATTTGTTCACTAATCCTGTTTGTCCTGTCCTTTTTCACTAGTCCTGGTGAATCTGTTTATTGCTAATTGCATTCAATTTTAAAGAGTGAAAATTAAATTATATATATTAAAAAATAAAATAAAAAAGTGTCTTTATTGTTTTTGCAATTTAAAATTTGGTATAATTTATTTATCTTGAAACCACTCTAAATATCTAATTTAAACTCAGTGGAAATGTTCTTGGATTTTTTTTCCTCCATGAAGCTGTACGAATAAATGTTTTCTAATATGAAATATTCTGTTGTTGTTCAACTTCTTTCTATTTCCTTCTTTAGAAATACCCCGCCACCTCACCCCCATTTTTTTTTTTTTTTCTAAATTCTTTTTGCTTGTTCTTTTCTTTTATCTCTCTCTAAATTACAACTATATTTGTAATATTCGTTGCACCATTTTTATAACATTTGTATATTTGTTTGTTTCATAGGATTTGAATGTAATTGGCTCCCGAAAATAACTTTCATTTTTCTCCAAAACAACAATGCATTTGTTCTCGTCTTTTCTTTTTCAGAATGCTTTTGCAATACTAATTTAACAAAATACAGCAATGTAATTTATTTTATTAATTACGTGTTTAATTAATCATACAATCTATTATTCAAACCTGTTGTCTAAGTTATCTTCTTTGAGAAGCCGAATTTTTACAATGATTCTCAGCTATAAAGTTCGCAAATCTTTTATTTTTCGGTGTCAGCCATTTGGCAAAAAAATTCAGTTTTGCGAAATCTCTGAGGCCACGTTTGTTGTTTCTTCCCTTTTACAAGACTTCGTTATTGTATTTACTCTTTTTGTATAAACACTAAATTAACAAAATATAATAATGTCATCTTCTTTAATTGTTCCGTGTTTAATTGACCAGAAATATTTTGCCAGGATAAGGATAAGCAGACCATAGAAGAAGACCTTACTTGAGAATATTGGTGTGTTCATTTGTAATGCTTATACTTTGAAGGAAAAAAAAATGCAGATAAGAAAGAAAGAGGGAGGTAAAAGAAGGAAGAAAAATTATTCATCAAGCATAGATTATGAAACGATTTTTAAAACTACGAGTGTTTTGCTGCTTTCGGATCATTTTGTCCATCTATGTATCGGTAACTACACCCAAGCATTTCTTTTTTTAGGTATACTTTTGGTACGCATTAGAAGTTTTACGCATTTTTTAAATCCTCGCTTTGCAAACAAAATCTGCAATGTTGCAGTATATATGTCTTTGAGATTAAATTTCAGAGATTTATCGGTGGAAAATTTCAATGATCTTTACACAGTTTCAAACAACCATACTTTTGAATGGCTTTATAATATGACTAACATTAATTGTATTTTCTTTAATATATATTTTTGTAAAGCCTCTTAATATATATATATTAGTTTAAGTACTTTATATTCATTAAAAAGCATTTTAATACAATTTCGAAATGTAGAAGTTAAAATAAATTAATGTTTTGTGTTAAAGAAAAGTATTGAGGCTGTGCAATCATTTCTGAATAGAAAAAAAAAGGTTTAACTGAATCACTGTAACATACATTAGATTTGCTTTCTTGAAAGTAAATAAAATAATGTCATTAATATGCGTATAAAAAAATTACCGCCCATACACTGCAACATGCCTGAATTATTTTAATTCATATTGTATATGTATTATATATATATATATATATATATATATATATATATATATATATATATATATATATATATATATATATATATATATATATATACATATATATATATTAAGCGTTACATTAAATATTTTTAGTCGGGGAACATATTATAGTGATTTTAATTGTATATATAAATTTCGTGTGTATTAATGAAAGCAGGAATGCGGATGCACAGTTAGACAGGTAAGCAAGCGGAAATTATTAATACTTAAGGTATCAGCTGTATTAAAAAGTATTAAAACAGATAAAACGAAATTCAATTTGTGAAAATGAGAAGTAAATATAATATTTAAAATATTTAACCTATAAAACTTAAGGGTAAAAAAATACATTTACATTTTACCTGACATCTTTGATTCCACGAATAAAAAATTTGTCTTTTCTATTAAATTTTATGTTTATTTTCGTCGTTTTCTATATATATACTGAATTTCTTTCTACAGACAAATTATTAATCTGTTGCATTCTTCTCATTTCATATATTTTAATTTATTAATGTATAAAATTACCAATACATTATTTTCAAAGGAATGACCTATTATTGTCTTTTAAACAAAGAAAACATTCATATATTTTTATTCGGATACGGTATCTCCTATATCAGAATATAGTACTTTTAGTTAGATGTCTCACAATATATCTTTTCTGTTTTACATCTTTCTTTCTTTCTTTCTTTTCTTTTCTTTTCTTTTTTTTTGGGGGGGGGGGGCATTACAATACATTTTTTCACGCTTATATCATTGTTATGTAATTATGTAACATCTGTCCTATAACCTGTTTATAAACCAATTACGTTGTGTATTTAATTCGATTCTCGTCGTTAACACTGGAACACAAAAATAACTCAGCGTCTTCTCCTTCTTCCTTAACTTCTCTCGAAAACGCAGCGTCTCGAAAATCAAATTTGTTATAACTCTTATCTTTCCAAAATGAACACAATCATTCAATTGATCTATTTGCTTTGCCGGCGCTGTGCGAGTAAAATATTTACCCCTTTTCCATATCTCGGGGGATCAAAATTGCCACTTTCCAATTAAACCAATTTGAATTATACGAACATTTTCGTAAATTTATCCCGATGTTAATGAAGGTAACAGCTGAGTAATTAGGCGCTCTTTTCCTGTGACCGATAAGTAGCGAGCGGACTGACTTTTAGGTGTGAGTTAATTTGGAAGCACTGTATTAATGCATGAAATAGGCGATGCAGATGAACATTGGAATCTAATTCAACACCTATTGATAGGAATTGGTATCGTATGTGTCCAGAATTATCTGGGGACACATTCCGTATTATAAAATCTAAATATTGCGAAAAATCGTCTGCCGGCAGAATTGAATCGAGCAATTGAGCTGACAAGGGAAAGGTAATTGTTCGACTTCGCTAGACTTCATTTATCAAAAATATTAAGATGAAAAGCCGGAGAAATTTCTGCATTACGTTTCCAATTTCCTTCAGCCTTTTAAAAGTTTCCCCTATTTTATACATTATTGTCAAAATTAATTTATTCTACAGTCTAATTCAGGAAATGTTTATTTTAATGAAATATTTAATGATAATTTTGTTCGTTTCTTCACTGTCATTTAAGTTGTTTCCTCATCATCTTTTTGGTTAAGATTAGAATTGTAGCCCTTCTGTTAATAGAAAATAGCCCAAAATTTTTAATCGGAATTCAATATCGGAGATTTTCATTTATGGACATTTATTAATTACTAAATAGTATTGTTCATAAAACTGATAATAAATTTGTTTGTAAAAGAGAAATAATTTTTAAGAAAAAAAAAAAAAAAAAATATGAAATATAAAAATAAAAAATACAGTGATGCCCTTTGTAATTTTCATTGCTATTTATTTTATATTATTTTACTTCATTTCATTTCATTTTATTTATTTCATTTTATTTCATTTATTTTATTGCATTTTTTGTCATTTAAGTTATTTCAGCAATTCTTAAAACATTTTTACTTTCTTCTGTATTCAATAAAAGAAAGTATCGGATTCGATTTTTGGTGTATTTTCATATATTCTGAATTGTCCCGAACACGATTTAACTATTTTTACAAAACATCTGTCTGTCCGTGTATATGAGACAAAAATTTGTTACAGCTCTATTTAAAAAAAAAAAAAAAACAGACAACGAATTTCATAAAAAATTCTATTTAGTTGCACCTTGATATAAATTGGTGTCTATCGACTTTCTGTACACGTCGCTCAACAGGTGGTGCCGTCGTCCCGTTTTTCAATAAATTTTAATATGCAGCGTAGGACAAAATTTTGTATAAATGTGCACAAGAGGATTGTCTTTAATCAGTCATTATATGGAATGAAAATAATAATAATTACAAAAATACTCAACGAGGATTTTATTTATTATTATTATTATTATTATTATTTTTTTTTTTTTTTTTTGGGGGGGGGAGGGTATATGTAGGAGCATCTCTTTCTGCTACAGCCGAGAAGGAGGTGGGGAGATGTGTTACATTTGAATATGAATATTTTCCAAAGAACTCGTCAGCATTTTTAAACATTAAATCACATATCTATGATAACCTGTAACAAGTTATCTATCTATTTATTTTATTATTATTATCATTATTATTCATTTCTATTTCTTTCTCACTCTTTCTGTATTGAATTGCCGATATTTTCACACTTCATTTTCATAAAAAGATAAAACAATTAATAAAATTTAAATCTTTTATAAATATTATTGTCAGTAATAATTTATCTTTACGCATATATATGATTACTTTTTTTTTTAACGTATACTCGCCACCTTTTTTTTTTAATTACCATTCTTCTAAGCGTTAATGTTGGTCATTAAATTGTAATTCGATTGCAGTTAATTCTATAAACAAAAGCCTGCAAGGATTTTCGATTAAAAAAAAAAATGCATTCTATTTTTTATTTATTTATTTATTTTATTTATCTTTTAAAGAGAAAAACAATCAAATTTAGATTATATTAACTCGATATAAATCAAAATATCTTAAATTCTAAACTTTTATACCAGTTTTTACTCTCTCAGGGATATCATTTTTAAAGCATGCTTTACTAATGAAATTTAATAACTCTAGGAAAAATGATTTTTTTCCCTCCCTCTCTCTTTCTTTAAAAAGTAAATACCAAAAATGACTGTAAAGTTTGTTTATATGTAAACAATTTCTCTTCATTATAAAATACGTTTATTTCACAGGGTTAATTTTTTTAATATTTTTTTCATTCTTTTCCATTAAACAAATATACATCATTTGCTATGCTTAATAACTTATTTTGTCATTTTAATTTACACTCATTTAAATGCAGTTTTTTCGCAGTTAATTATACTAGTTCAAGTTACTCTTAATGAAAAATAATTACTTATTGTCACTAAAAATGTGGCTGCTGCGGACGCTTAGTACTTATGCAGCAATTAAAAAACTCTTCACAATTGTTTTTTATATTAAACAGAGTGTATTCTAGAATTGTGGATTGTAACATAATTAATAATTAGTTAATTATTAACGTAGGAAAACGAAGCATAATTCTTTTGATGTTTGTTGCGAAATAATTCTAACCCTTTTTTCCCCCCTACATTGCCTTAATTTTTAAGCCATTTCTTTATTTTTAATTCTTTTTCTTTTGAAGAAGTCCGTAATTACCGAGATGATGGAATAACACACATAAAAATAACATTTGAAATTAATTTGTAAAACAACTTAAGAAAACTTACGAATTAAAACACTGCTGTGAGCTTTTTCCCCGGGGTTTAAAATTTTCTCAAAGAACCCTTTTTTATGATTTATCACTTAGTTGATATTAAAAACTGATGTTCTTGGGAAAAAAAAAAAAAAAAAGTTTATTTTATGTTGCCATTGTTCTCCACATAATTAAGCAGTAAAATTTATTTATGAGCGCTGAAAACTTAGTTTCTTTAACAACGCTAGTACATTTCAACTCTTTTGCCTTTTCGGTTGGTATTTCTTTTATATTTTGTGTGTTTTCTAAAAGCAAATTAAATAACAGAATTAATCATCATAAATAATGAAAATAATGAATTTTATTATTATTAAAGCGCGTTAAAATAATGAAATATCCCTCCCTTCCCCCTGCGTAATTCACTTTCAGAAAATTAAATTTTCAGTTTTTTGTTTTACGTAGTTTATTGTTGTTGTTATTGTTTATTTTCCTTATCATATACACTGACTGTAGATTGCATTATTTAATTGTTTCGTAAGTACCCCATAAATACACATGGTTTTGTTTAGTTAGATTACAAATTTGCATAGTAGGTAATTTATTTCTGAAGAGGGAGAATTTATGTTAGTAATTCATATAAATTATAATTGTGAAAATTATGACTGAAACCAGTAAAAACTATTAAATGGTCAAAAAAAAAAAAAAAAAGACTGAACTGATCTATTGAAAGACATAATATGAGCAATCAACATGAGTTTTTTTTTTTTTTTTTTTTTAATCTGAAAAGCAGTTCTCTTTTGTTATCAAACGAGGCCATAATAGTAATAATAAATAATTAAATTAAATCTCCCTAAAACTCAATATTGCATCAGTGTCTAATTTTCTTTTCAAAATCTCTTTAAATTTAGTTGTTTTAGTTTATTTTCAAACAAGGAAAAAAATCGATAATTTCATTTGTTCCTTTTAATATGCCATTATATTTATTAACCTGCAATAAACAGACAAACTGTAGGAATCCCCCCCCCCCCCCCCCGTAGAAAGTTTCGTCTAAGTAGCTGAAAAACATTTTAAACGTTTTTTATTACTTTCTTTTTTATTTCTTTTTTCCATTTATTTTATTACTCTTTTAAATTGAAATTCAACATTCCCGAAATATCTAGTATAGATATACATAGAAGCCAATATTTTATTTTATTCCGGGGCATTTTTAGCCCCGCCTTTATTTCATACCACTTTTTTTTTTTTTTTTTTTTTTTTAAGAGTAAATTTTTCTTATTTTATCGTAGTTATAGTATATTGGAGAAAAATATTCTAAAAATAAAGGGGTGCGAAATAGAGACGGAGCTAAAAATGTTCCAGAATAAATTAAAATATTGGCAGCTATGGATATATACGATACATCTTTGAAATTACGATTTACAATAGCATTTTCAGCTCTATTTTTCAGTGTGACATTTAATGGGAATTAAAAATATGTATTAACTTAAATTACGCTGCCAATTTTATTTAAATATTCTGTATATCCGAATCTCTGAAGTTTGTTTTAGACCATATTGTCCTGGAAAAAGGCCAATATAATAAAAAGAGATATAGCAAACATTTACATTTGCATATACTGTTTTTTTTTTTTTTTTTTTTTTTTTTAAGACAAATTTCATACAATTTTGGGAAAATCAATGGACATAATAATTCCCACTCTACATACTGCAATGTATCAAATTAGGTTACATCCAGGTCCTACCTCTTATATATTATCTGTTTGACAATTTTAGACATTTCTCTTGTTTCTCTTTTTATCGATTAAATTATAATGAATATTAAAAATAGATATAATAAAGTAATTATGGTAAGATTCAATTTTAAAGGGTAGTACATACTTGCCAACCATCTCATTAATAACCGTACAATTGTTAACGCCTCTTGAAAAAACGCCCCCTTTTTCACACCACTTTATTTTTAGAGTAGTTCTGTTCATATGTTGTTACGATTAAATAAGAATAAAATTACTCTAAAAAATGACTGGTATGAAAAAAAAAAACGGGTACTAAAACTTGTACGCTTCATAATGAGATGGTTGGCAAGTATGGTAGTAACACATGTACTTTCACGGTCATCATGTCTATTACAATAATATGAAATGACAATGCACAATAATAATAATAATAGTTAAAATGATTAGGATAAATTATTTAAACAAATTTATGTTATTGATATTTTAAATAATGAATAGTTAAAATAATTATAATAAATTAAAGCACATGTCCCTGTTTTAAGTTGTCGTAATAAATATAGTGCCAGTTAAAACAGGAAAGTTCCGTAAAATATATCAAATCAACTAATTTTGCATAGGAAATAAAATAAAAAAAAAATGCAATCCACTTATTTGGTCAGACTATACAGGTGCCATACTCAAGTAAGGTTAATTGTGTCTAGATTTTTAAGCTCTATCTTACAATCGTAATATTTTATAATGATTTTCTGGGATTAAATTATTGAAAGATTCCTGTACGAAAATAGTGGTGCTCAGAACATCTGCTCCAGTTCTAATCAAAATTTGCATCCATAACTTTAAGAATAACAGAGGTACTTTAACTATATTTTTTAGAGATTTATTATTACATTACTTTATGTGATATGTTATTCTGAAATTCTAGAAGTATGCAACCGTTCCATCAATGATGCTGTATCTATTTCGAACTAGTATGTTGTGGCCACCACAAGACTTTCTTCTATATTTTCCTATATACATATTAAATCAGTAACAATAAAAAAAAAAAAAAAAAAAAAAAAAAAAAAAAAATACGATTTTTTTTCTAAGTTCTTTTTTTGTTAAAAGTAATACATATTCAATCAGTAACAATATAAAAAAAGAAAAAAAAAATTACGATTTTTTTTTTCAGTTTTTTTTTTTTTTTTTTTTTTTGTTAAAAGTAAAAAAAATCGATAACTTTGTTTTAAATTATCACAGATTTATAGTTCAACCATTCGTTTTAAAGATATTGACGAGATCTTTCGAAAGATACCCATCTTGAAAATTTACCCCCCCCCCCCGGGGGGTACTTCCCCCCCCAAGGGGGAAGCGATGCCCCCACATTCACAAATTTTTTCCTAGTTATCTATTACTGTTATCAATAACTCATATTACTTTTACAATCACAAGTTAAAAATAACTCTCATTATGTACATTTATACGAAATTTTGTCCTATAGTGCCATGTTAAAAATTTAGAAAAAAATGCGATCACAGCGCCACCTGTTGAGCTATTGATCCCCAAATGTAATCAGCACCAGTTTATGTCGGGGACCAACTAAATACCAAGTTTGGTTAAATTTCGTTAAAAAAAAAAAGGTACGATTTTTTTTTTTTTTTTTCGTTAAAAGTAAAAAAAATCGATAACTTTGTTTTAAATTATCACAGATTTATAGTTCAACCATTCGTTTTAAAGGTATTGACGAGATCTTTCGAAAGATACCCATCTTGGAAATTTACCCCCTCCCCCCCAGGGGGGAACCGGTGCCCCCACATGCACAAATTTTTTTCCCTAGTTAACTACTACTATTATCAATAATTCATATTAATTTTACAATCACAAGTTAAATATAACGCTCATCATGTACATTTATACGAAATTTTGTCCTATACTGCCATGTTAAAAGTTTACATAAAATGCGATCACAGCGCCATCTGCCGGGCGATTGATCCCTAAATCTAATCAGCACCATTCCATGTCAGGGTCCTACTATATACCAAGTTTGGTTCAATTTCATTCATTGGTTCGTGAGATACGGTGAAAAATACGAAAATTTGCGATCATAGCGCTACCTGATAGGCGATTGATCCTCAAATCTAATCACCACCATGCCTTGTCAGGTTTCAACTATATACCAAGTTTGGTTGAATTTCGTTCATTGGTTCGTGAGATACGGTGAAAAATACGAAAATTTGTCCTATACTGCCATGTTAAAAATTTATATAAAATGCAATCACAGCGCCACCTGCTGGGCTATTGATCCCCAAATCTAATCAGCACAATGCCCCGCCAGGGTCCAACTATATACTAAGTTTGGTTGAATTTCATTCATTGGTTCGTGAGATACGGTGAAAACACGAAACCACAGACAGACAGACACACAGACAGACAGACATTTTTTAAAATCTATCAATTCGTGTTCAGGACACCCCAAAACGTGTAGATCCGTCAAAAAACGGAGGTCGAAAATTTTCGCGAATCCAATACTTTCTCTACATTACATATAGAAGAAAGTATTGTTTGGGTGCATTGTATATCAGAACTTTCTTACATTAGTTCTCGTGTTGTTAGCATGTTTCACGCAGAGTAATGTTAAAAATACTGCAGCAATATTTTTGTTGCATTTTTGTTTTGAACAGAAATCTTTTTGCTCTTTAGATACACTGTATTTATGATGTAATAATTAGATTATACTCTGATTTCTATATATAAAAAGATAATTTCTTTTATTGTGCATTTCTGCCTCTTAAAATGTGATCTATCTTTTTTTAAACATCCTGTATCACCGATTTATAAAGAAGTAAAAAAGCTTAAAATATTCACTATAAAAAGAAATTAGTATGTTGGGGTCATCACAAAATTTTCTTCTATAGTATTTGCCTATATAAATTTGCTCAGTACAAATAATTTGTTAAAATTATTTTCTATAATGAATGCAAACGATTTTTATCTCAGAAAATATAACACTAAATGTTCAAAGAAAGTCTATTTTATGTTCTAACAATGATATTTTAATAAAATATGCTTCTTTTCCCTTTTTTTTTTTTTTTAGTGCGGAGGACTATTAGTCTCAATCTACGGATAAAAACGTTGTCGCCAGTTTTACGATGGTTGGACATTTATCGAAATCGAAAATTTTAATTGAATAATTTGAAAGCGATGTTATAATTCGGGAAAAAAAAAAAAAAAAAAAAAACTAATAGTCCTCCGTACTAAACCAAATTCATGCTTTTGCCAAAATTTCATCAAGATCTTTTTTTTTTTTTTTTTTTTTTTTGAAAGAAAATTAATAATAATCAGAATCGAAACGGACAGTATCGAAAAAGTTGAAGAAGCCCCCCCCCCCCCTTCCCCGCCTTTTTATTTTTATTTTTTAAATTTAATTATCACAGATTTATGGTTCAGACATTCGTTTTAAAGATTATGGCGAGTTCTTTTAAAAGATACCCATATTGTAAATTTTCCCCTCTCGGAAAGGAGGTGGAGAATCGTCGCTCCTACGCGTCAAAAAAAAAAAAAAAAAAAAAAAAAAGTCGTAGTTGACTATTGCTATTATAAATAATTCTTTTAAATTTCATAATGATTCCCAAAAAATAGTTTTTCTTGTACAGATTTATGGGAAATTTTGTTCTATACTACTATGTTAAAAATTTAGAAAAAACGGGATGGTAACGGCACCTGCTGGGCGATTTTCACCAAAAGTTGATAGGTATTGATTTTTGTCAAAGTGAAACTACATATAAATTTTTGTAAAATTTTGTGCTGTCGTTCCTGGCATACAGTTGCTACAAACATTTTGTCACGCACAGGTAAGCCAGAAAAACAGACAGACATTTCCTATACATGGTTAAATCGTGTTCTAGACCACTGAAAAAGGGTATATCCATCGAAAACAGGAAGGTGAAAACTTTTTATGAAACCAATACCTTCTTCTATTGAATATAGAATAAAGTAAAACAGATTATTATATGTGAATTCTTAAAGATAAAAGATAATCTAATAATATATTCACTTACCTGTAAAATTATCTTAAATGGCGTATGTGTTTATTATCCTGTCACGGGGGACAGCTTAAGCAGTTTTTCTATACACAAATTTAAGTCTATATATACAGAATGCCTTATAGGCTAACGTTTAATGGCGCCGTGCGCAATCACAACACCTGAAATAAATAAAATGAGAAAACATATGAGAAAACATGAGAAAACATATGTATAGATCAAACTATAATTTAAATTTAAAATGATGCAATAAAAAATTTTCAACTAAAAACAAATATTTGTTCCCCTATAATGTACTATCATTCTCGTGTTTCTATCAGCGCTGCGATGCACTCTTATTGTTTTAAAATTTTTGATATTTTCATTTTAATTATAAATTAACCCGGATACTTTTCGAATTTATGCAAAAACATAAAAAAAAAAAAAAAAAAAAAAAAAAAAAAACATTAAACTGACAGTTTTATTTCTTTGAATTAATAATACATGCATACTAATATATATATATATATATATTTTTACACATTCTGAATTGAGATTTTTTTCTTCAGACTTTTATACACATTAATATTTAATTTATGTGAAAAATTTTAAATCTGTCTTTCTGTTAAATATTTATTTATTTACTTATTTATTTCACGATCTTTTATTCCATTTTCTTCTGAAATTTTATTTATTTTATCATCAAGATTTATTTCAAAAGTTTTTATTTTGTTTGAAAAGAAATGAAGTGTTGATTATGACGTCTTAGATTGTGTAATACCATGTGTTGTACACACATGGTATTACGCAATCTGGTGCCATGTTGTACACGCATGGTATTACGCAAAAGTTACATATACATATGTAACTTTTGTTTTATGTACATATAAGACATAATGCATACGCATTATGCAATATAAGACATGCATATGCATATGCGTTATGTCTTATATTGCATATAACACACTGGCAATAAGAAAATTATCGTTTAATAATAATAATAATAATAATAATAATAATAATAATAATAAAAACGATCCCTGGCCTTTGGTATTCCTCTAAAACGATACATTATTTTTAAAATGATTTTCCGTATTCATGTTTAACCGCTTAACAAGTGTATGTGTATATATACGATACATTTTATAGTCAAGCAGAAAGGTGGGGCTTACTTTCAAAATTTAAAAATATGCTTACGTGATTGTATTAAGAAAAATATATACTTAAGCAAAACATTAATTAGAAATAAATAGTTCACTACAACCTAAAATATTTTTTTTTTAAATGTTAATCATTCAGTTACCGGTAACTATTTTTGTTGCTAAATATTCATTTTTTATCAATTTTGTTTTCAGAGGGTGTTGTTTATATAATATCTTAGATTACCTTTAATTGCTTTTAACAGCTTATAATTGTTTTAAATATTGGTGAAGAATGGTATACTTCAAAAGAAATAAAAACACAAAATTCCATCAGAAATAAATTGTTTATTACAAATGCTTTTCTTTTCAATTTAAAGTATTATTTTTCTTGGAAATTAGCAAACCTCGAAAGAAAAGATAAAATATTTCAAAATGTAAAATAATAATAATAATAATAATTTTATTCTCTTGAACTGATTAAAATCCATCTGAAAATATATTTGACGAATAGAAAAAAAATATTTGGTAAAGTATTTAGAATTTGGTTTATTTAATCATTTTTTTTCTCCCTTTAAATTAACAGAATGACGTGTCAAAATAAATAAATGAATAAATATAAGTAGCTTTATACTGTCATTAACACGCTTTTATTAGCTTCACCTGTATGCATGTTTGTATGTGTGTGTCAATGTATGTTTGTAATCTCTCTGGGAGCAAACAAAAAATCTATATTGTAAAAAAAACTTTCCCTACGTGAACGCTGTGGCTGTGAGGTAAAGCTCCGCGCTACGAACCTAATAGTCTAGCGTTCGAGCCCAGTCAGGGGAGATTTTTTAAAAATGTTTTTTGTTTAATTCTAAATTATTTTAATTAAAGATTTGAATGTATGTAAATATTATGGTGTGTCACTCATGCGATTTTCTCTTACCCTGCATTTTAATACTAAGACAGATGTTTTGTGCTTTTTAGTTCATATTTCTATAAAAGCGTGTTCTTTAATTTTTTAAAACTATAATATTATTTTAAAAAATAAACTTATACCACAAATTTATTTTTAGTATTCAACAAAAAGTTATTTGTTTTTTAAAACAAGTCCGTTTTCTTGGCATTTCATTTAAACCACTTTTTTAAGAAACACGCGCGTGCACACACACACACACACACACATATATATATACATATTAAACAAGGATTTATTTTATATGTTTATATATTTACACACTCATATGAAGTTTTCTACTGTATGTGTAAAGTATATTTATCTTTGTCAAATTGCCTTCACAATAATGAAAATAGATTTTTGAACCACTTGTTGAATGTATATGATACGTATACACGTTCATTTTGACAAACAAATTGATCAATTTTAAATACTTTATATTTTGTGTTCATTTGATCTCCCCCCACCCCTTTTTTTTTTTTTTTTTACCCTTCGTATATGAAAATTATCTGGTATACTTTTTTTTTTTTTTTGTTAATTACGATTCTCATATTAAATCAATCGCAGGTTCGTTCTCATAATCAGTTTGAAAAGTTTTTGATCTCTGAATAATAATAAGAAGAAGAAGAAAAGAAAAGAAAAAAGAATGCGAAATAAAATTTTAACTGTACAATTCAAAATGAACCACTTCAATGAGTTATATTCATAAGTTATAATTCACTATTCATAAGTTATAATTTACTTATTACAGAATTTGTACACACTTATTGTTTTCTTTTAAATAAAATTAAGAATCTGTCTTTTTAGATATTTATTGATTTAAGAATACATGTATCTCGAAATTATGACATGTGTTTAATCACCTTTCAAGTTCGATTATTTTTGTCTGGGGGTAATTCTCTCAAATTAAAATATCCCCCCCCCCTTTTTTTTTTTAACAATAGAAAAGATTCCGATCTAGCTTATTTTATTATACATTTAAAATGCAGTCATTAAATATAGAAGTTTACTAAATAATAATTTTTAATTAATAATTTTTAATAAATATAATAAATAATAATTTATTATATTTATAATTAATAAATAATAATTTTTAATTAATAATAAATATAGAAGTTTACTAAATATGCATAAGTACTTTGAATTATGCTGATATTTTCAAATCAGCATAATTCAAAGTGAAATACATTGTAATCCCGTGAATCTGAAATTGAAACAACTATAGTGAAAAAGAAAAAAAAAAATCTATTAGAATAGTGTCTTAGAAAGCTTACAAAAAAGTCATGCTTAACCTTTAACTACACGCGTGGTGTATTTTGTACACCACCAAAATATCAAATCCCTAACAACACACTTGTCCACAGAACATCCTGAGGAGATCCATAGGATTTCCCTTTGATCCACAGGACGTCCTAAGGATGCCTTTCGGAGAAGATGTGTTGTATCCGAACGTGTTGTATCAGCAAAAGTATCCGAGCACTAGCAGTAATCCCTGTCTAAAAAAAGTACAGATAATACTGCTTTGTTAAATAAATCCTTGTCGAGGCATGTTCTTAGTCAGTCTAAAAACATGATTCGACAAAGATTTATTTAACAAAACAGTATTAAGTGTACTTTTTTTATATAAGAATTATTGGTTAGTGCTCGGATACTTTTGCTGCCGACTGTATAAGTTTTAATTATCAAAACTTTTTATAAAAACTAATGAAAAATCTTCGAATAAATTCTTCAATGATGGGTTAGATGTGCACGCAGCGTGAGGAGCGGGATCCGAAAGTCATTTATATTCTGTTTACTATAAATGGTGTATTTTTTACACCAGCGCGTGTAGTTAAGGGTTAAAAATAATTAAAAGATAAAAATTGATTTAAATATTTAATAGATTTTTTTCTAATTTTGTAAATTGCCAAAATTTTATAAATATGCGAACATATTTTTTAAACCAAATATATATGTGTATATATATATATATATCTTCCATGCGTTTTAATATTTTTTTGCTTTTCTTTGCATTTTGCAAGTTATTTGTTTTACTTATACCTTTACGATCATCATTCTTTCTCACTTTCAATTTATCTAATGTAATTTTCGATTTATGCATCGCTTTGGTATTATCTTTATCGGCAAGGAAAATGGTGATGTAAAGATAGATATTGTATACAATAATAATAATATTATTAATTATGCAATATACAGGGTGGCCATAATTAAACTGCAAGTGTTCAAGGGGTGCTGGAGAGAAAACTACTGGGAATATTCCAGTGGAATTTGGTATCTACACGTTTCAGAACATGCGCAAATCAAATTAAAAAAAAAAAAAAAAAAAAAATCGCCATTTTCACCCGATAGGTGGCGCTGTACCGTATTTCAACGCTCACCGGTGGCATATACAACTTCCAAAACCGATATACAGAGCATAATGACATTCTAAGAGGCATATAAACAATATAAAACATCACTTACAGTTTATAAAAATTTATGGATTGTTTAATTTGTGATCTTAATTTACGTTAATTTTTTATTACATGATACTGTAAAAATTTAATTACTGAGGCGAATTGTATGGAATTTTGATGAACTGTAAGTGATGTTTTATATTGTTTATATGCCTCTTAGAATGTCATTATGCTCTGTCTATCGGTCTTGGAAGTTGTATATGCCACCGGTAAGCGTTGAAATACGGTACAGCGCCATCTATCGGGTGAAAATGGCGATTTTTTTTTTCATATTTAATTTGCGCATGTTCTGAAACGTGTAGATACGAAATTTCACTGGAATATTCCCAGTAGTTTTCTCTCCAGCACCACCCCTTGAACACTTGCAGTTTAATTATGGCCACCCTGTATATATATATATATATATGTGTGTGTGTGTGTGTGTGTGTATATATATAAAAGCCTCAGATTTTCAAACTTTAACCGTATTTTAAATTATTATTATTATTATTTATTTGAAGGATTAAATTGTTATTTTTCATTATAAGTGTATTTTGAAAAATTAAATTTTGTCATCTTAATTATAATCTTTGCTGAATTATTATTATTATTATTAACAAATCTTGTAAATTTATTTTATATTTCTGTCTCATAAACAGAAATAATCAATAAATCTTGTAAATTTATTTTTGATTTCTGTGTCATAAACAGAAATAATCAATGTGAAAAAAGTGTTGATTTTCATCGTGCTTTACTTTTTTGATTGGGAAATCTAAATAAAATATATTTTCTTAGGGATTGATTTAAATCAAGTCTAATCTAAAATTTATAAGTTAGAGTGCATAAATTTGTTATGTGACATAGATAGAAACTCTATTTAATTTTCCAGTTTACGTTTTAAAATGTTTATGTTTATTATAAATTTCCGGGAAACTCATTTAATTACACAAATTTCAAACTGTTCAATATAAGTTTTATCTCCAGTTTTTAAAACATTCCCTTTCCATTTAAATCCCAGGAAAGTTATCAAAAGTTAATTATAGAAACCTTGCACATTGATTTGTATCAAATTTTATTCATTCATTAAAAAAAATGCAACTTTGTATCTTTTTCATGAAATGAATCCAATGTAATATTACGTGATCTCTAATGCCTCCAAGACACGCATTTAGTTTAAATCTGTTCATTTAAAAAAAAAAAAAAAAACTTTTATTATTTGGAAATATTTTCTGAATTAGGCAGAAATAATTTAGTACATTGATTATTTATTTATTTTATTTATTTTTTCTTTTTCGGGGAAACGTTTAGATTTTGAGATGAATGAAAAAACAATAAAATTCCCACAAGAAACCAACCATGCAATCAAGTATGAAATGCAGGAAGGGGCTACCAGATGGTTTTTTAAAAATGTTAGCAGCTGTTACTATTCGTTAACAGGCGTTTTTTTTTTTTTTTTTTTTTTTTTTTAACTCCAAGTCTATCCATCTGAATATCTTAATAAAAGGACATTTTTAAATTTTTTTTTTTTTTTTTCTTTTCTTTTCTTTTAATCAGCTATTTCATTCCGCTCTGAAATGACAGGTCCTTAATTTAGATAATATCTTTGCAGGTGTTGGACATCAAAAAACTCCTCGTATCTGAAATATAACCTCGTTGTATATTCCGGAAGGAGTTTGTAACCCCTGCGGTTTAACTATAATTATTTTCCCACTTCCAAATTTGATAGATGTGTAAATATGGAAATTTTTATAATTATTCATTAATGGGCCGATGTCGTGTGTTCATCCGTTACGTATGTCATCAAAGAATCCGATTATCACTTTGTCAACTTGTTTTACAACATTCTTTAAACTTTGTGCTAATCAAGATAAGGGTAAGATATAAATTTTAACTTTGTATGTATTGAATATTAAATTATTTTTTTGTTTATTTTTTATTTTTAACGCTTTTTAACAGAGTTGAAAAGTGCTTATGACTTCGGTTCATTTGTGTGTCTGCCTGCACATGCTCTAACTTCCATAAATATTCCCAGAATGCCCTGAAACTATTTTATATTACTCAAGTTCACAGTTGCCAGATTTCTATTGAAAATAGTATAAATAGTATGACTGTCTTGTGTATAAGACACCCGAGCGAATTCCGTTACATTCAATGAAAGGTAATTCTATAAAGTACATTTTAATACCTTTACATTTTAATACTTTTATTAAAATACATTTTAATACCTTTGTACTGATCACGACAAAATGAGATCAACATGTATTATTCATATGCACAAAAGCATACATTTTTATAGAATATGGTGTGATTTACCTTTAATGATTGGTCTACAGGGCTACACAAAAAAAATTTAGGGAATATAATTGAAAACTGCTAGAAGCGCATTTTTAATTGTATCATACGTTTTTAATGCTTTCTAACAAAGCTAAAAAATCATTCTGACTTCTAATCGTCTGTCTTTCTGTCCTTCTGTCTGCGCTAACATTGGAAATACTTTTAGAATGCCTTGAAACTGGTATAAGTTATTTAAGTTCACCATGGCATGCAGTGGCGGATCTAGGGAGGGGGGGGGGGGCTAGGGGGCTGAAGCCCCTCCCCCCCCCAAAAAAAAAAGCACTGGCATTCACAATTGAATTTCATTGATCTGGAATAACATCTTGAAAACTCTTAGCCCCCCCCCCCCCCCAAAAAAAAAAAAAAAAAAAAAAAAAAGTTAAGTTTTGGATCCGCCACTGATGGCATGTTCTCTTCTGAAAATAGTATAAAGGACACAACTGTTTTGGGTACAGGGAATCACAAAAAGTTTTCGATACATTATGTTAGATATGTAATTTTTTTATTTATTTATTTATTTATTTATTTTTTTTTTGGCCTTTTTTATTATTTTTACACTGCACGCAGCATAACGAAACTAATATTATTAAAACAGACAAAACTATTTTTCGTGAAGTATGCAGTGCAATTTGTTGTTTTAGAGGTAGATGACCCTACAAAGGTGTTCATATACGGTGATGAAATTTTCTGAATGGGAATTTTTAGTGTTATGAGGATTTTTTAGTACTCTGTTTGTTGTGTATGCAAATTTTAGATGATGTACAGGTCTACAGAATTTTTTTTAAATCTTTCTGCTTAGAAACATAGATCATTTTGTGAAATTCCTTTCTCGATAGTTAAAAAAAAAAAAAAAAAGTATTTTTGTACCTTTAATGTTTTCAGACAATATACAAAACTACTTAAAACATTGTGCTTTTTTTTTTTTTTCTTTTAACAGTAAAACTAATAGATAATTTTTGAAAATTTCTTTTATCTATAACATAAAAGAAAATACATTTTAAGGTATCTCGGAGGTGAAATGTTATTGAAGATTAAATTACATATAAAAGAAAATGCATTTTAAGTTATCGCGAAGGTAAAATATATTAAAGATTAAATTACATAACGGAAAAATACAGTTGGAAAGTGTTAACAATCTATGCGAGCCAAATGATTTTTTTTTTTCTTCTTTTAATTTCAAACGTTTTATGAATTATTTATGCACAAAAGCAAATTTATTGCTATTGTTTTTAATGATAAGAAATTAATTTAGTTTGGCAGAAAATAGATCTGAAATGTAAAACATTATCAGGTCCACCTGGCGCTGCTTGGATTAAAGTAGTGCTTATAAACTTTTTGAATTAAATAAAAAAGAAAAAAAAAATGAAGAAAGTATGAGATGAATTGAAAATTAAATTAAATTAAAATAAAAGTCTTACAGCCTTATGATATTGCGAGTGAACGTTTTGAGTAAATGGATTCTAAACCTAACCCAAGATGTCGATAGAAAGCAGAAAAATGAATTCACTACATGTAATATCTCAATCAAATTCTATTTATAACACTTTGAATTCTTTGTGAGAAATTAAACGAATAAAACCACAAATAAACAATTGATGTTTGCACATTATTATTATTATTTTTTTTTCGACATAAAAAGATATATATTTCTTTTATTCGACATATTTATTTACACGCAAATATGATAAAATAGAAAAGAAACTTTTTTTCTGTATAATTTTTCATGCGTAAATAGATATATTTTCTTTTATGTCTGGAGGTGGGGGGGGGGGGGAGAAGTGTGATTAATTTATTTTTGGCATCAATTTGTTTTTCTTTTTAATAATTTTAAAGTTAAAATAGGATTTTTATTTAATACTTTTTGAACCAATTATACGATTGAACTAAAAAATACGGCGTAAGCTACATTTTGTCCTGATTAATAAGTATACCACTTTTCATAGCAATCGATTGTATGGTGTAGCTTTATATAGTGAACTAAAATTCCGGACAGATACAACGACAAACTTTCAGCTTTATATACATAGATTTCCTATTTTTTTTTTTTTTATTATGTTAACTTTATCAGCATTTCAAAATACGCTGAAATGGTAAAATTAAATTAACTTTTCAAATAAATTGCATTTTACAAGTAGAATATTAATAGAGCAATATTTCTTTGACTTAATATTTTTTAACTAATTGTAACAGCTATTATGCCGATAGCGATAATGGGTCATTTTATCATGATCACGTTAACATTTACTTTAAGTCAGTCATTGTACTTCTAATCACACTAAAAACTGCATGTTAGAAGTTGTTTTCTTTCTTAAATTATTTTCGGAAATCATAACAAAGACTGTAAATATTAAATTATGAATCAATTTCCTAAAAGTTTTTTTCTTTTTTTTTTTTTTTTTGGCAAACTAAAATTTGAATTTCTGATTTTATTTTCCAAAATAAAGATTTTTGACCAACATAAAAATGTCACCGTCAATGTTACATTGGTCACAACGTTTGACAAAAGCAATGAGAAACGAATTTGCAATTTAATATTAAAGTTTTTTTTTTTTTTTTTTTTTTTTTTAATTGATTATTTATTTTTTCTATTATTTATTATTATTAATTATTTATGATATATTTATTATTTATTAACATTTGTTCTTATTTTTTTTTTTTTTTTTTTTTTTTATTCTTATTTTTTTATTATTATTATTTATTGTTATTTTATAATTATTTACTATTTTATTATTTTCATTATTAGATATTATAAAAAAGAAATGAACTTTCAACATGCAGCTTTTAATATGATTATAAATAAGATAATTGCTTTAATTTACTGTAAATTTTATATTGGTTACGATGAAATGACCTATTATCATAGTCATTATCATTGTATTACATGGCGAACAATAATTTTCTGACACATTTTAAACTTTAATATAAAATCCAATAATTAACGTACGTCAAGGCGTTTGTACTAATATGCTACTCTTGATGCAAAATTTTGTTTAAGGTGATGAAAAAAAAAATAGTTCAATATTTTAGTCATAGATGGCGCTGTACCTTTAAAACCGCAAGGCAAGCAAAAGGGGTCAGGAAAGAATATCTGAAAGGAAAGAATATCTGGGGGGAAATGGTTATAACTTTATTTACAGTTTACAGTAACTCAAAAAATAATTACTTCCAAAACTTGTAGATTTTAACAGATATTAAGAAATTATTTATATCTCTATTAAGACAACTTCACTTTTTTTTTTTTTTTTTTTTTTTTTTTTTTTTTAAATGTCGGATTTAATTATTTGTCGATGCATAAATCTTGCACACACAATATCTCTCTGATAGCGAGAATTTAATGAATGTTTGAGAGCTTTTACGTGGCATATTCTGTGGCGCCAACTTTTGGAAGAGATTGGGCTCAAATATTTTTGGGTAAAAGGAACAATGCTATAAAGATTTTTACTTTTTGAACATACTATGAAAGGAAAGTATTGCAATCATGAGAAAAATTTCAATTCGAGATTTTTGTGTAACTATACATTTTGAGGTCCTCTGAGTTCATTTTTGATATTTTTGCAGTGATGTATGAATGTATGTCTGTGTGTATGTGTATGAATGAACACGATAGCATCTAAATGCTTTGTTCCAATGAGCTGAAATTTGGCACATATGTTGTAGGTTTGTAGATCATCGTAGCATGAACCCTATTGATTTTGGTGAATCTAGCGCTTATAGTTTTTTTTACAGTGACACAACAAAAAATTCTTTACCATATGGTCTATGGGCTCAAATTATTTAAAGTGTGGTAATGTCTAAACACCTTATTTAAAAAAGGTGAAAATTTGTACAAACGTTATAAGTCACTTTCACACGAATTGTATAGATTTTTGTGAATCTAGCACTTATAGATTTTTACAGGCACACAGCAAAGAATTCTTTATCATTATAGTCTATGGGGTGAAATTATTTAAAGTGCGATGTTATCTAAATGCCTTACCTAACTGAGCTGAAAATTTATGCACATGTTCCAGGTCCCCAACGAACGAACTGTATAATTTTGGGGACTCTAGCACTTATAGATTTGTACACAAGGACAAATTCTTTATCATTATGACCTATGGGTTTCAATTATTTATAATGTGACAATGTCTAAACGCTTTATTCAAATGAACTGGAAATTTACACTACATGTTATAGGTCGACATCACACAAACTATATAAATTTTAGAGAATATAGCACTTATAGGTTTTTACAAGTACACAAAGAAAATTTTTTTATCATTAGGCTTATGGTCTAAAATTTTCCAAATTCCGATAGAGTCTTAGACGATAGTTTTTTATCCGATTCAGTTGAAAATTTATATACATGTTATACGTCAAAGTCGCACAAAATGTAAAGATTTTGGTGAATCTAGCACTTATAGATTTTTACAGGGACAGAACGAAATACTCTATCATTATCATCTATGGGCTCAAATTATTTGAAGGTCAATGGCGTTAATTGAAACAACATACTAATAGCGAAAAATACTCAAATATCCTATTATAATTTTCTCTTTTGCTTATTCAATGACTTCTCTTACTTTACTTTTTCTATACAATCGTTAATTACTTTATGTTCGGAAAATCGAGGAGCCACTCCAGATTTTTTTTCATGGGAGAGGGATGATGGCGGATAAAGATACATTAATTCAACACTATTTAAAGTATAAAGTTATAATGGAATAAAGAATGGACCTTCGTCTGGTCAAATTTCACTGTAAGGTGAAGGAGAGTGCGCAATATATTTTCCGTGAAAGTCTGTTGCTATCACCATTTTTTTTTTTTTTTCGAAACCTAATGCATATTATTTACAATTTACACTGATCATAATTTATTTGTAAAATATGAAGTTTTTAATTGCCATACATTTAAATGTGAGTCCGCCGAATTTCCTTTCATGGCTTGCGTTCCTAACTCCACAAAAAAAAAAAAAAAAAAAAAACCACTTTTTTAAGCTTTAAAAATATAAATAAATAATAAAAATTGGGTGGGCTGGGAGAGGAAATTATTGGATGGGCCCGTGCCCCACGGGCCCATGTAAGTTGGCGCCACTGGGCATATAAATATATGTAACGACGCACAAATAACTTTTAACATTAAAATTTTTATAAATATGAGCATAATTACACCAAAAATAGTGACAATTTTTAAAATATTAATAATAACAATAATAATTATATATATATATATATATATATATATGGTATCTTCCCATGTGTAAAAAAAATTTCATGTTTATGTAATGTATCATTTGCATGTAATCCTGCGTGCAGCGTGCAAGTCTTATATCAACAAAAAATTAGCTCTGAGATTTTTAAGAAAAAGTTTTTAAATTAAATATGTATAATTGTTCAACAACTGTAATAGCGAGATAAAACCTTTTTTAACACATGTAAAAATTACATGTTTTAAAAATAGTTATTTTTCATGTTATTGTAAAAAGAATTATGATTTTTTTTTTTTTTTTTTTTAACCGTTTGAAGGTATTTGACCACTTAAAAAAGCATTCATTAAACTGAATTAGATTACCTTTTGGAGTGGTCCAAGTTGTAAGCGCGGAATTTCCAATATAAATGCTTCTTTGCCTTGCTGTTTTAAAGATATATTTTATTTAAAGGTACAGCGCCATCTATGATACAATTTCTGAACTACATTTTATATCTTTTTAAATAAATTTTTTCATCACGAGTAGTATTTTAGTACAGGCCGCATACTTGTACTTAATAATTTGATTTTATATTAAGGTTTGACATGTGTCGGAGACTTTGGCTTACCTTGTATTACAAATTGTAATAGTTGTGAGAATTTTTTCGACAAGAAAAAAAAAAGTACTACTAATGTTATGCTTGTAAAATGCGATGCTATTATAAATAAAATAATTGCCTTAAGTTATTCTAAATGTTATGCTAGTCAGAACCCTAATGTGCATGCAATCGTGACAACTAAAATTCAAATTACTAATTTATTTATTTATTTATTTATTAAGTGTTGAGAAAATCTTATACATATTACAATTATTCTTTATTATTGTGTTTAGACTTATAATTTTTACTTTAATGAATCTTACGTTCAATAATGATTTTATATATTAAAATTTCAAAATTTATTTAAAAAGGTTCTTTTTTATTATTAAAAAGGTGCGTATAGTATTGATATAAAAAAAAAAAAAAAATACCAGAAAATTATATATATATATTTCATGTTTATAATACACTGAAAGAAGGATACATTTCAAATGTAAGTTAGATTTTTAATTGCTGGCAAAATTCGGATATTAATTTTATCTTATTACAAATGGTGATTCCCTGAAGTTCCTGTTTAACAATGTAGTGCATTATAATGCCATTGACTGTTTTATGCAACACACAGATGCGATATTTTAAAAAATATATACGTTTCAGTTTTTAAAAAATTTTTATCAATAGATAATTAAATTAATAAATTTAAGAGATTATTACTATTATTAGTATTATTAGTTCTATGTGTGTGCGTATGTGATAAAGTTAGCAGTCATGTTATTTCCTTTATGCCTTAATTGTGTACAACATTTGTGTTAATGACATTTTTATATAAATACACATTTAAAACATTTAAAGTATGTTGGAAATATATTACACATACTAAACATACATATAATTAAGAAAAAATTACTAGATTAAATTAATAAATTAAAATTAAATAGATTAAAAATTAAATAGATAGATTTATAGATTAAAATATTTAAGAGATTTTGAGTTATTACATATTTCAACCTATAATGAGACCAGAAATTAATTTTCTTGAAAATTAAATAAATAAGTAAATAAAATAAAAAGATTCATATTATTTTTCTTGTACTTTTGCTAGTGCGTTTATGTATGATATTCGCAGTCATGTTATTATTATTTTTTTTTTCTCCCTTAATTATGTACATCAGTTAAAGTTATTTATATATAAGTACATATTTCAAAACTTTTGAAATATGGTAAAATATACTATACATAACTAAACTTTCATATAATAAAAAAAAAAAAAGAAAGAAAAAAGAAAAGAAAAAAAAATCTGGTTTTAAAAGCAAATGTTAAACCAAAACTAAATTCAAAACTGGTGTACAATCAATATATAGATTTTAAAACTTCTTTACACACCATAAATTTTAAGCCAGCACAACCGGTTTCGAAAGGACGTAGCCTTTCTTTATCAGGTGCAAAAAAACACGTGCTACTGCCTTGGAGGCAAAAGCAAGAAAATCTATATACAAATATTAAACGTCTATAATTCGTGAAAAAGTTTAAATAAAATATACTGTTGAAGTATAAAAAAAAAAAAAAAAAAAAAAAATGTGTATTCCATTCATTATTTTAAGTTATTAAATTAATCGATTGTTAGATTTATAAATTAAAAAAAAAAAAAATTAAGTTCATATTATAAGCTATAATGAGATTAGAGACTTATTTTCTATTCTTTCCCTTTTTTTTTTTTTTTTTTTTTTTTTTGAATGTGAATAATTTTTTTTCTTCTTGTTTATAAGTATGTGTTTGTGGAAACGAGGTTCACAATCATGCTATTTGTTTACAAATACATATTTTAAAACTTTTTAAATGTAATAAAATGAACTATACATACAAAACATACATATAATTTTAAAAATCTCACTTTAAAAGCTAACGTTAAATTTCTCTAATTAACGGGAAAAAAAAAAAAAGAGAAATATACTGCTGCAGTATTTTATAAAATATGTATTTTATTATTTAAATTATTACATTAACAAATTAAAAAGGTTTTAAGCTATTACGTACGTACATTACGCTATTACGTATCTACAATGAGATTGGAGACTAACTTTCCTTTTAAAAGGAAATACGCACATCCCCCTCCCCCTCATATTTATGCATGTGTGTTTGGGTATGGCAATGTCATGCTGTTTTCTTTATGTCTTAGTTATGTACATTAGTGAAAGGCATTTATTTACAAATATGTATTTCAAACTTTTAATCAATTTCAAAAATATACTGTACGTGTTAAACATACATTTATTTTTAAAAAGATCATTTTAAAATATATTAAGCTACAGTAATTCGTGAAACAGTGTAAGCGAAATAATTAAAATTTATTAGGAGAATTACAGTCTTATAATCAGGTGATATAATTGGAAATTACCCCCCCACATACACATACACACACACACACTTAAAACATAAAAATCTTCACGTAAAAGTACATTAATTTAGTAAAAATCATTTTCTATAAAATTTATACATTATTTAAAACTTCTATAATAACAGCATTTTACAAACAGAGAATAATTTTTCAACTTCTTAAAGGAAAAAAAAAGAAAAAAAAAAAAAAAAAAAAAATGTGCTGCAAACCTATCTTAATTTAAATTTACAAATTGGTAATCTCCTATGTATGGTTATAAATAAACAAATAAATAATAATAAACTTGCTGTTATATAAAGTACACTGTTTCACAGTTTTAGCTTTGTGCCTTTGATTTTATTTCGATTTAGTTATTTTAGACTTAGTTTTTTATATATAGCTCTAAATAAAACATGTGAAACAAGTATACTGAATCTAGGAAACAATTGTTTGATGGATCTTCTACAGAAAAAAATATACTTTGGGATTTCAAACAAAAACAAACAAACAAAACAAAAACTTAAACAAAAACTTTTTTCTAGTAAGTTTATTCATTACAAATTTCTACAATATTTTTTTTTTTCAAAAAGTCTTCTGCTGTGGGTTTAATGAAAATGTGTAAATTTATTGTTGTATTAACAGATCTCAAAGCTTTTGTAATTATATTTATTCAAAGAAGATTGCTTTTAAAACTAAAAATCATTTATTTTTACATCGTTTCCAAGGAATATATATATCATTTATTAATTAAGCAACAGCAACAATATAATATATATATATATGAATTTTCATTTTTGTCATTTGTCTTTATATTTGCCATTTGAAATTTTTCTCTGAGTTTAATTTTATATAATTTAGAACATCTAAATGAACGTATGTTATACAAATATTTTTACAACACCACTGCAATTTTCTTGCCATTAAAAATAAGGTAAAAATTTTCCATGTCAAATGTATGCTTTAACAACTAATAATTTGCAACTAAATTGCCGGTTTTAAACCTTCTTCCGGGAGGAATCTGTTGCATAGACCCCCTTTCGTGACTATTTAGGCAAAGTATAGAGTAATTTATCATTCAAATCTCTACGTCTATCTAAATTTTCAAAGTGGAACTGCAGGTGACATTCCATTGCAGCTGTTTCTGATACTTTGCCAGTCATACAGTCGGAAGTAATATAAAAAGAATAATTCGGAAATTATATACATCTTTTCGATTTAAATTTGAATAATTGGTGACAAACGTATGAATTGGATGTACTTAAAATGTAATTAGCAATTTTTTTCATATCATTACAAATAATTTAGACTGCATCGAAGGAAGTTGGAACGTAAATATAAATTTTGTGGACATACGCCTTTAGAAATCTACTCCCCGCAAACTTTAAGCAGGTGTGAATCTCAAACTTATAAATTAAGGGAGATGTAGAAGGCTAGATAACCCTTTAATATTTTATCTATTCTAAAAGCGAAGATCTCATGATCCCTCCCATTTAAATAATTTCAGTACCGCAGTCAATTTTCGCTAAGATACACATTGCTTGGCATCCGAGGAAGATTCAAGCAGGTGGTAAGTGAAGCCCTAAAGGTAGGGTAGAGCTACTGCAGGTAATGATATCACGATTACGAAAACTGATGAACTCCTGTGAAATAGCCATAGAATTATTTGTAATTAGGCTTCAAAAATGTTAGCATTAGAATTGGAAATAAGGGCTGGCACACTCCTTCTCAAAAGACGTGTAGGATTACGTGATGGTTTTGCATGAGGAATGTCCATTTTTTTTTTTTTTTTTTTTTTTTTTTCCTTGTTTACTTAATACTTTTTCACGCCTTCTTCATTTCCTTGTAGAATAGAAGAACGTTTATATTTGTATGAAGCTAATAAATAAGAGATCTTCTACATTGTTGCCTTTAAAAATAATGGTTATCATCATGTTTTTTTTTTTTTTTTTCTTTTTTCTTTTTCTTTCTTTCTCTTTCTATGTACATCATCATATAGTTAAACTTCCATTAATAATAATCAGATGTTGTCAGTATTTTAGTAGAAGATTCTCTCCTCCCCCCTCTTCCCCCCGTTTTTTTTTTTTTTTTTTTTTTTTTTTTTTCTTTAACCCATTGATTATTATTTTTTCTTTTCTTTTTTTTGATCCTGCCTATATTTTTCATGGAATAAGTAGGCCCCAAATACGACACTTTTTACTATAGATTTTTTTTTTTTTTTTGTAAAGAGATTTTGAAGTATAAACAATATATAACAAGTTAGTTTTGTAGTAAATAGCAGGCAATATATAACTAGTAATTTTTTTAATCTCAGTGGGACGGATATGTCATGTTAGTGGTCAAATAATTTAAGCTCTGATTAAGTCAATCTAGATTTTAACTTGCTATTATCTCAATTATGATATATATATAATAAGATTAGTGTTAATGCCAAATTAGGCCAATATTTGTATATATTTAATTATATATACAATAAGTAGTAAATTAAAAATTTTTTGAGTTCTCTAAAAATTGTTGAGAATAAACAAAAACTCAAATTAATTTAATACCGTGACTAATTTTAATCGAAATAAATCTCAATTAAAATTTATTTTATGTTGGTATCTTCATCTATCTTTTTTCTGCTGAGTGTTACAATGGTACTAAATAATTCAAATTATATATACATATAAAATATATGTGTGTGTATGTATATTCGTATTGTAGCATTAGAGTAGATTTTTACAGCCTCATTTAGGTAATATTTATATCTCTGAAATATTTAATTTTACTTTTTAAAATGTTATATTTTTCTTTATATATTAGATTAAAAATATATTTCGTAGTATATGAGAACGTTGTTTCGCATTTTTTAACTGAGCGATATTAGATATAGTATTAATCATTTAAGGATTTGGTTCTTTTTATACGTTTCATTTAAATTACATCTTAGTTTTTTTTTTTTTTTTTTAAACTAATTACAAGTTAGAATTATTGTTAATTTTAACCATGTCAACTTTGCCGTGAAAAATTTGAATTACTTACTTATCTAATTAGATATTGATAGAGGTAGTTCAATATACAATTAAGAACTTAGGAAAAATATGACCATTTTAAATAGAAAAGATCAAATTAAGACAACAAGGAAAAAAATGTCTAAAATTACATTTTAATAAGTTTTTACAGCTCAGTTTTTTAGCAGAGTTAACCTTGTTTTATTTTACCGTCGAAAAATATTACGAAAGGTTATTACTTAATACCGGATTAAAAAAAATATAGACCTTGAGAAATTTGGAAAAAGAAAAAAAAAAAAAAAAAAATTACATTTTATGAAAATATTTCATATTATTGATATGTACATGATGCGGAAAAATATTCCAATTTCAAAAGTACAGTTTTTTTTTTTTTTTTTTTTTTTTTTTTAATACCAATTTTATGTTATGTTATTTTTAATGAATTTTGCTTTCGTTCCTTCTTTTCTGTTTTTCTACATGAAGCCATTTTTACAACTAAACATTTTTTTCTACATGAAGCCATTTTTACAACTAAACATTTTTTTCTACATGAAGCCATTTTTACAACTAAACTTTATTTTATTTTACTAGAATTTAATTTCGCGTATTCAGCATAAAAAATAAATAAATAAACGAACAAGTTTATACATATATGAACTTAACTTTAAAATCGAATACTGCAAAGAACTTTTTTGCTTTTTAATTTTACGATCAATCTCAATTATTTCGCAGAACTAGTTCTGGTTTAATGCAATTTCCGAGAACGTACATGTTTCTCTTTATACGCAATAAGCTGTTTTCTTTAATTGTTTAAATCATTTCTTATCTAATAGATTTTTATCAAAGAAATTACTTTTCATTCCAGAGTTATAAAATTGTAATTTATGAGCTTAAGAGAAGATGGATGAAATCTTAAACAATGGGCACTTAAAACCATAAAATGGTTCTCACATTACATGTAATTTTTCTCCCTAATGTTGATGTCGAATTTTCTAAACTATATTAAAGAAACAAAAAATAATTCATGCATTTAAAAGATATAAAATGAATCAAATATGATTGATAAAATGCACTTGTTCAAGACGAAGATAATTGCCTGGAGAGACCTTGAAACCGTACAAGTTTTATATTAATTTATAGCTCGGTGTGTAATGAGTTGGATTGTATTTATTCTTAAAAATTCTTTTCTTAAAAAAAAAAAAAAATCCCAAGGACGACTAGTTATTATTCAACTTTGCATTTTCTTATTTGAAAATATTGTGCCAGGTGCCTTAAATCAGTGGTTGTATTTTTTAAAAACGTGTTAGATCAATTTTCTAAAATAAGTTCTAATAAATCGATCCCCTCTTTATCTCCGGGGAAATATTCAATATATTTTTATGAATATTGGAACATGGCTGCACCTGGCAAATTCTGTCTTCCCGTATTCGGTACACGTCTAAAGGCCGCGTGGCAGGAGATAATTTGTGATACATAATTAAAAGGTCAAGATTCTGATTTGGTTTGAAGTTTGTGGCTATCGCTGACGGTGTGCTGCTGTGTGTCTTTGCTTTTACCCTAGGCCACTGAAATATTGATAAATATGTTTTCGGAATTCATTTGCCTTAAACAGTAGTTTGTTATAATGAGAAAATTATTATTATTGCCCAGTGTGGGGCATTTATTAATCTAGCAAGCTTAACAACGTAGTACATTAAACGCAAATTATTTTTACATATCAATAAAATGACAGCTGTGGTTATTTCCCCTCTGATGACATCGCACGTGATGTTCTCGGGGAAAAAGGAAATAATAATAATAATTAAATGAAGAATAAATCTATTCAACTAATTTCTACTTCATTAAAGTAAGTTGAACTCTTTTCGACAGTAAATATTATATTTTATAAAACATTTTTTTACATAGAAAAAATATAAAACTTTTTCTTTTTTAATTAAATTCTATTAATAATATTAATAATATTTATTAGTATAATAAAAATATTAAATAAATTATATGAATAAAAATTAGTTATTCAAATTGGATAATCTGTCTTGACCAAATATGAGTTCTTTTTGTATGTATCTTTTACAAAATACCATCACATAATAAGCATTAATAATTGTGTTACTATTTATTATCACAACGAAAATATCAAAATGACTTAATTATAGAAAAAATAGCTTTTTATTTTTCTTTCCTGGACAGGAATCTAGATCACATACGTATTATTTTAAGGTGTGCCCTTTACAAAATTCATACCTCTAAGTTATCTAAAGTGATCTTTTACAAAACTGCAATTTTAATAGACAAATGTTTTATAATATTTGTAATCATATAATAATTATGGAATGTTAACTTTGTAAAATCAACAAGTTCACAAAAAAAAATCGTTATTTAAACTGGATATGGATCTAGATAAACCATGGATATTTTTAGAATGTACCTTTTATAAAATTCCATATTAACTAAGGTGATTCTTTATAAAACTCCATTTCTTAAAAGATATATTTTATACTTTTTTTTTTCTTTTTCATAATGTAATAATTATAGGCTTTTACTTTTGTAAATGGAGCAATTTTCCTAAAATAGAAATCTTTTATGAATAACTTTGCATTCAATGTACAAAGCGTCAAACAGATGTACTATGCAAATAAATAAGTCTTCTGAAATTCCTTTTTATTAAGTTTTTAAAACGTGCACTTTAAATGCTTTTATTTTCTCTCATTTTTTTCAAACAATGTTTCCTACATTATTTTGCTACTTATATACTTGCAGTAGCAAAATAGTACTTTCTATATACAACGTTTTCAATCGCACAAAGTGTAAAGAAATAAAAAGTTCTTTTTTTAAATTTTGTATTTGAAAGATATAGTGAAAACTTAAATTTACGAGGTAGTATATTTGATCACAAAACTTTTTAAGTATTGAAAGTTAGCGACACAGATATATTTTCCTGCAAGTATTATAAATACTTAACTTTATGTAAAACTTTATTACTTTTATGTAAATCTTTTAACATAAAATATGCATTTAGGCTTGTAATTTGGTATTTAATTTTCTAATTTTTCTTAATGCAAATTTTTAAGATCTTCATTATCATATGCACACATTTTATAATGCATTAATGTTTTTATGCGTGAAAATGTCAATATATAATGGTGCTGAATTGAAACTGCTTAAGTTCAAATTTTAAAATATATAACACTGCGCTCCAAAAAAAAAAAAAAAAACTTTTTTTTTTTTCGAGCCCTGATATAATTTTTGCTGATTCTTATGTAAAATGACCTCCTGAATCCGAATATGACCCCCATTTTGCCCAATCACCCACCATATTTTCGGGACGCTACACCTCCCCCAAATTTTATCTCTGTTCAGTAATTTTATGACCAGGAATTTGATCTGGAGAATGGGAAATAATTATTTTAGCACTTTATATATATATATATATATATATATATATATAATGTATAGTAAATAATAATAATAATTAATTAAAATTAATTAATAAAATATAATAAATGTAATCCATAACTTCAGTGGCACCCCCCCCCCTCCTAAATTTTCCCCTTGCTGTAAATGTTCATGTTTTAGAATTTTTAACTTCTGTAGTCCCCCAGGAAATATTTAACAGTTAAAATAATCCTTTCCCTTCTTACAAATGAAATTTATAGGCATAAAATTACCGAAAAGTGATAAAAATAGGGGGCATCCCCCAAAAACAGTAGTAGATAAGGCAAAATGGGTGTCATATTCGGATTTAGGAGGTCATTTTACATAAGAAATTGCAAAAATGGTGTAGGGGCCGATTTTCATGCGGAGCAGTGTAAAGTGATATAAAAATTAAATAATGAAGTTGATATTATGTGAAATTTTAAATAGTGAGTAATCACATTTGTGTTTTTGTAACTGTTTTTGGTGATTTAAGAAATCTTTTTTTTTACTGATTTTGGGCACCCTGTGTACACATTTCAATTTATACATCCATGAATATTTTGAATGACTTTATGTAACTGATAAGCATATACAGTTCCCACCGCTTATTAAAATCACATTCGTTCTGAGCCAAAGTGATTTTATTAAGCGGCTGATTTTTTTATCCGGCGAACGTTCCTGCCCTTAAGGAAAAGGTATTACTTCCCTGAATTTCGAAAGAAACTTCAAAAGGTAACAAATAATGTAATTAGTAATCAATATTAATTAATTTTTGGTAGACAATTAACTAATCGTTTCTTCGATATAAGTAAATTAAACGCATTGTAAGTTCCCGTACACTTCCGTTAGAGGAAAATCATCATTACTTTACCAAAAGTTCACGCTGTTTTTATAAATTTAAAATCTTTCCGTTTAAACCTCATGAATTATAGTAATTTCAAAATAAGAACTAGAAATTGCCTTCTAATAATTAGAAGAAAAAAAAGTCATTTCAAATGAAATTTGTATTTTATTACTGTGCTTTGAAAAATACGTTCCTCGAAATTGTTGCGGAGTAAGTTGCGGGGCGTGTTTAATCTGTAACTGTGCTGCAAGTATAAAATCTTGAACAATGAGCGATAACGGAGGGTTTCTTGTGCTTTAATTTCTTTTTCTATTTCCAAAAAAAAAAAAAAAAAAAAATAATAATAATAATAATAATAATAAATAAATAAATAAATAAAATAAAATAAATAAATAAAAATAAATCACAATGTAAATTAAAAAAATGTTTAGTGTGCATAAATGATATTTTTTGGCTGTTGAGAAGATTTTTTTGAGTTTATTAACCGGCGATGCTGATTTTATTAAGCGGCGGATTTAAACGTAGTTTGTATTGATTTGATTCCGGTCCTGGCGATTTGATCAAATTAAGCGGCTGATTTTATTAACCAGTGATTTTATTAAGCGGCGGTTACTGTATTCTGTAAATTGTTACTTTATAAAAAAGATGGTGATTAAAATTACAGTAAATATGAGAGCTTTTATTGTAAAAAGTTTTTGAAACGTTGTAATAACAATATACCTACAAGTTACTTACTTTCATTTAAATACGGCAAAATATTAAAAGTTCAGTATTGGATTTGTGTTATGGTTTTCTTGAATTTCGATTTTTCGAATCTGTAATTGAAGTGGAAGTGAGAATAAATTCTCTTTTGTTAGTTATTCGAAATATTTTAATATTTTTTGAAGTCATTAAAATGTTCTTTCCCTGGAAATAATGGCTTGCCCACTTAGACTTTCGACTATTTATGGAGAACACACTTACTAAAACACCTGTTGAATATTTTAGAAAGTTAATTTCTGGGCTATCGGTGAAAATTTCAATAAAACACATGCTTGCAAGAAACGAAAATGTTTCTCTTTTAGTTATTAATACATGCACAATTATTGTATAAAATTTATATCTAAATTTTAAATGAATATAAATTCTTGATTCATAATTAATATTTGTTTTAATTGATATTTAACTCTTTATTTCAAAAGTATAAATTTTTATTTGTTTCTTATTTATCTGATAACTTTAAATTAATTTCCAAGTTTAAAAAAGAAATATGTTCTTTCTAAAATAATTTTGCGGGATCCATTCGCATAGAAAGCTAAATTAACTTCAGAATACTTTGTCTTTATCTCAACTTCAATAATTAAATTTATTCAAACATTTCAGCTACTTCTATATTCAAGAAAACTTCATAAATTAAATAAATAAACAAATAAACAAATTGTATTCGTGAAATTTAATTTCTTTGGAAAGAAAAAAAAATGAGAGACATTCATTATTTAAATCATTTTTAATTATAAAAGATCAGTATTGTCTATATCTCCTACGCATAATTTCTTTTAAAATCATGACGATTCGGGAGTCATTCATTTGCATCTCCCCCCATCCCTAGAGAGGAGTAAATGAATGAGTCATTCCTGAAAGGGGAGGTTTGAGGCAACAATTATGAAATCTGGTGTTGAAGTGCTATAATTAATAATTTATTTGTTATTTAACTGGAAAATTTTCTTTTCACGATTTAAAAATGTTTATTTTAAAATAAATATCAATTTATAGACTTAATGAATAAATATTAATTAGAAAACTTAATGAATATTTTATATTTTCGTTATTGTCTTGGATTGATTGTTTTTAATCATATTTTATGTGATTAATTCAGTAGCTGAAATGATTAATCTCTAAATGTGACTTTTAAAGTAATTTAAAAATAAAAGGATGATTTGAAATATAAATGTAATTTGCTCTTTGTACTTTTTGTCCATAAATTTATTTCATGTCTTGTTAATTAATAAATAAAAATAAGTCCTTTCCTTTCTCTTGTATATATATATATATATATATATGTTTTCATAGATAGTAATAACATTTTATTAGCTTAATTTAATATTTATTGCTATTAATTATAAAATCATATAGTTGTGTTTATTCCTGATTTGTTTATCTAATTTTTAAGTAATATAATAGCACAATAATAATTTAATTATATTTCTAATTTTTTGTTTTTAAATATCGTTTGGAAACATATAAAGCATTTAATTTCCTTTAAATTGATATTTCTCTAAAATCATTCATCATTGCATCAAACTGTTTACTTCTTTATTTAGTGTAAAGTTACAATTTCGCTTTACATCCTAACTTCGTGTATCACACACAAGAGGAATTGTTGAATAAAACGTTTTATTTATTTATTTACTTTTTTTATTACGTGGTTCCAAATCATGATTTTTGTTTGTCTGTTTATCAGGAGTGGTTGTTTTCAGAGGCTACACTTGATTTCGGGAGGTTTTAATCTAATGCATTCATATTTTCATAATTTCCTACAATTTTTTTTTCTTTTATTCCATTGGTTGTTCATTCTTCATACAGGTATTATGTGCACGAATTGTATATTTTTATTGATTGGTTGATGCAAGATATAAAACGATTGTGGGCTTCTGGTCTAAAAAATATATGTATAATTTAATGTCCCCCCCCCCTTTTTTTTAACTTAATTTTACGGTTTTTTACAACTGAGTCACTATCAGTCCTAGTTTATAAAACTAGTACCTCTTTCCCACTTTTCTAATTTACAGCAGCGAAATGTGTCATAATATGTGATTAAAAATTAATTTATTATTAATATTTTGTATTGTGTAACACAACTTTGTGAAATTTCAATTTTAATAATGATAATAATAAAAAGTAACTGTGTTATATATCACAAATATGTTTATTTAATATAATGATTTGCCTATCGGAATATTCAAAAAATCAAAGTATTTCTATTTATCATATATTTATGTTTTAAACCACAATTTTTAGTTTTGAAATTTTGCAAAATTATTATTATTATTATTATTATTATTATTATTATTATTATTACTCTATTTCATTTTGATATTCGATTATTACGTATAATTTACACTGAGTTTTATAATTATTCCAAATAATTCCAGTTATTCCAAATATTGTAAGTTTAATTTAAAACTGAAACTATCTGTCATTTTATTTTTGACTTGAGAATACATCAATAATAATAATAATAATAATAATAATAATAACAATAACGAGGTTTTATTATTTGCTTTTACATTTTCTAATATTATCAAAAAATAAAAACTTTTGAATTTTACTTTTCAACAGGGCCATAGCCGAGAAGTGAGGGGGAGGGGGTATGATCCCCCTGCCCTGAATTTTGAAATTTGCCGTAAATTTTTGAATTAAACATCATTTTTAATGCTCAACATTATGATCATAAAAAAGCACCGTAGAACCGATGTTTAAAAGTAATAAATACAAAACTTTGAATAAACACCGTAAAATGCAAAAACTCGCAACAATTGTTTCAGGTCCAAAGACAATGCGACCTGCGTTTCCGCTTTGTTTGCAACACTCGTTCTTACCTTTTTCGCCTGACGAAAGGTCGAGTTTTTGCATGTTATGGTGTTTATTCAAAGTTTTGTACTTATTGCTCAATATTATGTAACAAAAATTGAACCCCAACCGGAAATTTTCTCTGGCTATGTTTTGACTCATCTTATCCGTGAAACATATCCATATAAAAAACATCTTGCCATAAAAAACAGAATCTCCTATCTCGGCCAGGACATTGGGACATCATAACTATGTCTAAAAAAGAAGACATGCTGCTAGAAGAGTTGTTAAAAAGTTTTACATGCCTTTCACACTTGTTGCTTAAGTTTCATTCCCATCCATAATTGTAAAAAGCATGTTTTTTCACTTGCATCAAATATAATACCAATTTTTTTTTAGATATTGCACGATTGTTTATTACTATTACAAGTATACTTTTTGTATGCTTTTGTTCTAGTTATGTATCATTAATTTCTCACATTTTCTGTTACATACTAAAAATAAAACTATTAGAAAGCAGTTATAATGTACAATGGTATCGCATGTTACTTAAAAGTAGAAAAATGGGGGAAGGGATAGATAGATATTTTTTGTGTTTATTTTAATATTATAATTATTATAAGATACAAAGTTTATCACATGTTACTTAAAAGTTGCAAATTGGGGAATGGGATAGATAGATATTTTTTTTCTTTATTATAAAATGTTATGACTTTCTTTTCAGGGGGGGGGGCGTTATTGTTATTATTTCATAATTTTGTTCCATTATATATCAGTTATATTATTATTATTATTATTTTAATGTGTAATCTTTAGTTGCTTATTAAAATTCTTAATTATTATCACGGTTTTACTTTCCAGTTTCTGCACACATATATAATATATATTAAAATGTTTTTTAAAACGTAGTAAAGTAATAACAGGAGATTTAATGCCACCTAATCCACTATGACCCATAAGAATTAATTTTTAATTAAATTAAATAGTCCGTTATATAACAATTAAAGACTTTAGTACAGAAATGAAAACAGTTAATACTATTAGCTCTAATAAATTTAATAATTTAAATTAATACACAACAAATTTACCCTAACTTTATTTTTTGATTCTCTTATATTCTTACATTCTTTTGATTACCTTCAAATCAATATGCGATACCTTGCAATTAAACGAAAATGAACCAATATAAAATTACATTCTGTTTTATTTAAAGCTGTTTCAAAATGCATTATAACCTTTCTTTTTCTTTTTTTTTCTAAATCAAAATATCCGAAATTGATTTCGAAAATATTTATGTTTAAATCAGTTATTCTCAAAAAATAATGTAGAGCAGGGAAAAAAAAAAAAAAAAAATTAAGTTATTGCAATATTTGTGCGTATTTTGGATTATTGTATGGCTATAAAATAAAAATAAAAAGTATTGTCTTTTTTGTTTTCTTTTCTTTTCTTACTACCGAATAAATATTCAAAAAGTAAGTAAATTTAAATGTGCCACCGTTTTTTTTTTTTTTTTTTTTTTAAAAAAAAGAATTTACGAGTATGCCATTTCTAAGCTAGTCGTTCATTAAGTAATGAATGCACATGGACATTTTCATATCCAACATTTTGTACATATTTCATTTATTTATTTACCAGTTTTTATTTATTTATTTCTGTTTTTACAAATATTATTGTTGTTCTCATACATAAAAAAAAAAAAAAAAAAAAATCAGAGAAATAATCTCAAAAATTTTTCAATAAATACGTTTGGTTTATAAACTATTAAATACTGTTTTAAATTAAAAAATTGAGCTTTTATTGTTATACAGTGCTTTTGTTTATTTATTTAAAGTTTTGTCTTTAGTGCATTTTTTTTTTTTTAATCAGTTTAAAAAAAAAAAAAAATATGTGCTCTGGATTTTTATTTGTGAAATTTTATGTTTTTTCTATTCGAATTTTTATTTTCAATTTACTGTTTATTTTAATTTTATTTAAAATATTTTTTTAAATCGTTTTTTTTTTTTTTTTTTTTTTTTTTAATACCATTTTTCCCATGTCTCTTTAAAATATTACACAAGTTTCCATAGGAGAAACATTTGCACATTTTTCCTCTACAGTATCACGTGGCAGTCGTCAGTGATAAAACTAAAAACCAAATGTCTACTTAACAAATGATTTTTCTAAAGTGTTGAATAGAGAGAGTTCAGTGACGAAAGGGTTTTTCCCTTGAGTCAACCGTGCATCACCGAGAAAAAGAGTTAATAGATATTCACTTACCGTTTGAACTTGTGACATGTTCCAAAGGGGAATGTTCACACGAAAATTTTCAGCAAATCTTAAGGAAGCGTTTAAAACCTTACGAATCCTGGATTAAAAATGGGACGGCAAGGATTCCCCCTTTTCAATCGGCGCCGGCATTATTTCGAGGAGGAGCCAGCGCGCGCGAAACTTTCTCTTTGCCCACCCCCCTGCAGCGATTGGGGGCGGAGAAGTTGTTAGCCCCTCAGATGGAAATTAATAATTTTATAATATCCATTCGTCACTTACGAAGCGCCCTAACGTTATTTTAATTTGATTTTAATCTGACTTTGTTGCCAGTCGCAAATTAAATTTATGGATAATGCTGCTTTAATTACTTAATATTAAAATCTCTCTCTCTCTTTTGCAATTTTTTCGTTTTGTTTTTGGCGCGCTTTAACTCGCAATCTGGCGCGAAGGTTTTCACATCATAATAATAATGTGCGCTCGCCCCACTATTTTCTTTTCTCCTTTTCCGTCTTGGATGCGTGTATATATACATCCTAAGCACCCCCTTTTCGCATTGTGTGTTGACTGCTGCCCTAAAAGAAAGGGGGTGAGTGCAGCGGGGGCCTTGATTATTGTGCTATTTTTCACCGGGCTGGGTTTAATTTAATTTAGCCGCCATTAGAGCGGTTGGTTGATTAACTTTAATTTCGTTCGTTCTGCCCCCCCCCCCCTCGATCACTTCCCCTCCCCTCTCTTTTCTGCTCTTTTCTCCCCCCGTTTTCGTTTCTTTTTACGTAGTTGGGGGTTAGGCTAATTGATGAAATCAATACCGTTTAATTGCGAACGATGTTAATTTCGGCCGGAATTTATTGTTTACGGTACAGGAAGGAAAGGATATAAATGATGGCGTAAAAGTTTTCTTTTATGAATTAATACAAATAACCAATTCACTAATGCGTAATTTTCGGCAGCGAAAAGAGAGAGAGAGAGAAGGGGCTATTATAAATTAGAAAACTGGCGAGGAAAATCACGTTAATTAATATTACCGGCGGAAAGTTTTGCAGTGCTGCAAAACTTTGGCGTTTGATTTAATTTGGCGACTTAGTAATACAATTTGAAGTAATTTGCTCGAGCTCTCTCTCGGTAAAAGTATTTTTTTCCCTGCCTTCATTCTTATTATCCATATTCAACCGTTCGGTAGCGGCCCCCTCCTTCTCATTCTATTTTTCTCCTTTGTTTTGCATCTCGCAGATTATTCAAGCTGAAAAGAATTGCTTCGCAGTTGAGAAGTATCACGTCTTATTATTTTGAAGCAATAATTTTTGACGCTAAGCGCGGCGTTGAGTTAAAGTTAAATAACGGCTTTTCAATCAGATTTACTGCGGCCTTTTGTTCTCCCATTCTGATTTATGTGTATCTGCAGCCCGCGGATTAACATTTCAAGGGTTTTCTTCAGAAGAACAGTTTGTTCCAAGTTAATATGTATATAAGCAAAGTCCTGATTTACCGGCAAAAGTTGGATATGCTTCTTCTTCTACTGCTGCTTCTTCTTCTTTTTGCTTCTTTTTCCCTCTTATTTTTACCTTCTCCCCTTCTTTATTATATTAACTTCCTCTAAATGAACTCCGACTGCGTTACCCTTTCGATATGGCGATTAATCGAAATAGGAAATTAATGAAACTATATTAGTTTTCATTTGTAGAGCCCCGCGAGAGACCCCTTTTAACTCGATTTTCCTTTTTTGAAAACTTCTCCCGCTTTTGACGTGTTATTAACTGAGTCGCCCCTTTTTTCCAAGTTTTCTTTCAGCGTTTTAATGGGAGTAAGATTTATTTCAACTTCCCTCTTTTGCTTTTTTACTTTTTCCAAGCGCTCCGAAAGATTGGAGAATGGAAAAGGGAGATGGGGAAAAAAAATAAACTTCAGGAAAATGGTGTACTGTCGACGCGATGTCGTAGCTGTTATAAAGATAAAAGTTTTTCCCTTTTTATCAGTGTTAGAGTGTCGTTCTTTATGTTAAAGGAATCACAAGAGCGTTGATTCTTATTTTGTGCGGTTGTAACGAATAGATTCTAGAAGCGGTTTTGGAGGTTTTTTTCCCCGAAAAGGGAGAAAAAAGACTCATAACCTGTTGCATACATTTACTAGTGTCGATGTGCTAAGTCGGGATGTTCTATCTATGACAATTATTTTTGTTACTCGTGTTTTTATGTTCCCTTGAATATCGATGATTTCTGGCTTTGCTTATTATTGATGACGATAAAAACACTCCTATGTAAGAAGTGTTAGTATTTATGTTGTGTTCGAATAAAAGATTATGAAAAATCGTCATTTTTTTTTATTTTGGATTTGTGAATAACTGTGTATGGTTTTTCTTATCATAATTTTTAAAATAGGTTATGAAATCTTATTTTGTGTAGATTAATTAAACAGATATTAATAATATCCTAATTGGTAAAAGAAATAATTTATAGGGAAATTAATTTGACTTGAAATTAAATGGAAAGATGTGTTATCATATATTCATTTAATTTCGTTCTTATCATTAAATTAAATTCCCTAATTAAAAATATACGATTTTAGATGTTATTTAATCCTATTAAATTTATAGCTTTTTTTTTTTTTTTTTTTTTTTTTTTTTAAGAATATGTGGTAAATTTTTATATTTTGATTTTCTGAAATCGCGAATATGTCATGAATACTTCGCTTTAACATTTTTTCTTTTCTTTTCTTTTTTTTTTTAACGTTATAGAATGGTTTATGTAGCGCTAAACGTATAATCAGAAAATAACCTGTTATTGTTTTCAACTGATGTTTTAAAATTCTCTTTAAAAGTTAGAATGCCGTTGAATAAAATATTAATAATTATTTTTAATAATAAACTAATAAATTATCTACACACACAGTTATATTTATTATTTTTATGATTGAATTTCACTAATTATATAACAATACTTTATTAAATTAATTTTAATTAACTTTAGTTTTTTTTTTCTTATGTGTTGAATTAAGTTACCTATTAGGTATTAGAAATACTGAAAGATATGTTTGATCGAAACTTAATTAACTAATGATTAATATTTCATGCTTATAATGATCAAAAATATTTATTTAATGCCGGCAGATGTATGCATAATTTAGTTTTTAAATTTATATATTTTTTTCTAATAATTTTAAAGCAAAATTTTAAATAAATTTAATGTGAAGTTTATAATGAATTTCTTGTATTGAGCAATTTCTGAAAAAGTAGTTCATATTTATGTTCAATACATTGTTTTGTGCATTTAATTTTTTTTATCCTTTTATTATTAATGATGAGAATGAATTGCCCCGTTATATCCAACTTGACTGTAAAACTACTTTTACTGCAAGAGCCCAGTTGAGGCAGAAAAGAGAATTAATCCGTTTCAGCATTGTTATTACTTTCTTCTATATTCAATAGAAGAAAGTATTGGATTCGTAAAAATTTTCGACATCGGGCTTTTGATGGATTTACACGCTTTGAGAGCTGTAGAACACGATTTGAATATTTTTAGAAAATGTCTGTCTGTCTGAGTGTTTGTGACAAAATTTTGTGGTGATTGTATCTCAGGTACTATTGCATAGAATTTCATACAAATTGGTATGTAGTTACACATTGACATAAACTATTGCCTATCAACTTCTGGTAAAAATTATCCAACAGCTTGCGTTGCCATCCCGCTTTTTCTAAATTTTTAACGTGGTGGAATAAGACAAAATTTTGTATAAATGTGCATAAAGATAATTATTTTTTAATAATCATTATTAAATTTAAAAGAATTATTTTTAATAGAAATAGTCAACTGGAAAAAAAAAAATTGTGTATGTAGGAGGCTCGCCTCGGAAAGTCCTCCCTCCAAGGGAGTAAATTTTCATGATGGGTATCTTTCAAAAGAGGTCGCCAATGCCTTTAAAACGAATGCTTGAACCATCGATCTGCGAAAATTTAAAATAAATTATCTTTTTTTTTTTTTTTTTTTTTTTTTTTTTTTTAATGTAATATTAAGAATAAAATTGACTTTTTTTTTTTTTTTTTTTTTTATATTTAGTGTTATACTACTTCTCTAATATGGAAATCGTCTGCATTATCATGGAAGATAATTTTTTTAAATAATAATTTAAAAAAAAAACAAAAAAAAAACATATATTTTTACTAAGTGAATTTGTATAGGAAAATATTAAAGAAAGTCATGTGGTGGCCACAACATACGTTTTTTTTTTTTTTTTTTTTCAAATTACTGTAAACCAATTCAAAAGAGCTTATTTTTAGAGAGACCATTTTGAAATATTATTAATTTAAGCAAGGGATTTTCGAAAAAGAAATAACAAAAACTAGAATTTTATTTATTTATTTATTTATTAATGCTTTTATCGGAAAAATTATTACTTTTTTTTTTTTTTTCATACTCTACAAAAGATTATTTTCCATTTCAATATAGTAATAAAATACTCATTATAGGACTCTAAAGTACCCCAAATTGAATTTCCCCACTCGTAATAAAAAGTTAGAAAGTGAGAATTTTCTTCCTCTTTAATTTTCTTCCTCTTCTGCATTAATATTAGAGGTGATTATGTTCAGAAAATTCAGATTTTTTTTTTTTTTTTTTTTTTTTCCCTGTTCAGAAAAAAGAAAGAGAAATCTTTAATGTTTTTCATATTTTATTGAAAATAACTTGCTTTTAACTCCAATAATTTTTTGTAAAAATTTTACCAATAAGATCATATTCAATATCAAGATGAAACATATATACAATATATGTGTATTTATGTACATACTTGTGTAGTGAGTCAGAAAAATACTTATATATGTACGTGCGAAATAGTGTTTCAAAAAATTTCATGTGTAGTTTAGAATCACCCCCTTATTAATATTTCTGAAATAGAGATGGTATCATTATATAATATTAAATTCGAAATTTAAATCGCAATTCAAAATAATCATCCCCTAATCAATTTATTAAAAGTTTAGTGTTATATAAAAGAGAAAAAAAAGTACTTTTATAGCTGTCTTTCTAAATTTATTTTATATATATATATATATATATATATGAATGTATTATTTTGTATTATTTACACGATATAAAAACACAAGAATATTTCAACTTTAAATTAGTTAAATAATTTTTCCAGATTTTAAAAACTGTAATGTTGGGGGTTAAATCTAATTGACTATACGAGGGCCTAATCCTCAGTGGAATGCTCTCGGTGTTTGTGAGGGTCTTTCTAAGGGGTTCTAGTCGTATTCTAGCTATTTTCGGAGAAAACCACGGGAAATTCTAAACGAACAGGCTAGCAAGCAAAACTTGTATTTGAACGCGGCACTTCTCGTCTGCTAGCTGAGACAGTAAAACCTCTCGGCCTCTGGTGAGGCCCCAGATTTTAGAATGTTACTCTTATAAATTCCTTTTAAATTAATTTTAGAAAAACAAAATCTAATAAAATCAATTAAAAACTATTTTATTATTATTACTATTATTGTTATTACTAATTTTCTCTTATTTAACTTTAACATTGTTATTTCTCTTCACTAAAGCTATTTAAGGCTTAGATTTTTTTTTTTTTTTTAAACTATTTAAAAGCTTAACGAACACTTTTTTAATACAAAATTGATTGTTTTTAGAAACATATTTCTTGAATCTGCTTTAACCCCTTACCTACCAAAGAAAATTTACAAGATTCGCTTCCCAGTGCAACCGTTTGTTCCACAGACGCGCGTTCACTGTTCCAGAAACATTCCTTTTTCGATTCCTCCTTCATTAAAGCTATTTATGGCTTAGATTTTTTTTTTTTTTTTTTTTTTTTTTACTATTTGAAATCTTAACAAACACTCTTTTAATACAAAATTTGATTGTTTTTAGAAACATATTGCTTGAATCTGCTTTAACCCCTTGCCTGCCGAAGAAAATTTACGAGATTCGCTTCCCAGTGCCAAAGTTTTTTCCACAGACGCGCTTTCACTGTTCCAGAAACATTCCTTTTTCGATCCCTCCTTCATTAAAGCTATTTATGGCTTAGATTTTCTTTTTTTTTACTATTTGAAAGCTTAACAAACACTCTTTTAATACAAACTTTGATTGTTTTTAGAAACATATTGCTTGAATCTGCTTTAACCCCTTGCCTGCCGAAGAAAATTTACGAGATTCGCTTCCCAGTGCCAAAGTTTTTTCCACAGACGCGCTTTCACTGTTCCAGAAACATTCCTTTTTCGATCCCTCCTTCATTAAAGCTATTTATGGCTTAGATTTTCTTTTTTTTACTATTTGAAAGCTTAACAAACACTCTTTTAATACAAACTTTGATTGTTTTTAGAAACATATTGCTTGAATCTGCTTTAACCCCTTGCCTGCCGAAGAAAATTTACGAGATTCGCTTCCCAGTGCCAAAGTTTTTTCCACAGACGCGCTTTCACTGTTCCAGAAACATTCCTTTTTCGATCCCTCCTTCATTAAAGCTATTTATGGCTTAGATTTTCTTTTTTTTACTATTTGAAAGCTTAACAAACACTCTTTTAATACAAACTTTGATTGTTTTTAGAAACATATTGCTTGAATCTGCTTTAACCCCTTGCCTGCCGAAGAAAATTTACGAGATTCGCTTCCCAGTGCCAAAGTTTTTTCCACAGACGCGCTTTCACTGTTCCAGAAACATTCCTTTTTCGATCCCTCCTTCATTAAAGCTATTTATGGCTTAGATTTTCTTTTTTTTACTATTTGAAAGCTTAACAAACACTCTTTTAATACAAACTTTGATTGTTTTTAGAAACATATTGCTTGAATCTGCTTTAACCCCTTGCCTGCCGAAGAAAATTTACGAGATTCGCTTCCCAGTGCCAAAGTTTTTTCCACAGACGCGCTTTCACTGTTCCAGAAACATTCCTTTTTCGATCCCTCCTTCATTAAAGCTATTTATGGCTTAGATTTTCTTTTTTTTACTATTTGAAAGCTTAAGAAACACTCTTTTAATACAAACTTTGATTGTTTTTAGAAACATATTGCTTGAATCTGCTTTAACCCCTTGCCTGCCGAAGAAAATTTACGAGATTCGCTTCCCAGTGCCAAAGTTTTTTCCACAGACGCGCTTTCACTGTTCCAGAAACATTCCTTTTTCGATCCCTCCTTCATTAAAGCTATTTATGGCTTAGATTTTCTTTTTTTAACTATTTGAAAGCTTAACAAACACTCTTTTAATACAAACTTTGATTGTTTTTAGAAACATATTGCTTGAATCTGCTTTAACCCCTTGCCTGCCGAAGAAAATTTACGAGATTCGCTTCCCAGTGCCAAAGTTTTTTCCACAGACGCGCTTTCACTGTTCCAGAAACATTCCTTTTTCGATCCCTCCTTCATTAAAGCTATTTATGGCTTAGATTTTCTTTTTTTTACTATTTGAAAGCTTAACAAACACTCTTTTAATACAAACTTTGATTGTTTTTAGAAACATATTGCTTGAATCTGCTTTAACCCCTTGCCTGCCGAAGAAAATTTACGAGATTCGCTTCCCAGTGCCAAAGTTTTTTCCACAGACGCGCTTTCACTGTTCCAGAAACATTCCTTTTTCGATCCCTCCTTCATTAAAGCTATTTATGGCTTAGATTTTCTTTTTTTTACTATTTGAAAGCTTAACAAACACTCTTTTAATACAAACTTTGATTGTTTTTAGAAACATATTGCTTGAATCTGCTTTAACCCCTTGCCTGCCGAAGAAAATTTACGAGATTCGCTTCCCAGTGCCAAAGTTTTTTCCACAGACGCGCTTTCACTGTTCCAGAAACATTCCTTTTTTGATTCCTCCTTCATTAAAGCTATTTATGGCTTAAATTTTTTTTTCACTATTTGAAAGCTTAACAAACACTTTTTTAATACAAAATTTAATTGTTTTTAGAAACATATTTCTTGAATCTGCTTTTAACCCCTTGCCTGCCGAAGAAACTTTACGAGATTCGCTTCCCAGTGCCAAAGTTTTTTCCACAGACGCACTTTCACTGTTCCAGAAACATTCCTTTTTTGATTCCTCCTTCATTAAAGCTATTTATGGCTTAGATTTTTTTTTTTCACTATTTGAAAGCATAACAAACACTTTTTTAATACAAAATTTAATTGTTTTTAGAAACATATTTCTTAAATCTGCTTTTAACCCCTTGCCTGCCGAAGAAACTTTACGAGATTCGCTTCCCAGTGCCACCGTTTTTTCCACAGATGCGCTTTCACTGTTCCAGTAACATTCCTTTTTCGATTTCTCCCACTCCCCTCTTCTCTGAAATAAGTAAATCCATCATAAAAACTATCAAGGTCATATTTGAGATAATTTTATTGCATTTCAAAACCGTGTGATTAGTTTCACTATAGTAGAAGTGCAACACGAAGGATCGCACTTCCGAAAGCCGTGTATACACTGTTAAAAATTTCAACAGAAAACTCTGTGTAATCTATTATCTTAAGTCTTACGTAAAATTACAGAGAAAAATAAACGGGGATGTTAAAAAACTTATTTTATACATTCATTTTAATAACTAATATTAATTTAATTAATTATTGGTGAGAATGTATTTAAGACTTAGAATGCTTTTTCTAAAGTAGAAACAGTCTTTTTAAATTTTAATTAAAAAATTAAATAATAAAATTACGTAAAAGTACGGAATAAAGCTTGAGAATCTCGATTATTCGCTTTTAATTAAGAATGACTGTAAATTTACAGAGACTCTGGATAAATATTTACATTAAATTTACAGAAATTTTTAATAGTGTATACGCCTGGGACAGTTAAGGGGTGAAATAAGTCATTTGAAAAAAGTAGTTTTAAAATAATGCTGATCATTTAAAATATAATGATTAATTATTTAAAAGAGAGAGAGAGAAATGCTAAATTAATACACTATTTTAAATTATATTTTTTTCTCTGCAAATAAAGCATTTAAAATAATAATAATAATAATGCTGATTTTAAAATTTTATTCGTCAGCTCTTTGTTAATCTTCTCAAACATTTATCATGAAGTAACAAATAATTCGTCATTGAAATCTAATAAATAGGATTATACGATAGAGACATTTAAATAAAAAATGAAAATTAAGTTTTTACCCCAAACGTCTTTTTAATGTTGGAGAATACCCTAAATGTACTACACCAAATGGAGATAATCACGCCGCTTTTATGATGAAAGTATTTTTAAATCTAGGGAAGGAAATTGAAATAATCATAAATAAAGCTTAGTTAATTGTTTTGTTAAGGTGCCTGCCTACCGTCGGAGGCGATTTTTTTTACTAATTGAAAAATTGCCTATTTATGATAGAATATAGTAAAAAACAGTGAATAACCTGAAAAAAAAAAAAAAAAAAAAAAAAAAAAAAAATGCAAATTTTAAAATATTTTGATATTTAGGTTCAAAATATGCATAAAATGTGCGAAAAAAAAGCACTTTTACAAAACATCATAAGTCAATAAATAAATAAATAAATAAATAAATAATAATTTAGCTAGATTCATTGTCGTAGTTCAATCCCTAAAACAACTCCTCTAGAGTATTTTGTCAAAGTTTCATAACGTTTCAATCATAACTTTTGGAGTTATGATGCTTTGGGATAAAGCAAAATGCTAAAAATCTCATTTAGAGAAAAAAGCAGAAAACAAATTTAAAAACAATATTTTACCTATTAAACAAAAAAATAATTTTAATAATTTCCTGATTTATTTCAAAGCTTTTTATTTATTTATTTATTTATTTTTTAATTCATTTTATATTCAATAACATTGATGCTTATATTGAGTAAAACATGTATGTAAACAAACATTTACAGGTCATTTCCGATCACTTCCGGTTTCAAAAACTGGCGAGTGACTAATATTAAAATGCCTGTAACTCAAGTTCTAAGCAAGATAGAAACAAAATTCAAACTGATTTAGAAAGCTAAAATACCAGGCTTTAATACTGAACCAAAAATAGAAAATCGGAGTTTTGACCGAATATTGCGTTTTAGAGGTAGGCAGGCACCTTAATCTATTAGCTTCTTATAAAAAAAAAGAAGAAGAAGAAGCATTTTATGATAGATTTTTATTATACATTACTTCTAATTTTTCATTTAAGTTATTTCGATTAATTAAGGAAAAGTTTTTAATATTTACATTTGAATTAAGCCTTTACAGCAAAATAATAATTATGAATAGCTGATCATTTACCTCTAAACTGTATATATAATAATAATAATAATAATAATAATAATAATTAAAAATTAATAAATAAATAAAAAATAAATAAATAAATAAATGAATAAAGATTGCATTAAAGTAAAACCATTAGTTATTTTTATGTTAAACCGCACATATATTTTTTATTTTTATTGAATTTCATATTTTAATAGTTTATTTGCCATATATTTTACAAAAAAAAAAAAAAAAAAAAAAAAAAAAAATCCCTCAAACCCTAGGACTATTTTTGTTTTCTAAATAAGGTATATAAATGTATGTACGAAGCAGATTTTTATTTAGTACATGACTTTTTTAATCTATCCTTCGATATAAAAGTATGCAGTAATTCTGTTTCATTTTCTAGCATCGGTTAATATATTCATTTCTTAAAATTTCTTTGGTATTAAGTTTAATATAGGAACTTCTTACCTGCTTTTAAATTTTTATTATCATTTTGGAATTAAAATAGCTTTCTCAATTGCATAAGTAAAAATCTTGGCGAGAAGCGTTAAAGCTACTTCGGTATGAAATTTAAATTTTGCAGAAGAGTCCTATACTAGAGCTGTTCTAGTTCTTTAGAACAATTTTTCTCAATTTTTTTTCTAATTATTATTATTATTATTATTGCACGTTAATTTTTTTTTTTTTTTTTTTTTTTTTTTTAGTATTCTAAAGTTAAAATGAGGTTTTTATTTAATGTCTGTTGAACGAATTGTCCGACTGAACTAAAAAATGCGACATTAGCTAGATTTTGTCCAGATTAATAAGTGTACCAATTTTTAACAAAATCTAATAATCCGCAATCTGAACTAGAATTATAGCCAATGGAATACAAACAAATAAATGCACAATGACAAACTTTCAGCTTTATATATTTAGATAAAAACAAACAAAAATGTTTTCACATTCATTCAAGGTGATAGATAAAAATTGTTAACGACGCTTTCTGAAAGAAATAGAAACCTTTCGTACGAATAATTTAGTTTCAAGTGATTACAGATACATGGTTCAAACATTCATTTTAACGGCCCTCTTCACTTACAGTCGCCGGAAGCCCGAGCCAATGTTATTCTATGGGGAAATTTTCTTTACAAATAACTTATTAACTAATACATACACATTCTGAAAATTCCAAACTGTTAAATTGACGGACCTTTTTTAAAAATGTATTTTTTTAATTTTTAATATTTTATTTTGAAATTGCAAAATGAAAAAAATTCACATATTGAAAATTCGTATTTTGCAACTTCAAAATAAAATATAAAAAATTGAAAAATAATTTTTTAAAAAAGGTCCGTCAATTTAACAGCTGGGAATTTTCAGAATGTGAAAACAGAATTTAAAAATATGTATTAGTTAATAAGTTATTTGTAAAGAAAAATTTCCCATAGAATAACATTAGCTTCGGCTTCCGGCAGAGGTGAGTGAAGCGGGCCCTTAAAAGTATTGACGAGTTCTTTTTAAAAATGCTCATTATTTAAATTTTACCCCCTCCCCTCCCGATTCCTGAGGGAAAATATATTTTAAAAATATCATATATTAAAAAAATATCAACATATTAAAAAAATTATCCTGGTTGATTATTAGTATTATAAATATGTATACCCCCTCCCCTCACGCGCACAGAGTAGTTAAAAATTATCCCCATTTAGTAGATTTATACAAAATTTGTTGTGTGTTGTCATATTAAAAAATATGATAAAACGGAACGACAGCGGTGTTCAGGGTGTCTACTAGGTCATGAAAGTTATGAATGTCATCAAAAGGTCATGAAAATCAACAATGGGTCATGAAAGTCATGAAAAGGTCATGAAATTCAGCAATAGGTCATGAAAGTCAAGAACAGGTCATGAAATTCGACCATCAGTTTGAGTCACATATTGGCTCAGGTAACCCAATTTCACTGGTCGGGTTGAACATTTTTTTTCTCTTGCAGTTCGGGTTGAGTTGATTGAACTTTTTTCCCTACAAGTCGGGTTGACTTGAAAATACTTTCAAAATAATTTCTTTAATGAGCAAAAACATAATTCGGCAATGCCTCCTTTGGTGCATTGTTGCTTTGCTTGTAGCACTTGTGCGCGTTTGATGAATGGTCGTGTTTTTTCAACCCGAAACAATTGTCGCGAGTTTATTACATTTTATGGTGTTCAAAGTTTTGTACTTATTACTAAACTTGAAGCACATTTTGTACACTAGAAGTTAGAAGTATACAACACACCTAAATGATTAAAAATTATTATTTATTCATTTTTCAGATTTTAAAACTTTTAACTTGAGACATTAGTAATTACATTTTAAATTATTTACCAGTTGTGTAGCAATAAAAATTTACTTTATAACTTACATTGCAAGATTTTTAGATGAATTATTAATTTTAATTTTAGATTTTTGTCAGGTGTGGGTCATTAAAATTATTTATTGTGATTTCAGGTCGATTTTCAGGTTACTATTATTTAGCAACGTGATAGGCATGATTATAAATCTAGTATAGTCATTTATATCTTTAAAAAACAAAATTGTTTTCTATGAAAAGCTACAGGCATTCTAACTTTTGTTCCCCCCGGAAAAAAAAAACAAATCTTTGAATTTTTTTTTAAATAAACATTTAAATTTTCTAAAATATATGTATGCTCAAAATAGTTTGTTAATCAAAACAGTATTAATGTATTACTAAATGAACTACTTTTTTCTAACTTAGAATGTATTCTATTTTGAAGTATAGGAAAGACATCGAAATGCAAAGTTTGAGATGTATAGTTATATACTTACAGGGATGAGAATTTTCAGACTTTTGTAGGAATTTCAGACTTTTCTTAAATTTTTTAAAACAATTTTCAGGTTTTTTGTTCTAAATATTCTTATTTTTGTTCGATTTTCTTTCTTTTGACTGTTTTAAACAACTTATTTTCATATATTCACCATTTTTGCTTATAGAAAGTATGATTTTGTGTATCTGTTTCTTCTTTTATTACTTAAATTAAATTATCTTTGAGTTTTGCTGATAGTTTAAGACTTTTTGTCTATTTCCCCACTCTCATCTCTGGACTTTAGTTTAATAATTCTATTCTTAGTCTTATCATGGAAAAAAAAAAATGTTTGTAGATTTGAAAAATTTTTAATACATATATTCCTCTCCTTAATGCAAGGCGCAAGGAAAATAAATGACAATTTTCATCCCCCAAAAAACTAATAGCTACAATATTGTAACATTGCACAAATAGTATACATATGTATGTAGTTACATGTGTCGGTTTTAGATTGATTTCCATTACTATTTACTTAAATTGTTAATAAAAAAAAAATTTCTTTTTTTTTTTAAACAGCTAATTCTGTTAATGATTTTAAAAATAAAGCAAGGAGATGAATCGGTATTAAAAAAAAAAAAAAAAAAAAAAAAAAGAATATGTTAATTTAAAAAGAAAGGTTGGATATGTCGATAAAAAAGGTCATGAAAATTTTTTTGAGGTCATGAATTTTTTTTTCTGTCAAGTCAGTAGACACCCTGGTTGAGCTATTTGAAGCCAAAATTGATTGGCACCAATTTATGTCGAGGTGCAACTAAATGCAACTTTTTACGAAATTGTCTGCATTTGTTCTAGAGTTAAAGTCGTAGAAAATTTTTGTCATACACGCACAGATAGACGGATTTTTCCGAAAAATGTTCAAATCGTATTCAGAACATCTCAAAACGTATAAATTATCGAAAACCGGAAGTAAAAAATTTTTAAGAATCCAATACTTTCTGCTATTGTATATAGAACACTAAGGAAATATATTTTTTTGTAATAAATAGAAAAACATATTCTTATAATAGCTACAATAAAATAAAATAAAATAAAATAAGATAAAATAAATATTTCATTTTCTTTTCTTTTTATATAGTTTATGCTTTTCGTCTAATATAATAACATAACTTTCTTATTAACTAAAGAAAATATTTCTATTCAAGATATTAGTATTAAAATATTCCGAAAGTCGGCAAGTCTATGTAATTAATATTGAAACATTTTGACAATTTTTTATATGCGAGCAAAACGATAATTAAACTTAGTTTTATGCTGATATGCATACCTCAAGTAAAAACTAAGAATACTTACCCGAAGACAGATTTATTGTAACTCAAAGATTTATAATTCCAAGGTTATTAAGAAATGGCATATAATTTATTGAAAACTAGCAGGCTACGCCCGCTTCGCTGGCCACTATTTTTAAATGAATCACTATATAATTAATGAATTCTAAAAACTGCATTAATTTTTATCATGTGCAAAAAAAAAAGAGGAAAAAAAAATTCTGATCGTGGAAAATGTCGCACCGGGTCTCCACTGCCTTCGGCAGCGCAGACCATTGTGCGCTACTCGCGCGCATTTATGTTCGACATTCTTAATGAATCACTATATTATCGTAAGGAAAAAACATAAATATAAAATACCAAAAAATTCTTCTCTCATCGGTGGAATGATCGGTACGTTGCCCCACTGCCTGCAGCAGCGTATACACGCGCGCATGGCGCGCGTGTGACTTCGCCCACCGTTCCTGCCTCTCCTAATTATTTTACACTTTCAAAAATATCCGAAATCGTTTTGTCGGACTTTTAACCAAATAATACTAATTTCCAACGTTCTGTCTGAATTTCTTTATTTTTGCCCCTGTGCCCACCCCCTTTCCCGCCCCTCGTAATAATTGTACACTTTCGAAAATATCCGCAATCCATTTATCGGACCTTAAAACCTAATAACACTAATTTTCAACGCTCTAACTCTTAATCCTATATTATTGCCCCTTCGCCCTTCCCCCCCTCCCGTCTATCATTATAATTTTTCTCTTTTGAAAGTATCTGCATTCGATTTGTACGTCCCATAAACCTGTACGTGCCATTTTTGAATGGTGTAACTCTATTTCTATTGTTTTGCTCCCCCCCCCCTCCCCCTTCTCGGCTCTCCTAAAAATTTTACAAATTCGAAAATATCCTCATTCGACTTGCAGGCCTCTGAAACCTATCTGTTCCAATTTTAAACGGTCTAATTGTATTTCCATTTTTTTTTTTTTTTTTTTTTTTTTGGGGGGGGGGGGGGGCAGCCCAGCCCACCTGGGACGTATTTCTAAAATTCCTGAAATTGGTTTTTAGGTAGTTGTAATATTTCATTTTACAGTTAAAAAATGATAAAATGCATTTAGTGAAAATTGACATTTCTAAAATAAAAATGAAAATTTTTAAATTTTAAAAATAATCTTTTGTAAAACTAGTACTAATTTAACGGCTGTTTATTTTCAGAAGGGGAAAACGAAATTTAAGAATAACAAGTAATGTGTGATTCTATAAACAATTTTACCCATGGAATAACATGGGCTTTGGCTAATCTTGACGATATTTTACTAGCTGAGATACTTTTTACCCTTAAAAAAAAAAAAAAAAACTATAATAATAACAGCTATATTATTATTTAGTTTAAGCTTGGTAAACTATTTTCCTCAGACATTCGAACATTTTTGCTTGTAATTCAAACAGTGAGCTATTAAAGGAAAGATGATTCAATATAAATTGATATGTTTTACAAAAATTTTAGTGATTTTAAATTTAATTATTGCATCTTGAATGTTATGTAATTCGATTGTGTTAATTTAAGATATTTTGTGCATTCGTCGGCTTCAATATAAAAATAATTCATTTTTCACAAAATAGTATAAAACAAAATAAAATAAATAATGAATAAATAAATATAAAAAGTAACACATAGTTTTATGTGAAAATAGAATAGCAAATCTTACGCGAAAATCCAAATCATCACAAATTTAAGTTTTATTATATTTTGTTTTGTATAATGCATCATATTATATTATTTTTTAAATAAGTTTTAGTAAATATAATGTGAAAAGTTATATATTTTCTAAAAAATATACTAATAAAAAACTCTAAATAAATTTTGAAGTTAAACACTTAAAAAAAAAAAATCATATTTGGATTATCTTCGAAGTTTGCAGCATCATCATTTCATCTTCTTAAGTTACACACATTATGCAAAATAAATACATAAAATAATAAAATAAGCGATATTAATACCGAAATTTATTACCTCTTCCTTATAGATGCAGATAAAATTTTACAAATTAAATTTAATGATCTCCTTTTATATAGTTAGATTTTTTTTTCGCTAAATAAAACATCAAATTTTTATTAAATTGTTTTTAAAGAAAGAGTCTAGTCTGTAAAGAAAAGAAAAAAAAAAAAAAGATATCATTAAAAGCCTTTCCTTAAATTGAAAAATTAATTTCCTGCATCCTAAGATTATAAATTATTACTTTTAATAAATATTTAAATATTAGTAAATTACGTTAAAAATAAACAAACATAAAAATTAAATTGAGTCTTTTACATGCATTAACCGATAATTAGTTTTTCAAACTCACTCTCTCTTTCACTTTAAAAAAGCGAAAGGAAAAAAAAATGAAACTAAGATTACAACGTTAGACTTTAAGATAAATTTTCTAGGTTTATATCGTTTTTCCCTTATAAATTAAACTTTCTTTTTTTTTTTTTTTTTTTTATTATTTAATTAGGGAAAGTCTGAAACGAAGTACTAGATAATTAACAATTTTTAAATAAAAATGCAAATCAAGTCCTTTATGGTCTAATCTTAAATTTTTTAAAATTTATTACCGTCTACGTAATTTCATAAACCACTTATTTTAATACCAATAAAATGGAAAGAAGAAAAAAAATAAAAGAACTACGAAATTTTTTGATGATATACTTTTTTTTTTTTTTTTCCCTTAAAATTAATTACTTTTTCGTAGAAGGAAAAAAAAAATTAAGTATCTATGATATGTGAAACTTTACTCTTCCTCTGAATTATGAATTAAAAACAACACTTCTTTTGATTAAAAATATAATTTATAACTTTATCCAAACACAAGATTCTAAATCGCTGAAAAATAATTAGTTAAACGCAACGTCGAAAAAAATTCGCCACGGCGATATCCATTTTTAGAACCACTTAAAAGTTTAATAGGGCTATTCGGTACGCTTTTTTTTTATGCTTAATGAACCTTTTCTCAGTTCAAAACCGATAGCATTTTTTACCCCCTAAACTTACCCTAATTTACCCTAGTTTTAAAAACCTTTTAAAGAGTATAATAAACCGAATTTTATCATTGTTTTACAACCGGCATAAAAAAAAATATATATGTATAGTTGTTTCTTTCCCTGCTGTTTTTTTTTTTTTTTTTTTTTTTTAAATTGATTTTCTTTTCTTTTTTTTCTCCCATATATATATATTTATATATTTCGCTTTTAGCAATCTCAAATTTGAAGCTTAGTAATTTAATACCTGACGTCGTCTGGGCTATGCCGTGGAGACGTTTTTACAGGGGGATTTAAAGCAATTCCGCAGAGGCTGTTAACTGCCCACAATGGCTATAAAACTATGTTTTATGTCGAAGCTGCAAGGGAGGGTAGTAGCGCTAAAAAATCGTAAATTTTTCTCATTTAGTACCAAAATTGGTGGCCCCCGTTCAGAACTATGTAATTGGGGATGTACGAAAAAAGAATAAATTAAAAATCAAGCGAAAACTGGCAACAACAAAAAATATATTCAGCGATGATGAAGAAAGAAATAAGTGTGTATTTAAAGTGTAGTAAAAATTGTGCGATTTTTTTTTTCTCTCTCCGCTGTAAAGTTAATTTTATAACTTGTACAGATGCGAATTTCACGTGAGGAAAAGAAGCTGACTGGGTAATTTAATAAACACGGAAGCGAAAAGGAGTGACGGGGTTGTGAAATTGATTTTAATAGGCCATCGCTTTCTGAGACATAAAGGTTATTCATAAAATGTAATTGAGGTATATGCGTACGATGACAGCTGGGCTGAAGAAAATTAGGATTTGAAAAATAAGATTCAAATAAAGAAAATGAATCTTTTTTTTTTTTTTTTTTTTCTTTTTTCTTTCTTTTTTTTATTATGTATTATTATTTTATTTTATTTTATGAAAAAAGGAATTAAGAAAGAAAATCATAATGTCGTTATTAAGAGAAATGCATTATTACATTATATTATAGTCACGATGTAAAAAAAAAAATGAAATAAAAATAATTAATAAGGATAAATCAAAGACGATTTTATTATTTTATAAAAGAGAGAGGAAGTTCAGCACTGCAAGAAAATAAAAAGGTTAAAAAATAAAACATTAAAATACTCCTAAGAGGGCGAATTTTTCGTAAGGGAGTCACTAAATAACTTAATTCATTGCAAAATGCTATAGCGTTATTTATTTATTTATATATATTTTTTTTTCCTTTCTTAAAATGCACTTGGCATGATTTCATTGCATGATCTGAGATGATCGTAAGTTCAACGATTAATATTTTTTATGTTCTAAATAAGATAACCATATAGTTTATTATTGGATAAATAATCATAAAATTAGAAAGTATTTTGTAAAGAAATGAACGTTAGAAATTTATTCATTTTCTAAAGAATCTATTTTAACTTATTTAATCTTCGTAACATGCTTATCGAATTTTATATCATAAATTATATCCTGCATACTTCCTAAATAAGCTTGAATTTTTCAAGTGTTTGTTTTCTTCGTCTCACACAGTTATCGTAAAAAACCAGTGAAATACAGTAAGTATGACCAATACTGATATAAGCCAATGGCCAGTCAAATATTTATGTTACTTCTAATGTTAAATTATTACTTAACTTGAGTGTTAATTTTCTTTAATAGTTGCATAAATATAAAAATGTTGTGTTTTCAGGTTTAACATTGCGATTAAATGATAGACCAGATGTTTTCTGCCTAAAGGTTGTCTGAGTGAGTAATGCCGACCGGTTTGTCGGCCTGGATAGCTCAATTGGTAGAGCCTTGACCTTGTAAGTCAAAGATCAGGGGTTCGACTCCCGGTACAGGCATTATTTTCACTCAGTCGGAAAAATAAAATTTCAAAATATGATTTTCTTCCAATCAGTTGATTGTGTGATTTTAATAAAAAATTATACTGTTTTAATTTGGGTGCATATAGGCCGACAAGTGTCGCTGCTGTGCTGCAACTTAATTCCGGTTATGAGAAGGCGATTATTTTGCTTTGCTTTACAAAATATGGTCGAGTTTCGACCACTTGGTGATACTAGTTATTATTGTTACTTGTAGACAACACTATATGATTTCTTCTTCTTTTTTTAATTATTAATTATTTATTTATTTTCATTTTTGTACGTACAAATGAAATAATAGTTTACTATAAAAATAATTCTTGACCGCACAGAAAAATTATTAACGGCGTGATTGTAGCTATGTAGATTTTGGAGGAAAACGAAAATTTTTTCATTCAAACAATTTTGCGTATTCAATTTTTTCTGCATTCAGCATATTAGAGAGTTAAAAATAAATAAATAAATAAATTCTCTCAATGGCGCAGGAAATTTCAGAGGTTCTTAAAAATTTCTTTTTAGACAACAATGTCTGAAATTAAGAATTACTTTAAAAATTATTAAAAAAAAAAAAAAAAAAAAAAGAAGAAGAAAGAAAGAAAGAAGAGAGAAAAGAAATGAAAAAGAAATAGAATTTAAGTTTTTTTTTTTTTTTTTTTTTTTTTTTTCTGTCTAAAAGTGACACATCTTCAGTTAAAGTTGATTGCTTTAACAAGGATAGGTCACGACATGATAAATTCAGATTGGAACGAAATTGCGCAGAACTGTATTATACTATGAAGGTAACAACATAGTAGCGCGCGCTAGCCACACAATTTCGAGAAAAAAGTCTTTAAAAATTCAGTAATCTTTAAGTAAAAGTTTTTTCGCAAGCTAGTTAACGCTCTTGTGGGCGTTTGTGGCAAAGTAAGCGGCTTCCATTCAGATGACCTCCTCGGTTCGACCAGCAGGACCTTTTTTTTTTTCTTTTTTTCTTTTTTAATTTAATTTAAACTTTTTATTTTATTTTTACTTTCTTTTGTAATTCAATTCAAATTTTGAAAATTTTAATAAATAATTATTATTTAATTTAATTTCCTTCAATTAAAAAAAGAAAAGAATATATATATGTGTGTGTGTGTGTGTGTGTGTGTGTGTGTTTGTGTAAGTTTAGAATTTTCTTATTTGTAATATGTATAATTTTCTATAACTCAAAAAATAAATTTTAGCTTTGTTTCAACTATAAAATAGAGTAAAAATAAAGGGAACTTTTTTGTTTTTAATCATTTATGTAAACATTTTATTTTTACTTTATTTTATAATTAAAGCTATTTTATGTATAAATTATAGAAAATTATAAATATTTCAAATAAAAAAATATAATTATAACCTACATATTTTTTTTTTAATCACAAAAGTTCAATAAGTATTGTTTATTACTTTTTTTTTTTTTTTTTTTTTTTTAAATTGTGGGTTTAATTATTCAAAAGATTAAATTTTACAATCATCCATTCAGTTAATCTTTCAACTGCAGCTTTAATAGCAAAATAAGTAAATAAATAAAATAATCAAATAAATATAAAAACTGAATAACAAAAATAAAAATATAGCAAAAACAGACAAAAAAATAAAAATAAATAAATAAATAAAATAAAATATAAATAAATAATTAAGAAATAAACCGAAGTGTAAAATAGTTAGCAGGTGTACTTAAATCTTGGTTTGAGCTTCCTGAGTTGGTTTTAATATGTATAAATTACGTAATTGTTTTTAGTTTGTTAATATTAGAGAGCAGTTGAAATTTTATTTCGTGCACAGAAGGATAAAAAACAAGTCTTATTCTTTCTTTTCTTATTCTTTCTATTCTTCGTTACTTTTCTTGCGTCTCCGTCGAAGAAAAACGCATATTGATTAACATTTAAAATATACATTTAAAGATGTCGTTTGGAACTTTTCTTTGCCTGTAATAATTTAATAGCATTGGAATTAAGCACTATAATTTTGCAAGAAGCTGTATTGATTGGAGAAGTAATTATTTAATTTGTTTGGATAGCAATTATATATGCAATTAAAATCACCATTTCTCTGTAATATTTTTTTTTAATTTTCTGTAATTTTAAGAGGAAAAAAAATTAGTATTATTTTAAATACACCTAAAGTAAAATAAAGCGTTTAGATAAATAATTAAAAGGAAGTTTCTTTATTTTTACCTTATTTTATAGATAAAACACAGTTAAAACATAGCTAAAATTCATTTTTTAAGTAATATAAGTAATATATATTCCTTTGTTATTGTATGAAGTTATAAATATTACAAACAGATTTTTTTTTTTTTTTCAACAAAATTAAATAATTGTTTACTAAAATTTTCAAATTTTGAATTGAATTATAAAAAAAAGTAAAAATAAAAAGTTTATATTAAATAAAAAATTAAATTAAAAAAAAAGTCCCATAGATAGCATTGAACTCAGGTCGTCTGCGTGACAGCCCCTTGCTCTACCAAGTAAGCCATTGGAGTGTTGACTCGTTTGCGAAATAACTTATATTTAAAGATTTATGAAACTTTCAACGCCTTTTTATTGAAATTGTGCAGCTTGTGCGCGCTTCTTCTCTAATATGTCATTACTATAATATTATACTACAGTTCTGCTCAATTTTGTCCCGATCTGAATTTTCCATGTCATGACCTCTCCTTGTAAGACTAAGTTAAAGTGGATTGCAACAAGATTATAATTTCTCTTTATTGGTATTAGAAAATGGGCATAAGATGTTTATTTTAACACCCCCCCCCTAGAAAGTTACTTTACTTTGTTAAAAAAGTGTGTGTGTAGGGGGGGGGAGATATCATCTTAGATATTTACAAATTTCACGTGTTTTCTGAATATATATATATATATTGAAAAGTGTGTCAAAAAGTAGCTATTTTAGACTGACACATCTTGAGTTAGAGTTGATTGCTTTAGGACTAGGTTTGAGTGGATTGCAACAAGATTATAATTTCTCTTTATTGGTATTAGAAAAGTGACTTAAGATGTTTATTTTAACATCCCCCCCCTAGAAAATTACTTTTCCTTTGTTAAAAAAAAAAAAAAAAAAAAAAAAAGTGAGGGGGAGGGGGGGGTGCGTTATTTTAGACATTTACAAATTTCAGGTGTTTTCTGAAAATAAATAAATAAAAATAAGTATTGAAAAGTGTGTCAAAAAGTAGCTATTTTAGACTGACACATCTTGAGTTAGAGTTGATTGCTTTAGGACTAGGCTTGAGTGGATTGCAACAAGATTATAATTTCTCTTTATTGGTATTAGAAAAGTGACTGAAGATGTTTATTTTAACAATCCCCCCCCCCCCCCCCCAAAAAAAAAAAAATACTTTTCCTTTGTTAAAATAAAAGTGATGGGGAGGGGGGCATTCTTTTAGATATTTACAAATTTCATGTGTTTTCTGAAAATAAATGAATAAAAATAAATAAATAAATAAAACGAAATATTGAAATGTATGTCAGAAAGTAGCTATTTTAGATTTAAGAAAATCTGAATTTACTTATTTCTGTCCGAAAATACATTTAAATAATGGCTAATTGGCGAAATATTAATTATATTAGCATTCACAATGTAATTCTTATAATTATGATGTATTATCTGGCAAATCTTTTGCTGAACTTTTTTTTTTCTTTTTTATTTACGTTTTAATTGATAAAATAATTGTGTTACGAAAAAGGATGTTAATAATTGTGATTGATTTATCCGATTTATGGGCACAAATTATTCTAACGGATATTGCGTTCTTGCCCTTTGCATGTGGCTTTTTCTTTCTTTCTTTCTTTTTTTTTTTTTTTTAATTAGGAAATCTATCATGTAACAAGCGTGTTAAGCATATATTTTTAACAATGTTAAATTTTTATTTTTATTTCTAATTTTTTATTATAAAATACATTTTAATGTATAATTTTCATGTAAAAGAGATTGCGAGAAATTTTTTTTAAGATGAATATGCATTCATTGTAAACTTATGTAAACATTCATTGTAAACAACCTTTTAGATTATTAAGTACTAAATTATTAATAACATTTGACTTTATCTTGTTGTAGATGTAGAAGGTAATAAAAAGTATATTTGAAAATCATCTTTATTACTCCACAAATTAATAATAATAATAATATATATATGTATAAACCGTTGAACCTCGTTAACGTTAATCTCAAGGGGGAAGGGGGTTGTTCATGTTATCAGTAGTTCATGCTATCAGTAACTAATCTTCATTTTGACGCTGATTGTAGAAACAGTTCTTGGTAAAAGTAATTCACGTTAACGAGGTTCGACTGTATATGTAATTTCGTTATAAATTTATTGAATTTTTCTTTGATCAATATCTATAAACTCCTGGTAAATCATACTCCAGCGTGAATGGCGTCTATAATGAGTCTACAAAAATATCAATTTTGTAAGTTATTCTTATAATTTTGGTAAATACATTAAAAATAAGATATTTTTATTTGTTACAAGTAAGCAAAACTATAACTACAGTTTAGTGGCAGTATATTTTAAGAAAATAACTTGCTACAAAAATATACATTTACATAAATTGCAAAGATAAACTTAAAAAAAAAAAGAAAAAAAAAAAAAAAAAAAAAGTAATATCTTAGAATAGTATTTGATTTTTTGAAACTCATATTTTGATAAATAAATCAAACTAAAATATTTCAAAATCTGCAACCTCCACGCACTTAGCTGCGTCAAAAGATTGGAATAAGTATTATTGTATATCGTAGTATGGTTAATTTCATTTGTGAGGGACTGGACATCTGACTGATTTCTTATTCAGTTTTAAATAATAAATATTAATTTGTCTTAATGAATTTTGGTGTGTCAGTGTAACTATATATCTTGCTTATAAGTGAGACGAAACTATTAATTTAAGAAAAATAATTCACGCTTAATAATGTAAAAATATAGTGTGACTTACATGTCAAAAAACAGACATATTTTCAGAGATTATCTTTATCACTCAATTGCTGAAAACTGAGACACATTTGAAGTTCAGAGATTTTAATTTCTGATGTCTAATTTACAAAATAAATAAATAAATAAATAAAATAAAATAAAATAAAATAAAATTTTAATAAATAACTATATTAAAAAAATATTTAATAGCATAACAGACATATGACATGTGTATAAAAATTTAGAACTATCTTCTGCTTACTTAATTTTTAAAATTTTTAAATTAATAATACACAGAATTTTTTTTATATATATAACGTGTTATATGTCATATTATTTGATATATTTTCTATCAAGAAAAAATTTAAAATAAATGAGTTAGTTGATAAGCAAAAAATGTTTTTTCTGTCTATTTTCGCATGAAATTAACCGTAATATTACATTTGGCATTAGATTATGACCGACCAGATAATACGTAAGTACCATTCATTTCTTCCTGAAATATAGATATGTAGGGTGCTCTGATTTAGATTTTTTTTTTTTTTTTTTTTTTTTATAACACTCAGTCGGGCCTGGAATATTTTCTGACCATGTTGCCCCCCCCCCCCTTCTCAATAGTGTAGGGCATTTATTTTGCTTTAATTCGTTAAGAATTTGAACGATAAAATATTTCTTTATCCCATCTCCCTTTCCCCTCTTTTCTTTCTCCCTCTCTCTCTCTTTCTTTTTGTTTGTCTGTACGTGATTTGCAAATAGATTTATATGTTAATAAGTTAAGTGAAATATATTTTGTTAGAATTAACGAAATGTCCGATTTTACTTTTAGTCAAACATAAGCTCAAATCGCGTTTAGAAATTTCTTTAAAACTTTGATTTATTTACTAAAGTTATTTATTTATTTTTAACAGAATATGAATTATAAGCATTCGGATTCAGATGTTTTTTATCCTAAATAATTTTCTTTAGCGATTTAGCCCCAGGTAATATTGTGATTATTATTTTTTAATTACTTGTTGTGATACCCTATTAAAAAAAAGACTCTGAAGTCTCGTAATACGCATTAATGCAATATTCTAAAGAAACCATTAAAATTTAGAATGTTTAGAAATACAACAAAAAGGCTGTATTGTGTTAGCTCGTTTCATTAGCCTGTGTAAACGGGAGGTGCCAGGTTCGAACTCCGTTTGTGTTTGTTGATTTAGTCGTTAAGAATTTCCGTGGTTTTCTTAAAAATTTGAGCGAATACGGTTTAAGACCTCTTATGACGTCTCCTACGGAGGGCATTCCACTCACACATAGAACCTTCGTGCTTTCAGTCTGACTTAACCCTTACAGAACTACAACCAACTGAGCTTGATTCAGACCGGACTTGAAAATTTCGGCAGATAAATATCACTATGATATAATAAAAATTAGTGACTTAAAATTATGAAACTAGTGCACATAATAAAGGAAATCGCATTTTTCTTGCTTCTGAAACAGTTGTGTAGAAAATTTGCCAAATTGTGTAAACTAATTTATTAGCTATGCATATCACAATGAGAGTGGCTAATTAACCCTTTAACTACTTTATTTTTGAAATAGACAAAAAATATATTTGAAATCAATTTTTTATTACTTAAGAAGTAATTTTTAAAGATATAAGCAATAAAAATTATGCGTATCGCCTCATCATAGTAATTAATGAGGATTTAGTGGATTTAGTGAGCTACTTTAGGATTTAGGTGGTATTTTAGTGTACCATTGGCACATAGCAATTGAAAAATATATCAAAATCTTTAAAAAATAATAATCAATTAGGTTAAGTGCACCAGTGATTGACACTTTTAGAGCAATCTCTGATGTTTTTAATGTTCTAGTCATCAAAAAATATTTTTAGAAATCTTAAGTTAGTGCATATGGTATGAAAGACATTCAGAACCACATATATGTTAAAATATATGCATTTGATAACAATTATTTCTTTTTATGAATTTTTATTTGACACCCACTCAATGTTACAGTAATTGACACTGCCAGTTTTTCATTTTATCAGTAACTGGCCCCCTATGTTCCAGTGTTTGACACTGCTAGTTATTCATTTTACCAGTTATTAGCACCCTATGCTCCAGTGTTTGACATAAAATATTGAAATTCTTATGTGTAAAATATATGATTTTATTATTTTTCTTATTTATTCATTATTTCGGGATAGATGTCAATTACTGGAGCATGCCAATCACTGGAGCACCTACCCTATGTATATTTTATGTCCTTTATATTATTTCTAAGATTCATGGAATATTCTGGAGGTAATATAGAAATTAATGATAACTTACGTGAACATCGTGAAAAATGCTGATCAAAAGCAGCGACAGGACTATGAATTCCTTTCTTGAACAGAAATAGCTACATGGTACGCCTAATGCCATGAAGTGAGATTAAAGTGAGGTAAATACGTTCTGTCCTTAAGAATACCGTTGACATTTCTTACGTTAATTCGATTTTATACACCTTTAAATCTACTGGTACTTTAAAGTATACCGTCAGTAGATATAAGGGTTAATTTCTTGCAAAACTAAGGTCATAATAAAGTTTAGTAATTTTATAAAGACAAAAGAACTTGTTAGTTTTATTCTTCTTTTTATTTTTCTACATTAAATAATCCGAGTAAAAAAGAAATTAACTTTGATTGTTAAAAAAATAAATCTTGAAAGGAAAAAATCAAGCAGATTTTTAAATTTGGATTTCTGTAATAACCCTTTTAAAATTTCAGAAGCATACTCTGAAAATAATGTATTGTGTTTTGCTTACGGGCATACATTAAATATTTATTATATTCAAGACAAAGCGTTAATTTAAATTCAATTAGAATGTTTGCCACCCGGATCGTAGTATCAAGTTCATTTATTTACAACGTGTATTTTGTGCAAAATAATATGTAAAATGAAATTGATAAAATGATTTATCATCCTCATTTTTAAACTTTCCGCCTCCCTGGCATAGGAAAATCTGTTGTTCGTTGATAGTTAGACAAACCACAGAATCGTGTTTGTTGCCTGTTATATTTTTTATTTACATATCCGGTGAATGATAATAGCCTTAACATAATACGTCGCTAGAGGGAGAAAAAAGTGCACTCAACCACGGACTTGTACCTGAATTTAAAATGAGACATGCAGCTGCCTCATGTTAGATAGAGTTCGGTTAGATACCCAGACCTACCCGTATCGTTTATGTGTAAGAAAAACATTTTCTAAGTAAAATTAGGCTCAGCTGTAAAATTCTACTATTTATACATTTATTTATTTATTTTCCCGTCTTAAGATTTTAAAAAATTTTCTTTTTCTTTTTTACTTTTTTACGTCGTAAAGTAAATAAACAGTTGATTCTGAAGAAAAAACTTCATATTAGAACTGGCAGCTTAAACAAAATTTAACAATTTTGAATTTTTTGTTTGAGTTTTTAAAATTGCTACTCCTTATTCAATATTAAATATTTATTTTATTTATTTATTTATTTATTTTATTTTATTTTATTTTTTGAAACACTTGAATAATATCAATTTTGTGGCGACATTAGAAGAAATGCGATTATTATTATTATTATTATTATTTTCCCTTTTCGTTAAAAAAAAAAAAAAAAAAAAAAAAAAAATTGAGGACTTTGTTTTGAAGTATCATAGATCTATAGTTCAACCTTTCGTTTTAAAGGTATAGTTGAGACCTTTTAAATGCTACCTATAATGAAAATTTATACCCCGCGGGGATACTTCCCCCTGGGAGGGAGTGGTGCTCCTACAAACACAGCAATTTTTTCTTAGTTTACTAGTACAATTATCAATAATTCATATTAATTTTACGCTCATATGTTTAAAAAAATAAATAAATAAATAAATAAACCCCTCTCATTGTGTACATTTATATGAAATTTTGTTTTATATTGTCATATTAAAAAGCATGAAAACAATTGATCCTCAACTGTAATCAGCATCAGTTCAGTTTAGAGTCTAACTAAATACCATTGATTTATGAGATACAACGTCCACAAAATTTATGAAACACACACAGACAAAAGACAGACATTTTCTAAAAACAGTCGAATCGTTTTCAGAACATCCCAAACATGTGAATCATGTCGGAAACTGAAGTTCAAAAATATTCACGAATTCAATACTTTATTTTTATATATATGGAAGAAAATAATAATAATAATAATAATAATAAAATAATAAAAATAATAATTCGATATTTCGATCATATTTTTGGTGCCGCATTCCTTTAATAATTTTATTTATTTATCTATTTTTAGAGACAAAGTAATTGTTTTAATTTACAAAATGAAATTTTAATAAAGCTCCAGCTATTTAAAGGAATATTTTAACTTTTTTTATTCCTTTATTTACTTTTGAAAAAATTCTACAATTTTTCTAGCAATTTTTACTGCTGTTATTTAAATACTGATTCTTGTAAGTTGATCTTTTAAATGACATAAATGTGTTAAGAAGATGATAGTACATGTATCAAAATAAAACATATATATTTTATTTATTTATTTATTATTTGTAGCATGCTTTTAAATAATAAGTAGATGTTATTATTAAGGATAACAGTGGAATATAAGAAAAGCAGACCATACATTGCAGGGTTTTTCTTAGAACCTGTAAATTAATTTTAAGAATATCTCTTGTTATTTACTTTTTTTTTCTTCTCAAAATATTTACAATAAATAAATAAATAAAAAATAAAAATAAAAATCTGCATTTTTTTTTTTTTTTCTGTATTGTAAATTCGGAAAAATTTTAACACTTCTTTTTTAAAATTTTCAGCATTTGAGTTTCGTTGTTTAGCATTTTTGCTTGAATTCGCTTAACTAGAAAGTTTTTTTTATTATTATTAATTTAGATTATATATCGAAACATTTATTCAAGAATACATGTAAACTTAATTTATGCGTGCGTATCAGGATTCGAAAATTATATTGCCCAACATGGCCAGGTCTTGTAAAAATTCAGATTGAGCATGTAATTTTTTCCCTTTCATGCCCAGATGTAAATATTTGATGCCTAAAATGCATATACGGGGTGATGGTGTTTAAACCTTGCCTATTTAGAGCACTCTGTTGCTGAAACTAAAACTTGGATTAAGCCAAAGTTTGTAGATAGATAAAAAAAAAAAAAATGCTTGACAGCACATTTTACCAGAATCCAAACAAACAACTAATTCCAATACAAACATCTTTATTTATTACCGACTTATTTGTTAGAAACTGTTTAGCTATGTGAAGTATATAATTCAGTGTGAGCCTCATCATTGCAAAATGTGCAGCCGATAAATAGCGTGTTCAGCAGCTGATTCGCCAGCCTGTCAAAAACGTTAACGTGTCCCATAAACGTTATACGCTCCTTTACTTTCAGTGCCATATTTATCGTTTTTTGCACTGCCATAATGCTTCAAAATGTAAAAACAACAGTTTTAAATAACATGCTTGAAAATGTTAAAATCGACCATAGTTATTTATTACAAATTTTGACTGTAATCTGTCACCTAATGATTTTTTTTTTTTTTTTAATAATCTGTCAAATCTGCATTTTAGTTACAGTTACAGAATGCTCTGAATAGGCCAAATTTAATTACGATCACCCTGCATACATTGTTAATATATTGTCTTGTCTTTGATTTATATTTATACTGAAATCAAATAATCAATGTTAATGTATATGAAATGTTAATAAAAATCAATTTGTTTTCGAGAAATCAGTACTAGATAACGAATGTTTTTCATTATGCATTCGATTAAAACGTTTGGTCAGGTAAAAGTGTTATTCGGACATATATTCGTCCACCAGCGGCCAAGCGGCTTTGCGCTCAAAACTGGTAGACGTGAAGGGCCCAGTTCGAGCCCCGGTCGCGTTCGTCGGCCAAGCCGTTCGGAGTCTTCAGGGGTTTTCTCCAAAATTTGCGTAAATACGGGCTAGGACCCCCCCTGGAAAACCCCCGCAGACGGCACTTCTCCTCAGGATTAGGACCCTAGTGCAGTCAATCGGCCTCATTCCCATAACGCGGACATATAATCTCTGAACTAATATGCCCTGCAAGACCTGTAAATATTTTGAAAATTTTCAAGCTTTGGAGTGTATATGTGTGAGCGCGTGTATATAATATCTTTTTTTTTTTTTTATGAATTATTTATTTAATTTTAAATAAGTCTTAAATGTACGCAAAAATAAATAAATAAATTACGCAACAAAGAAAATAAATTTTGTATCTTGAACCTCTTATTAAAAATAATAAGAATTCTTTTTTATTTATTTATTTTTTATTTCCCTCTTTTTTTTTTTTTTTTTTAGATCGGAAGTATCTGTCACCTCTACTTTTTATAAATCGGTGCTTTTCATTTTCTTCTTCTTTTTTCTTTTCTAGTTATTTTTCCACTTTAAAATTAGAGATTACTTACAAGTTTTCTCATTTTTTAAAAATAAAAAAGCCGGCACTTTTTTTGTCTCCTGAATTTTTTCATCGCTTTTGGGAAGGAAGCTGAAGAATCAGCTCTTTCTTAGAAGTGATAAGTATTGTTTCTCGCAGCTTTTGTCAGAGTTAAAGTTTTAAACTGCGGTTTAGAAGTTTTATATAGTTTTTGACAAAATAACGTAAAAATGAGAAATTGCTTTTGGATACCTATAAGTTCATAAAAGTAATTAATAGTAATAAAATTTATTGCAGCATTAAGTATATACATATATAGGGTACAAAATGTTATCATTATATAACTTTTGTTTCCAGAACAGTACGTCACTTTCAATTGCAAAAATGCTTTAAATGAGATATGTTATGTCACTAAAATATCTATAAAATCAATTTTGTATAAAATATAAAATCTAATTTTTTGTATAATCCACAGGTCCCTATAGTTATAATTAGTAAAATGATATCGATTCTCTTACATGAAAAATTATGAAGTATTCTTTGATTACAATTGACCTATAGTTACTTCCTCTTAAAGTTTGGGGGTCGTATACAGACACTGCAGAGGAAAAAACGCGTAACGTTTCATCGAAAACCTATGGTAGCATAGGGCTCCAAATTTTGGTGTAACGTAAAACAAATATGGTGTAATGTTGCATAACTTTTGATGTAATGGTATAGCTGTTGTGAAATATTACACCAAACGTTGTGTAACATAACACTATATTTGTTTAACGCTACATTAAAAGCTGCTTCGAATTTTTAGTGTAACGGTACACATTTTTTTTTTTTTTTTTTCAGTGCGAGGCAACATAGTTGCCTAAAATTACACAAACTTTTGGTATGATGTTATAAAACTTTTGGTGTAATGTTATACAACAACTAAAAATTGTATAACATTAGGTAATACTTTTTTATTTCTGTGCATAGAGAGATGAATGGAATGTTGAAACTAAACACGCGAATAACTGACAGCTTATTGGAAACCTAAAACACTTGTAAAATACACTAATCTTAGTGCAATGTGCAATAAACTTGTGCAAAATTAAATAATCTTTGAAAATGTTAATACAGTCGTACCTCGTTAACGTGAATCTCAAGGGTAATAAAATATTTGTTCATTTTATAATTAGTTCAGTCGATCAGTAACTCAAAAACTAATCTTCATTTTGATGAGAATTATGGATACAGTTCATGTTAAAAGTAATTCACGTTAAGCATGTTCACGTTAACGAGGTTTGACTGTATTTCATAATTAAATAATATTTGAATATATGCGATATGCTCAAGATAACTACAGTGGTGGACATAATTATAAGACACCTATCTAATTTGACAAATAGTGAAAGAAAAGATTCAGAGCTTAAAAATATTTTATCAAATACGTCAAAAACATAAATTTATTCTATTATCATATATAATTATTTTATAATAATGATATTTTCATAAAATTTAATGAAAAAACTTAAAAACACAATGGACAAAATTATAAGACACGAACCGTTTTTTCCAAATACAGTGGTCAACATAATTAGCAGACACTGATGGTCTAAAAGAAAATCCTCTAACATGGTTATTCAATATTTGGTGGAGCCGCCATTGTTTTTTATAACATGAAAGATGCGATTCGGCATTGAATCTAACAATTCTAACAAAATATCACAAGACAGTTCTTCCCAAGCACATTTTATAGCATTCTTTAGGTCTTCGACACATATAAACTACCTCCCATTTCGGTAAACCGCACGAGCTAAGATCCCCCACAAGTTTTCGATGGGATTTAAATCTGGGGAGCGAGAAGGCCACGGGAGAACACTGATACTTTGCTCTGAAAGCCACTTTATTGTTTCGTGTGATGCATAAATCGGCGCGTTATCGTGCTGGAAAGTGTAGTTTTCGCCACAAAGAAGTTCACCGTATATGGCTAGTTGATCTTTAAGAAGATTCTTATACTTTTCGGAATTCATTTTTGAATACACAAAAACAATATCCGTTTTCCTTTGAGCCGAAAAACCAGCCCAAACCATTACTGAGCTTCCACCCATTTGGCGGCTCATTAGTACATGAGGAGACTTCCGTAAATCATGCCAATAATATTGAAACCCGTCAGGACCATCCAGGTTAAACTTTTTTTTTCGTCGAAAAATAACACAGAGTACCATTTGGAGGTCCAGGCCATAGTTTGTTTAGCGACGTTTAGACGCTCCATTTTGTGCCGGCTTAGAAGCGGTGGTTTTTTCTTCAATTTTTTATATTTCACATAGGAAGCATTATGCAACACCCTGCGAATGGTTCTCCTTGAACAATTCAGTTTCAAAGCATTTTTAATGCCTGTAGTGGTCATCTTATTCTGCGTAGCGAGCGAAAGCACATGGCGTCTGTCTCTCGAGGACAAGAAAGGAGTACGTCCAGATCTTTAAATAACCGATCCATTAATTCTTCTTTTCAAAACATTTCTAATTGCACATACAGAGCGTTTAATAACTTTTGAAATATTATTAATTGAAGCACCAGTTCCATTTAATCTCCAAATTTCGCGAATTTCACTTTCTTTTAATTCGGTACCTCGTGACATGTTTGCAAATGCGTTAAGTCGGTTACCGTCTGCTTTAGTTAACTGCTGACGTCATAACAGCGTGCAGAAAATTTGCATATTGCACATTATTTTCGAAAAAAAGCAGGTGCTTAAATTAAAATGTTAGGGTGTCTTATAATTTTGTTCATGATATTATTAATTTTTTTTATTAAACTCTATAAAAATATCATTTCTGTAAAACAATTACGTGTGATAACAGAATAAATTTATGTTTTTGGCGTATTTGATAAAACATTTTTAAGCTCTGAATCTTTTCTTTCACTATTTGTCAAATTAGATAGGTGTCTTATAATTATGTCCACCACTGTATAACAAATTCCTGACTCAATAAATTTTATAATGACAAAAATTTTTATAGTGAAATGATATAGGAATTCATACATAATCTAAATAAAAACAATATTGAACAAACACCCAGACAAACAAATGCTAATTAATCTACAATCTATAATATTAAACATAGCTTGCTAAAGAAATCTACAATTGCGAGAAGTATTTTTCAATGAATATATCGAACTGCCAGGAAATTTGAATATTTGTTTTAGTACATAATACTATATGCATGTATAGTAATTTTAATTTTTGCTTGGTTATTATTATTTTTTTTTCTTTAAATTCTGATTTATTTATTTATTTTTGTTTTCTGTAATTATTATCTTCATCTGCAGCAATTATTGTCTTCATTTTAACTTTTCACATTGTTATCATATGGTCTTGCAGAGGATTTAAGTAAAGTTGGGCGCTCGACAAACTAGTTTAACCCGCTCTATCCGTCTTAATCTGTGGTGATCTCTGCTCCTTCTTCTTGTTATTTCTGTTTTATTTGTTTAGATTTTGCCCTTGTTTAACCCTTTCGCTACCAGAGCCTCAGGAGAAAAACTGCCACCATAGCCCAGACGTCTTATTATTTAAATATGATACCAACTGTCATTTATTTTAGTGGGATGTATCTATAACGTTCGAACTAAGACTAATAACATCCTGTATCTATTTTATTGTTTTATAACATAACTCGTCTGTGTGCGGCATGATTTGGTGCAAACAATTATCATAAACTGAAAATGAACACCCGTCACATATTTGTGATGCCGGGCTCAGGTAAGAAAATCGGATCGTCACATATATGTGACGCTGGTAGCGAAAGGGTTAATGTAGTTTTCATTTCTTATTTCAAACACACACACACACACACACACACACACACACACACACACACACACACACATATATATATATATATATATATATATATATATATATGTTTGATAACATACGTGCTACTGCCTTGCCTAGGTGTCTTGCTTTTGCCTCAAGGCAGTAGCACGTGTTTTGCACCTGAAAAAGAAATACCACGTCCTTTCAAAACCGGTAGTGCTTTCATTAGTTTTATGGTGTGTGAAGAAGTTTTTAAATCTGAATGTTTAAATAATAAATTAAATGCAAGTTAATCTTGGAAACTTGTTTTTAATTTTCCTTTTATTAGAGACTGTATGCAATGAAATTAAAACAAAAGCTATTTTACAAATATTTCTTAGATGTATTCTCTTTCGTTAAGTTACTCAACTAGAGCTTACAAAAAATCCTCTGTATATGCTTTCAAAATATGAAATTTGAGTTTCAAGCATGTTCTGAAAAGGGGAATTCGACTCTATATTTAAAATAAATATATATAATTCTTTTAATATAGATACGTGTGTGTGTGTGTGTTCACGTATAGATTGAAAAGCGATTGTTCGATGTTGATAATTTATTTATTATTGAAAAGGACCGTTCTGCTGAAGAATCCGTTGTAATTTTTATCCCTTAAAATACTAATGTGTTAGTAAGTTTTGTAAATATTAAGTAACTTTTGTAAAATATTTTTTTGACTTATTGTTAAAATTTCGATATTTTAAAAATCAATAGTAGTATATTCCCAAAAATCGGTTTTAAATTAAATCATTTTTAATATACCAGAACCTCTTCTTCGGAGTCTCCTATTTCAGTTTCTTTGATATTTATTTTCCTTACTTTCTTTTATTTTATCTATTTATCTTTATTACTTTCTTCTATATGTATATATAGAGAGAAAGTATTGGATTCGTGAAAATTTTCGAACTCCAGTTTTCGATGGATTTACACGTTTTGTGACGTCCTGAACACGATTCGACTGTTTTTAGAAAATGTCTGTCTGTCTCTGTGTGTGTATCACGAATTTTGTGGACACTGTATCTCACGAACCAATGAACGAAATTTAACCAAACTTGGTATTTAGTTGGACCCTGACATAAACTGGTGCTGATTAGATTTGGGGATCATTCGATCAACAGGTGGCTCTGTGATCGCATTTTTTCTAAATTTTTAACATGGCAGTATAGGAGAAAATTTCGTATAAATGTGCATAATGAGAGTTATTTTACTCGTGTGATTGTAAAATTAATATGAATTATTGATAATAGTAGTAGTTAACTAGGAAAAAAAATTGTACATGTGGGGGCATCGCTTCGTACCCCCCGGGGGGTGTAAATTTTCAATATGTGTATCTTTCGAAAGATCTCGTCAATACCTTTAAAACGAATGGTTGAACTATAGATCTGTGATAATTTAAAACAATGTTATCGATTTTTTTTTTTTTTTTTTTTTACTTTTAACGAAAAAAAAAAAAAAAAGCATTTCTTCTGATAATTGAAGAAAATGACTTTCTTTCCGCATTTAGTGATATAATTCTGTCAGATAAAAATCGTCTGCTTTTATAATAAAAAATAATTTGATAATTTAATAAACAATTTGTATTGAATAAATTTTGTATAAAATTATATAGAAGAAAGTCATGTGGTGGCCACGTCATACTAGTTTTTCAGTTTAAGACGGTTATTCATTCTGTTTGTATGCTTATAAATATGGAGTAATAAATCTTTTTATGTTCAATCTGAGAAGTTCTGCTTTATAACGATGGTAGGAGAAACTACTATTGGCCTAGAGGTTCCGCTCTCGAAGCTTGTAAACGGGATGTGCCTTGTTTGATCCCAGGTCACATTCGTTAGTCTAACTGTTCGAAATTTTCTGTGACTTTCTCCAAATCTTGCGTGAATACGTCCGAGTCTCCTTAGAAAGACCTCCACGGAAGGCATCCCAACTTACTGTTGAAAATCGACCTTATTATTACCTATATAACTATTTAAGGCTGGTATGGGGGGAGGTGGCGGGTCATCGCGCTTCACGACCTAGGCATTTGGACATTTTTGTGTTTTCTCCGAAACTCGAGTGAATAAGGACTAGGATCTCTTAGAAAGATCTAAACAATGGTATTCCACCATTGTGTAGATGTCCCAAGCATAGACAAGGCCTTTAAACTCTGCATTTCCTATTTCTTTTCTATTTTCTCGTAAAAAAGGGGGGCACAGAAAGATAAAAACTAATATTAAACAATAAAATAATAATAACATTTAGAATGATTTCAATGCCAACCTTTTAAGATCGATTTTTTACTGGAAAAATTAAAATTTTTTCATGGAGGAAATAACAATATTTCCTTTAAAAAAAATCTATGATATTTAAATTGAATACATACTATTTAAAGCCATGTTTTCAATTAAATGGCAATTTTATCGTCCTTTACAAAATCTTTACAAAGCATCCGAGAATGAAAACGACGTAATCCTTGAATTCACCGTATTTCTATAAACCTTTCGTGCGCAACCCCGGCATTAAAAAAAAAAAAAAAAAAAAAAAAAAAACTTTTTTTATATATTATTATTATTTAGAATATTGCGTGCCAAATAAATTCCTCAATTTTTGTCTCTGCGTTTATCGAAAACTTTTGTTTTAGAGGATCCCAGCAGTGAAGGCTAATTTCTTACAGTTTAGGGGGAAAGCAAGAGGGAAAAAAACATCCTATGTTAACAAAGATTAGTTCGGGGGAAAGAGAGGGGTCTGGGAAAAACCTCATCAAATTAAAAAGAACTAAAAAATTAACATACTTGTTTGTAATGGAGTATCCAAGAGATCATTTTCTCGTTATGCTCATAAAAAAAAGGGAAAATTATTTAAAAAAAAGTAATAAAGACTAAAATGAATATTAAAAAAAATCTAACCCCTGCCAGATCGGGGCTAAAAAATGTAATTAACAACTGCTGCTCTGTACGTAGCTCGTATTCAAATACGCATATACACGCAAAGTAATTTCCCAATAATTATGATCGAACTAATTAAAAATTCCTGTTTAATTTAATTGTGTTCTAACAAGGTTGTCTCGTTCCTTATTACCGAGTACTTGCTAATTGATGTTCCCGCCGTTTTATAAATTAAAGCAAAAACAGAAGAAAGAAGAGAAAAAAAATCTTCTTTGCCATTGTTTGTTGCTTTTACTGGTAGATCTGCTGAAAATTCCATTACTCAAAATTAACTTGAAGGATTTTTTTTCCTTATTTTATTATAATTATTTTTTGCGTTTAATATTAATTTTTTTCCCTCTTCTCCGGACTTAATTTTCTTATTTCATTAGGCGGTTCTGAAAAGATTGTTATTACGTTTACATCCTTGGGAATTAGACAAAAATTATCATTTGTTGGTTTATATGTATAAACATTTTATACTTATATATTTATATTCTATTTTTCGAAGAGCCCTATTTTACTTTTCTTAGAAAAATGAAAGGTGGGGGCAAAAAAGTATGGAAGTGGGGAGGGGGGGGGAGACGAAACAGTCTGTTGAAGAAAAGCAAGTATTTAAATTCTAATTATCCAAAGACGAGCAGTTTGTCAGCAAAGCGCTAAAAACAAAAACATACAAAATGAGAGATCTTTTTAGTTTTCCCTTCTCCTTGATGAGCTTTAAAGTTTTCCCTCTAATGTAAGTTTTCTGTAATTAAGAATCACAGTTCAAATGGGGAAGCAAAAAAAAACTGGAAGAATTAAAATAAAAAAAAAGTCATCCCTACATAATCATAATGAAGTGCTGCAAAAGTCGTAAAAAAGGGCAAGATGAAGATTTTGCCCTGTAAAAGTGAAAAACTCGTATTTGGAATTGAGGGGTACGCATGCGCGATTGTGAAAAATGAAATTCCAACATATATTAAATTTAGCTTGGGAAAGTTACTAATCGAGATTTAATTACACAAGAATTATCCCTCCAATGTCAGTGCGCCCTAAACTTAGTCCAATTACGTCCGGCTTGCAATCCAGTTAAAAAGTAATTAAATACTATAATTAAATTACTGATAAAATTACGCCATCCGCTCTAGCAATTATTAAAATAACATTTTCTTTGAATTTAATTATGAACTAGCGCTGATTATGAATTAGTCGCTCTGTTTTGGCCTGGATTTTGGCTGCTGGTGAGTTCCTTTTTTTTTTATTTTTATTTTTATTTTCATTTTATTTTTTTATCCGCTGCATTATTATTATTATCAGTTCTGTTATTGCTGGAGTTATTTTGTTGTTTAATTGCTCCAGGCCTCCCCAACTGATGAGATTCCAATTTCTGTTTTCACTGGTAATGCATTATTATTGTGACTTTTTTTTGATTATTTTTATTTTAATTAGTGATTTTTTCGCGGGCTTGATAACCCCCGAAAGCGAGAAGACGGGGAAATTGATCATAACCTCGTTATGCCGAAATTTCGGTACTTCGAAGTGGTTATCAGTGATTGCCATCAAGGGGCGTTCGGCTTGTTAGCCCCCTCAAGGAAATGAACTCTCATTTTTCTATATTAATGTGCTTTAATTTCGATTCCTTTGTCAAATGTGATTTAAAACTATGGAGTATCCTTTTATGACCCATTATTTGTTTTTCAATTTTTAACTGCAAAATTAATGGAAATGAGCAGTGCGGCACACACTGGGGTTACTTCCATTATCAATAAATTAAACTAAAGTATGTAGCATTGCTGGCTATATTTCATGTTACTTTTTACATCCATTTAAATTTTTTTCAAGACATAATACTCATATTATCGATGAATACATTAATGTATAATTACAACCATGTTCACCCATACTGTATTTAAGGGAAGAAAATATACGGCGGGTTCAAAGTTCCCAGATCTGCTCATATAAAAATCTCTAACACTCCAGAAGAAAAAAAAAAAAAAAAAAAAAAAAGAAGAAGAAAAAAAAAATTTTTTTCTTCTTTTTTTAAGTTATACAAATTCAATTTAAGAAAATAACACTTTAGAAATGTGCTCTTACCATCTCATCTCCCGTGGTGTACATGATATTTTTTTAGTTCAAGAGACCTATTCCTTTCCTTGACTTTCTTTCTTCTCTTTCTTTCTTTTTTTTTTTTTTTTTTTTTTTTTATCCAAAATAAATTTTTTTACGACACAATTATAATAGTTATTTTTAATGCCTTGTTCACATTTCTTTTTTTAATCATCTTTTGTTTAAAAAAAAAAAAATAATAATAATAATATTTTTTTTTATGTAAAATCTTTTGAAAATTGAATTTTGTGACGTCATTGGGGACAGAGTATATGACGTCACAGGGGTCAAAATAGAATTAAATTGTTATGCATGAGGAAAAAAAAAAAAAAAAAGAGACGAGAATATATTCTATGCACGAAATACTTTTATTTAAAAGTTAAGTTTCTGATGACGTATTGCACAAGATTAAAAATAATTCAAACTATAGAAGGCTGTGTAATATCAGGGATAAAATAGACCTATCATCCAAAATTAAATTCTGTTCAGGATGGAATTTTAATTCATAAATTGTGCTAGAGAAGAAAATTTGAAATTGTTTGGTCCTTAAATAACAGTATCATTTATTTTTCCTTTAAATTTAAAAATTATTAGGAAATGGTAATTTTTTATTCGACCACGACTTCTTTTCTGCAAAAAAGACGAACTTTGGTCTTTGCCCTTTAGAGCGACAACCTATAATTTATTATAACAATCATCGATATTTTGTTGATAGGAAGTTATTTTCTCGTACTGGCATTAGGAAATAAGCATTGAAAACTTTGAAAATTCAAGAGAGTTATTTTTGTCCCTGTTACCTGGAATGGTGTTCCGTTTAATTTATTGTGAAATTTAAATGAGTTACTTTGGGTTACTTTATGCGTGTATCAACACATCTCTTAACAAACTAAAACTGACCAATATAAAATTACCAAAATCTCGATTTTGAGCCTTTCTGCCTCTTTCTGATTTTCTGATCTAATTTGTTATAAATGCATGTGCAAAAAACTCAGTTGTATGACAACCTTGTACTCATGAAACTAAAAACATAAAATGTAAATAAAAATACACGTAAAAACTTGTTACATCTGTGTTTCATTCTCTGATGCGTTGCAATTTACTGAATTATACGAAACGAATTTTTACCTGAAAGCTTCACCAAACATTTTTAAGAATATCAATTTTCAAAATAAATAAAAATCAATTTTTTGACACTGCAAATAAGAGTACTCCTTAATTTAACGAATCGATAGAAGCAGCATTTTCTTTCTTTGAACTAAGGATTGCAGACTGTACAAATTAAATTTATAAAATTAGGAATTTCTCTTAATCAAACAAATAATATCGGGATTCATAGAATTTAAAACCAGATGTTATTCTCTTCTTACTATTTTCTAAGTACTCAAACAAAATTTGTATAAGTAATCAGATCTAGCTCTATCTAACACAAGTTACAAAATTATTCCGATGTTGAAAGATAAACCGGTTAATTGCAAAAGCTATGTCATATCCCTACATATAGAAATCCCTTTTTTTTTTTTTTTTTTTTTTTTTTTTTAAATTGTCGAATCAAAATACTGGGATTGTAGAGGGATTGATAAGGGTATTTTATTGATACTCAAACACACATTCATACACACATATACAGGTTGTCCCAATAACACTGCACAAACTCTGCACAATCAGATTACATGCTTGGAGTACACAAAAATGGCCCAAAGAACTGCATCTCTACGACAAGTAGTTGAGAAAAATGCAAAAGGCAAAATATGACGTCATGTCCGGTGCAGTAAAAAAAAAAGAAAAAAAAAGGTGGAAACATGGACATTGGTATTTGCATAGGTTTACAGACGAAGATGTTAAAAATAACAGCTGCGCACATCGAAGATTGCATGCGTGTATTGTTTCATTGGGACCAGTCGTGATTTGATTCGTATTTAATAAGTTGCATCTAGTAGCTATCAGCTACCAATAATTTACGCATGATAATATGTTCTGTTTGTGAATATTGCAACATGTATTTAATTTTACTAAACATGCAAATGTGTGCAGTCAGTCATTCCACGGCGCGAGCATGCGTGTCACGATATGCGTAGTGGACGTTTTGAACATCTTCCTATCTAAATATATGCAAATACCGATATCAATGCTACCAATGAAGTTTTTTGAAGTACGACGGATATGACGTCATATTTTTTCATTCTCAATTTTCTCGAAAAGTATTTGTCTTAGAGATATGTTTCTTTGGTCATGTTTTGTGTATTCCAAGCAATAAATATGGATGTGCAAAGTTTATGAGGTCTTGCTGGGACACTTTGTGCATAACATATATAGTAACATTTCAATTTTACAATGTTCAAAAACCAGGAAGCAAAACCAATATAGGGAATTGGTGATTGTCTCAAATATTGTGGTATTATGTTATGCATTAATTGCACTGGTCGGTCTCAAAAATCATCCTTGTAAAGAAATAATAATTTTTGTATTGAGCCCAATTAAGACAGTTAAATTGTTCCATCACATACCAATTTTTTGGGCGTGGGATGAGGATCGACTTTAGAAATAAAATAATTTTTTCTTGTTGAAGCATTAGCGCTATCAGTAGGCTATTCCATATTTTTTTTTTCTTTCACCTAATTCCCCCCCCCCCCCCCCCCACTACTTATCGAAAACAACCCCCACGCTTTTCTAAAAAAGTTATGTAACTTCCTTTGAATGTCTATGATCTGAATTCACATATGCGCAATCTCAAAAGACAAATGTCGATAAAATGACTTTTCCATGACAGATTTTATTTATTTCTGAGATAATGTAATAAAAATTGTTCATTTTTCATGTTCGCGTTGCTTTGTAGCACTATTGAAGAATATGTTGCTTTTCTTTTAATTCTGTAATTCTTATTTTTAAAATATTGTCCCTCTTATAAATGGTACAAGATGGAACAATTTGGTATCAAAAATGCCAAATTTATATTGTCTACCTTTTTTTAAGGAGAAAAAAAATGTATTTGACTAGTGTTACTAGAAAATAAGAATAGCTAATTTTGAATCTTAAAATACATTTTTAAAAGTAAGAAAAACTTTCTTCTCCCAAGCTCTCATCTACCGAAATTGAGAATTTTGTCAAATCTTTTATTCACTAAGCTATAATTATACAAAAATATATCATTAAAAAAAAAAAAAAAAGTATTTTGTAGACGTAATTATTTTATTTATCATTAAACTCATGCTCTCCAGTGTTATTATATAATATTATATAAAGTGTCAAAATAATGTATATTGCTTTTATATATAGTGATAAACAGTGTATATTATTTAACCCGTTTCAAAGCTTTTACAATAACATTTTAGGCTTATGAATTAATTTATCATTAAACTCATACTCTGCAATGTTATTATATTATATTACATAAAGTTTCAATATAATATATATTGCTTTTATATATATATAGTGATAAACAGTGTACATTATTTAACCCGTTTCAAAGCTTTTACAATAGCATTTTTCGGCTTATGAATGTTTACGTAATTTTCCGAATGTTACTTCAGAAGGAAAAAAAAAAGTTTGAATTCGAAGCATAACCTTCTAATATGTTTTATACTCTGGATAATAAATAATTACTCTGCCATTACGTTTATAACTAAAATGGTGGGGTGGGTTCTTTTTAAAAATGCATTTACTAAAATCCCATCTGTCACCTCTTTACATCAAAACTTTGCAGAAAATTCCAAAGTGGGAAAAAGTGGGAAGAAAAAAAAAAAAAAAAATCAACCCATCAGTCTGATTGTGAAGTCAGCACAAGTTAGACATCTGTTTGAATAGGGACGTCGTATGATTTTTCCAGCGGTCTGTGTAACGCCTATCCACATGCCAATCTCTTACCCGTTGCTCCCTACTCATCTCTGTATTATTTTTGGTGTTCTTCGTTGTTGGAAAAAGTCACTTTTTGACAGGTCTTTTAAGCCCGCTTCAAAACTTGAAACCTATTATTTTGGCTCAGAACATCTGTCTCAGTGGCTTTTGTATTTGGGTAAGAGTTACTGAAACAAAATTGAATTCAAAGACATCCACGCATGTTTAAGTTGATAGTTAACATTTTTTTTTTTTTTTTTTTTTTTTTTAAATCAAAAATTTAACTGCGCATTTCTGGAATGATATCAAAATATTTCTGGCTTTTTAAAATGTCGGGTGCTTAGTGGGTGTTACAGAAAAGAGGGGGATTTATTATAGTATGATTTTCTGTATGCCGGGATAAAATAAAAGGAAATGTACTGTATTGGCAATAAAATATAGTTGAAATATTAGCTGCACGCATTTGTACAAATAAGTTATTTTGGAATATTTTATGAATTTACAGCATATGCATTAGAATCGAAACGGACAAAAAATTCATATATAAAATTACAATGAACTTATTTAAAAAAAAAAAAACGAGAATTTTAATTAAATTTAAAATTTATGAAATTTAATTAAATGTAAAGCTTAATCCTTTCTACCATATCACTATTTGATTCTGAAAATACAATAAACTAAAAAAATTTATTCTCCCGTTTTTATCGGGAGACCTCATACCAGAAATATTTTATAAAATTTTTCAATTTATTTGAACATGATAAATTTCTTTAAAAAAGTAATGATGTTAAATCTCTTTCAAAATACAAAATGTTTTCAGTTATGATACACGCACACACACACGCACACACACATATATATATATATACTTCCCTTTCAAAGGAATTGATTAAATAAATCGTATGATTGACATTGCTAAAGAACGCAGACGATTGAAATAAAAGAATAAATGAGGGGGGAAAAGGAAAGAAAAAATGAAAAGTAAATGAGACAGAAAAATCAATGGATAAAATAGAAAAGAATAAATAATTAAAACTCTTCAAAAACAAAATGTAAAAAATATCGATAAAGTACATCTCTGCAGAGTTCCAGCTAGTCCTCTACTAAGTTTTGCAGCTCTACGATCAGCAGCTTCAGCTCCAGAGCGCAGACAGACAGCCACACAGGAATACATTTTTCTTTATTCCTTTATTCATACACATTATCAAATCGCCATTTTATTAAATATGTCTATTATTATGAAATTTTTCCCTTTAATGTTGGTCTTAAAAAGCCTATATAAATAATAATTCTTTCCTTTTCCCTTTTGTTTATAAGAGAAAGAAAATCTAAATTTGAATTACATAAGACAGTTTTCGACAACCTTAGTTTTATGTGTTCATTTCTATGCTGATATGTTATGTTATATACATGTGATAGTATAATAATACATTTTTTTATTAATTGTTTTTAATTTTCCCGTTTTAATTTTTTTTTTATAATATTGATTGTTATTTACTCACTAGTAAAATTAAAATTTTTAACATTGTAAGCGTATGACTAAACCTTTATATTAGGAAAGAAAGGGAACATCAATAAGTTAAATTTTACTTACAATCTAACTAATTATCGAATATATATATATATGTATAATAAAATAACAAGTAAAATTAATAAGTAAAATTTATCGTATGAAAAATCGAAAAGTAAATTTAATTGTTTCAATAATTAACAATCAGTTTACACAGGTAATTATAATATGATGAAATTTTATTCTTATTGATCTATGTGGTTTCAGTGGTCTTAAATTTGTTGCTCTGCTTTTACTACGCTTTAAAAAATTATTAATATATATATATGCATTATTTAAATATTTTAAGTAATTATGTAATTCAGTGGAAGTGGAAGAAATCTCTGTGTGATTGATTCATCCATTAAAGAATAAAAAATAAAATAAAACACTTAAAAAAAAAAAAAAAAAAAAAACTAGGATACGGACAAAATACCCGCAGAGATGATATCCGATGTAGCCGACCCCCTACTTGATAAAAGTCATTTACTAAAGAAAAAAAAAAAAAAAAAAATCAAGCTTTTAAATTAATTATTATAGCATCTCTCAAACTTTAATACATTTATATATTTATTTATTTTACTTTTATATATTTATTTATTTTTAGAATACAAACTTATCGAATAAAATTCTTGGTGGCTGCTCTTTTTTCTCCTTCCAAAATCCTTCTTTTACTACGTTTAGCTTTGGTTATTTTTATTTTATTTTTATTTATTCATTTGTTTTTTAGTTAAGGAAAATATATACGAATGACATGTTGCTGACTACAGTCGATGTTACACACATTTCTAAATTTTTATAAAAACATTAAATAATCTACAATTGTATAAAATTTGGAAGAAACATACGAGAGAAGAGGGGATGTGTGTGTGTGTGTGTTGGGGGGGGGGGGGGGGTATAGAATCTGATTACTGGTTATGAGAGTAAATAATTTAAGAAAATTCTTTTTTTAAATAAAAATGTATGATATATATTTAAAAAAAAAAAAAAAAAAAAAAAAGAAGAAGAAGAAGAAAAATAAAATAAAATAATAAATAAATAAATAAATAAAGTATCTTTGACGATTTTATAACTGATTTTTTTTTTCCTGCCCTTAGGGATTTTTATTTATTTATTATTAAAAAAAAAAAAAAATCATAAATTTGTTTTAAATTATCACAAATACAAGGTTCATCCCTTCTTTTTACAGATATTGACAAGTTCTTTCAAATGATAACATATTGAAAATTTCCAATCCGGGAAAATGTAAAGCATTGCCACTACATACACACACACACACACACACAAAAAAAAAAAAAAGAAAGAAAGAAAGAAAGAAAAAAAAGAAAAGAAAAGAAAAAATAGCGCCTTCTGTTGAGCGATTATCCCCTAACTGTAATAGTAATTAACACCAGTTCAAATCGAGGTCCAAGTAAATAGAAACTTTGGTTGATCAGTTCGCGAATTTCGTTGATTGGTTCGTGTATACAGCATTAAAAAAGTTTCATATACACACACAGATAGATGTTCCAAAAATGGTCAAATGGTTCAGGACACCTCAAAACGTGTAAATTCATCAAAAAACCGGAGGTCGAAAATTTCTACGAATCCAATGCTTTCTTCTTATACATATATAGAACAAAGTAAAAGATCAAGCCAAAGTTTAATTTGCACACATCTCTTTTAATATTAGAATATTAAAATACTACTAAGCGTTTTTTTTTTTTTTTTTTTTTTTTTTGTAATTAGAATTATTTTATTATATTTTGACTTATATATTTTTTAAATAAATTAATTAAAAAAATTCTTTTTATTTTTTTATTTTTTATTATTAATGATAAATTAAACAAAATATTTTGCAATAGAAAATAAATAAAAAATAATTATGCTTAGTTTAATTTAATTTAATTTTTTACATTAATGCATTTCAATTTTTCAAGGGAGTGATGGAATTGCGTCATTTGCCTGTGTAATGATGATTTGTTAAATACGCCTCAAATAAATATTTATTTTTCGCTTCTGAGAACTATTGCTATAAATACCATTCCCTCAAATAAAGTGGGGAAAAAAATCGAAAAAGAGCATCAAATGTTCATTTAATGCATTAGCACAACTCAGGACTCTTATTAATACTCAGACCGGAATGTCAAGCATGGAGTAGGTTATCATTTAAATGTATTCATTGTTATCCAAATAAAGTCCTAATAAACTTGAGATGAAAAAGTTGCGAAAAAGAAGCGCAAACCCAGAACATTAATTATAACATCCCACTGAAAGATTTGTATGCAAGTTTCTGAGAACATTTTACTTCCGCTGTTTGAACTGAGGGGGAAAAAAGTGGAAGAAACCTTACAAGTGCTGAAAAGCCCTGAATAACTGTTCCAAAAGAAACGTTTTGATGAAAGTAGAAACTGTTACAGAAAAAGCTAATGAAATTAGTGGCATTATCAGGGAGCGCGAGAGCGTATCTCTCATATCTTTCAGAGAGCGGTATTTCAGCGCCATCTGTTACTGACAAAAGTAACTTTTTCTGTGGTTTCGGATAATTATAGGGTTTTGTATGCATTTCTTGCGGTATGGTTGTTGAATCGTGAGTTTTTGTTCACGATATGTGCGTGTAATTTTTACTAGAGACAGGTCTATAATTAGAGAGTAAGATATAGTAACATTTGTACAAATGCTATAAATATGTTTTCTTTTTTTATGTATGTTTTGTCGATGCACCGTCTTGGTTATTTATTTTGCATAAATGTTTTTATTTATTTGTTTTAAAATCATTTTTGAATACAGTTCATTAATCGTATACTTGAATATATTCCCAATAGAATATATTCATTTCCTTTTCGATTTTTTTCTTTATTATTGCTTGCAAAATAATGCAATTGAATCCTTTTTCTGAAGAAACTATTAGGTAAATTTATTAAGAGCCATTAAAATAAATTGCTCTATTTTATCTCCATTTTCTTACTTACTACTGTTGGAAAGTAATTTAGATTTATTTGCAGTTTTTCTTGTTTCTTTCAGTTTTCATTAATTTATTATGTTTTTACGTCTTTTTATAGTATGTAAATTAAAAATGCGCTCTTTCTTTATATATTTACTAGCTAGCTTTGTCCGCTTCACGGTCACTATATTAAAATAAATCATTTTTGTAATAAATAAATCTCAAATTTTTAATTCTAATATTTTTTTTATTAAGCCTTGAAAATATATAGAGTTGCGTTTACTACAAATGAATAATTTATTAAATAATGCATTTATAAAATATACCCTGGAATCACTCCTTAAAGAAAAAAAAAAAAAAAAAAGCTGTTCTAAGAAAAGACCTTGCTTATGTTACACAATTTGGATTAAAGGTTGTTATATTTCTCACTACTTATTCTATCGCTAGTAAATAAAAGCCCCATATAATAATAGTAAAGCGTAGCACTGTGAAAATTCACAATTCCAATCGAATTTTCAAAATGTTCTCCCAAATGTTAATTTTAATTTTTCACAAGTAATTTGAATTATTTGAATTAGAACCGAATTAAATTAAACGCATAATTAATTTTGCTCTTACTTAGTATTATAATAATAAATAAGACACTTTTTTTTTCTTTAGATTTAAATTAAATAAGTCACATTTTATCTAAAAACTTACATTTATTTCTAAAAGCGATAATTTTAATTATTTTACATTTTGAAATAGGAGATTTTTTTTTTTTTTTTTCAAATAACATAATAATAATAATAATAGTAATAATAATAAAGAAATAATAAAAGTAGAAATAAATACAGAATCTTTTAAAAAGTAATTGAAAAATAAAATAATAATATTTTATGAAGGGGGAGATGACGTGAAAAGCGAAATTTATTACGTTTAATCTGAAATACATAATCCACAATTAATGAATTTAACAAAGAACCACATTTGAAAATGAAGCCTTATATAAGGCAAAATATATTTAAAATGTTAATAGGAATTGTTTCTAAATCATTGATAGATGAGATCATTAATATATACATATATAATAATCAGAAGAAAAAGGATCAGAGATTACTACGGCTTTAGACAGGTGGTGCGGGTTAAACATGTTATCAGCGCGTCCAACTTTTACCAAATCCTCTGCAAGACCCAAATGGTAACAAAGTAAAAGATTAAAACGAAGATAATAATTACTGTAAAAAAGAAAAAAATAATAAGCAAGAACGAATTTAAACTTAACGAGAAAACCATGAAAGTTTTCTTGTAGGTTCGTGCTATCAATTGATATTTTGCTAAAATGCATATCAATTACAGAAAACCTACAATTCTTCGCTTAATGCTATGAGGATAGCACTTGAAAACGTCTTATAGCATTATGAGCTTTTAAGCACAAATTCAGTTTTGTTCTGTTTTGGTCCGATCTTCTTTTCCTCATCTCAAAATTAATAGGTTCATTTCATTACATTGCTCTCTTTTTTCCCCTTAAAATAATATTCTAGTGTCAACTTTCTTTTCTTCATAATATTATTACACGGTCCTATTTAATTTTCATCAGGTCTTGTAGTCTTAAAAATTAAAGTAAGTACTATTAATAATCTTAAAAATTAAACCAATTTGAGATATCTAGTTATTTTGTTTGGCTTCTGTATGTTTCTTTGGTGAATTATTTGACTGACTATTCTTCGTTCTCATTTTTTTCTTTTAACTATAAAAGGATTATATATATATATATATATATATATATATATATATATATATATATATATATATATATATATATATATACATATATATATACATATATATATATATATTCTTATGGAAGAAAATAGATAATGGAGCGCCATTACATCCGCAAGAACCAAAAATATAGATATAATCAGTAATAGTTTTATTAAAGATATGTCCACTACATTCACTTAATCATTATCCCCAAAATCTCATCAATTACCAGGAATGGAAGGTTTGAATTATTACATTTGGAAATAAAACATTATTCAAAACAAAAGTTATTAAAATATTAATTAATTTAGAAAAAAAAAAAAAAAAAAAAAAAAACTTTAAAATTGCCGAAAAAATTGCTATGTCTTTACCAAGGACAATTGTAACAGGAGGGTAATAAAAAATTATCTGTTTCTAAGACATTGATATAATGAGATTATTGATATAATGAGATCATATATAAAATCACTATCATCGCCCAACAACTCAAAGATTTCAGCAATAAATTAAAAGACATTTAAGAAGTAAGGGGAAAAAAAAATAATAATTACCAAACACCATCCATTTGTATATTAATTTACATGAAGAAAGGTAATTTAAGAGTATTGGACACGCTACAGTATTAATGTAAGAGACAATAAGATTAAATGTTTTTAACAATTAACACAGTAATAAATGAAAAAAAAAAAAAAAAAATTAGTCACCAATAAATAAATAGCAAAAAAATATAAGAACTTTATACCATAAAAATAACTAATTATAAAATATTATCATACAACAACCATTTTCACCTAATATTCTGAAAAGAAGATACGAGTTGAGTAATTTTAAAGCTATCAATAATTGTGTTAGGTAATATTTCATATTGTTTAATGATACTAAACATACTAAAATTAATATCAAAATGATTTTAATTTATAGCTATGTTATTTATCAATACATGTATATATATATAATATTATAATACATATTTTTAGGGAGGGAGGGGGTAAAAATAAAAAGAACGCGACACTTGTGCGAAGTATGTGTTTTAAAATTTCCTGTCGATCACCGCATCGTGACATAATTGAAGTACATTTCTCAAATTTGACGTGTACGATAGACATGTCCTAAATAAGAAGCCTTGTAAAATCCGTTAGCCGATTATCTGTTCGTCTGCACGCGTCTTTTAAGTGTTTCTTTAATGCTGTTAGATAACAACTGTTTTCGATTAACATTCAATAGCTGAAGGGATGAATTATTAGTCATTGGTTTAGAATGAAGACTTCTTTTGTCTTTCTTTATTTTGGAACTGCTTTGAGAATAATAAGACATGATCGTCTTGATATTTTTCTCATATGATTACAATAAAATTGCTGGACTAATATAACGAACTTATTCATTTAAGTAAAATAAAGGCAAATACTTCACTATAATACTTTATTATTATAAATAATATGCTAAAGTAGAAGTAATTGAAAGTATAAACGCACATAACGAAACTTTTATCTTGACAAGAAACATTAGTTATTTCGCATGTTTCTGGATTTAAATGATTTAAAGTTATTTTAAATATATCGATTTGTTCGATATTACAAATATGTGAATATTTTTTTAGTCCTGAACTGTTTTTTAATACCTTTGTAATTCATGTGGCTGTAACTTTGGATGTGCGAGGATCAAATTTTGGTTAGGTTGTGAATATTAATGATGATTTGTAAATTAATTTACATTGGAGATCTCTATATGATAAATTTTTATCTGTATAAATATATAAACATGTTATGGCAAAAGAAAATAATACAAAACGGGTAAATAAGAAAGTGCTAACGAAAATTATTACAGAAAAGTTCTTCAGAATATTTATATTATTACAAAAATTACGCCCAGATATGAATGTTGAACAATGTTCTAAACTGATGTATGTAGTTCAAATTTCATTCTTATTACTTGATCTTAATAATTTCAAATCCATTTTAAATGAAAGATTTTGAACTAATTAGTCCTATGTTCGAATTAATTTCACTTAAAAAAAAAAAAAAAAAAAAAAAAAGAAGAAGAAATAAAATAAAGTAGTAAAATATTTTTTTCAAATGCATAAAAATTGTTATAGTACAACAATTCTCTAGGACATGGATATTATTACAAGTTTTTCAATGGTATATGAATGTTAAACACTGATAGATATCTCCAGCGAGTGAGTGAGTGAGAGATGGGAAGAGGGGGGAGAGAGAGAGAGAGAGAGAGAGAGAGAGAGAGAGAGAGAGAGAGAGAGAAATGGGAGAGTGGGAGGGGGGAAAGAGTGGGGGAAAGGAAGAGGGAGAGAGCTATTACATAATAATAATAAAAAACAGCTATTTTTTTTTTTTTTTTTTTAAATATATATATATATATATATATATACTTATGATGCAAATAAATCATTATATGGCAGTTTCTTAGAACACGAATATGCTCCTCTAGGACATAAAGATTGAACAATGCTTGTCTTTTACCCGGAATTAATATTTCACTTAAATTAAACAAATTATTCTTATGCAAATATTTTCTAAAGTCTACCGTATGTTTAAAATAAAAAAGTTTTTTCAAATATTGTTTCATAATTCACCTCCCCCCTCTTTAATTTTTTCCCCTTTAAATGCTCAGTTGTTAACTCAGTTGTTAACAGACCATGATGTTTTTTCTCTTTTTATGTTACTAAAACACTAATGTCACTGTATTAAACAGGAAGTTCAAACGCCGTCAGTGGAACTGAAACAATTTATGTGGCTTTAAACTATTTTTCACATAAAAAAAGAAAACACAACAGTGCCCGCATTCTTCCCTTCGCAGGAAACATAAATCGTGTCTCATGTTCGAATTCGTTGACTTTTAATCGTTTATCATCCCTAATTGAATGATAGATGTGAAATTTAACTTAGCTGAAACGTTATTATTATTTTTTTACTGGTAATTTGATCGTATAGTTATTCCACATAATTTTCTTAATTTATTTAAATAAATGGTTGTTTTTTTTCATCCTTTATTTTGCTTGCGAAAGAACCGTTACAGTATCGACGTAGAAAAAGTATTTAAAGGATTACATATTGTTGAAAGTTAAAGGGGTTGATTTGGAAGTGTATGTCTTTTTAGGAATTGTTGAAACGGTTTTTAAAGTTTTGAGGTTGATGCTTGATTGTTTTATGTTTGAAGAAAAAAATCATATGCACATTTTTATATTTATCTATTATTTCATAAAAAGTCACACTCGACAGAAAATTAAAAAAAAAATAATAATAATTTTAGAAAATTACGTATGAGATTTATTACTTCTTCTATATATAGAAGAATAAAATTTTAAATTCAGGAACATTTCTGGCATTTGTTTTTTGATGGATTTAAACGGTGTTCTGAATGCGATTTCATCACTTTTAAAAAATGTCTGTCTGTGTTTTTGTGTATCAGAAATCTTGTGGACGCTGTATCTCACGAACCAATGGACGAAATTTAACCAAAGTTGTTATTTGGTTGGACCTTGACTTAAATTGGTGTTACTTCCATTTGGGGATTAATATCACGACAGGTGGCGCTGCAATCATTTTTCCCCAAAAAAATTTAATATGGCAGTAAAGGACAAAATTTCGTATAAATGTACAGAAGTAGAATTATTTTTAAATTTTCAATGTTAAATTATATATATATATATATATATATGTATATATGATATTAACAGTCAATGGGGAAAATTTATTTTGTATATGTAGGGAGCATCGCTTTCCCTCTGTGGTAGATCTACACTCCAGGGTGGTAAATTTTTAATATGGGTACAATTCTCTTGAGATATCGGCACAAAATCAACTTTCTTCAGATAATTTGTGTTGTACTTCTCTGAGATGAAAATCGTCAAATCATGAAAAATAATTTTTATAAATAATTTGTAGCGCATGAATTTGTATAGGAAAATATAGAAGAAAGTTTTGTGATGGCTACAACTTGCTAGTTTTGCAATCGGTTTAGGATATCACGTCGGAAACTAAGGTTTTACACCAAACCAATAACAAAGCAATTCTACTGTTTAATTTTTTAAATATAATTTTTTAATTGTTGTGGTTGGTATGGCATTTTTTAAAATATTCTCTTTGTCTTTTTTTGTAAGCGATAGTAGTATATGATTTAAATGAACTATTATTTCTGCAAAATATATAACAGATTGAAATTCTACGATTAAATCATTTAAAAAAAAAAAATGTATATCGCATCTAGTTAAAGGAAAATTAGTTCATGCACAGAAACTTTTGTATATATATTTTTTCTTAACTTTCAAATGTTCTTATAGCTATATTAAGTTAAAATCATATGAACCATGTGCAATTTATTGTAAAGGAAATTCTCAGTAAAATTTTTCATAAGGAAATTTTTCGTTTTATCTAGTGTATTGGCCTAATTTAAAAGATTATCCAAGGCTGAACCAACGTTTGTAAGACTTCTTTTTTACTACACTAAACAATTGTTGTCTAGGTAATATACATAAAGATAAATCTTTATTTATTTTGTAGTAAAAAGTGCAGACTCAGAAACAGAAAATATATAATAATACATGATAATAAACTATTTCTTCAAAAGGATAATAAATAAATAAATAAATAAATAACTATGTGCTCTGGTACAGACATATTTCACTCAATATGGCTTAAATTTGATTTAATTAAACTAAAAAAAAAATAAATAAATAAATTAAAAAAAATAAAGAGAAAAAAATATATATATAACATGCAAAAAAATTATAACATGCATTTTTTCCCCTCTAGATTTTTAAACGTAATCGACTGCTTGAATTTGAAAATTCTAGAAAGTTTTAAAGTGTTAATCATTAAATGACTTTCTTGGATCACATAACATTTGCGGAATTGAAAATGATGTGTATCGAATATATAAAAATGTTTTCATATGACAGTCTAAATATATGTTATGAAAACTATATAGTAGAATTTCGTTTTAAAAAGAGTTTCAATTTTTAAATGTTTAATTGCATTTATTAAAACATTTCCAAATTTTCTGATATTGGCTCTTTGGTATCGAAAAGCAGTCCAATATTCTGCAGATATGAAATATATAAAAGCACTCATATGAGAATGGTTCATTGTCATACGAATGACCATTTTTTATGTTCAACAATCTATTAAATAACATATTACCTCTACTAAATATATTTTTTTTTTCTATCAGTCATTTAAAAAAAAGAAAGAAATTGGCATAATTCAAAATTTTTTAATTGCTCATATTTTCACACTCGTTCTTGATAAAAATTATAACATGCATGTTTTTTTTTTTTTTTTTTTTTTCCTGTAGTTATCTAAACGTAATCGACTGCTTGAATTTGAAAATTCTAGAAAGTTTTAAAGTGTTAATCATTAAATGACTTTCTTGGATCACATAACATTTGCGGAGTTTAAAATGATGTGTAGCGAATATATAAAAATGTGTCATATGACAGTGTAAATATATGTTATGAAAACTATATAGTAAAATTTCGTTTTAAAAAGCGTTTCAATTTTTAAATGTTTAGTTGCATTTACTAAAACATTTCCAAATTTTCTGATATTGGCTCTTTGGTATCGAAAAGCAGCCCAATATTCTGCAGATATGAAATATATAAAAGCACTCATATGAGAATGGTTCATTGTCATACGAATGACCATTTTTTATGTTCAACAATCTATTAAATAACATATTACCTCTACTAAATATATATTTTTTTTTTCTATCAGTCATTTAAAAAAAAGAAAGAAATTGGCATAATTCAAAATTTTTTAATTGCTCATATTTTCACACTCGTTCTTGATAAAAATTATAACATGCATGTTTTTTTTTTTTTTTTTCCTGTAGTTATCTAAACGTAATCGACTGCTTGAATTTGAAAATTCTAGAAAGTTTTAAAGTGTTAATCATTAAATGACTTTCTTGGATCACATAACATTTGCGGAGTTTAAAATGATGTGTAGCGAATATATAAAAACGTGTCATATGACAGTGTAAATATATGTTATGAAAACTATATAGTAAAATTTCGTTTTAAAAAGCGTTTCAATTTTTAAATGTTTAGTTGCATTTACTAAAACATTTCCAAATTTTCTGATATTGGCTCTTTGGTATCGAAAAGCAGCCCAATATTCTGCAGATATGAAATATATGAAAGTACTCATATGAGAATGGTTCATTTGCATATGAATGCCCAATTTTTATGTTCAACAATCCATTAAATAACATAATATTACCTCTACTGAATATATATTTTAACAGTCATTAAAAAAAAAAAAAAAAAATGGCATAATTCAAAATTTTTTAATTGCTCATATTTTCACACTTGTTCTTGATAAACAAAAAACTAAACCAAAGACAAAAAAAAAAAAAAAAAAAAATTAAACATTACGCCAGAACGTGTCATTTTATAATTCTACTTCAATTAATTAAAAGAAAAAATATTGTTTTTTATTTTTATTTTCATTCTTATTTTTTTTTCCTTCTTTTTGAAAAAAGAAGACGACAGAAAGAAAGGCTAAACTACATCTTTGCCTTTAAATACATAAAACATATTTAAAGTAAATCCTTAAAAAACTATCGCACTTTTTTTTTTTTTTTTTTTTTTTTTTTGAGTAAATTGATAAAATTTGCTTGGCAAGAAATATGCCACCGTAAACGAACATTTACTTTTTTCACTTTTCACCCCTTATTTCATGTATTTTATCCTTTACGCCTGTAGTAACCAACCAAGAAAGAGGATCTTTAACAAGGAATTACCCCTAATATTTCACTGTTTGCTGGATTAATATTTTTTAGCCATTTAAACACACGCAATACACACAAGTGCCCGAAGGCGGGTTTTTGTTCAATGCATGTAAATTATAATAATAAAAAAAGTAATAAATAAGTAAATATAATGGTATTGTTTTTCAATTCATGTTTCGCGCCTCTGAATTTTAGATAAGAATAAACATCATTGTGTTGAACAAAAAAAACTAAAAAGAAAAGAAAAAGAAAACTTCCTGCTAAAAAATTATGAGTAGTTTTTCAATATAAATGATTTTTCTTTCAAATTACGAGAAAAGGAAAGTACATAAAAGGGTAAAACTACATATTGCAAAAGAAATTATTGAGATCTTGTCATAGAATTAATTTTTTTAATAACACAGGTCTACATCTAAAATTTGGATTCGGTAATTTTCGCTGATCTTTATGCTTTTTGGTGTGCTGAAACCGAAATTGAAGCCAGATTTTCTCGATCATGTATAGATTGTTACCAATACAGGGTGTCTACCAGCACAGTTCCTTCTGTGACTCTTCCACCGATATAATTACACTGAGTAAAAATATATACTGCATTCATCTAGAACGAATAATTGGTCATTTTCTAAATCGCTAAACTAGAAATATAGATTTCCCAGCTATGCGTATAAAGGCACGCCAATAAGCTGTAGATGAAATAATCGAGAATTTCTAGTCTATACATTTCTAGATGGTGAAACAATATTCTGAATCCTTTCTGTTGCCAGAAATTCTCGCTTGATTTTCTAGAATGGGATCATAAACCAAGATTATAGTTGCTAAAACTCGGCTCTTGTATTTGTATTTATTTGCAGAGATTTTTGAATAATATAAATAATCTCTAAAAAAAAAAGAAAGAAAGAAAGAAAGAAAGAGTTAAATTGAACACGTGTCATTTGTTAATTATATTAAAAACACTTTAAACTTTAAACACACGTAAAATTAAATATTGACTTTGCTGATATTCACGTTATTAAAAGACAACTGTTGACTGTGAAAAGAAAAAAAATTTAAAAACTGCTCATTGGAAACGAATCTGATTTTACGTGTGTTTAAAGTGTTTTTAATATAATTTTTGAATAAGTTTGACCTCGATAATATAGGCAAACGCCCTAGAATTCTAATAGGGGTTTCTAGAACTCGCTTTCAAAGGAGACTAGAATGTATAAGGATGACATGGAACTATTTTTACTAGAGCCACAATTTAGATTCTAAACGTCAGTTACAGAATTTTCTCTCAGTGTATATGGTAACTTATATAGTATTTTTCCATCATTAATTATAATTAATCATGGAAACATACTAAAAACTACCAAAATTGAAGAAACTGTTTCGGTAGACATCCTGTATTGGCAAAAATCTGTATGTGGCAGAGAAAAACTGGCTTCATTTTCGGTTTCAGCGCACCTAAAAACAAAAAAAGATCAGCCAAAATTATCAAATAAAATTTTCAAAACAATATTTTTGTATATCTGTGTAATTAATGCAACTGTAAATGAAGAGCATTATATAACTTTTAAAATTTAGTGCCATTATTAATATTATTTATTTATTTATTTCACACACATATAAAAATAACACGCATGTTTCTTTCTAAAATAACCAATGCTATGCATTAACTTAAAAATTTAATATTTACTTAGGTTAATTAAAAGTGATAGCTTGTTAATTTATTAAAAAAAAATAAAAATAAAAATAAAATAAAATAAAATAATTAATATATACATATTGATAAAAACAGCTATAACAGCATTACTTAAAAAAAGAAAACATTTATATGTTAAAAGAGTAAAATTACAAAGTTTTTCGCTGATAAACACCAGGATCATCAGGTAGGATTCTGGTGCACTCACCTGATGATGCTGATTTTTACCAGCGAAAAATTTGTAATTTTATTCTTTTAACCTATAAATACTTTTAAATTAATGTTTGTTAAAGTGGTTTTTATTTTATTTATTTAATTAAATATATATATATATTTTTCCTTTTTCACAAATGGATAAAAATAACATGCATGTTTCTTTCATGTTCTTTCGTTTGTGTTTATGTTTTCTTCTTGCATTCACATTTTTTAATGTTATAATGCATGGAATTTTATCCTATTTTTGTTTAATAAATTATTATTATTATTATTATTTTCAAGAAATAAACATATAATTAGAAATAATTTTTAATAATTTTGCACTCTTTATGTAATCATATAAAAATTGCATTTTAAACTAATGGGCCATAATTTGAAGTTTTGCATATAAGTTAATTGCATATAAAATTTCTAGAAATTATTTGAAGCGAGATTCTAGTTAGTTTCCCTAAATATAATGGTTAAAAAAAAGTAATAAATATTTTTTTATCAATTAATATAGACAAGTCTATCAAATAATTGAATAATTATTTTTCTGTAAATTTAGTATATTTTTAGGCATTATAGGTGGAGTACAATGATTTCAGTAGAACTTTTATAATATTGAACATGAAAACAGATATCGACGGAAATTGTAAATTTATTACTCCGAATATATTATTTATTATGGTATTAATAAAAAAATAATAATAAATTTAATTTGAAAAATAATAATAATATAATAATAATAACTAAATAATAATTTTTCTTTTTCGAATTTGAGTTGTGGTTATAAAATAAAACAAACAAATTAACCCGTTAGTAGTCGCTAGTTGGTCGATTTGCCGCCCATCCTTCAGTTTTGAACAGATTTTTTTTATTCAATAGCCACCAAAAATATTTAGAAGTGGCATTTGATATTCATAAAACGCGAATAAAATCGAAGAAACGTTGATCACATCACTTTTTAAAATTATTGGTGCGAGTTAAATAAAAAATGCGGAATCTGTAATAGGTGGCGCTGTCTATAGCGACTTCTAATGGGTTAAGAAAGAAAATATCGGTATAAAATTTGTATATTTCTGAAACTAAATGCGTTATTTTACTCAAAAAGTGTTATTAATGTGAATGTTTCTTAATGTATATGTTTATTAAAGTAATATATAAGTTATTAATGTAATGTTTAATGTCAACAATAATAATTTTATTCGATTTGTGATAATCCCCTGTTAAGACCAAACTGAGAAAACAAATACTTTTTTGGTTATGTTGAATCGTCGAAAAGACACTGGTCACCATGCGCACTGCAAAATTAATTAAAAATATTTTTCCTAAATTTTTTGTGCAATAAATCTTCACCCCCTTTTCGAGAACATCGTTTTGTTTATTTTCGTTTAATTTTTTAAATATATTTTTGTACTTCCTTTTTACCCGCTAGTCAATTTCCGTTTATAATTTTTACATCTCCCCTATTTTAATACGCTTTCCCCATTTTCCCCTGAGTCGGTTATTAAAAATAAGAAAATAAAAAAGAAACTACATTTTTTTCCCTCCATGACTTGAGCTGAGTCGACTGAAATAGTTACATGTAGCAGATGTTTTTATTATAATAATAATTATTATTAGAAAAAGAGTTAAATTTTTAGAGTCGTTCACGATATTAAATTTCTGCTAATACTTTTTACCTCTTTTTTTTTTCCCTCCCACCCCTATTTTATCCACTTGTTTTTAAATGAGTAACTCTATTATTTTGGAATTAACTCAAAAAAGGAGAAAAGGGAGGTAGGGGTGGTTGTACCTGGTAGAAAAATATGTCGTCATTATTTAGAAGGGGGGATTATTAAAAAAATATATTCTCAGTAGAGAAGGTACGAGAAAGTAATTTTTATTGTTTATGGTAACAATAATGATCGAGTGAAACAGTGACTTTCGTTCTTGAAGAACAATCAAAGGTGATGACTTTGCGATTGCAGTAAAACTGATGACTTAAGTAAAAAGTTTCTTTTATTGTTATTATTATTAAACAATGGAATTTGAACCCCATTTTTCTATGAAAATTCGTCGCGGTCCCCTTTTTCTCTATCCAGTTTCCATCAATTTAATAATTGTGGACCCCACGAAGGTTTTTTTTTTTTTTTTTTTTTTTTAAGTCCATTTCGGAACAAAGGTCTTCGAGAAACAATTAGGGGAAAATTAAAGAGAATAATAGAATTTTTCAGCATTCTTTCTTGCCGATTCAAGAGGTTTTAACTTAAGATTATAACATGCTTACCTCTGGAAAATTTTTAAAAGAAAAAAAAAAAATAACATTTCACTGTAAAGTGCGACTTTTCTCTTTTATATATCGATGTTCAATTCATTAACGGATTTTCATTTTCAAGAAATTCTATTATTATCTTTTAATTTTTTTTAAGAATTTGCTATTTTATTTCATTTAATCTTTTCTAAGTCCTTATTGTGACACGGTTTAATTCAATTAAAGGAATTGAATCTCTGAATTTTCTAAGTCAAGTGCTCGTGAGGTACTTTTTGAAAATGAGTGTTTTTCTTTCACTGAGGAAGGTTTAATGAAAGTTATAGATTGTGCGACTGAAGTTTTACTTCATTATTTAAAAGAAAAAAAAAATCGTGTTTTAGGATGTGAAATATATCCTATAATAAGTTCTGAATTGATATTTCTTCTACTTTTTGAATTCTTCTAAGATATTAATAGAAATTATTCAGGTGTACCTGGTAGTTACCGTCATTTTCATTTCATTTCCTATTTCTTAAGGTTGTCGAAGAATAAATCACTATTTTATATTTTTGATCTGAAATTGATCTTTTATTTATTGTTGCCGTTTGTTTATTTAGAAAGTACAACTTTTTAAATAAATATGAGAAGAACAGGGAAAAAAAAAAAAAAAAAAAAAAAAAAACGGAAAATTTACAAATTTGCAAGCTTTTTTTTTACTTAAAACTTTTCATGATTTGAAATATTTTTGCTAAAAAAATACTTTTGATACGAAATCGGTTTCTTATTTACTGTTGCCATTTGATTATTTAAAAAGTATGCATATATTGTTCGTTCTTCTACTGAGACGTAAACAAACAAGGGCATTTCTAATAGAATCATCCTTGTTTGTTTACGTCACGAATCGGATAATAAATAATATTTTACAGAAGTGATAAGGAGGGAAAAAAAAGAAAGAAAAGACAAGAAAAAAGGGCAAAATTTAGGAATATGCAAGCTATTTTACATAAAACTTTGCATGATTCGAAACATTTTTACTATAAATATTTAGAATTATGTTATCTATAACAAGCCAAACTATGTTCAATGTTGATTTTTAACGATTACTGGGGTGTAAATTATTAGCGTTAAAATGCAATATTGAAATATAGTTTTGATTAATTATATTCAATATAGATAACATAATTTAAAATATTGTATTTTTACGTAAATTTAACCGGGGATTACTATTAATTAAAATAAGTTTTAAAGAATCTGATAATCAAGATAGGAATAAATTTCGCTGTACGAGATTGTATGACATTTTATTTTCATTATTGATAAATGTATGAATTATAATTAAAATCTTTATTGGTGCTCGAAGTAGAATGGGGATGGGGATAATATTAGGCTTCATTATAAGATTTTACAATTTCTGTCAGTAAATTACCACTTTCTTTATTGTAAGCATATATCTGTATATTCTTTTCTTCAAAATATACATATTTGAAATATTGATTACTTAATCTTTTCCCTTATAATTAATTTTTAATGATAAATGCAAGAAAAACAGTGTAAAGTGTGTTCAATGGATATTTTTATATTTTATTACATAATCTGTTTAATTTAAAAAATAAAATATAAGAAAGCGACATTCCAAAGAAATTTTTTATATATGCTTTTATTCTTGCATTATTTAGTTTATTATTTTTATTGTAATTATGATTATTATTGCTATTATTAGTAATTTAATCATTTACTTTACGTTTTTTAACGAAGTTAAATTTGTTGTTTTAGAAACACATTTAAAGTGTTTTATTATTATCTAAAAGTCGAAGAATTAGTAAAAGTGATATTTCTCAGTAAACTCAAATACATTTAACTCTTTGAAGGACGGTGATCCCATTTTTTTTTAGACTTTTATTTTTATAACTTAGAGGGAAAAACTTCATTTATTTCTTCTCTTCTGACATTGCTCATATACTCTGGTGGCAGTCGATTTTAAATAAGCAAAATTATATTGTTCCTGAAAGGATTAAAAAGGCTTTCAATTTTCATTTTTTAAATTATTTTGAAGTAAAAATAATATTTCAACTCAATTTAAAGATTTTTTTTTTTTTTTTTCTGATGTATATAAGTTACTCACATTTTAAGTCCTTCAGCGTTACATTAGTTGTTTTTATGTATGAGGAAAATGACCGTATAAAATTCCTATTATTTATTATATACTAAAAATAAATAAATAAATAAATAAAATATTATTAAGACACTTTTATTAGATTTCTTGGAACTTCTATTCGTTTGAGCCACGCACATTTTTATTGAATTATTTGGCCTAATTCAGTGTTGTAACTCATATTTCAACTTCGACAAAGTAACCTAGTTTTTAAAGTTGATTTATCAATTCAGGAAATTTATTTTCTATCAGCATTTAACATCATTGCATTTTGACATAGTCATTTATATTTATTTTTCTTCAATGGCCATTTTAAAAATTTTAACACGTATCACTTAAAGAACTCCTAATCTGTAATTAGATTAATTTATACTTCTCCATATAATTACTTAAAAGAATAAAGATTTTTCATTTTTATTCACTTATGAAATTTTAACACACAAGAATGTTACCCTTAATAATTTTCAAAGGTAGTTCGGTCGCATCTTTTTCACATTAAGCAATTTTTCAAGGCAAATGTCTTGTATTAAGAGAAAAATTCTTTTCCAGTTTGTGGCCGGATAGCCTTTTACTTGTGAAAAATTTACAGCCTGCAATTTCTTAATAAGAAAAGAATCCACCTAATATACAGCAGAGAATGTAAATCTATAAGAGAAAAAAAAATTAAAAATTCCCTCGAAACGTGCAATGAATTCCCTTTCTTTATCTCATTAAATCAACAAAACTGCAGTTTCATCTTCAAATTCTTCACCCCTTTCCTCCATTTGATCAACTCTTTGTTTCAGCGGCTTGTAAAAGAAACCCCCTTTTCATCTTGTTATCTCCAAATCTGATAGTCTCTTAACTGCATTACGCCTGTTTAAACCGGGCTAGCTCGCCAAAGACCCCCTGAAAATAATTTAATCGTTTTTTCACTTTATGTTATAATTATCAAAAGGCCTCTCTTTTCCTCGAAAACTAAATAACACACACACAACTCCTCCCTTTTCCCTAATTACGACACAAGGCAGCAAAATAAAAGCCCGTTTTACTTCATTGCTAAAATGATTAAGAGGGTCTTAAGAAAAGTTAAATTCGGTTATTGAAATCTGTTGGCCGTTACCGTTCCTTACCACCTGAATTATGCATAAAACAGAGAGGAATGCGATTCCAACGAAGTTCTTTCACAGTTGTTTGTTTTGTTTAAGAGGGTTTTAATGCCCTCGTGTTACGTTTAAAAGGCTTGTTAGGAACCAATTAGGTTCTTCGTCACAGAACGGAATATTAAGGCGTTAACTCTGACAAAGTGTTATTCGGTTATAGGTTGCTGCCTACACTTTTTTTTTTCCTTCTCCGGCATGCTGTTGCTGCGCTAAGCACGTTCCGAAATGGGTGAGAAAAATCCTATCGGCGAAATTGAATACCAGCAAGAATTTGATTGAATTAAGTTATCAGTTGCAGAGTAATTAATAAAAATAGGGGAATAAGCGAATTAATGTACGGAAGAAGATGTGCACTCGTAATTAGCACTTCTGGTTTCTTTAAAATTGTGTTTTATGCCCTTTTAAATCAGTGTCGGTAAAAATATCTCCTAAATTTTCCACGATCATATAATTCACATTAAGCCATCAGAAATTATTTCATAGTCAGAGATTTTTGAAATATGATAAACTTGACGCTTTGTCTTTGCAGACAAAGTGCTAAGGAAGTAAAAGTGATAATATTTTACGGCTATTTTTGTCGGTAAGAGGAATAAGCGAAAGGCATGAAAATCAGTATTTCTTGTTTCATTAAAATTATGTTGTATACTCTTTTAAATCAATATTGGAAAAAATATCTTCTAAATTTTCTACAGTCATATAATTCATATTAAGCCATCAGAAATTATTTCATAGTATAAGAGATTTTTGAAATATGATAAACTTGACGTATTTGCAGACAAAGTGATAAGGAAGTAAAAGTGATATTTTACGGCTATTTTTGTCATTAAGAGAAATAAGCGAAAGGCATGAAAATCAGTATTTCTTGTTTCATTAAAATTATGTTGTATACTCTTTTAAATCAATATTGGAAAAAATATCTTCTAAATTTTCTACAGTCATATAATTCATATTAAGCCATCAGAAATTATTTCATAGTATAAGAGATTTTTGAAATGCTATAAACTTAATGCTTTGTCTTTGCAGACAAAGTGTTAAGGAAATAAAAATAAAATTTTACGACTGTTTTTGTCATTAAGAGAAATAAGCGAAAGACAATATGTAGTGAAAATTAGTATTTCTTGTTTCTTTAAAATTTTGTTTTATGCCCGTTTAAATGAACATTGAAAAAAATATCTCCTAAATTTTCCACGATCATATAATTCACATTAAGCCATCAGAAATTATTCCACTGTAAGAGATTTTTGAAATATAATGAACAGAAATCAATGCAGACAAAGTATTAAGAAAATAAAAAGGACATTTTATACATATTTTGCTCGGTAAGAAGAATAAAGGAATTAATGTACGAAAGACGATGTGCACTCGTAATCAGCACTTCTGTCTTCTTTAAAATTGTATTTTATCAATTTTTAAATCAGTATCGGCAAAAAAGCTTTTATTTATTTATTTATTTATTTATTTTTAATAGCATAATTCACGTAACGCCACCAGAGATTATCATACAGTAGATTTTTAGAATATGATAAACAGAAGACTTTAGTAAATAATAAGTAAATAAAAATGCGGCTTTATAGCTTTTTTATCAAGAAGAAAAAACTTTCGTAAATTATCCAGGATTTAAATAAATACTTTTCACCGTATTTTGAAATAACAAGAATTTGTACAATTTGAAAATATTGGCTTTTAATTCAAAGATATTGTCATCTCTCTCTCTTCTCTTCTCTACTTTCTATTCTATCTCTCATGATGTAATTATCAAATAATTTTGAAGAAATAAAAATTGATTTTCAAAGAATAATCGGATAGTTTTCATGGGAAATTTCGAACATTATTAGAGTAAAAACGCATCTATTTGATGAATGAAATAAAAAAAAAAATAAAATAAAATAAAATAAATAAATAAATAATGTAAGGGTGTAAAAAGGAAAAAGATACCGTTTTCATTTTAATAATTATTTAAGTATACTTCAAGTATTTATAAGTCTAAATTTTAGCATTTACAAATCTAAATATATAATGTAAAACAATGTTGTTTTTGTTTCAGGAAACTGTATTAAAAAAGTCGGGAAAACTATGCATATAAAATAATTTCAACATAGTATATTACATAATAACGATACTTTTAATGATGCATGTTAACACTGAGAAAAAAAATATACCGCCTTCATCTAGAATGAATAAGTGATCATTTTCTAAATCCTTTAACTAGAAATGTAGGTTTCCAAGCTATGCGCATAAGGCACGCCAATAAATTGAATAGACGAAATGATCGAGAATTTCTAGTCTACACATTTCTAGATGGTGAAACAATATTCTAAATATTCTGAATCTTTTGTATTGCGAGAAATTCTCGCTTGATTTTCTAGAATTGAGTCATAAACCAAGATTATAGTTGCTAAAACTCGCCTATTGTATTTGTATTTATTTGCAGAGATCTTTAAATAAATTTGATTTCGATAATATAGTCAAACGCTCTCGAATTCTAATAGAGGTTTCTAGAACTCCCTTTCAAAGATGGCTAGGATTTATAAGGATGACATGGAACTATTTTAATTAGAGGCACAATTTAGATTCTAGATGTCAGTTATAGAATTTTTTCTCAGTGTATATCACTGTATAAAGCCAAAATTAAACTGGAAGGAGGTAATAGAAATGAATTTGGTAATGTGTAAAAATGAAATTTGTCTTTTAATGATGCATGTTAATGTAATATATGTATATATATTTAAATTCATATCGTAATGAATATGAATTAAAGCTGAAAAATGTATGAATGATTAAAAAGCCGGCTTTAATGAAAGTTATATAAATGATTTCCAGATTTACTCTCAATTTTAATTTGATTTTCTTATAACTTTTTACGTATAATTTCATTAATAAATTGATCTATCATTTTAAATTTAGAAAAGAGTTATGTGTAATAAATAGCAAAAAAAAAAAAAAAAAAAAAAAAGAGAGAATATTTTGTTCAAAATTAACTTAAGCTATAAAAATATCGAATATTAATGTAAGTTAAAGCTGAAAAATGTATGAATGAATAAGAAATAAACTTCAATTAAAGTTTCATAAATAACGTTTGAATTTACAGTGAAATTTCGGTTTGTTTTCCTTTTAACTTTTTATATATAACTGCATTAAAAAAATGATCAATGATTTTAGTTTACAAAAGAGTTATGAGTAGATGTAAGGAATAACTATAATAGAATACATCTAGATTCTCTTTTCAGATATAGCTAATAACTGAAATAGAGAATAGTATTAGATATAGAGAAAAATCTAAGGTTCAAAATTAAGGCAACAGACTACTTTTAAAAATGAAAAAACGGAAGAAATTTTTGATCAAATTTCAGATTTTTTTTTTTTTTTTTTTTTTTTTTTTTTTAAGAATGAATGCATGTACAAACAATTTTGTGTGTGTGTGTGTGTGTGTGTGAAGTAGTATGACATTACTTTATTCAAAAAAAAAAAAAAAAAAAATATATATATTATTTTGGTTTACTTTAAAATAGGAATCTATTTTATTGCAGATTTTTTAAAAAGAAAAAAATTCACGGTTGCTTTCTCACTACGCGCATGATGTTTCAAAAAGTATTTCAGATATAAACTTAAAAAATTTCTCAACCATACATTTTGACATGAATAAAATGAACTAAAAATAAGAAGTTCTGTTAAATAGAAAAAAATTATGATTGTGGAAATATAAAAATTTTAATGGTAATTTCATATTTCATCATTAATTAAACTCCATATTATTAAAATAATTAATTTTTTTAGCTCAGATTCCTAATTTGAATGTTTTGCTTCATTTAATGTAAAAATTATAAGGATAAAGGATATTACAATTAAGATGTCCTGTGCACAGTGAAAAAGTACCCTTGATTTTTTTTTTTTTTTTTTTAAATAAGCTGCAATAAAAATAATTTTCTGTTTTAAAGTAAACCAAAATAATATTTTTAATCTGTAGAGTAATTCCATAATAGTTAAAACACACACACACACACAAAAAAAAAAAAAAAAAAAAAAAAAAAAAATTTAATCGAAAATTTCTTTATTTTCTTTAACTTTTAAAGGTAGTCTGTCCCCTTACCTAAAATTATAAAAGAATATCATATTGAATATGAATAAAAGCAGAAAAATATGTGAATGAATAAGAAGCTGGCTTTTATTAAAGTCATATGAATGACTCCCGGGTTTCTTGTTTCGTCATAATTTTTCATGTATAACTACATTAAAAAATTGATCTATAGTTTAAATTTAGAAAATAGTTTTGAGTAATAGATATGGAAAAAAACTGAAAATCTTTCAAAATTAACGGAAGTTAATGATAAAAAAAGCCGTGATTTCTTCTTCCAAAAAGAAACATTTTTTTTTTTTTTTGCCTTGCATGATTTTTATTGACAACATTAAGGAGGTTTAGTGTTATTTAGATGATTTACGACTAGTTATCACACAATCCGCTAATGAAGGATTTTATGATGGCAGTGACATGAAGAGTGAGAAAAAAAAAAAGTCTTCCTAAATGTGCTTTTTTTTTTTTTAACTCTCCTTTCTGCATAATAGAATCTCACTTTATTCGAGTTGTGGTCTAAGAGATAATATTAACATTTGTGCTACATCCTATTCACCAAATATTAGATTTAATTATGCATTAATCAGGTGCGTTTATAAATATAACTACACTTTGGTTAGAACAAGAAAAAAAATTAATATTCTTTTATCATACAAGAAATTTATTATCTACATTGCCCATTATTAAAAAATCTAGATATTTTTACTTAATAGTAAGAAATTTATTTAATAAAACTTTAGGGTTAACGAAAACAATGAAATATTTATTGAAATTTTATTTTTCCGACTGAGTGAAAATAATGCCTGGACCGGGACTCGAACCCCGGAACTTTGGCTTACAAGGTCAAGGCTCTACCAATTGAGCTATCCAGGCCGACACCCCGGTCAGCATTACTCACTCAGACAACCTTTAGGCAGAACCGGGATTTAACCCGGGGTTCGAGTCCCGGTCCAGGCATTATTTTCACTCAGTCGGAAAAATAAAATTTCAATAAATATGATTTTCTTCCACAGTTGATTGTGTGATTTTAATAAAAATTGAAAACAATGAAAATTGAGTGGTCTAAAACCATAATATTTTATACAAAAGTAAATAAAAAAGTATAAGTATACATTTTTTATGCATAGTTTAACTGCATGTATATGAAAGATATTTGAGAAACTTGTTCAAACACTTTTAGTTCAAAATATTCAAAAGGAATTTTATATTTCTGTTTAGGTAGAAAATTTTAATTTTAGAAATTATTTTGAATAAATTATATAATGCAGATTTTTGTAAACTTGGTATAAAAAGAATTGAAGAACTGTTGATAAAAAATAAAGAATGAAGAAATATCATTTATTACAAAAATACATAACAATTGTTTCAGGTGGAAATTCTTAAACAAATCCCTTCATTAGGCAAAATATAATAAGCATTAGTGCAGTGTGAAAGCAGCAATTTTAGTGAACTTTCAAATAGACTATTGAGTTTTAAATATGTTTACAAAGCAAACATCGTCAATTAGTATTTAAAAATTTGCTTGTAGTATTTAAATTTCGATTTCTAAAAATCTTTTTTTTTTTTTTTTTTTAGCAGGATTTTGTCAGTTTCAAAATATCTTTATGTCCATTAAAATAATAAAAACAATAACAATAGTTTGAGACGCAATTTTAGACGTAAATTTAACTGAGCCACACTTATCGCGTAAACGATATGCCGGCGTGAGAATTATCAATCTAATTATCTAGTTATTTTTCAGTAAAAATATCATCATATACTAAATCGTACATAATTTGAAAGTTTGCTTCTAACTTTGGCCTTAATAATAAATTAAATACTTTTTAGCTAAAAGTAGAATTAATTCTAAGAAGAGTAAAAAAGATTACATTAGGAATTGAATATGGGTTCTTTGCATAACGCGTCTGTTCTATTTTATATCTGAGCTACTATCGTAGGTGACCTCTGATCAACACAATTCTCCCAATTAAAAGTGGAATAATCAGTTCTGCGGACGATGACGCCGTCCAACGAATGAAATAACTATAATTATAAAACTCTATTATTGCTCCATTAAGTTTCATAAAAAAGAAAGAAAGAAACTTCTTGAAATTCAAACAAAGGATAATGAAATGATACTTTCTCTTTCAACGCATATGAAGATATCACGTCTAGAATAGAACAGAAACTAGCTTAACTCATGATATAGTGGTTTATTTCTCAAAGTTTTGTATTTACACGCCGTTTTAATTTAATTTTACTCTTTTTATAATAAACTGGTAAATTTCTTTTGCGTAGAGGGGACAGAAAAATGCTATGTTAAAATCTTACATTGTCATCATAGCTCCTATTCAATTAAGAACTTAAAATTTTTTCTAGAATTTAAGTTTTCACGCTTTTTAAGACCGAAAAAAAAAATGATTACCCCCCCCCCCCCCACACACACACACACACCCATCCATTAGATTTTAAACAAAATTGTATAAAAATTTTTTCTTTAAAATTTTAGTTACTTTTACAAAACAGGGTCTGTACTCGCTCATTTTTAAAGTAATTTTATTTTAAACAGCAATTTTGTATCCTGCGCGTATATTTTGCAAAAATAATTCGGCAGATTTTTTTTATGAAATTTTAGCACTTCGTGCAATTTTCAACATTTCAGTTAAAAGTCATTAAATGTTCTGGATTAGTTGTTTTATGTGCACAACTGTCTTATTTTCTTTTAATAAATTAAATATATGTATAGATATATAAATTAATTGTTAGTTACAGCATATACGTTTTTTCATTCATTAGATCCTTTGGGCTGTGTAACACTGAAAAAAAAAAAAAAAAAAAAAATGTTCATTTATATGAATGAGGCATGTGACTGTTCCACTTAGCATGTGAAGCTATGATTGTCATGATTTAAAATTAATATTAATTTATAGTTTAAAATTAAAATCAATTTATTTATGGGTTAACATTAAAAAATAAATAAATAAATAAAGTTAATTAATTTCTTACAAAAGTAGTTTGATTTCCCCCCCCCCCCCCTGTAATTTTTGTTGAGATAAGTCTAAAATTATAAAGCTTTGAACTTCGCTGATTTTTGGCATTTCCAAGATGCGAAAAATAATGTGAAAAATAAAATAAAATAAACAAACTTATAATTTTATTTATTATTTTCGCAATCAATTAGAATAGATTATTTTGTTAAGACAAGCCTGCATGAAAACACACGCTAGAGAATATGTCAATATTGAGCAATATCCGGGAATATCTGTAAAGAGCTTGTTAGATTTCAAGAAACTCACACAAAACAAGAAAGAAATCTAGCATTTTTTCTATCTATATTTGGCTGTAGCTAATAAGCTAGTAACAAACTAATATTACAAAGACCCCCACGGAGGGCATTCCCCCTATAGGCCGGACACATAAGGAGTCAATCGGCCTTAATCCTCCAACCAACCAACCAACCAAACTAATATTACTATTTGTGTGCCATAGTTTGTTATTTTTTTATATTGGAAGCCCAGTAGGTAGCACAGAGATATTGATCAATATCAAAATATAACATTGGAGAATATAAAATCACCCCCTTCCTCTAAATATATTCGCAGATATTATTTTCTAATATCTTGTAATAATGTCAATATTTCCTAATATCAATAAATGTAACTTTTTGACATCTCTGACGCAACGCATGCTTTAACGACCACGTTGATTCTTTTCATAAAATCGAAAAATGCTCTCAGTATATATAAAAAAAAAAATTATGATATTGCTATTATAATGTCAACATATATAGCAAAATATTGTTAAAATAATATAATTTTTACGACATTGGCCAATATTAACAAGTATTAAAAAATGATATTTTCTAAAATTTTAATGAATATTTATTTTCAAAATATTGTTTTTGGAGCATAATGATTATAGGTAATGAAAGTAATTGTTTTAATTGCTTTTTTATAGCAACATTTATTAATGATGTCTGTCAAGATCGATTAAAATCGTGAGTTTGATATATGACATTCAGTGACGTTCAAAATATTGGCCAATATCGGTAGGACACTGGCCAATATTTTTCTGCTACCAGGGAGGACAGGACTGAGTGGTGGGTAAAAAATAACTTAGTTTAATTTCAACGAAGAAAAAGTCTTTGGGGATAAAATTCGTATATCTTGTACGCATGGAGATACAGGGGTATTCCATTACCATGCTTGTACCATTGAGATTGTTCCGATTCTTCAGTATTGTGCATTCTATATTTCAGGTATTTTTTATTTATTAAATACTTTACCTAAAATTAATATTCTCTCGGTCACGTTTTTAATATCGAAATGTCATATGAAATTTTACAGAAAACAGCAGCGCTACACCCCAATAATTCATTCCTATTTTTCTGCAGTTTTGTCCACTTCTTCATATTAAAACACATTAAAATCCTCTGACACCACTCTATTTGAATATTAAACGTTTATATATATACTTCTAGCGATGTAAATACGAATACAAAAAATGCATTTAAGCAGATGAGTTCATTAAATCTACAGTCCATTTTACTTATTAGGATTTTGCTCACGTTCTAAAATCCCTACAATACCTAGGACACTTTATATCCACTTTGTAAAACATAGTTATTTCCCTAAAACGTCCATGTGCATATTTATTGTCGTCAAAAATTCCCTTTGGTAGACCAAGAATTGATTTTTTTTCTTGGAACTTTTATGGTTGAAACGGGGAAAAAATCTTTCATTTGTAACGCATGGTTGTTTCAGTTTCCTCTCTTTTTTTGCATTTATTTTTTTATTTTTTATTTTTTACCCCTCCTACGAAATTCATGTTTGAGCTACTGTGTCTAATGTATACTGCTATACTAAGTCGGGTGTGTGATTATTTTAGAGTAATAATTATGTAAATAGTTCACATTATTTATGAAAAATAGAATTCTAGAGACTAAGTGACATTCTGTCTGCGTAAGTTAATGTCCATTTGCAAGTTTACGTACCGTACGCGATATATTTTTAATTGTTACTAGCTGATTTAGTCGGTCACGCTTCGTGTTCTAAAAAGAATGGCGTTCGTAATTATAAACGTGGGATGCGAAATTATGAATGGAGATTTGTTTCTAAATGAGCTGTTATGTTTCATACTTGAATGTTTGTTTCAGTTTATATGCTAGATAGAAATTGCGGAGGTTTGTGTGTGCGTGTGTGTACATTTTTTTTTTTTTTATTTTTTTTTTTTAAATGTATGAATTTAAATTTAGAATTGTTATGTTTGAATATTTTAAAAGAATTTCATATCGAAATGTACTTCTACATTTTAAAGTTTACTCTAAAAGTAACGATACTTTTTAAAGAATTTAATACAGAGTTTTTAATACAGAGGATTGTTTTTTTTTCTCTAATTCACTGTAATGGTAAAATGTATCTCAAATAGTGGTTTGTTACAAATTTTAATATGTTTTAAATATATATAATATATATATATATATTTATTTATTGATTTATTGATTGATGTTATTGAAATTATGAATGGAGATTCATTTCTAAATTAATTGTTATACTTTTACACTTCAATATTTTTTTGAGTTTATGCCCTATGCAGAAATCGTAGAAGTTTATGTGAGTATTCATGTGTATGTGTGTGTGTGAGTGTATGCTTGCATGTGGTTATGTTTAAATGTATATATTTGATTGCAGAAGATTTTCGCTTAAATATTTCAATAAATTTTACTTATTTATTTATTTTTATAATTCTCTCTGCACTTCTGCTCTATAAATAAACTTTTCCAACTTTTCAAAAAATGCACATTTAAATTAAAATAATAATAATAATAATAATAATAAGGTTAAGAAATTGAAAAATGTTCTCATTTTAAAGTTTACTCTTAATTTAACGGTGCTTTTTTGCCGATATCGTCAAAATTTTAATTTCTTTTTTAAAGTGCATACTTACAAATGCATCGAAGAAAAAAAAAACCCTGCTTCACAGTAATAAAAAAATAACAGGGTTGTTGATCGATTTTTTTTTTTTTTTTCAAAAAAATCAATTTTTTTTAATCATTTTTTCTTTTTTTTTTTTAAATTTAAATTAAGATTTATTTGATTTTAATGAATTTTTTTTAAACTATTAATACATTATTGAACATCATTTGTATTTTTTAATGTGTGTGTGTCTATATACAATATATATATGCGCAATATTCCCACTATCAATCATTTTACTTAAATTATAAAAATATAAATAATATTCCTATAGAAAAAATCCATGTACGCTTTTATTACCAATATTTGTATTCAACATTGTATCTTCATAATAAGAAACAGCTTTGTAGCAATCACAAATACGGTAGTATGAGCCACTCAACTTGAGACTTTGACTTTGTAGCTACAATAATGTATTAACATAAAGAAAGTAAAATCTTACCCATGGTATGGAGCACATAAAATAATTTTGGAAAAGATAATCTAATAGGAAAAATGACACCATAACTGAAACATTTTTGTATTCTTTGTATTTTACCCCCCCCCCCCCCCTCCCGTATTAAGATGAATAAATTTTTGCTTATAGTTTCTAAAAAAAAAAAAAAAAAAAAAAAGAAGAATTCCTTTTAAGAAGGAATTAAAAAAAAAAGAAGATTATATCTTGAAAAATTCTTACTTAGGCTAAACAAGTATCATTTGAATCAAGAAATTTTTTTCACACTTTACCCATTAACAGAATTCATATTTTCATTACCATCTTAATACGTTTAACTCTATTTATTTAAATATATTAAATATATTTAAAACACTTTAAACACACGTAAATATAAATTTATTTAAAAGATGTTAAATTTTTTATCCAAAGCTTTTCGCTTTATTAATAAAGCATCATCAGGGATTTATGATTCGTTTCCATTGTCGATCCTAGTCGACTTCATCTATGCCAACACAAACGCCAACCCTATATGGGATAAAGCCAAAATTATTACAGCACCATCTAATATCCAAGAACTTTACATTTCCGAAGCTATTCATATAATTAAATGCAAAAATGCAATAAATTCCAAAGATGCTGCAATTTTACCAATAATTTGGCACAATATCATAAAATAGTTAATAGTTTATTTCTGCTTATTCATGATGTTTTTTCTCCTACAATAACCTCGTATGATAGGCAATAGTTCCAGCTTCTCTCACTTTTCTTAACTCCTTGGTCCAACCAATACCGGAATTCATATTGTTTTTTGCTGATATTTAAAATATATCACGTTATATATAAAAGACTTAACTGTTGACTGTAAAAAGAAAACATATTTAAAACTGCGCAATGGAAACGAATCATAAATCCCTGATAATGCTTTATTAATAAAGCGAAAAGCTTTGGATTAAAAAAAAAAAAAAAAAAAAAAAATTAACATCTTTTAAATAAATTTATATTTACGTGTGTTTAAAGTGTTTTAAATATATTTAATACAAATGACACGTGTTCAATTTAACTCTTTATTTTTTAGAGATTATTTATAATTCTATTTATTTATTTATTTATTGTGCCCCTCCGCCCCTCCTAATAAATTTACACTTTCGAAAAAATCCTCATTCGACTTGCATGCTTCTAAAACCTATCTGTACCAATTTTGAACGGTCTAACTGTATTTCTTTCTTTCTTTCTTTCTTTTTTTTTATTATTACCTCATAGCCCCCCCCCCCCCCTTCCTACCCACCTGGGAGGAATTCCAGAAATTGGCTTTTAGATATTTGTGTGAGCTATACTTTACAGCAAAAATCTCACTTATATCTTTTTTTTGTTGTTTGTTTCTTTTGTTTGCGATATAAAGGATTATTCGAAATGACGTTTTGCCCCCTCCCCCTTTTAGGGGCTGAATTTTTAAAATTCCAGAAATTGGTTTTTAGGTATTTATATTAAATATATTTTAGAGCAAAAATTTCACGTATGTCTGTTTTTTTTTTTTGTTGTTGTTGTTGTTGTTGTTTGAGATATATAGAATTATGTGAAATCATGTTTTGCGCATGTGAAATCCCGTTTTGCCCTCCTCTACAACCCCCCCCCCCCCCTCCTCCCCTCTGACACCGAATTTCTAAAAATTCCGGAAACTGGTTTTTATATACTTTTGTTAGCTGTATTTTAAAGCAAAAATTTTACAGATATCTGTTTTTTTGTTTGAGATATGAAGGATTTTGTGAAATTACGTTTTGCCTCCCCCCCCGTCATGGGAGGCGAATTTTGTAAAATCGCTTCTTTGTGGATGTCTACGTAACAGAAGGAACATTGTTACAAAATTTCATGCTTCTAGGTCCAGGAGTTTGGGCGATGATGAATCACTCACTCACGCACTCAGGACAAAAGATTTTATATATATAGATTAAAATATAATAAATGATTAAAATATATAATAAAATACATAAGTAACTAAGAAAGTTAAGGTATAATTTATTTTTGTGCTTATTAATGTTGCTTAGTAGAGATGCATCTAAAGTCAAGATATGAAAAATATTTTGTTATATTTTACAAATTGTATTTTTTCATTTACATAAGAAATATTTAGAAACATAATTTTTTTAAAGCTAGATAAACAGTTTCATTCCTTTAAAGCCAATAAGTGATTTTAATCAGTGATTAAAAAAAAAAAATCAAATTCAATCACTACAACCCTGAAAAATGGATCTGAAATAGTGGTTTGTTATATATTTTAATATTGTAATTTATTTTAGAAAATGATTGATTGATAATGTTGAAATTTTGAATATAGATATGTTTCTAAATGATCTGTTATGTTTCATGCTTGAATGTTTGATTCAGTTTAAATGCTATGCAAAATTCATAGAGGCTTTTATGTGTGTATATTTGTCTGTATGCTTACATGTTTTATTTATTTATTTATTTATTTATTTATTTAAATATTTTAATTAATTTATTAATTTATTTTACTTTATTTTTTTATTACGTTATGTTTAAATGTGTATTTTAATTCAGAAGTTTTATTTTTACTTAATTAAAAAGAACTTCATGTGGAAATATATCTCTGTATTTTAAAGTTTACGTTAAAAGTGACGATACTTTTTAATGAATTTCTTTTTATAGTACACACTTAGAAATGCATACAGGAAGAAACTTTTCTCTGTTTCACAGTAATTGATAAATGTATCTCGAATAGTGGTTTATTATATATTTTAATGTGTTTATATCAATGCTATTTTATTTTATTATTATTACTATTATTATTTTGATGGCTAATATTGTAATTATGAATGGAGATTTATTTTTAAATAACTATTATATTTTATACTTTATTTTTATTTTATTTTATTTATTTATTTATGTTATCAGTTTATGCACCATGTATAAATCGTTGAGGTTTATGTGATTGCGTATGCGCAATGTTTATCTGCAGGGGGTTATGATTAAATGTATGTTTTTAATTGCAGAAGCTTTATGCTGAAACGTTTTAGTTTTATTTCATATGATAATTATTTACTCAGCAAGTTAAAATCGTATTATTTATTAAAAAATATATTTTTGTTTTTAAAGTGAAATTTTTACTCCTTTTTTTTTTTTTTTTTTTTTTTTTTTCTTTTCAAAAATTAAAATTTACAAATTTTTCGGAAAAAAAGAAATTCCATTTAAGAAATTGGAAAACGTTTCTCAAATTTCAAAACATTTTATATTAATTTTTTATTCATAGAAAAAGATTGAAATTATAAATGAAGATTTGTTTTTAAAAGAAATATGTTTTATACCTGAATGTTTACTTCAATTTATATGCTACACAAAAATCATACATTTTTTTTTTTTTTTTTTTGTGTGTTCATGTGTATATGTGTGTACTTAATACAGTATTTTTTTTTCATTATGTTTAAATATAGGTACTTAAATTGAGAAGTATTATACTTAAATAATTCAAAACAATTTTATCTGAAAATGTGTGTCTGCATTTTAAAGTTTACGCTAAAAGTCTAAAGTTTTTTTTTTTTTTTTTTTTTTTTTTAACCCCTTCGGTTCTGTATTGTGAATTGGACAGATTAAAAAGTCAATGAATATATTATATTTTATTAGTATTAGTATTATTATTTTGATTGATAATATTGTAATCGTTTCATTTTATGTACTATGCACAATTCCTGGAGCTTTGTTTGTACGCGAGTGCATAGTTAAGTGTGTTTTTATTTGTTACATTAGGCGTAAATATAAGTGCCGAAAAAATATGCTTAACACGTTGAGCGCCGTCAGCCATTCTAGATTCTAGACATTTTGTCATACATCTCTAAGTACTGAAGGAATCATCTTGAAACTTTAGGAGTGTGCAGAACATGTTATACTTCAAACATTTCAGTGAAAGTTTTACCCTGAAAGTAAAAGCAGTACCAATAAAAAATATAAAAGTTGAGCGCCCTGTCAGCCATCGGTGGCTGACAGTGTCAAATATGATATAAAGCCGCATCAACCATCGGTGGCGGATATAAAATAGGACATATAAATATATTCTATTTTAGGTTATAGTTAGGCGGATTATTATAGGGATTATGGCGGATATAAAATAGGATAAAACTAAAAATATTACATTTAATATTTGAAAATTTATTAAAAATTTGATTAGTTTTCATTTATTACAGGAGGAATCATTATATAATTTTAATGGATTTTAAGAATTTGTGTGACGCTCAACGTGTTAACTAATTCAATAGATTTTAACGTGGTGATGTCTCTCTTTATTTTGAAAAATGGATGTTATCCACTTACTGTCGATTTTTCGAGGGTTTATTTATTTATTTATTTTTTATGCATACATAAAATTCGAGAAAGTAAAAAGGAAAAGAGAAAATTTGCTTTAAAAAAGATTTAATATTGTTGATATCAATATTTTTAACCTTTTTTTTTTTTTTTTTTTTTTTATGATTGACTATATTAAATAATGAGTGTGAGAAAAGTAAGTGTTGTTACTTTTCGTCATGTAATTAAATCAGCTGTTTAATTAAAGCAAAAATCGTGCGTGGAAACTTGATTTAATTAATTTGAAAATACTATCTAAATAATGCACGTAAAATCACTATATTAATCTTTTTCAAATATCCCTCTATTTTTTTTTTAAAGTGAGGTGTACACTTTTTTTACTTTATGTCTAGACTTAAAAAAATATTAAAAAATAATATTTCTACAAAATATTTTGTTTTTCTATACTGTGACAAAGCATCGTTTTTAAGGCAAATTTATTTCTTGCTTTCTTTCTCACTTAGAAAAAATAATTATATATCCAAAGCAAAATAATTATCCCACAAGTGATTCAATTTTCGCATAGGTTTACCTTAGATTTGTAAATGCTTGCAGTGGAAGGGGAGTATATCCTTAGGGAGATATTTTGGTGCAGAACACACTTTTTTATGAGAAGGCTTTTCTTTCTTTTTTTCTTTTTTTCTTTTTTTCTTTTTTTTTTTTTTTTACAAATAAAATGAACAACTTTTTAATGTCGTCATTTTGCTCATCTATATGTTTATGTTTTTTTAGTTTATTCTTTTTCCCCCTTTTTTCGACAAAAATAATCAAAATTCACTGAATTATAAGTCATTTAGTGTTACCCTTAAAAAAGTTTCTACCTGAGTGGCTAACTCTAGTCATTATTTTTATTTGATAGAAAAACAGTCTTACATTGTTTTTGGCTAAAATTTGCCTCCAGCTTTGCTTGCATAAGTGTTTTTTTTTTTTTTTTTTTTTTGTGAATGAATGTTTTTTATTTTAATTATTATTATTGTTTACTATTTTATTTATTGTAAAGTTTACGAAGAAAAAATAAAGTATCCCTTGAATTTTATTGAAATATATTATGCCTATAGGCTCTAACCGTCAGTAAGTACAGGTTTTTTTTTTTTTTTTTTTTTTTTCCAAATACCTCAGATTTTTACTCGTATTCCTTTTCTTTCTTGTAACTAAATAAAAATCGAGGTGCGAAAAATAATTTTAAAAAATAAATAAATACAAAAAATGTTAATTTTAATTAAACATATTTTTAAAGTCACCTCATTAAATTATGATATTTTTAAATTGTTCATGTAATTGGTTAAAAAAATGTGTGTATCTTAAAATAGCTTTTATAAGTAGAATGTTTAAAATGCTTGAAAGTTGTCATATTTTACAAAAATAATAGGATGAGTTATGTTATTTGTACAATTTAATTTCTTGTATCTACACAGTTTTCGCACTTATTTCTTTAAGGCTATACATCAGTCAAATAGCTCCCTTTCTCCATTTCCATGTTATCCAAAGGGATTTTCGTTGCTTCGTTTTATAAAAACATCTCATTCAAAAATGAAGTTTTTTTAATATTACTTTTTGATCAGGTCGCCTTTTAGTTTAGTGAGCAATTTTTCAAAAAAATATCGATTTTAATATTTTATTTCAATAAGTAAATTTAGGACTCTAAGTTCTAATCTCTAAATGAAATATTTAAATTTATTTTTTCGAAAAATTGCTCACTAAGCTAAAAGACGGCCTATTCAAAGAGAAGTATTCATAAAACAGAATTCAAAAAACTTCATTTTTGAATGAGATATTTTTATAAAACCAAGCAATGAAAATCCTATTGGATAACATGGGAATGGAGAAAGGGAGCTATCTGACTCATGTAGAGCCTTAAAGGGAAAAAATGCATATTCTCATTCGCATGATTGCTTGTGAAACTGCTCGAGAAAATTTTATTTCGAAGGTGGTTATTTCAAAGTTACTTAAAAAATTTTACAAACTGAAATTATTTTTCCAACCACTCATTTTAAAGGTATTGGCATCTTATTTTGAAAAATACTGTATTAAAAATTTACATATATATCGCGAGGAGGGAGGGGGTAGTGATTCTTCTACATTTCTACACATAAAAATATGTACCCCGATTGAGTACAACTACTATTACTATTCAAAGATTCAAAGACGGAAGGAGGCCGCTCACCACTATGCAGCAGTTTTGAGCGATTTTAACCTTCAAAAAGGGGCTCTGACAACAAATGTCACATAACAAAGTGAAATTTTGAAAGAGCCCGTTTCTAGAGGTTAAGTCTCCCCCGTTGTTTATTGCATAAACGCTTTAAAAAAAAAAAGAAAAAGAAAAAATTACATTTGCTGCCGGATATAAAATCCCACGCGACAGAGGGCAGCAGTTAATAAAAAACAAAATTTAGGCTTCTAATGAGGAGAATTCGTAGGCAGCTGAAAAAAGTTCAAATTTTTGCGACGGGATTATAACTATTATTATTTCTCTTTTAGATTTCACAATGACTGGTTAAATACAATCCTTGTTTTGTATATTTATACTAACACATTTTGTCCTTTGCTGCCACATTAAAAATTACGAAGAAACGGGACGACAGTACCACCCGTTAAGCAATATGCACCAAAAGTTGATAGGCTGGTAGACACCAATTTACGCCAAGGTGTTACTAAATATAAATTTTTATTAACGTCTGTACTCGGTTCTTTATTTGGAGCTGACACAAAATTTTTGGCACATATAGATAGAAAGATATTTTCTGAAAATAATCAATGTCGAAAAATTTTTACGAATCCAATGAAACAAACAAAAACTTAGCAAAATGCTTCATATCTAGAGTAACTTGTTTTTCAGTAATTTAAGGCTGTGTGAGCTTTTTACTTTCTCTTACCCATATATATGGTAGAGAAAGTATTGTTTTAATGTGAAATTTTCGAAATTAAGTTTTTGTTATATTTACACTTTTCGAGGTCCCCTGAATCCAAAAATAATGTTTTTAACAGTTAGTCTGTGTGTATGTGTCTCTGTGCCTGTATGTGTGTGTATGTGTGTCTGTCTGTCTGTTATCTCTATATCTCAAGAACAAATAATAGCAAAAAGTCCAAACTTGTTATTCTAAATGTGTATTATATAAGGTTGCTACACTAAACTTTTCGTTGAGATCAAGCAAATGGTTCATGTGCAGGGACACCCAAGGGAATTCAAATACATTACGTCTATGGGGAAATTTTCAGGTAAGTAGAGTTTAACATCTATAAACTGCACTAAACCAAATGAAACGAATATATATTTTTTATATGCGTAAAAAAAATGTTTCATGCAGAATATGGTATAGAAATCTATCACTGTTTTTTTACAGGGCTACACACACACACACACACAAAAAAAAAAAAAAAAAAACTGGATTATAGTGCGAAAATTGATGAAAGTGTATTTCAGGTTGTGATATGTGTTATTAATATAGGATTATATTTATATGCACCATGTAATGTGTACAGAACCTTCAGAATATATACAGGGCTGCCAATATTTAAGTCATAACACTCTTACTGTTAGTGACAGTGCTTTGCTATATTTTACCATGTCCAGGAAAGCTGCTCAGGAATTGAAATTAATTCCTAATAGCCATATGGTAAATAACCATTTTTTTTTTTTTTTAAGCTAAGTATTCATCGCTTGATTTTTTATTTTTAATGCATTTACACATTTTGAGGCTTTCTGAATACCGAAGTGAAATTTTTAACGTTTGATCTTTATCTGTGTTTCTCAGAGTAAATAAAAAACAAATAGTTTCAGGCGATCCAAATGTTGTATTTTAAAGTTAATAAGTTTGTTACTAGGACTGTTTGACCAAGATTGAAAAGTTTCGAGGAATGTTTCTTGTGATAGTTGTCTGGATAATTTTAATGAACTTTTGAAGTTAATAACAGATTTGAATTCTATATAAATGTAGGTACAGTAATGAAATGTTGGGTTGAAGGGGGCGACAGCCCCCTTACACAGAATTATTTATCAAATAAAACTGTTCCGAAGCCTAATTTGAATTGTTTTGACATAAGTTTACATAACAATACTAGTTATCTTACCCCTTAATATCCAGTCTGTATTTATAGCATTAAATTTCAAGGTAAGAGAAAGTCGCGTGAGTGACACATCAGATTATTTTAATTATTATAATAAAATGTAAATTGAAGTAAATTTATCTATCATATTTATATACAAAAAGCTATTATATATTTCGCAAAATTTCCTCTAATTATTACTATGAATCTTTTCCTTTATATTTTTCACGGCCGTATAAACATACCTCGTTAACAAACAAATGTCACAGGAAACTATGACGAAGTCTTATTTTCTCCACAGCATATTTTTCTTGTTTTTCTTTTTCTTTTTTACAAAATAATTAGACGTGTATTGTTTAAAACTTAAATTTTCTTTCCATTGAACTTAAAAAAAAAAAAAAAAAAAACATTCCGATGGTGGGCGAGGACTTTTAATATATTTTATCATACAACTGTCCTTGTATAAATACAATGAGTTGATACCTGCATATTTTTCTTTGTTTGCTTTTAGATTGTTACGTAATGATAACCTGATATTATTATTATTTTTTTTTTTCTTTTCTAATTTACAAAATCAAGGTGTGTTTGGATTAGAGTTATTTGTTATGTTCATCAAGCTAAAGTATTTGCCGTATAATTTATTTTAAATTTGTACACATCAATCATTTTTGAAATTACTAGTAAGCATATCTATAAATCGAATTGTGTAATTTACATTAATTATCTAATAAAATTACTTCCTTATTTAATCATTAATATGAGTTGAATTGTTTAATGCAAATACATGCCTTTTGTCTGATTTTAAATATGAAAAAGTAAAACGGTAAGTTACATACATAATGACTCAAGCTTACTCTCATATCGATGTAAGGAAAAACAGATAGAAGGGCTGGCTTGGTTTCTCTCTTTAGTCTATGGTATGGTGATCATATTAGAACACCATTATATTCTAATATGATCACCATACCATAGGCTAAAGAGCAAAACCAAGCCATTCTAGTATGATCACCATACCATAGACTAAAGAGCAAAACCAAGCCAGCACCTCTCTCTGTTTTTCCTTACATCGCTATAAGAGCAAGCTTGAGTCATTATGTATGTAAGTTATCGTTTTACTTTTTCATATTTAAAGCGAACTCTGCATTTTTTTTCTGTTTATGCAATAAACAACGGAGGAGGCTTAATCTTTAGAAACGGGCTCTTTCGAATGTCCACAGTGCCACCAGAGCCCCTCTCTAAAGGTTGAAATCGCTCATATTCGCTACATAGTGGTGAGCGGCCACATTCCGTCTTAGAATCTTAGAATAATTTTATATTATATTTAAATTTACACAGTTACGACGACACTCATTTTGTCTATGTATAAAATGACGAAAAAAAAAATAGTTAAGTTAAATACTGTCTTTGCTATATTAGAAAAACTGTTTCAAAATAGAAATGATACTCCAGTTTCGAGAGCAGATAGTACCCTGTCATTTTTGCCCATTAAGGCTTATTAGACAGCGACTTACGGCTTAAAATCAACAGAGAGAGAGAGAGAGAGAGAGACAACGGATTTAATCTAAAATAATAAAATTTACTTTAATTTAAAAAAGACAAAACGGTTTATATATTTCTGGTTATTGTACGTGTAAGTAAAAAGTAAATAAATAAATAAATAAATAAAAAGTTTAACAATAAATCATAATTAGATTTAGATTTCAATATTTTTCTTTTTAATAAACATTTCTAAAAGGTTAAGATTTTTTTTTTTTCTTTAGTTATTCAAATTTATCTCATTGATCAAACATTCGAAATAATTTCTTAATTTATGTATATTACAATGATAAATTCAGCATATAATTTAAATAGTTTTATCTTGAATAAATATCATTGTTCTGTTAATATGATAGATTCAAATTACATACGTTCCACATTTTAGACCGGTTGCAAAGCAGCTATATGACAAGGAAATCTAATTTAATTCTTTATTCAATGACATTTTAAATAACGCTGTATACGTATAATCAATTAAATTATTGTGTTGATATGAGGGATATTTTTATAAGCAAGATGCTAAAACTAGACTGCTAAAAACTAGTTTAAAACTATTTTTATAACTTTAAAAATCTGAAGAATGAGGGGGAAGGGAGAAATAAAAGGAAAGGCAACATTAATGCTATTGTCTGTATCTTAGTTAAGATTTCGTGTATTAAAAACTCTTTCAAAATTACTGAAAAAAGCTAATACAAGTTTATTAAAATTGTTGAAATTTATTAACGTTGCAGCACTGGAAAAAAAAAAAAAAAAAAAAAAAAAAAGTTTCATTTGCTGCCAGAAATTTTCTGTAATGACAAAAAATATTCGTAAGCCACAGAAAAAATACGTTGACAGAAATTTTCTGTAACAGAACAATACAGAAAATATTAGTAGATAGGTGTTTTGTCTAAGGAAAATTTTGTATTAAAAAAGCACCAAGTCATTCGGTAAGTTAACAAAACACCTATCTACTAATATTTTTTGTATTGTTCCGTTACAGAAAATTTCTGTCAACGTATTTTTTCAGTGGCTTACGAATATTTTCTGTCATTGCAGAAAATTTCTGGCAGCAAACAGGCATTTTTTTTTTTTTTTTAAGTGAGGAAGATATTAATCGCTTATATTTAAAAGTAACATATTTGAAATAAGTCACGTGAATATTTTCTATTTTATTCATCTCCAAAAACTGTTTTTCCTTCTAAAACTGTCTTAGAAAACCAATTTTATTTAAATAATTTGGTGTGCCATTAATACAACTTTCTCATAATTTCAGAAAACATTTTATCTTTTATAAATACATATACGTATATTAACCTAATATAATTTTATTTTTCAGAATATTATTCATCTGATAATTAATTATATTTTTAATGCATTAATCTGAGATAAATAAGACTTTTGAAACATTGCGTTTATTCTGCAAAGGGTTTGTGTTTAAAACAGGAATCTGCAAGAATATTTAAAAGCATGAATAAATAATAAATCTATAAAAACCGACATCAGAGGGAAAAAAAAAAAAAAAAAATGCAATTCATCTAACATGTTAAATGACAGAATAAATTTCAAGGTTACCCTATTAGATTATGAAAGGTATGTTCTAAAAAGTCATTAATATCTTTATAATTCAGTTTATTATTTATTAATTCTAGAATGTGCGACATATTAATATATGAATGCTTAAGGCAATCTTGCAATTTTTTATTTTTCTGTTTTTTACAATAAAAACTCATTTTTCCTCTAAAAATTGTTTAAGCGTTAAACATAATTTTTTTGGTTGGCATTGTAAAATTTTCTTGCAAATTTCCGTCTTAACCCGTTAACGCCCGAATTAATTTTATTATTAGATGATTATTTCACTTCTAAATTAATATAGACAACTGACAGTATAATATATTAATTTAAACAATTCTTCTGATAGTTTTAAATTTAAAGCTTATCCTCATTTATTGACGTATAGTGTTCTAGCGAGAAAACTTCGAGATGGAAAAACTTTGAGATAACAGATTAACTTCCTATTATATGTTGGCAAAGATCTCGAAAGCAAAATATTATAATATATATTATTATTCAATTTGGTTTAAGTTAGTATACCTGTGCAAATTATGAAATAATGATTAATAGTTGCCACATAAAACTTTCAGGGATCATTTAGAGTGACGCTATAAACTGTCACTAAAAAGCAGAAATCATTCCAAGAAACCATAAAAAGTATACGTGCCATTTTATTAGCTGTCCTCAAATGAGGACACTTGGCGCTAACGGGTTAATAATCTGAAATTTTGCGATTTAAAAATAATGATAAAATTCAATAGTTCATTTATTTATTTTTAAAATTTTAAAAAGCTCTACACTAAATAAATAAATGAAATAAAATAAGAATAAATAAATAAAAAGTAACCTTACTCCAAATACTTGCGACAGCCTTAAAACAAAGATTTGAGCGATAGCTCAAACCTTTGTAAGGTTACAGAAATGTGGTGTAATGTTACACAACTTTGGTGTAACATTATTGTATCTCAAATTATTTGGGTAACATTACACAAAAAGTTGTGTAACATACACGATATTTCTGTAACGTTACAGCAAAAGTTTGAGGCAATTATGTTGTCTTAAGTTTTTGATGTAATGTCACTCACACACACATATAAAGGGTTTTCCATTAAGAGTGATACAATTTTAAAAAAATAAATATAAAAATAAAAAAATATTCTGTGAGACACATTTTTTTTTTCTGGAAAGCTTGCATTATACAATTAAGTATGAAAATAACATCGTTCATGTGAGCACCACGACTTCTCTGTACATACCGCATTCTCTCAACCCAATTTTCCATCACACTTTCACATAAATTTAGTGTTATTTCACGAATAACATGTTCAGTATTGGTTTTTAATTGCTCAATTGTTATTGGATTATCAGCATAAACTTGTGACTTAACATATCTCCAAAGAAAAGAATCACAATCGATCGAGTCGATTAACTGAATAATGTCGTCCATGAATTCTTCTCAAATTTCTCTCAGTATTCACATATGAACACTGATTTTGATAAAACAATTTAATAATTTCGAAACGTTGTTCAAGCGTGTATCTTTGCATGATTAAATGGCATAGCATACTTAACACAAATGACGCAAGAAATGTCAAAAAGTAATACGCAGTGTTGCCATTCTAACCATTTAAAATTGTATCATCCCTATTGAAAAACCCTTATATATATATATATACAGAAGCCTAACTAATTTTTAATTTTTTTCCTTTGATTTAGCATTAATATTGTTAAAAATGTATATTCTGAACACATTTGTGTATCGAATTTGTATATTCATTGACAAGTTAATTTATAAGAAATATTTTTATGTTTGGATGTTAAAACTTAATGCAAATTTAAGGTTTTTCAAAAGTTGATATTGTGTTTTAAAATCTAAATGAAGACGAAAAAAAAAAAAAAAAAAAAAAGACTCACTTGTTTTAATGTCTTATTAGAAGTCTTGATTTTAATTTTTATAGAATTTACTCTAAAAGTGAGTCGTAGAGAACATTTTAACGACTTGAAATTCTAAACACCATACTTGTTTTGAGAAAAATTTACTTAAAAGAAGTTTTTACACTAACTTAAAAAATTACTCTTCTGAATATACAAAATTCTTCATTTAATTTAATTCAACACATTTTACAAGTAATTTTTTGAAGTATTAATATATTTTATAGATTGAAATTTTCATAAATTTAACTATCTTCTTAAATAAATAAATGTATGTATATATATATATATATATATAATACTTAAAAAAAAAAATACTGTTAATTTTTTACAATTACCGCAAAATTGTTTTGTTATTTAAAAACGAACGTTCTCACACTTAACTGCTAATATTAGGCAGGTTGACTTTAACACGTGTGTAAATTTAAGTTAAAATTTTTTTATGTAAATGGCCATAACATAAGAAATTAAAATAAATAAATAAATGAATGAATAAATGAAATAGAATGTTACAAAACTATTTAAAGATTATTTTTCTCCCATCAACTTTTTATTTTTGTTCATAGAGATTTTCTTTAGCACATTTTAGTTAGAGCTGAACAGCCATTAGTTTCATTTGTTAAAGAAACATATTGTCAAAAAAAAAAAAAAAAATAAATAAATAAATAAATAAATAAATGAATAAATCTCTTAGATACTCTAATTAATTATAAATTCAGAAAATATTCTTGTAATTTTTAATTATATTTATTCCATAAAAGTTTATTAAAGTAAAAAGGTTTATTCTTCAAAAGGTAGTTCTGGGAACATTTTAATGCATGTTACGTGTCAATATACAAATTCTAAATTAAGTTATGGTGTGGATTGTGAAATAATATTTAGCGATTTTTCTACATTTGTACAGTAAATAATTAAGAGTATTTTTATTTTGAAATATTCCACAAGCTAAAACTAACTTTATTCATCCTACAATTTTTTGTATAATTTTAATAATAATAATAAAATCAATAAAATAATCTAATTAAATGAAAATTGTGATAAATCAAAACATTTTTGGTACGTAGCAGAGTATTTTCAAAAGTAGCACTGTAAAGTAAATCCTGTTATGTTACTGAGAATATCTTTCAGCAAAGTTGCCAGAAAATGTCCTTGTGCTATGGGAAAAAAAAAAAAAAAAAAAAAAAAAAAAATCGAAAAATCAAAAATTTTCTGTAACAGAGCAATACAGAAAACTGTCATACACATCAAATATTTTCTGCAGAGCACACTAGTTTGGAAGAGTGGAATGGAGAAGAATTGCAGAAAACAGGACAAATTGGAATCACGTAGGAGAGGCCTTCATCCCGCAGTGGTCTGATAAAAGGTGAAATTGATGATGATGATAATAATGATACTGGAAAAAAAAAATCCTCGCATTAAATATAATTTCCATGTTACACCAGTCACGATCGAACCAGGGTCCAACGCATTATAGGCTAGGATTCTACCTCTCATCCACGGAAATATATTTTTGATTACTACATAGCATTTTCCAATCGTTTTTAAACAATGTACAAACTAGATAAAATCTGTACCATGCATTACAAATTTTATCTGTTTATAGAAATAACTGCGTCTTTTGCCAGATTGAGATGTAATTTTAAATAAATTTCTGTAGTTTTAGTTAACTAAAACTGAATTTTTATGTAGGAAAGTTACAAAAATTAGCTTTTTTTTTTTTTTTTTTTTTTTTTTTTTACAGTGTATAAAGACCCTCCTTAATATAAAAGAAGAAACGTGTAATTTTCAATTCCCATACTCTTGACACTCAATATCATCTAGAATTAGAGGTAGAATTCGCTTTCAAATGCATATGAAACAAAATAAAAGCTTAAAAAAAAAAAAAAAAAAAAAATCACATGACGTATTTGCTGTTAAAATCTTTCCAGCATTATTTAAAAAACATACACTTCAGAATGTATAATTGTTATCTAGATATGTGCGCTGCGCGCATGAATGTTCCAATGGAAAAAAAAAAAAAACATACACACACAAATGTAATATTAAAATCTAAATTCATTAATGTAAAAATTGATCAATTATTAATTCTGAGACATGGTAATGATTATGATATTTGGTTGAGATATAGAAATTATAGATTTTTTTAACACTTTTTTTTTTCTTTTAAGCGTCAGATGTTTTGTTGCATATTTTGTTGAAACATTTATCGCCGTAACTGTCATTAGTTGGACGTGTTTGAAGATTTCTTCTTCGATTTAGAGAATGAAAAATGATATTACAAGCAATATTTCTCGCAAAAAGTTTGTATTACGTAACAATTAATGAAGCAGTTGTCACAGATGGTAAGGTTTTTTTTCTTTTTTTTCTTTTTTTTTTTTTAGGCTAATGAACTTCTGCAATGTTTGGTGGTTTAAGTACTGCCAAAAGGGTTTATGTATAGTAGCCCTTCCTTATTTTTATTGGTAAAAGATCCTCGGATTGTTTTAATACCACAGGAATGCTTAAATCTTCTACGTTCCTCACAAATTATTTATCAAGTTCAGCTGCTACAACGTGTTTTAACAGAAGTTTTTATCACTGGACTGTCATGAGGGGGCATGTGTTTTTTCCTGATTTATGTTTATAATTCGGTAATAAAGAATTTAATTGTAACTATTTTGTCATTAGGAACTTATCTTTGGGGAAATTATCAGTAGATCAAAATGTCGAATTAAATGATAACTTTACATATATGTATCTTTGTGACGCATTTCTTGTTTTATTTTTTCTATTCACGTCTTGAAGAAAAAATAAATAAATAAATAAATTTCCCGATACACTCTCGTGATATTGTTTACTAGTATTTGTAGTTTCTCTAAATTAGCAAATAGCCCTTAAATAATAATAATAATAATCATAATTTACACTTCTATTCTCATTCTAAAAAATTATCATAGATTTGTTTGAGTAAAAAGCATTACTAATGAATGTAAGTAAATGTGAAAATTTGTCATTTATGTTTGTCATTTATGTTATTTGTCATTTATGTCATTTTAAATTTATATCTTCTCTAACACTTTAGAATTTTACCTGTACCCCCCCCCACCCGCCCCTCCTTTCCCTGCGCACACACATGCAAACACACTTATTTTTCTTTTTTATTGTTAAGAAGGTAACTTAAATGTGTCCGTTAAATTTCAGGAAAAAAAAAAATCTGGTGTGAAACAGCCACACGACTTCCATTACCCACTATTACACGTATTATATGCATTTTTGGAGATAATGTGATCAGAATACATAAAGTGACCTAAAGACTTAGTGGGAACCTAAAATGTTTTCGGTAACAGAAACTTTATACACATGCAAAGATATATAGAACGAAGCTTACATATAATAAGGTTAAACAAAAAAAAAAAAAAAAAAAAAGAATTAAAAAATTGTAGTTATTTTTTTAAACACAAATTTCCGAGATCTAAAACTGACTTACCTAAGCAGGATGACTGTTAATTTTCCTCTGATAACCACTTAATAAAAAAAGAATGGATTTATATTATAATTTTCAAGAAAATCGTTAGAGCAGTTTTCGAGGTAACAATTTTTACCAAAACTCAATTAATGAACAGAAAACAATAATTACATACAAAAGGATATTTAAATGTGAGTTAATATGGCGAGTTTGAAAGAAATCCACTCTGCCGTTTTTAAAGAATCGCGCTTGCGGGACCTGAAATTGAGCTATTTATACAGGACGCCTATCAATTTTCCTGAACTAACCAATTATATCATTCGAAAGAACATCTAATAGAGTGTTTATATAGCAAATTTGAAGAAAATCGTTAAAGCCGTTTTTGAGATACGTACTTACGGCCCCAATTCCGGTTTTTCAATTTTCACCAAAATTTGGAAAATTCATCTGTACACTAGACCTTTCTCAATTATGAAATTTTGTAGTTCTGTCTTTATTAGTTTCGAAGATATTATAGCCATAAGATTCCATACATACACACACACTGACCAATAATTGCCAAAAAACCCACTTTTTTGGACTCAGGGGGGCCTTAAAACGTGTAAATCAGCTGAAATATCGATATCGAATTTTTGGACCGAATATAATGCTTCCATTACCTACGGTAGTACAGTAATGGAAGTGAAAACGATTGTTTTTACTTTTTTAAATCGAAAAGACATTTTTCTCTACAAAAAGAAAATTTTCGAAAAAATTGAAAATTTTTGGAACTATAAAAACGTTTTAAGATAAATTTTATTCTTAATGGTATTTCTCATTTCAAGTTTATTCATATCTTGTTATTCTTGTATTCTGTTTCATTTCTCTGACTTTCTTGCTTATCTATTATAGTTTCTTCGGATTTCATTTCAAGTATTTAAAAATCGTATTTATCGATCTAGTTATATGAAGTAAACAATGCTTCTTAAATTGGCTTTATACTATGAACAATAAAAAATGGCAGATATTTAATTTTATTAATTTGTGAAATTACCTTTTCGCAGTTTTATAAATTGTTTATTTTTCAGTTCAATTTGTTTTTAGATTGGCACAGAATATGTGTTTCCGTGTTTTCTCATACTCAACTGCCATTAATGCCATTTGGAATACTAATTTTTCAATAATAAAAATTTTGAAATTTTGAAAGAAATGTTTGTTGAAAAGGGTTAAAGTACAATTTATAAACATTAAAAAATAAAATTTTGACACGTTTATTAGTATAAAGACCGATAAAAATCTACTTTAATTCATTAACAGAGGTTAGTAATAAGTAAATAAATAAATAAATGTAGGAATAGATTATCAATGAATAAAATAAACTAAAATGAAATGAAATAAATGTATATACACAGATATTTCGGTACCAAAGTAGAAAATTCTCATGCTGAAATTTCATGCAAATGTCAGCCAATTATTATCACGTGAATTTTTTTAATATCAAAATTTCTCATTCATAGTATTGATGAAGTATTTTATGCATTTATTAATGCAACTAGCGTAATTTCTCACATATTGTCCACAGATAAGGTAAATCAGTGTTATAACTACCAGAAAATTTAATTTATTTTTATACGAGGTATTTCTTCATAAATGTATAGCTTTTTCTGTTAATTAAAAATTTTCTGACATGTGGATTATACAGGGTGTTTATAAAGTCCCGGACCCACTTTGATGTTTAATAACTCATAAAATAATAAAGATAGATTAAAATTAATAACATAAATGGTTAGATAGACTCAAAAAGTTTCATGACCCTTGTCAATGAACTTCCACGTATGCCCCCTTCGTCGCACGGAGAATATCAAGTCGATAGTCAATTTCACGCCAGGTAGCGGCAAGTATGTCGGCATCCACAGAGGCTATTGCGGTTGTAATTCTGACTTTTAGGTCATCAATGTTCGATACTCTCCTCCTGTAAACATTGTCCTTTACAAATCCCCAAAGGAAAAAGTCCAGCGGCGTTATATCAGGTGATCTAGGTGGCCAAGGAATTGGACCTCCTCGCGCAATCCATCTTCCTGGAAAATGGTCATTCAAAGAACTACGAACGATGGTACCCCAATGAGGTGGTGCACCATCTTGTTGCAAAAAGACATGTGGCTGAAGCTCTTCTAGTTGTGGAAATACGAAGTTTTCCAACATGTCTAAATATACGACCGATGAGACCGTCTTTTCTGTAAAAAAGAAAGGCCCAATGACTCAGTCGTGCATTAGTCCACACCACACATTAACCTTTGGGGAATCCCTTTGTGCCTCACGGTATTCATGGGGGTTTTCAGATCCCCATATTCAGATCCCCAGACGATATTTAGAAAAGTATAGATATTTAGACTGGAAAATGAAATTATCTGAAATTAACCACGTGCGCAGACGATATTTACAAATGTAAAGATATTCAAACCTGAAAAGAGAATATATGAGTTATTCCATCAATAAATGCCATAAGTTTGTTTATATCTTCATTATTTTATGAGTTATTAAACATCAAAATGGGTCCGGGACTTTATAAACACCCTGTATTTTGGATATTACGTTATATAATTAATTTAAAAAAAAAAAAAATACTTAAAATTTTAGCAGATTTTTTTAAATGTATTTTTTCTAGTTAATAAGAAGTTATGTTTTAAAGAGCATTCGTTCTAGGGAAAATGGCTTTGGATTTACATAATATTACTCGAAAGTATAGTGGGAAAAAAAAAAATAATAAGGGACATATGTTCTTTTAAAATATCGTCTATTCAATTATTAACATATGAAGGGTAAACAAATAAATATTATTTCTAAGCTTTACATTTTGATACATTTTAATGGAGATTAAAATTTGATGTCTGTCGTACAATTGTTTCCTTTCTAAATGTCAGATCTTTTTACAGCGGAACCCACTCATCATTTGAAATATCATCCAGTTAACCCCCCTCCTATTTTACTCCTCCATGCAAAATCCCCCCCCCCCCTGTAAACTTTATTCATTTTTCTGAGAATCTCATTATTTATGTCAACGTAAACATTAAATACGACATCTCTCTAGCAATAAGTTTTGGGCGTGGCACCTTTTTCAGCCATTTTTAAATACTTAATGAATATAAAAGCGCCGCTTTTAAGATGGAACCTGTGACGGGAAACTACGACATTTTTCCTCCTAGTTTTATTTTTCAATTAAATTGAGTGTCTTTAGGGGTGGCATAAAATACAGTGTTTGCTGGCCGGATGAAAGGGTAAAGTAGGGTGTGGACTACGCGCGGAGGGGTAGACTCTTTTTGGCCTAGCATTTGTAAAATATTAAATACTAGAGTTGCTGTGTCTGGTGTAGGACATTTTGGGTGTAGACAAGCATTGTGGGTTGGATTACTAACATTAAGGCCTTGCGAGAAGATATAGTAATTATAAGTTTGTCGTTAGAATTGGAAGAGATGATGACCTCTGTCAATTTGGATGATGAGATGTTTTTATATACTCTATGTCTTTTTTTGTTTTGCATATGCGAACGCCCATTAGCCTTGTCTAATTCAATATTCAAGAGATACTATTTACCGTATTTATTTTTCCTATTATAACAACAACACAATTTTTTTCTTATATATAGTAATAACATGTAGCTTTATTATTATTATTATTAAATAAACTGGAATGAATGATAATACAATTGAATGATAATACAAAAATGCAGTTCAAATTTTTAATAGCTCTTGAAAATTTACATGTTTAATTTTTTTTCAACCAAATCGACCTATTTTAGGCGGAATATATTAGTAGTTTGGATACCTAAATATTAAAAATGATAGTATTTTCTTTTCGTGCCTCCTCATTTTGTGTGGAAATTGGAAATTTAGCACTCGTAGAGTTGCTAACTATCCAACACAGAGATTATATGATTTTCAAAAGGTCAGTAGCAAAGACATTATTTACAATACTATCACTATGATATTTATAAAATATTATCGACAGACAAGCCACTTCCAGTATTTACCAAGCATAACACATAACATATCGGAATTCTTTTGCTTAGTCATTTAAATTAATTATTAATTCTGCACACAAAATTTTTCTTCAGAAAATATGCTTTTAAATAACTTAATAATCCATGTTAATTTCATTATATTGAATGTAGTGTAATCACTACCCATACAATGAAACCTATCGGAATTCTTTTGTGCAGCCCTGTAAACAATTTTTTTAATTCTATTCACACTGTTTTCCACAAAAAACATGCTTTTAAGCATCTTAATAAAGTTTGTTAATTTCGTTAGATTGAATGCAGTGTAATTAGTACGCATAATGCATGATATATCTGAATTCTTTCATGTAACTCTGTAAACTATTTATTAATTCTTTGCATTTTTTAAAACAGAAATCTTTTTTTAAGCATCTTAATAGCGTATGTTAATTTCATTAGGTTGAATGTAGTGTAATCAGCATGCATAATACATAACATATCTGAATTCTTCCCATGTAATTCTGTAAACTATTTATTAATTCTTTGTATTTTTTTTAAACAGGAATTTTTTTTAAGCATCTTAATAGTGTATGTTAATTTCATTAGGTTGAATGTAGTGTAATCAGTATGCATAATACATAACATATCTGAATTCTTTCATGTAACTCTGTGAATTATTTATTAATCCTTTGCATTTTTTTTTTTTTTTTAAACAGATATATATATTTTTTAAGCATCTTAGTAAGAATTTGTCGTCGTGACCCATGATTATCGTATGCCGACTAGATCCAAAAAAAAAAAAAAAAAAAAAAAAGGGTGGAACACATTTTAAAAAGATGACTCTGCAGAAACTATTCAACTTGTAAATTTAATACGAAACTGCACAAAGAAATTTACAAATACACACATTATCACATATAAATATATACACATTCTAAATATTAGCATTTCGAATTGGCTTTTGAAGCCCGCTCGTTACAAACATTCGTTCACCACTTCTTTTCTGCCATTTTTTATTCTAATTCGAAAAAACTCTCCGTAGCCTCTTGATGCCACTAAAGAAAAACTAAAAATTCGAAAACGATTCGAATAAAGTTCGAATATGATCTTTACAACCTTAATAACGGGTGTTAATTTCATTATGCTGAGCGTAATGTAACCATGCTAAGATGCACTTTATATATATATATATAGATATATATATATATGCCCTTCATGGTATGAAATTGATTTGTACATATTTGTACTTGAGCTACAAACATTATAAATACACTATAAACTGTACAAACAATTCCTTGCAGATAATTTTTGTATTGCTGTTGTGAAAGAGGCCAAAAATTTTTTTTAGTCTGAAGAGAAAGACTTCTACTGACATTTCAGCTATAAATCGAAAATTAAAAATTTAAATAAAATTTAATCGCTCAGTTTTCAAAAATAGTTATTTGCGACACTTTTATAATTGTCTTGTGTTTATCTCTTAACGGTGCAGTTAAGATATAAACACAGTTTGGATTTATATGTACATTTTAAGGACTGAATTCTGTAAAATTAAATTTAATATTTGACAAAGTACGCCACGAGATTTTTCCCTCCTTATCCGCCTCTTATCACCCTTTCTCTCAACTTTACTGACAGAGTATTCGTTTCACTTAAAAATAATTAATTTGAAGCCATTTTCGTCTTCATGGCAAATGTATAAGAATTTATTTTGCATGAAAATTAAATTTTGGATTCATTTTAACTACTCCTTAAAATTAAATTTGTGTAATATTGCTCTTGCTTTGAAATTAATTAGTTTAAATTAGTTTGAGCTGAAATTAATTTGAGCTTAATTAACTCTTGCTTTTAAATTTTTCAGTTAAACATTTGTTCTAAGTAATGTCAGGATTTTATTTCGTTACATGGAGTCTTAAGCAAAACCACTGACGATTATTATTATTATTATTTCGATGAATCATAAATATTTATGCCAGGGATAATTATAAATTTTATAATTGGAAATTATAAAACTCCCTGCTATTAACATGATTTTTTAAAAAGTAATTTAAAAATAATTATTTATACATTTACTTTAATTTAGCAGTACACGTGCAGTTAGTTGTTGAGCCAAAAAAAAAAAAAAATAATAAAAATAAAGAAAAAAAGAAAAAAATAATAATAAAGAAAAAAAAAAAAAAAATAGTATAAAAAAAAAAAAAAAAAAGAAAGAAAGAAAGAAAGAGAAAGAGAACATGATTAGTTTCGTTGTAACATATCAAGTATTGACCGCCTTATGTGTCAAATATTCGTTCAAGCACCTATATGATTTCACAACTTTCTCAATTTGTAGGAGCTACTTGAACTAAAAAGAGTCGCACCTTTCTTCCGAATATTGTAAGATTTTTATTTCGGTATGCATAGAAATACGTGCATTGGATACTAAATATTTAGGCCAGTAATAATTTTATTTTACATTATTATTATTATTATTATTATTATTATTATTATTATTTAATGCTATAATATTCTTATGCAAATTAAAGATAATTTTTTTAAAAATAATTTAAAAATAATTTTTTATATATTTACGTTAATTTAACTGTAAACAGGCAGTGCTGTTGTTGGGAAAAAAAAAAAAAAAAAGAGGGGTAATTAGTTTTGTACTAACATTTTAAATAATGACAGTCTTATGTGCCAAATTTTCATTCCAGCGCCTATATAATTTCGAAAATAACTTTCTCAATTTAAAGGAGCAACTTGAACTGGAAACAGCCGAACATTTGTTCTGAATATTGTAAGATTTTTATTTCATTACGTGCATGGAGCCTAAATATTTTAGCCACTGGCCAGTGATATTTTTATTTATTTATTTTATTTATTTATTTTTTTTTTTTTCAAGTTATAAAATTCTTATGCAATCAACAAGTTTTTTTTTTTTTTTTTTTTTTTTATATATATAATTGCTTTTTATTTACTTTAATTTAGCAGTAAACGTAGAGTTAGTTCTTGAAAAAATAAAAATAAAAATAATTAGTTTTATGCTAACGTTTCAAATATTGAGAATCTTATGTGCTAAATATTAGTCTCAACAACTTATATGATTTCACAACTAATTTTTTTTCGATTTCAAGGAGACACTTGCACAAAGATAGTCAGCCAGACCTTTGTTTCAAATATTGTACGATTTTTTATTTCGTTATATACAAACATAAGCGTAAGGACTGCCATATATATAATATATATTAATTTCTCTGACTCATGTATACTTTACTTTTATTTAATTTAAAGTTATAAAATTCTTGTTCAGTTATCATGATTTTCTTTAAATAATTTAAAATGATTACTTATACATTTACTTTAATTAATTTCTTGTAAACGTGCAGTTATATAGCTGTTGAATAAGGAAAATAAGATAATTAGTTTCATGCAAACGTTTTATAAGTATTGACAGCCTTGTGTTCCAGCACCTATATGATTTCACATCTTTCTCAGTTTAACGGAGTAACTTGAATGGAAATAGTCAGCCATTATGAAATGTTGGGCAACAATTTTAGAAGTACGGAAAGAAAAGCAGAGTCAGTCAGTCCCTTTCTTGCCGAAGGCGGAATGTAGGTTTTGAAGTGTCTAGGTTGGGACCTCCGAAAGAGGGTCATTTAGCTCATTTTTTAATATCATTCATATCCCATGTTATCAATACTCTAATCGGAGCAAGAAAATTAGCATAGTAATCACGAATCGGAAGCAATTTTCATTGGATACAATTTTTTTTTTCTGTTTGAAGTAGGGGAAGGATTTGTACGTGGTGATTTAACCCTTTCATCATCTTGAACGCACGTTCTTTGATCTCTGGTTTTCATTGTATCCGGCATGCTTTACTTTTAAAATTCATTCACTGCGCTTCACTTAAATATTTTGCTAATTCGAAACATTATCATCGTATTCTCTTAATGTTATCTTTCTGAACTATCAGTCTCGCGTGCACGTACATTTTAAAGAAAGCAGGGTTTAGAACATTTAAACTTCTTTTTTTAGATCAGTGTTTCCCCTCTCATCTCTGTATTTTAAAAGCTTTTCATCTTAAACAGTTAGATTTAGACTGGAATTTTATTTATTTTATGCTTAAATGACATTTTCGACGTTACGTAGGAAAGTCTGTTATTATATATTTGTGTTTTAATTCTTTGCACTTCTTAGTGTAAAGATATTATATATATTTATATATGTGTGTGTGTATAACAGCTATTTTAATTTACAGCAAGAAAACATTGATAAAAGTAATATGGTGGGGCATTCAGTCTGCTTTCTCGTACCGTACATTACTATAGACCAATATTGCACCGGGTCGTGTTATCCGCTGTGCAGGACGGGTTTGTATTAATTTTCGACTCGAAGGTCAACCCGACAAAAAAATTTCTTCGTTTTTTTTTTTTTTTTTATGCCGTTTTTATTTATGAATCTAACTTTCTGAATGCAGATATTGGTTGGCATTCACTTCCTTCTTAGTAATTTAAAGCAACAAGACCCATAATATGAGTTTAAATACGATTACGCTAATATTAACATTTAACGTTTAAAATTATATGTCTTCTAATGCATAATTGTTTCCCTATTTAATTTTTTGCTGTCAAAATGTTTTGGACAGTAGATTTTTAAAAAATAATTTTTAATACATATTTTGTTGTATTATAAACTGAAGTTTTGTTTATAATGTTACGAATATACTTGTAATATTTTATGTAATATTTCATTCTCTGCAATATCTGTTCAGTAATATGACTGTATTTTATGTCATAGAATTTTAAATCAGTATCTTGTATCTTGTAACATATATTCAACATTACGTAATTGAGCGTCGACTGCGGGTCAAGTTTAAAAGACCCGCATACACGGGACTGTATTGTAGACTTATTAATACCGTTTACAGGGTAAGATAAGAGATACTGTATACATTTAACAACATTTGTAAATAGGTTTTAAAACAGTTTTATTTTACAGATACATTTCTGTGTGAGAAGGGCTTTTTATTCTGATGAATAAAATATATAATTTTTAAATATAACTAATTTAAAATGTGAAATTAAAAAGCGTTTTACTGTTTCTGTTTCAAGCATTATTGCTGTTTTTCGCAAGTAAGCATGAAAATATTTCGAAAGAAATAAAACGATGTCACGTTTACCTTTCCATAAATAACCGGACACTTTCGATTTGAGACGTTTTGTTATGTATCTCAAACAGTACTAGACTAAAAATCTTGAAACTTCAGAAGTGTAAAGAACATGCCATACTTCAAATATTTCACTAAAAATTTTGCATTGAAAGCAAAAGAAAAACAAGTTAAAAATTAAATACAGATGAAAACTTTTTGTATCACCCTGTAAAAAGTAAAGCTTGAAATGTGATCTTCCTGTAGCATATGATTATAAGGTTCCTCCTTATTATGTGTGTAAAGTTTTATCAGGCTACGATGTACATACATGGAGATATATCGGTTATTATAAAAAATAGCAGAAAAAAAGACTAACTTTTTAAACTATTACACGCAAGGTATTAAACCTGGTGCAAAACCATTTTCAAGAAATTTCCTATACTGCTTGCATTAGACACAGCATACTGCAACTAGGATACAAAAATATTAAATATATAATGAAACGCGAACATTAAAAAAAAAAAAAAAAAATCTACGCATTTGCAAGTTTTAATGAAATTTCATTTGCATAATATAACAGCCAATAGTATTGAACTATTTATATGAAAACCCCAAACAAAGATCGTCTAAAAAAAAAAAAAAAAATGTACGCGATATCATGAACCGAATTTCAGTTCTTCTCAAAAATAAAGAAAATGATAAGGGGGTATTATTTATTTACAATCAATGAATAAAACCATTGATTGAATAAAAAAAATCTGGAGTGACTCCACTCGACTTTCCGAACATTGAGTAATTAACAGTTTTGTAGATAAAGTAAAGAAAGAGTAGTTGTTAAACAAACAAAAGAGAGAAAACCATAATAGAGTGTTTGAGTATTTTTCTCCATCTATTACACGTTGTTTTATTTAACGCTACTGAACTTTGAGCCCATAGATCATAATGACAAAGAAATTTTCGTTGTGTCCCTGTAAAAACCTATAAATGTTAGATTCACCAAAATGCTTATAGTTAGTGCAACAGTGATTTATAATACTCATATAAATTTTCAGCTGAATTCAATAAGGCGTTTAGATGCTATCGTACTTTTAAAAATTTAGTCCCATAGGCCATAATGATAAAGAATTTTTCTTTGTGTCCCTGTAAAAAAACTGTAAGTGCTAGATTCACCAAAATCTATACAGTTAGTTCAACTGTGATCTATAACATGTGTACAATTTTTTTGCTCGGATTAATAAGGCGTTTAGACACTATCACATTTTTAAAAATTTGGCCCCATAGGCATAATGATAAAGAATTTTTCTTTGTGTCCCTGTAAAAAAACTATAAGTGCTAGATTCTCCAAAATCTATACAGATTGAGTATTTGTGATCTATAATATGTGTATAAAATTTTTGCTCAATTGAATAAGGCGTTTAGATGCTATCGCACTTTTAAGATTTTGCTCCCATAGGCCATAATGATAAAGAATTTTTCTTTGTGTCCCTGTAAAAAAACTATAAGTGCTAGATTCACCAAAATCTATAGGGTTCGTACTATGGTGACTTACAATATGCGTACCAACTTTCAGGTTAATCGAACGAAGCGTTTAGACGCTAGCGTGTTCACCCACAGACATACACACATACACACATACACACATACACACACACATACATACATCATCGTAAAAATAGTGAAAACGGACTCAGGGGACCTCAAAACGTATAGAAACATCAAAATCTCGAATTCGGATTTTTGACATGATTGCAATACTTTCCTCACTATAGTGTTCGGAAAGTAATAAAAATGTGAGTAAAACATACTTAAGCTATTTTTGAGAGGAACTGAATAGCAAATCATTCTAACGCGTACAACTATTTGAATTGACATGATACATGTTTGGGATTTTCATATAAGTACTCAATATATATGGTTATTAAATTGTGAAAGTGATATATTTTTGCTTTCTGATTTACATTATGGTGTGTCTAACGCTGTTTGTCAAGTTTTCTGAAAATGGCTTCGTACTGGTTTTAATATTTTGCGTGCACTGTAAAAAAAAAAAAAAAAAAAAAAAAAAAAAAAAAAAATCTAAAAGAGGTAAAAATTTGTTTATTTTTTGCAGTGTACGTACGTATACATACGAAAAGTTTACAATTTATTTAGATCATCTGTGCATGTTAGATTTTTTTTTATTAGAGATGAGTGATACAATATTTTATACAACGTCTTTATTTATTACAGACAAAAATATAAAATAAGATAGTGAACCATATATAACAAGTTTGTAAACTCAAAATAGATAGATTTTCTGACCCATTTTGGGCTATAAACAGAACTTTCCAATTTGGAACATTGCTTTACTCAAATATCTTACTTTTTTTTTTTTTTTTTTTTTTTTTTTAACAATTTTTTAAGTAAACTGTTGTATTTCCAGGAATATACGTGGTAGCCTCATAAAAATTTATAAATACAATAAAATAGAGCCTCATAATTACAGCCAGGTCGCATTTCAAGCATTTCTTTTTACAGGAAGCAACCACTTTTACTCCTTCCACTTGTCTTTTATAAATGCTACTACTACTATACTAATATTATTATTGCAACAAATTTTAATTCAAAGTGTTAAAACATATTGATTAAAACTTTCAGGCGTTCACTGTAAAATAAATCCTTTAAATAATATTTTTCTATTTATGGTTCATAAAATATCATTTTGTATATGCCCCCTATAACAAAAACCCTATCGGCAATAGCACTTGTCTCAAATCGTCTGTAATGACAAAGGAATCTGCCGTTTCTCCAAAACCGTGCGCACACACAAATGCAAGCAGCCAGTCATACAAATCTTCTCTACTCACAAAACTGATTATTCTTCGGGAAAACACAGGAGTGATCAAAAATTATTCCAAAAGCCATTTATGCATCTGCCCGATAAATTAAAACGTTTGGGATACGAAGTTACGGCTGTAATCTGTTCGTTCACGGGTTATTCGGTTCCTGGCGAAAACTTTCGAAAGGGTTGTGATTTATTGTGTTATTTAAAAGCGATGCGGTTTGTGGTCAGATCACTCGCTCGAGGTGTTTTCTAAACTTTAATAGGTTCTTAATTACTGACGGGATTGTAGTTTCATTGTTTCCCCAGTGAAAGACGGCGGGGAGAGCGGAATTGTTTGAATATTTGTTTATGGCTATAGAACGCAACTGTCGCTTGCTGGAATATTTTTATGCTATTGTAAACTCAGTCCGTTTTCATTTAAGTCACATTCTTTAAATCGTTCGATTTCGTTTGCCGCCAAACTTTGTCCTTTCGGGTGTTAGGTCGGGTGTATCCAAATTTTGCATGAAAGTAATTAAATTATAACTGAGTAAATGGTGTAGATTTTGAGTTAAAATGTGAGAATACAACATATTGTTTCGAGTTAAAATCGTTTGTTGAGCTTAAAAGGTTCATTATTGCTTTAGTGCATATAATAACAATCTTCAGGTCAAGGGAATTTTAGTCATAACTGTATTAAATTTGATGGAATGATTTATTTATAAGTAAATTTTATTAATATTACTAGCCAACTATTTCTTTCCGACTATACGGACCTTTGTAGAATTTTACTAAAATTGTGAATTTATTTTATTTATTTATTTATTTATTTTTATTATTTGTTTTATTCCATGCAATAGTTTAAATGACTGAGTAAATGGTGTAGATTTTGAATTAAAATGAAGCTCATAAACATTCTAAAAATTTTTTAAAAAGATTTTCAGATTTCCTCCAAACTATTCTTAAAGGGAACCTTATTTCAACAGGTGAAATTGTTCTCTTTGAATTATTGCATGCATTGAAAAAATAATTAATTTAAAAATTTCACAATTCGCATGTAATATAATTTTCATATGTTTGATAATAATGTCATAAAAATCAAATTGCTTTTATTAATAAAGTGTAAACATTTATGTCGATCTCTGTATAACCATGATTCATCTTCATCGTTATTCTTTTTTTCTTTCTTTTTTATCCATTTGCTTATATGCTCATTTAAAGTTTACGCATTAAGATTTGATTAATATGTAACAATATAAAGAAATCTAAAAAAATCTAAATTTTTAAATACCTTTGCAATATTTCCAAACGTAAAGGGGAAAAAAAAAGCACCACAAAAACAACTAATCAAAATTTTTGCAGAGTTGCGAAAAACTCTTCCATATTTCTCTACAGAATACTTTTTCACAGTCTTCTGTTTCCAAAAAATCAGGTATTTAAATAATCCATCTTTTCATTATTTGCAACTCATGCATCATCACCCATCAACAGATTAAGATCTTGGTTTTACCGTTCAAGTTTGTAAAAGTTTGTTGTTTTTTCCTCATTTTGAAGTTTTCTAGAGTTTACAAGACTTGATCATCTAGTTTTTAGCGACTACATCACAAAAGACAAGCCAAATAGTATAATTCTATATCTTGCTGCAAATAACTGCTGCACATTTTGGCAAACTTTACGAATTACGTTTTCATCTTAATTCAATTAGCTTTGAAACGTTTTTTCCTTCAAAATATGTATAGCATCCTTCTGACATAAAAGTTTAATAATTAAATAGTTTCCAAAAAATACTTATCGCAGCTTTTGTTCTTCTAATTCCTGGAAAGTAATTGAATTTAGAACCACTTTTCATGCTTCACTTGCACTGAACCTTTTTTCAAAAATTTAGTCCGAAAACTTTTTAAAAAATATTTGTTCCATTCAGACTCAGAGAATTAGTTTCCCTGAAAACTGGTAATATTTTACTCGTTGATGCAAAGAACATGTACTGAGTATTTTTTATTCCCTTGAAATGTTTTAAAAATCTTTTAATAGATCACACAATTAATCTATTGTTGCCAGAAAATGCATGCTAAATGTTTTTGAGCAATTTTACACGACATTACCCGCGAGAGAAAAAATATCTTAAAATTCTTTAAAGAACTCCAAAGAATTATTATTATATATTAATTAAATTGTCTATCAAAATTCTTTGTTACTTTTGTTTTGGCACCGTTAAAAATAACAGTTAAACATTTCACCAAAAAAAAAAAAAAAAAAAAAAAAAAATCCAGTTAAGCAAGTTTAATTGCAACCAATATTTTTGTGTTAAATTTCACCATGTTAGTGGTGTTTATTACTAAAATAGTACAGTTAAAAAGGAAAATAAAGCGGAATAAATTTCTACATATATGAGTTGCAACTAAATTAAAGCTATTTTCTTTAGGAATTTATTTTTAACGGCGTAACGTTATCTTGATATTAAAACAAGTAATATCAATAATATGTACCGTCTGTTATTTCCTTTTTTAAGTATACATTGGCTGTTCTACTGAACTAATAACTCTTACTTTAACCTATATTTAAATGAATGAATTTCCTGTTAAAAATTTCCATGAAAATGTAATAATTACAGTATCTAGTATTTTTCTTACTGTTAACTGTAATTAGTTTCAATAGATATATTGAAGTAATCAATATTAAAATATTTTACATTGAAATACAATAACCTATTTTTAATAATGGATAAATGAAGCTTGCTTTGATAATAGAAATAATATCTAACAAAATAAGCTGAGTTTTATCTATGTATTTTTAAAGGGAACTCCCAGCTAACATTTACTAACAGAAGATAACATCAGTTACATTCTCAATTGTGTTATTTAAATTTACTATTTAATTATTATTTTAATAGTCAGAAATGTAGAAATAAATAATTAAAAAAGAAAGTACAACTGAAAAAACAATTGTAAGTATCTGAATTGCATGCAAGTTTAAATTCTTCAAGAATTTTTCACAGAATATTTCATATAACATGAAACACAAATCTTTTGGTCCTGAACGAGAGTTAATTTCGTTGTAACAACATGTAATTCTATATTACATCGTAAGAAACGATGTTAAGAGATTACATGAGTTTCGAAAGTTAAAAAAGAAAAAAAAAAAGCATATATCCCCCCTCCCTTTTTTTAATATAATAAACAAAATTATTTATTCAAAATTTCGAGCTTATAAGAGAGCAACATTTAAAAAATATGAAAAAAAAAAAGTACTTTGGGTCTTGGTTTCCAGAGGCTCTTCAAAAAAAATAAATAAATAAATAAATAAATAATAAATAAAAAATAAATAAATAAATAAATAATAAGTAAAAAATAAATAAATAAATAAATAAATAAAATAAAGTTGAGCACCGTTCTCAAAAACGAATGCATAGAACTTATTGAAATTGTACACACTTCTTCAAAATATAATTGATTAGTACTTAAACAAAAAGGATTAAAAAAAAAAAAAAAAATACATATTGAAATTTGAATTTTTGGTAGAGTTGTATGCAAAATCAGTACATTTTGCCCCCACGTACAGCTAATCCGTCGTCAAAGCACTATTTTGAAGAAGTATGCAAAATTTTATTAACGCGTTAGCAGTCGCTAGTTGGTCGATTCGCCGTCCATCCTTTCAGTGTTTATTCAACAGCCACCAAAATTTTTTAGAGATGGCATTTGATATACATAAAAGGTGAATCGACTGGAATAATCGTCGATTATGTATATCAAATGCCACTTCTAAAAGTTTTTGGTGGCTGTTGAATAAACACTGAAGGAATGGGCGGCGAATAGACCAACTAGCGACTACTAACGGGTTAAAATTGGTGCATTAGTTTTTGAGAAATCGTATCTACTGCTTTTCTAAAGGGTCACCGGAAACAAAGTACCTACTCTACCTGCTGAATTTTCCGAACTTTTTAATGCAAATTTTTAAAATATTATTTAATGTTGCTCTTTTATATCTTGCTCTTTTACAAAGTATTTAAATCCGAAATTTTGGATAAAAATACTTTTTAAAAATAGAGAAAATGTACTTTTTTAGCCTTCGACATCCATGTAAACCCTTAAAGCACTGATATTGTTTAATTTCATTGGATTAGCTCTGATGGTATAAACAAGAAACATTTTATGCTAAGTCATAATCAGTTTAGATCCAGGATTTGATTAAGACAATATGAATTTTTTAATACTGAAGTTCACTCCTTTAACTTAACGCATTTCATTATTGAACTAATGCCAGCCTTATGGATACAGCGGCTTGTGAGTAATAATTGATATCTAAAGACTTGAATCTGAGACTGTAATTCTAACCTAGAGAATTATGTAAATTCAAATATGTTCAATTATCTCAGCCTTTTCAAGTTAAAATTTCGTGCATGTTCACATATTTTATTCATATTATGATAAATATAAGATAACATAGGTCTGCGAAATCGTACATTTCAATTTTTTTCAGCACTACGTTGGGTGTCTCTAATGCGTTTTGATACGCTGAATTCAGAAACGTTTGTCATTTCTCCTTATCACGTAAGGAACTTTCACAAAGTAAGGATGAAGACAGGGAGAATTGACCCATAGGCTATAACAAATCCGAAACAATTTATATGTAAAATACATTAAAAAAGAATATTATTCACACTTTATCTTTGCATGTGTTTCTTTACATCGAAGCTCACTTTAGAGCTTTTATCTTATGCTCGGATTGAGGGCCTTGTGGAGGCGGGAGGGATTCCCTATCCAACAATAATCTGTTAACATGTTAACACTCCATTGTCTCTGATACCTCCTCTAGAATTTTTTGTTGTCTTGATGAAATAAGTTTTCTTATTCTTCACTCGCATCACCTAGATTTTACGAGAAATAACTTAGATCGAAATTGAAAAAGTAGAACTGTAAGTTTAAACAATCCCATTTTTTGTTAAAACTGTACGTGATGGAAATTTTTGAAGATTTGTTTAATCAGCATCTCAAAATACCCAAGAAAAACACATCACCTTGAAATTTTTTTTTTTTTTTTTATCGTCGATCTGTGTAATGTACTATTTTTTATTTATGCTAAAATTGATTACATACTAAAGTTCTATAATAATGGTAGGGAAAATATGCTAGGAAAAGATCAAGAATATTATAATAGTATTTCAGTTATAATCATAGAAGGAAATACTTTATAAAATATGAAAGGGAAAAAAAAAAAAAAAAAAAAAATGCTTGCAAAGATAGTGGCAGACAGTAATTTCAAACAAATATAATTTTAACCCTAATTTGTCATTTTAGAAAAATATCTGTTTTTCTTTATTTTCTTCCTCAACCAGTGGAGATTTATTTCTTAAAAAACGCATAATACATGTAAATCAGGGCTTGGAATAAACAGTGGTCCGGTGGTCCGGAACAACAAAAATATTCAACTGACCAGTAAAATATAAATTCTAGTGGTCCACCGAAGCAGTGAAACTTTTAAATTTTTTTTTACTTTTCCCTAAAATTACCCGTAAACTTGTCACAAAATAGTATGTTATAATAATAGCAAGTGTACTAATTTTTATAATTGTCATTATGACCTATTCTCTGTTATTTTCCATTTAATTTCATTTTCGTAACCCTTTTTGTACTTTTAATTCTTAATAACAAGTACGTGACTTTAAGCTCGTTTATTAAAGCATAAAATTTTTGATTTGTATAAGACTTTGTATTTTTTAATTAACTTACAAAAAATTATCATATTTCACTTGTAAATTTATAAACAAAGAAAGTCTTAGTAAAACAAACAGTTTACAAATTTTTAAATATTTTTAAAAATATAATAGAACTTAATAACGGACCAGTCAAAGAATGTACGGACCAGTGAATTCTCAAAATTACTGGTCCTGCGGGGCAATTACTTTATTTTCTTAATTTCTACCCCTGTAAATTGTGTTTAATTTTCATATATTTCCCTTCTTATATAATCAATAGTAACCCATATACAACATATTTCGGCATGTCATTATTTTAAACTTTTGTTTGTCAATCTAAAACATTCCCTCTACTTATATGCAAACACACACACACACACACGCGCAAATATGTAATAAAATTGACAGTTTCCAGTAAATACTTTAAACTTTCGACCTTAAAGTTGTTTTTATTCATTTTCAATTTTTATTTCAAAATTTCCCAAGAAGTTTTCTATTTTTTTTTTTTTCACTCTATTATTCAGCCAACTGTTAGTCCATTGTTGTCTCACCAGAAACTCCCAGTTACGCTTTGTTGAACACAAACCACCAGCTTTCATATCATTTCCAATAAACGTATAAAAAAAAAGTAAAGGGAATTTGTGGGAGAAAAATGTAACATTTTCCCTTTTTTATGACAAACTAATCTATTTTCCACATCATATTTTTGTTTTTAAGTTGATAACCTTGGTTTAATTACTCTTTTTGCTTCCATGATTGGAAACTGATTGCGCGATTTTTTCCTCTTCTTTTTTTTTTAAATTCCTCCTGTTATGTTAAATGCTTTTCTCCTGGAAAATTTCTGTCCTTTTTTTATTATTTCTATAAAATTTTAGCATGCAGTTGCAGGATTTTTGAAAAAAAGTATTATTCTCAAGTTTCCTTTTTTTCTTTTTCCTCCCCTTCTTTGATTTTTGAGAGATTTTTCTTTGTAATCTTTTTTGAAGTTTTTACTTTGTTTTAGAATTTTTCATAGGCATCTGCGTTGTAAATATCCTTTGAAATTATTTAATATTTTTTTAAAGGGTGAATTGAGTCATTAGCGTCGCCGTGGCATAATTATATTTAATTATGAGGATACCTTACAACTATCTGAAGAAAATTCTATCGAAATAATGCTATGTAGTTAAAAAAAAAAAAACCCTCACTTTATTCCTATTAATTTTTTCCCCCATGAATCTAATAAATCGAACGCGCAGTAAATTAAAAGTAAATTTCTTTTAATCGAAAATATTTTTTTCTTAATTTACATTTTCTGCTCTCTTATATTTTACCATTCTTTCAAATTTTCCTTCGTTTCTAAAACATAGATTAATATATTTTAAAAACGAAGAATTTTATCTATATTGTAAAACATAGATTGATAGTTTTAAAATTTTAAAAAGTAAAAATAAAAATAAAAATATTTCGTTTTATAAATATATATTATGCTATTTTTATAATTATTATAAAAATATAATTATCAGGGAGAAAAAAAAAAAAAAAAAGAGTTAAAACATTTTTCTAAAACTATATTTTTTGGATTAATAGATAAGCTTTTGTATAATTTAAATTGGATTTAAAAACGATTTTTCATTGAAATCCTCGGTGTAAATTCCAGTTTTTATCTTTTTAACCTTTTCTAAACTCTCAGGGGTCGATCAATATAAATGTGCGCCCTTTTGCTGCCCATTCACAATAGTCCACACCATAAAATGGGCCCCTTCACAATATTAAAATCTATAAATAGAGTCATCTCACTAAATTAATATTTATAAAATAGGTCCCTTCACAAAATTCAAATTTATAAAAATGGTCCCTTCACAAGATTTTGTTTTATAAAAATGATCGTTTTATAAAAAGTTTTCATGTTTTCAGTATTATTTTTAGCCAATGCCCATACATGGCTCATCAAAACACTATTGACTTGATATTAAGGGGAGTTTTCACATTTGAGGTACTAAAATCCAGCATATTTTACCCTGTTTTCGATTCGCTAGAGTTTCTTTAAATATTATCCATTTTAAGCTAAATTTTCATTGTTAATTTGTCTTAGTTTTTGTATTGTGTTTATAAATTTATTTTATTATAAAAAAAGAACAACTTTATTTTCAGTTAGTAAATGTAATACACCTTTTTGGAAATTTCAAATTTCTATTGAATTACTCCGTGCAACCTTGTAAGCATAAAAATTAATATTTAGTTAAAATTTTGGCGTTTTGAGAATATAAATACATCATATATGCATCTTCACCTATTGCTTTTACCATGCATTAAGATATATTTTCTACAAACTACTAATATAAGGCAATATCACATAAAAACATTCATTTCAAACACTGTATACAAAATTTATAAATTATATTTTTATATAAAATTAGGTGGAATTTGTAGGTAATAACATTATATACTTATTCTGAAAATTTCAAAAGGATGTGCTCAAAATATTTTTGTATACACTGCGCGCCATCCAGAAAAATACAGTTTTGAGAAAATCGAGTTTAAAGTAAAAATTTTACTTGTAACCTTATTTAATTATCACTGGCTAATTCGAAATTACTGGCTACTTCAAAATATTATGAATATGCAAAAACTGAAAATTCGATTTTTTGAAGGTTTAAAGGTGAACACTCCCCTTAAATAGTATATAGAATGATTATTAAAATAAAAAGTTTAACAAAATTCTTTTTTTTTTTCCCACAAAAAAAAAGATGAAAATTTCACAAAAATATGTTGTTTTTCACTAAAATGGGTCCCAAAAATTAAAATTTAAATCAACCCATTTTCTGCTTTTATTTTTTTCCTTTTCCTGTAAAAAATATGACTCTTACAACGGAAAAGCAGGAGGAGGGGGGATTTTATTTTATTTTTTTATTTGTTTTTATTTGTACTTATTAATTTATTTATTTTCTGTTTTGAAATTTGATTGTCACTCTTTAATAAATGTATAAACGAAACTTCAAATTGTACTATATTTATAACTAAATTATGTTATTGTTAGAATACACGAGATTCAGAAGAAGTTTATCTCAAAGCGTAATGAAATAAATTAACAAACGAATTAGAATATTATGATAAAAAAGTTTAAAAAATATCATAAAGTATACACTACCTTTCCATAAATGACCGGACACTTTCGATTTTGGACGTTTTTTTTTAAATATCTCAAAATGTATTATACAAATCATCTTGAGACTTCAGAAATGGGAAGAAAATGTTATACTTCATCTATATTTCCGTGAAAGTTTTGCCCCGAAAGAGAAAGGGGGGGGGGAGGGCAGTAAAAAATTGAAGAAAAATGAAAATGTTTGGCATCACCCTGTAAAAAGTAATATTTGACATGCGATATGGCTGTAGCATGTGATTATGGGGCTCTTTCGTATTATCTGTATAAATTTTTATGTCTCTATTGCATATTAATCCGGAAGATATAACAATTTCTTTAAAAATTTGAAAAAAAAAAATCACTTTTTATCTATATTACGCAAGGTATTAAAACCATTTCAGCCATTTTCAGAAATTTTGACATACAATGTGAGACACAGCATACTGCAATCAGAATAAAAAGGTATTAAATATCTAATGATATATGAGCATTTTTACTAAATACTTTTTAACTGCGCATGCGTAAGACTTAGCGAAGTTTCATTTGCATAATTTAATAGTTAAATGTATTGAGCTACTTATATGAAAACTCCAAACAAATATCGTGCAAAATCAAAAAGTTATACGCGATAAAATGAACTGAATTTCAGCTATTCCCAAAAGTAAGAAAATGATAAGGGGTTCTCCCAATATTTATTTACAATCATCGAAAACTGTATTACTATTTATTGAATCTAAAGAAAACTGTGAGTAAAATCCCTTATAGATTAGCTCTTTTTCAAGAGAAACTGAATTACAGTTCATTCTGTCGCCTACAACTTTTTGAGTTTACACGATAATTGTTTGGGGTTTTTACATAAGTAGCTCAATACATTTGGCTATTAAATTATACAAATGAAATTTCGCTAAATTTTGCGCATGCGCAGTTAAAAATTATTTAGTAAAAATGCTCGTATTTCATTAGATGTTTAATATTTATTTATTCTAATTGTAATATGCTGTGTCTAATATTGCATGTCAAAATTCCTGAAAATGGCCTTGCACTGGTTTTAATACATTGCGTGTTATAGTTTAAAAAGTGACTTTTTATTTTTGGAATTTTTTAAAGAAACAGTTATATCTCCCTGATTACAGGCAATAGAGACATAAAATTTATGCAGATAATACGAAAGAGCCTCATAATCGCACGCTACAGCCAGATCGCATTTCAGGCATTAATTTTTACAGGGTGATGCCAAACACTTTCATTTTTCTTAAATTTTTTACTGTCACCCCTCACTTTCGGAACAAAATTTTCACTGAAATTGATGAAGCATAACATGTTCTTCCCACTTCTGAAGTTTCAAGATGATTTGTTTAATACTTTTTGAAATATTTCAAAATCCGTCTGAAATCGAATGTCATTTATGACATGTTTATGACACACTTTTTAGTGCATATGAAGAAAATTGGACATGTTTTTGAAAGAATCTTTCTTCTGATGCATTAAAAAGACACTTTGCCGCAATAGAAATATATAATGTTTACGATTTTCTTTAGTTTTCATACAATATATCAGTGCCAGTGCTTCTATTTTATTCTAGTATTTAAAATTTTTCGTACAGTATATTTAAAGATTGATTTACAGTTTCGTTTTTATGAAAAGTGTAAATGACCCATAAACAAGTTTAAATTACTGCGTCTAATTATGTTTGTTTTAAAAGTAAACTACATAAAACTTCAGATGTGCCACAGCCGAAAAACATATTTGCTAAATAGTACTAGAAAATATTTTGCACATGGTTGCATATATATATACATATTGGAAGAAATAAAATGTAAGAAGGAAAAAAAATAGTATGTTGTAACTATCACAAAACTTTCTTCTTAATTACTTTATATGACAGCGCCACCTACTGGTTACATGCACAAAAATTTAATTTCAGCTTCTAACAATAAGGATTTTAGATATTCAGGTTGGTACAAATTTAACCAAAAATTGCTGAGACGTAGGCATGTAAAAAATCGTTTAAGTTGAGTTATAGCAGAACCATCTGTTGGCGAATAAACATACAAATTAAATCAGTAGCATTTTTCATAATGATCATCATAAAATTCGGAGCATTTTTTTTACGCTAAAGGCGATGAGGTATTGTTTTTACATATATGAGTAAAATTGTAGCATATCAACGCTGCCTGTCGGCCGATATGCACTCAAGTTGAATTAACATAGTTTTTCATAATAGCCTCCTCAAATATAAAGTTTTATGTAAAATACTATAGAAGCGACGATATACCCTTTGCGAAAATGGGAAAAATGGCAGCCTACCAGCAACTACTGTAGAATAATATGCATCAATTTACACCAAGGTGAAACTAATTGGGAATTTTTATAAAATTCTGTGCATTAGTTTTTGATCTAGAGCTGCCACAAAATTTTTGTTTTCAGAGACAGATGGACATTTTCTGAAAATAGTCAAATCGTATTCAGAAAATCCATCGAAAACCAGAAGTGAAAATTTTTACGAATTCAGTAGTTTCTTATATGAATGTAGGAGAAAGTAAAAAAGAAACATAAATCGTATAAGTAATTATTGAAATACTTTCAGCATTTACCATCTGCTCAGATGAGAAAAGGATGTCCCCCCACAAGGTCCCTAAATAATGATAAAAAAATATTAAAAAAATGTCAAAATATCTGCAACTTCGACATTGCTTACAGTGGGATTTCTTTCCCCACACTTTCATATCATTAGCATCTTAGGCTAACACCATTAGTATAGTATGATCAGTATTTAACTCAAAGAAGATCGTAATCTGATTGTTTTCGTAACTTCAATCATACATTTTATTACTGAATAACTACACCATTTTCATCGTGATGGTAAAGGCGTAGGTTATCAAGATTGTGTGCCTTCTTCCATTATCTGCTCGTTAATCTACATTGATTGTAGTCAAGTCATCATATCTTAAGGGACATAACATTTCTGAGGGGAGAAAAAGATTGTAGCAAAAAGAAAAAAAAAGTTTATTTAATTTTTCTTTATTTTATTTTTTATTGAGTTGCCGTGCTAATTTACTTTTGCAAATTTGAATGTTTTCTGAAACTAAACAAATAATTTTTAGAAATTTGTGAATTTGACAAACATATTTGTAAAAGGTGTTTGTAAATTAATTCTTAATACAAAGTTTTTAAAGTCTGTGAAAATTAATAAGTGATTAATTTTATAGTTAATATTTCAAATATGTAATTTTAATTAACTTTCTTTGGCTCTTATATTGGATATTAGGCCTATATATTGGTTATTAGGTGTTTAATTTTTAAAATTTGTTGTCCAGAATTCAATAACAATGTATATATATATATATATTCTTATACGACATAACTCCTTTCTGTCTTGTATTACATTGCATTCTTTTTTCTTTTTAGCATAAAAGTAAACTGCTTTTATCACGATTGTCTTTTGTTTCTCCTAATGGAAAAGAAATAATTAAAATAACTTATTATTCGGAAAATTAAAAAAAATTATATATTTAAAAAGAAGAATTTAAAATAAACAAATATCCTTATTTTTAAAACTATTTTTGTCTATATACTCTTCTGTACTTTTCTTCAGATATTTTCAATCAAATCAATAAAATTTTACACCAAATTTTTCAAATTATTTATTTCCCATTGAAACTCTAAAATTATTTGCGCAAGTAAATACCAACTACCACTCTAGCTAAATAGTTTTTATTGTATTTTTTAATAAATTCTTTTAAATCATTCTTGATTTATTGACTTTCACAGTATTTGTCAGGAACGCGTACAGTCAATGAATTTCGTAGTTAGTCTTCCAGAAACAACACTATAGATCATTTTAATTAATCTTCCTTAATTACTATGTTTTTTATTTTTAAGTTAATTACTAATTAACAACAACAATTTTTCATTTATAACTTTTTTTTTCTCTTATCACCCAATTTTTATGAATTAAAATATGGTGTAAAAACTTTTTATTTTCTCTCCCTTTATTTGTATCTGTTCTTTGGGGATAAAAAGGGATAATTGATTTATTACAAAATTAAATATATCTATATATTGCAAGTAATAAATGGCTAGAAAATTTTCAATTAAATTTCATTTCAATTAAAAAAATAATAATAATAATAACAATAATTAAACTCCAGTTGTATCATTGGTTATAAAAAAAAAAAAAAAAAAAAATGTTTAATTGTAATTTTAAAAAAATGTTATATATATATATATATATATATATATATCAGTTTTATGGTTTCTTCAAAGATTTTTCTTTTTAAATAGTTCTAGTTCGTTGATCTTTCATTTTCAGATTTTTCTTTGAATAATGTGTAAATGTCTTTATGTCTTTTGTCTTGCCAGAAGTTGATCCCATGGTACAAATTTAGGATACGTAAAACAGCTTGAAACAGCGAAAATGTGATTGTCAATTTAAGAATTCCATTTTCGGTTCATTAAGATACTCCCATGATAAAAAAGTTATAGATAATTTTTATTCATTTATATTTTTACCCATTAACCCATTATTTTCCAAAGCTTTTATACCCATTTTTAACTTAATAACTGAAATTTATAAATTTTAGGAATATTAAAAGATTACAACAAATTTTAAGTTATTAAGTGTACTGCTACAGATCGTACCATTTTTTAGGACAGTGGCTGAATGCTCTGTCTAAAATGTTGTCTAAAACAATAAAAAATGTAGCGGCCCAAATAAGGGACATTAGTAAAAAATGGGTTAAGTGGTTAAATACTAGAGGGTGTTATATAACGAATAGACTAGTAATAAAATTTGGAAATAATTAATGATACCGATTATACTTCTTAAAGTTGGTTTAATGCTAATCAATGTTACAATGGGATTTTGAATTAAACGATACAAATATTTCATCGATTCTCAACATTGGGACTTGCTTGCCTTGAATTACTATTTCTGAAACTACAGAAGTATTTGAGTATACGGATAAATAGAAATAATGTTGCCGTGGCAATAATGTCATTAAGGAAAATTTTAAAAATAATTTGATTTTAGCGTTCATTTATAAAAATATCCACATGAAAATATAATAATTTATTTCTGAATTCTCTCCCTTCTCCTATTTGAGTCGAGTCAAACACACAAATTTAACAAATAAAATTTTTGAATAAACACCATTAATTGTTGCGAGTATTTTTCATTTTGTGGTGTTTATTCATTGTTTTTTACTTATTACTTTTAAGTCCCCTGGTCCATTTTTATTATTCAAATTTTATGTCAAATTTTTATGTTTTTAAAAAATGAACATATTATTTTGGTTCGCTTATAATTATTATAATTATTGAATGCAAAAACTCTGAAAAAAGAGTTTTGATTTTATAAAACATTGCTGAAACATAATATTATAAAGTATTTTATATTTCTTAAGTTTGATTCTTTTTCTTTTATGTGATACTTTATAACATTTTGTTGCTTCCGTTCACACTTTTCAAAATCAAATAATTGGTTATTTTTAAAATCATTTAAGTTTAATTTTATGCATTTTTTACATAACCTACTTTATTTATTAAAAAAAAAAAAATTATTTTTCTCTTTTATTTTTCTAGGTTTGACCAATAAAGAAGAAGTTAAATTTCCCATCTAAACAGGTTGGGATTTATTCGTCATACAACTTAAAAAGAATATAATAATAATAATAATAACAAATAATAAGTAAATTGTCTTACTTTTCTTTAGAAAGTCATATTTATAAATTGCACTTTACTACATTTATAAGCTACATTTATTTGTCCTTTCTAAAAATTTATTGTGCTCATTCACAGTTTTTATTTATATTTTATATGATTTCTTGATGGTTTAGAGTTTAGACTGTTCATAAAATGTTTAAATTAATAATTTTGTGTATTTTAAACCCTTGCAGAGACTTTTAGCAAAGAAAAGTGTTAGACATTATATCTAGAGTATGATGCGAATCTTATATTAAGCTATTCTTTTATAAATCACTAATAAAATTATTCATCGCTGATTTTGATATGAATTATTTAATTCCATCTGTATTGCATATTAGTGTAACTGAAAATAGTTGTGTGTGTGTGTATTCTACAATATTTATAGAACTAATTTTTAACTATCACAGGGTTGTTATAGAAGATATTTTATTAGTATAGCTGCCAAAGGGTTATGATATTTTTCGATACCGAAGTTTCTTTATAGAAATTTAATATGTGGTTTTGTAGAAATTTTCTATGATTAAATAAAGTAAAATTTGCTATTAAAAAAGAAAGAAAGAAAGAAAAAACATTAGCCGAAAATCGTAATACTTCACAGCTACGTATTGGTCACATAGTCAGTCCTTATTTAAAATACTGCCTTGTGAACTTATCAATGAAAGATATCAAATAATTTTACTTACTTTTTTTTTTACAAAGTGCTTTTCTGAATTAAAAAGTATTGTTTATTAAAGAGATCCAGCCTTTTTCAATCAACTCGATGTCGTATTATGAATTTCAAATTACGCGTTTTTTAAAGAAACTATGAAATTAAAAGAAGTCAGTTTAAAAATAAATAAATAAAGATAAATTAGATGTAAAATTTCGTCATTATATAATGAAAGTTGTTCCAGGGAACATTAAAAACTTAAAAACATTTTGTTTAATCATTCTTAGAATAAAATGCTGCAATAAACTCTTACGTATACTTTATTCATAGTTTCCTAAATTTAAACTAAAAGTTAACTAAATTGCTAAAGTACTTTCCGTTATTTTAACATTATAATATTTAAACAAATTAATGTTATGCTTCTTATCATTATTTCCCTTCCTTTCCTTAATTTTGCGCTTACAAACAATTTTTTTTTTTTATTTTAAACAATTGAATTGTTAAGCTGCAGTTGATTGCATTAACATTCCTTTAAAATAGTTTCTCATAAAAATAATTTGCAGTTTTATATATTGCATGACATTAGGTATTTATTCTTGTGACGTAAATACTATAATACGTTCATATTGATATGCCAACCACGTCGAATTAAAATAATAATCATTTGCTTTGTCTGCAGTAGAGTCACATTATTCTTCCGTGGAACCGATTGTTTGAATGGAAAATAAGTTTAAAATTATGCCCTTAATGTTATACCTCTAGTTTTGAATGCAAATGTTGACTCTGTAAAGTATATTAAATATATATAGTGAGAGATCATTTTTAAGGGTGAATAGTGAAGAAGTTATTCATGCGTTGTTAATAGACCTTTGAATGTATTTAATGGATATAAAATAATGATCAGACATTGATTTTTGTTTAAACTGGCCTTGAGAAAAATATGACTTTTAAAACACAAAATTGTTGTCTATTCGTTATATATATATATATATATATATATATATATATATATATATATATTTGTAATTTTGTAATTAGATGTAATTTTGTAAATTTTGTAATTTTGTAATTTTGTAAATTTTGCAATTTTGTAATTTTATAACTTTTTTAGTATTTTTATACATTATATATATATGTTAGATTTCTCTTCAGTTATTGGTGGTTTTCTTTTTGGTGAAAAGTTGGGGGCTAAGGATAGTTATTAGCTAATTGCTACTGTCCTTTCAGAAACTTCTCTTTTTCACCCCTACACTCAGAGACCTCCCTGATGAAGATCTCAGTGTTTTTTGGGGTTTAATTTCATTCATTTGTTTATATATTCCTACATTTATACATTTCTATATATATATATATGATGATTATTTTAAACATAATTTATATGAAATTTCATTTAAAAAAAAAAAAAAAAAACTTGCGTCAGTGTGTCTAATTACTTGATTTATTTTGAGTGAATGAAAGCAAATATATTATTAATTTTTATTTTTTATTGCTACTTTTTAAGATTTTTGAAAATGTTTATTTACAGGGTGTCCCATAAGTCTGGAGACATCTTAAAAATTCATAACTATTGAATGAATTGATAGAATTGAACGCCGTTTACGAAAAAATCATTCTCGTGAAAGAGATTTTTTTTTCTTAAAAAAAATAAAATAAAATAAAATAATAATAATAATAATAATAATAATAATAATAATAATAATAAAACTATTTGTAGACAGAGGGCGCTGTGCGTGACCAGATCGCACATTTTCATGAAAAACTGTACTTATTCGCATGAAAATGTTTACAGACATATAAATCGTATTCGATGTGCCCGTCGTCACCACAAATTATAGTTTTCAAACGAGTTATAACACTGCTAACTGTAGCTTCAGTCGGCGGTTCTAACCTGAGGAATAACATCTTCGCCAATAACGCTTTATCCACTAATTCCGCATCGCAATTAAAACTTCATGTATGCACAAGTAGGAGGCAAAATAAGAAATAAACTGTTCTAATGGCAGAATTATGCAATTTATAGGACTTTCATTTGCATATTTTTCTTTCACATCCATGCGAAAAATTTAACTATATTTTTTTCTTTACTTCACGAGAATAATTTTTTCGTAAACCGCGTTCAATTCTATCAATTCATTCAATAGTTATGAATTTTTAAAATGTCTACAGATTTATGGAACACCCTGTATTTATACAAGTAAATCTGCATTTTTGCTGCATACATATGCATATTACAGTGGATCAGACTATTACATGTTGGTGTTTTATGAATTGAGACAAACAATGTTTATCCCCCAGTTTTGATTTATAAGTCATAAAAATATTTTTGTCAGCATTTTATTGTGATTTTACATAAACATTAACTTCCCTCTTTAACCCCCCCCCCCCCCCTTTTTTTTAACCGTATATTAAATTTCAAATTTTGTGGAAAGGAAGGATGAATAACTTTAGCCCTGCACAATAATGTCCAAAGCTTTAATCGGAACTTTGGAAGTGACTTAACGTACAATGTTCTTAACCATTGAGATCCTATTTAATTATAAACTTTAAGGAATACAGTAAGTTATGAGAAACGTATTATTAAGAGATGTATTATTTATTAATTTATTATATTTTTTAGCAGACATTACATAAAACAGTTTTTTGTAAAGAAAGGTTAAAGGAATTTACACGGTTTTTCCTTCCCATTTTTTATGTTTTATGCAGAATAAGATACACTTAGCAACCTTGGGTGAATTATGTGGGTCGTGAACTGTTCCGGCCACTTCAGTAATTAATAGCGTTTGCTATGATATACAGCTATAATAATAATATAAGTATGACAATTGGCTTTAATGTTTATTGGTATACCGCGAGCAGCACTGTGAAGAAAATGTATGCATCTCGCAGTAACACATAGTTTGTTATTATTATTATTATTATTATTATTATTATTATTATTTTATAAAATAATTACAAAAATTGCTAGTGTCTTTCTTTTCTTTTCTTTTCTTTTCTTTTTTTTTTTTTTTTTTGTGTGTGTATGTGTTTGTATTCTACTTCATCAATTAAGCTTTAAATAAAAATATGAAATCTCTTGAAATAGTATAAAGTTTTTCACTTGCAAATATTTTAACCCTTCTAAATAAATGTTGCATTACATAATTTAAATTACACTGAACAACTTAAAATAATAGTACAAAATAAATAAATAAAACAACAATTTACAAATGCTATGCTTTTCATTACGATGAAAACTATAATTTATATGTAAAAAGCATATTATAATTTTCTGAAATAACAGCGTGCAAACAATCTAAAACATTATTTTAAAATCTCCACGCAAAATTAATTCGTTTGACTGCTACATGTTTCTTCGACCTTTTCAATTCTTTAAACAGGTGCTATGTCATTAATTTCTCTTCTGTGGTAGTGTCGTAAAGACCTAGGTGGTGGCTTTAAAATGACAAAACTTGGTGAATATCAAACAGTGCCCATTTTTCATACTTTAATGTTATGTTAAATTGAATAAAATTTCCACGTAATTACAAGTCGCTAATTACCTGTAAAAACAGCTGTTGTGCTGTCATACATGAAGATGAAATAGATTAAGTAGTAGCCGCAATGTAATGGTTGTGATTTCGTGAAATCTTTTTTAATTACTGTAATTTCCTGTTTCTTTGAAGTGCACTTATAAATCAAGGATGATTTTTCTATAAATCTATGAAAAAAGAGCAGGAAATACATTAAAAACGTAAACAATTAATTTTTACGGTCGGCGGCTTGACTCCTCCCTTTCAAAATAAAAGAATAAATTATTCATGTCGTTTTTGATGGTGGCGGTAATAATTTACTTTTAATTACGAAAAATTTATTAAATAAAAGTATGTGGATGTATTTTTTTTTTTCTATTTTGAGACCACCTTAGCATTTATGTTATTTTAATAACTATTACACCAATAAATTATTTATCGTGTATTCATCAGTTATATTGAAATTTTTCTAACCTTAATGTAAAAATTCTTTACACTAACTCAATAAGTAATATGGTGCAAAAGATTTTAAGATAATGACATTTTATTGTGGTTAATACAATTTTTTATATAAAATTATATTTTTGTTAAAAAAGAAGTGCTATTTGAAAAATGGCTTCTTCCTCTTTTTTTTTTTCCTTCTTTTTTCCTTCTTTCTTCTTTTTTTTTTTTTTTTTTTTTTTTTTTTTTTAATAAATAAGCAACTGATTTACACATACATATGTAGCTATAAAATAATTTCCGTTTGTATTCTTTTCTCAATTGAAAAATTTGAGTTAACCTTTTGATGAAGGGGGAAATTTGAAACTTGATATGTCATGTGAGGTGATTAAATGACCAATTGTTTAGAATAAATAAATAAATAAATTTATATATTTTTTCTTTTTTACTGTACCAAATAGAGCCCAAGACTTTTAATCCTTTATTAATATATATAAGAGTTGCAGATATATATATATATATATATATATATACACACATAAAAACAATACAGTTGACACAAATTACTTCAAAAATAACATGATGATAATTCACATATTTTTTGAAAACAAATCGGTCGTGCTTACCACATTTTTTTTGTCATTTTTTCTCTGGAATAAAGATATTTAAAACTAGGTAAGGTCAAATGCGACTCTAAATCAAAATGTAATTTTTTTTATATATTTATTTTCTTTGATAGAGAAAACGATAACTTACGAATTCGTAGTAAAGCAATGTGAAACTTAACCATAAAAATACCGAAATTATTACAGTTAAAAAAAAAAAAAAAATATTCGACATAAACTAATACTGGAGTCATTTAAGACATTTACTTGGTCATACGAAGGTTAATAATATTATCCATTTAATATGGGGGAAAAAATCTGTTTCTTCTCTTGAACTTTTATTATTTTTGTCAATGAATTCTTGTATCTTTATTTATAAAACCTTTTATTATTATTATTATTATTACTATTATAACTTTCTTGTGAGAAAACGTTTCTGTACAAATATATTGAAATTTATTCATTATATATTTTTGAGTTCCAGGGTAATTATTACTGTGTACTTATAAAAATATTCCTCTAATTTTCCAATTTATCCCATAAAAGTTTATTAACACAAACCACAACGTACATTTGGTATATTATTTATTGTGTGCTTTTTATGTCACGTTTTGATTATTTATTTATTGAATGTTTATAAAATTTATTTCATGTCATTCGTTTATTTTTCCTTCGTACTTTTTACAACACGTAAACAATTCTTCTAGTCTCGATGCTTAAATTTTCCCCTAAACCAAGCAATACAAAATTGATGTAAATAAAGCAAAGCACGTCGATGTGAAATATGTATTATAATTGAATAGCATAATCAAACTACAAACTCATCCCTAACCCTCTATTTGTTTATCACTTCCTTAATTTGAATCATGATAAAAATATGTTGCTATTTGTGTGAGAGCTCTGAATTGAATGCTAACTAATTCCGTTTCTTTGAACTGGATCCATAAGTCCCCCGAAATTCCGTCAAACACAATTAAGGATTTTAATTTTCAAAGGCCTTCAAATCTTTTCGTTGCTATCGAATGAACGCCGTTTCGAAATTTATATTTAATTCTTTTAATTTGAATAGGAATTTTCGCTTCGGGGAGCGCCAGGGGAGGGTAAACCCCCGTTTTATTCGTTTACCTGTCAGTTTTTAGTTCTTTTTCTATCGGGTTTGTCACTTATTAACTGATGCTAGTCGTAATATTAGAAAATGCTTTCAATGTTCCTGCCACTCGTCAGCGAATCGGATGAGGATGATAAGCCATATTCTAAAATGACAAATTTAAATGACGCGAATTCGACGTCGCTTTCTTAAAGTAATTAATGCGTTAGTAAATAACTAACGTTTTATTGGAAGACATATTCAGGAATATGACAAAGTAAAATGAACTCCCTTTTCATTTTTCCGAATCTCAAATACTACGTATAATTTTAAAATCAATTATTTTTCTGCGAATATCTCTTGTCTTTATTTGAGAGAATTTGTCCGTGAACAATTTTCGTTTGTCAGTTAAATTAGTTGCATCTTGTTCATAATTTTATTGAAATGGGGCATTTAAAAAAAGAAAGAGAGGGAGAAATTTATAGTATTTTGTTTTTAAATGAATGTTCATGCAGAAAGTTCACTGAGTGTTCACGGAATTATTTTAAACGGAGTATTTCAAATTTTGCTGACTGAATTAACAGGTTTATATTTATACTTTTAAAACTTTATTTTCTCCTATTAAAAAAAAAAAAAAAAGCATTATGCTGTAACATTTTAAATTGATAATTTTGTTTTTAAATGTTTTAATACTTGTGACAATAGATTACTGAAAATTTAGACAGCAGGAAAAAATAAAAAAATAAATAAATAACGAAAATTTTAAAAGTTTTTTCTTTGTAGAATAAATTGTGAACTTTTTATCTTTCAATCTGAATATTTTAGTTTGATAGATGCAATGCTTTTTTCTCGCAGACACTTTTTTTTTCCCTGGTGTACTATGCTTTTAAAATAGCATTATTTTCTGAATATTACATTAATTACACAAATATAATATTAATTTTGATATTTTAGAACTATTTTTTTACACTCCTGCTATTTAAGCATATAATGTATTTTTTGTATGTTTGTAGACATATATTTATGGAAAAGAAGGATTATTACATCATAATAATCTTTCAGAGAGAGTATTTTTTTTATGCCTTATTATAAGATTATTTCTCTTTTTTTTTTCTCTCTCTCTCTTTATATGTATATATATATATCTTATAGTTACTTATAGTAAAATGAAAAATATCTTTTTTTTTTAATATTACATATGTTTTTATTTATTTATTTTCAACGTGTATATATTTTAAATTTTAGATACATTTTCACTTTTTTTATTGTTATTTATTTTAAATTACATGAAATGCAAATATTTGCTACCAATTATCATTTTGAATCTATGGCATTGATTCTTGGCACTTTTTTATATTTTTTGAACATGTATCTTTATGAAATTTTACAGATGCATTTTCGCGTATACATTTGGTAATTGTTTTAAATTACATGAAATGCAAATATTTACTCTCATTTGCCATTTTGAATCTGTGGCACTCCCCCCCCCCCCCAACATGTATCTTTTTGAAATTTTACGATACATTTTCGCTTATATATATACATATTAAATTACATGAAATGCAAATATTTACTATCAATTGTCATTTTGAATCTATGGCAGTGATTCTTGACAATATTTTTTAGAATCTATTTTATAAACTATATTACAATTGATTATAAATTTTTATTTTAAACTGCATAGAAGATAAAACTAAGTGAACATCACTAGTTATAATGAGGAGTTAATCTGGGAGTTTTTTTCATTAATTGTGAAATTCATTGATAGATTTTTTGCTGATTTACATTTAATATTAATCTTTATATTTCCATGTTGATATCGATTAACTTTATTGAGATAATTTTTATACCAGATAAATCGTAAAGGATTATGCTCATAGTTAATTCATGTCCATATCAGAAACTATTCGAAAACATTTGTATTTTCAGTATGTACTTATTATAAATGTCTGCAATATATAATTATGTATACAAAATAGTTTATTAAATAAATTTTGATATTCATAGTATCCCAAGATAAGCGACAACTTGCCAAAATCTAAATTCCTTCAACACGGGATGTCTTCGTAAATGAGGAAAGTTCAGAAAAGTTGTAAGGATTAAGTTTGTCCTGCATAGAAAGTTTTCACAAACTTGTTGAAACTTGTCTTTTATATACTATGCACTTTGTAATGAACAAGAATCAGGCTGTCCGTATTTAATTTTGGCAAGAGTGCGCGCACTTGAAAACAGCCGTGACAGCCACGAAGATTTTCTAATCCATGTGCGACCTAATCACGGCACAAATTTAAAAGACCACATCCTTTCTGCAATAATACCACAAGGATTGCTTTGTCCAGCCAAAACTTTAAGAGACCCCCATCTTCAAAGCATAACAGTGAGCACTTTTGTTGGTGTTCACTGTCAAACCTCTCAATCTTCGAATGGAAAATTCTCCAATTTGTCCCAGTGTCCAGGAATCCTCTCTAAAATAATCACCTCGCGAAATCTCTAAATCAGGCGATGGACTTCCTAATACAAAGCTGTCCCCTACTCCCCGGCTCGACTCCATTTTGTATGTGTGTGAGCAAATTTCGAATTGCCAAGTGGCCGTCCTTGCTAATAGGTCCGCAACAGAACAGAAACAATCTATGCCAGGTCGTTTCTCTCTTCGGACTTAATTGTTACTCCCCTGCAGACGAAAATGTAGGGTGGGGGATGGAGGGGGCTCGCGTGACAGTCACCTCCCCCCATTTTAGTCGCTACTTCAACAACAAACCAATTCCTCTTCATAAGGCGCTACGACAATGGGAGTTTTGGCCCAACAAAATTGCGTTTCAAATTACGCCTTTCCCATATTTTCCGCTGGGCGCTCTAAATCCTGTAGGAAAATTCGTTTACATTATTAGAGTGGAGGAGGAAGGGGCAACCCCTTTTCATTGTCCTTCTCACTCACCCCCATTGCGAAGGATGGGAGGGGGGGGGGAGAAACATTCGTTGTCTTTATTGGAAAGTTTGGTCTTAAAGATGAAAGTCGTTCCAGTATATATAGGTAAGCTCTAATGAAAGTGAACTACTAAAGTAAAAGAAAACAATCGCTGATAATGTATTTTTTTCCCTATTCCTGATTCTTTTTTTAAAAAAGGGGGAAAATGATTTTCTTCCCTTTCTTTAATTTTTTCTTCCCTTTCTTTAAGCCATTTGTAATTATCTCATTTTCAATTTACCCCCTCCTCCCCCCCTACTTTTTTTTCAGTATATATGCTTTAAAAAACCCTAAATTAAATTTTTTAAAATACAGTCTGCATATTTTTTAATTAGCTAGAATCCAACGTCACATTTATTGGTGAATTTAAATTAAATACATATATATATTCAATTAAATATTTTAATTCATTTTTCCAAAATCAAATTCAAAAAATATAAATAATAAAATAAAAGGCAATTATATATGTGTATATCACGTACGTGATAGCAATGATTTAATATCAGATGCAATATTACATATTTATACTACTGTGATAAAACTAGATATTATTTAATTAAATTAATTGTAAATTTATAAATACATGTTATATTTCTTTTCTTTTCTTTTCTCCCCCCCCCCCCCCCTAGAGGTTCTGGTAATTTATCAGCAGCCTTCCCGCTGTAAATAAAACATCGAAATTTACAGAAACATTGAGTTTAATTTTTGTAATTTTAAAAGCTGAGTTAATATGAAGTATTTCTGACTAATATGAAGTATTTCTGAATATTTATATACATAAATATTTATAAACATATTTTTAAAAGTACCATTAGTATGGAAGATTCTTGTGCAGATGGAACATGATGAGATAACTTCGTGCGCTTTAAAATTAAACAAGGTCACATCTTTTACTATAAAAAATTATAGAAACATTAAAAAAAAAATCTTTAATGCTTTATAAAGTAGAAGGAGTAAGTAAAAATAAAACAAACTGATATATAAATGAAAATTTATTTTTTTTTTATACTTCCCACCGAAAAGAATTTCGCATTTATTCGCACAGTAATGTAAATTTTGGTAATGAAATAACATTATGTTTTGCTTTTTAAAATTGAGCACAGTGAAAACTTTTAAGACATATTTGTTAAAAATATGTTTATGTACGAGTATTAGGTCGTTGCAAAAGTTCGTGCGGTTTTTTATTGCTTCATATAATAAAAATACATCAAATCAAATGACAATTTTTAATCAAAATACTCTCCATTACTTTCTACAACCTTTGCCCATTTTTCGGGTAACAAATGACGACGATAGAAGCTCTCGTCTTTGGAGGCAATAAAATGATCCGCGTCCGCATGAACTTTTGCAACAACCTAATACTTTACATTCGTATCTATTTTGTGCTTCAGTAAAATAGTTATGGTGAAATAAAAACTTTATAAATAAATAAAAACCAATTTCTTAGCTATTTGCACCACCAAAAAAGATTTTCGATCTACTACACAATATCGTAAATTTTGGTAATGAATTGGGCACGGCTATAACTTTTATTACAAAGAGTTTGTAAAGCATCACTTTTTAAAGTTTATTTATATATATATAATAAAGCAGGTGGAGTAGAATAAAAATCCAGTAAATAAATTAAATTAAAAAAAATATATTACAAGGATGATGAAATTAGTAAACATTGTCGTGAATTTTGGTTATAAATATTCTGATCTTTGAAAATAAGCACGGTCAAAACTGTTATTTAAAAAAGTTTTTTTTTTTTTTTTTTTTTTTTTTTTTAACGGTCAAAACTGTTATTACAAAAAGTTTTTTTTTTTTTTTTTTTTTTTTTTTTTAACTTACAGATTTGTTAAAAAAAAGGAAAAAAAAAATTAGTATCATTTTTATGTTTCAATAAAGCAGGGGTGAAACAAAATCGTGAAAATAAATATATAAATAAAGATGAAAAATTAAATGGGTATTGTTTTTCCCCATTTTTACCACCAAAAAGGAATTCACAACTAATGACACAGTACCGTGAATTTCTATAACGCTGTTCAAAAATAAACACGGCCAAAACTTTCATCACTTAAACTTTGTTGGATATTTTTATTTAAAAAAAACCGCATCTTTTTTTTTATGTACTTTAATAAAGTTTTAGTTCATAATGGTTGTAATTATTATCCTGAATGACATTTTAATTCGATTCCTTGAAGTATGTTCAAATAAAAAATGTTTAATAATTAGTTGAAAAATCATGGATAATAGAAAGCAGTTGGACCAGTTTTCTGTAAGTAATAACTTTAAGAACAGTATTATTAAAATAACCTATTAATCGCAGGAAGTACTCGTGAAATTTAGCGAATAAATTAGGTAATGGATTAATTTATGGTCGAAGAAGCCCGATTATCAACGGCCAAAATAAAAATACCAATTTAAATATCTTTTAAGGTTTATCATCCTCTTAAGTTCAACGAGCTCTTTAGTTTAATAAAGCGTCTGTTTCAGCATGAGAAAGTAGATTTATTTTAAGTTCACGCAATAAGCTTCAATTTTAAAGTTATAAACCATGAATTAGTAGCTTTGGAAATTGATATTGCTTAAAATAGGGTTTAATTTTGTGTTAAATGGAGATAAAAATGGTCGGTCGGTTTCATTATTTTGTTCGAGGAAATGATATTGCATTTTTGAAATTTTCTTAAGGAATTAATATTTTAAATAAAATTTAATTGATTATTTTTTCACAAAAGGAATACAAGTTTAACTTTAGAAAAAAAAAAAAATCTTTTGTTGGTTTTTGTTTCAGATTTTGTTTATATTATTATTTCAGTTTATTATTATTATTACTATTATTATTATTATTATTATTATTTACTTTGTTTCATAAATATCTCAATCATTTCTAAGAAAAATAAGTATATATATATATATATATATATATATATATATATATATATATATTATTTATTTATTTTTATTTATTTTTCATTTTTTGGAGGGAGGGGGTACCTATTTTATTAAATAATATGTATTTATTAATGATTAAAGTTTGAACCCATTTTTTAAAAGGTTTTTATGTAGCTGTCAATTAATAAGATATACAATATAAATTTCTGAAAATTCAGAACATTTGTTCACTCACTGTCTTTACAGTAAAATCAATTTTAGTACGTTTTAAATGGACTTGATCATCTTTTGATTATACACGATTGTATGATAGATTTAATTATATATGCGATATTTCAATATAGTTAGTTATAGACACCTACGATTTCGATCATTTTCGAATTCACAAGTTATATGATCGAACCTGTGAATTAACGATAGTGTAAAAGTTAATAAAAAAACAGAGAAGCGGTAAATATCGCTACTTCGTATTAACAATCATTTAAACAATGAAATACCTAACAAACTAAGTTTCATTATTATTATTATTTTATTATCATTTGCCGTTATTCATATTAACATATTAATATACAAATATGAAATTTGCCCTACCATTTTAGCTTATTTTTAATAGAAAGATGGGTTTAAAAGTAGTGTTTTTCGAAAGGTGTGGTTAATGTGGTTTTTAGAGAGAAAAAAAAGTTTTCATATGAGGTTAAGACAGACAAACACACCTTTACTTGCTTTTCTAAGGGTAACAGGAGTATTGCTTTCAAACAAAGTAGAACACTTAAAAATTCTTTTTTTTTTTTTTTTTGGCAACAAGTTAAAAAGGCATTAAGTTAAAATTGAGGTAAAACTTGTAAAAGAAATGTTGAGAAATGAATAACGTAACCGTTGTTAAGCAACGTAACTCCTTATTTTTAGGTTAAAAAAAAAAAAAAAAATATATATATATATATATATATATATATATATATATATTATTCTTATTAATTTCATTAATTTTAAATCTTGAGAAATGGTAAAGAATTTGTATGAGGTGAATATAGTAACCGTTGCTAAGGAGCGCAGTACAGTTACAGCATGCTTTTGTGTGGAAGAATAAACTAAAAGAAGTACTGTCTTTCTAAATTAAAATCTATTTTGCACAGAGTTTTATATCTGTTACTTAGAAATGAAAAATAGGGTTCGGTGTCTTTATTTTTTCCTTTTCCCTTCTTTCTTACTTTTAATACTTTTTTTTTTTTACACATAATCTTTTGCATTTAAAATTCCTACAGAAGAAAATTTTTAAATCTGCATGTGCAATTTTTTGAAATGCAATAAAACTTCTCGTCAAGGTTGCAAAAGATAGAAGAACAAGATAGAACACTTACATCAATATTTTTTATCAATAATTTCTGTCATGTTTGTGCAGTAATTTATTGCGATTGAATATGATAGAAATCATTAATAAAAAGTACTGGTGTCAATGTTCCGTCTTGAGACGGAAAGTATCGCACCCTTGTGTCTCGTGACTGTAAAACTACTTTTCCAGCAAGACACAGACTGCAAGGAAAGATGATATTTTCATTCTGCGTATTGTCTGAAAAATTAAAAATACGAGGTGTGTGAAATAAACAGGTGTGCACCTCATTGAGATTTTTTCGAATTTGTAATTTGAACTTTTCTAATTATTATTATTATTATTATTATTATTATTATTATTATTTTTTCAATTTTAAATATTGGTTTTTATGTTTCATTTTTATGAATTTATTCTTCCACTGTAATCGTCTGCGTATCTTAGCAACCGCTATTACGCAATTTATTTTTTTTTTAATACATTCATTTAAAAGCGATTTTTTTATTATTATTATTGAAAATCAAATGATAATGCAATAGAAATGAATTATTATGTTTATGTATAATTTTAATAGTATAACAACTTTTTATTTTTCATTTTAAATTAATTCCTTTAAAATAAAAATCCTTTTTTTTTCTTTAATTTATAATATTTATTGGGGGGGGGGGGAATGGTAGTATATAGTGGAAAAGGATTAAACTGATTAAAATTTATTTGTTTTTCATGTATTTAATTCCATTTAAAAGAAAATCTACTTTTTATTTTATTTTGTTATACTGGTCGGAATCAAATCGTAATATAGTGTAAATAAGGGGGTGGGGGGGGGCTATAAAACACATGGTTCAAAAACTAAAATATATAATAGATGCTGAGATACAGTCATCTTTAAAATCGTAGTTCTTATGTAACAGAAGATCCATAGGTCGTCGATAAATACACAGATTGAAGTGCCCGGGAAAGACCTTCCTTGAGACAAAGGGAACCTGGACCCGATGCAGTACGCGCGGAAAAAAGAGCTGCCGTAGTCAGCGGGTACCTGAAGCGATTTTAATGTATTTTTTTATTTTTTATTTATAATGTGATGTAAAAAATAAATACTGATCCAGGTTTTTGAAAATTCATTTAAATACAGTGGTCAGCGAAGCGGGCGTAGCCTGCTAGTTTAAAATAAACAAATCAAGATTAAGCTTCTCGGAATACTTTAAGCAGTACAGTATTTGTAAATTTATATGTTCAAAGCAGAATATAATAAATAACAGAATATACAGAGATACGAAACTTCTAATCTTGTTCATTTATGCATTATATACTAGTGATGAAAACGAGTATATAGCTGAATTTTTTAAATCAACTTATATATATATATATATATATATATATATTCCGTTTTTCCTTCCTACCGCAAAATTCTGAATTATTATTCTTTTTTCGAGAAACTTCTTTTCCAGCTGGGTACATAAATCTAGTTTCTATAATTTGTATACGAAAGTTTTAAGCTATTTTGACAAAGAATCACGATATAATTTCACAATGTGTTTGCAGTAAGTTTGCAATTTACTTATGTTTTACGCAATTGTTTACATTACGAACAGAGGTACAATCTGACTATGTAACGCTTGTTTATTTAATCTAGTCGTTTATGCTTTTATATTTATTTGATCTTAAAGGAGATTTTGGTTGCTCCATAGAACATAATGATTTCCCCACGCCCTTTCTTGCATTTTTTTTTTTTTTTTTTTTTTTTAATTTTTCCTCTTTTTTTAACTAGAAATATTTATTTTAGTGGGAAAGAAAAAAAAATATATTTCTTATAGCTTTGAGTGGAGTAAAAATAATATTTTTTTATTTATTACGCAAATACAAGTCAAATAAATGTTTCTTAAAAAAAAAAAAAAAAAAAAAAAAAAATGCTTTTCCTATTTTATGAACTGTTTTCGAATTTTTGCTCCTTATCCCTTTCCTTTATATTCATAACAAGGTATAGGATTTTTAAAAATATTTTAAAATGGTTTTCTATGTTTTTGTTCTAAATGCGTTTTGATCATTTTTAGAATGATATGTGTGTGTGTAAAGAAAAAAAAAGGTAGCTCTAGATCAAGAACTAATACATAGAAATTCACGACACTTTATATTTATTTAACCTTGACATAAATTGGTATCTAGAAAGTTTTATGCATATCGCTCAACAGGTGCGTTATCGTACCTGTTTTTCACAACTTTTAATATGGTAACAAAATTCCGTAATATACCCGATGATTTTTTTTTTTTTTAATTTAATTAATGTGGAATTAAAAAGAAATATATATATTTATGATAATAAACCAAGATAAATATTTTTTATATTTAAGAGTATCACCTCTTCCTCCCCAAGGAAATCACTCTTTTTTGGGGATATAAATAGTTAATATGAATGTTTTTCAAAAGAACTTGTAATTACCTCTAAAAGGAGTACTTTCATCACATATGTGTGATAATTTGAAACGAAGTTTAATTTGTTTTATTTTTTAAACAAAATAATAATAATAATAATGGAAGAAAAATAAAGAAAAACTATATTTAAAGGGGACTAATGTGCAAGTTGTACCTGACGAGACTAAAGTGAAAGTTGTACCTCAAGGGATTAATGTGAAAGTTGTACCTCACGGGACTAATGTGCAAGTTGCACCGAACGAACAAACTATTTCTTTCAACGAAAATGCCTACTAACCCTGGACGATAGGTCTAATATATCGTATCATATTATATACCGTATTTATCGTAATATAACTCAATACTTATTTCGCTTCCTTCTTCGACTCGTTTTAATACGCATTTTTTATATGCATGAGCAGCCCCCGAAAAACAAAAACATTAAATCATTAAATTCATTTTTTTACTTATTTTTATTTCGTATTATTTCACGCGCACTTTTTATTTCCTAATTCAAAATTGTTAAAAAAAAACTTTTTCGATATCGCTTGTAACGATACTGATTATTATTAATTTTCTTTTCTTTTTCTTTCAATAATAATAATAATAATAATAATAATAATAAAGATTTAAAAAAAATTTTTGACAAAAGCAGAATTTAGTTTAGGACGGAGGACTATTAGTTTTTTTTTTTTTTTTTCAAATTATGACATCGCTTTCAAATTATTCAATTATATTTTCGATAAATTTTAGATTTCGACAAATGTCCAACTATCGAAATCGACAACGCAAAAATCCCAGATTGAGACTAATAGGCCCTCAGTCCTAATAATAATAATATAAAAAATTAAATAAATCAAATAAAAATAAATAAATAAATAATTTTCTAAGACGTCATCTAAAGGCACATAATTGACTTTCGCTCTACATTGAAGGTTATACTTTTCCGAGATAAAAGTCGTCTGCATTCACCATTGTAAATGTATAATACGGAGCATTGCAGTAACTCCTTGAAAGTTGTATGCGTTTGGAAATATATTTATTTCAATTGAAAGCAGTGCAGATTTGTTTATATTGTTTTATAGAATATTATAAAAGAAAAATTGGTGACGACTATAGTGTACTAGTGTATATAGTACTTTATCCTTTATGTTCAGATTATTTTGTATTTTATCACAAATTTATGTGATATTCTGAATTTTACTGGTATTCAGCCTCTCAACGATGCATATTTACCTTCATAAAATAAACGAATAAAGGTTCAGAGGCAAAATAAATAAATAAATAATAAAGATATTGATGATTAAATCAATATTTCATGTTTCTCATTACTCTCCCCCTCTCTCTTATGATTTATATTTGCGTGTGTATAAGCGTGTTTAATTTAAGCATTGATACTACCTTTTTTTTTTTCTTTCTTTCTTTCTCTTTCTCTCTCTTTTTTTTCTCCACCGATGTGAAACTCTGGGAGTTGCTGTATATTTTACGATGAATCTACATGACTCCGTTGAGAATAAATTCGAACTTTTATTATCCATTCTTGTCTGCATATATTACAGCCTAAAATATATATTTTTTTTCTCTAATATTTTTAAGAAAACTTAATACATATTCCAATGTATAATTATTTGTTTTTCAGTTTCATTAAAATTTTGTTTTATCGATGAATCAGAAAGATGAAAAAAAAAAAAAAAAAAAAAAAAAAAAAACAGGATCGTAAAACAGACGATATTAATTTCATTTAAGAAACGATATGATTAAAAAATTTATTATACTCGACATGCCCATCAAACTGCTTTGTAAAAACGAATTTATGAAAGAATAGACATGATCAACAATGGCTACATAAAAATCTTAATTTAAATAACTTTTACCCGTTATCATCCTCCATAGCACAGCGGGTTGCAGAGTATAATATGCAAATCAAGCGATCTATTCGGACCCTCCTATTTGCTCCCCCCACCCCTTTTTCTCAAAGAAAATACCGTAACGGGGCGACATCCCATAAATTTCTTTAAAACAAAAATTAACAACCGGCGTACGGCAAAATTGAAAAGAAAAAAGGGCAGAATAACAGTAATGATATCTTTTATTAAAAAGTAAGACATTATAGGGCTGGATCGGCCATCTTGTAAGCGTTTCTTTTTAACAACGTGGCGTCCAGTTTTACCGTTAAATGCAAAAGATAATGTATTTCATATTTACGATGGTGAGGCCAGAGCTTCGAAGCTTGTTTCAGCGGCAATATACTTTGAAAACATTGTTAATTTGACAGCTGTCGCTATGGTTACCGAGGGACCGTGTTTACTTGTTCGTTTTACTCTCTCTCTATTTTTCATGGGGAGGGTTTTTGAATGTTCAGGGGAAACGGTGACTTATTGAGATTAAAAATAAGGGAAAGGGGAACGCAGGGGGAGTGATAAAATACCGGATGAGTCAAAATCAAAAATCTAAATTCGCATTTAGACGATTAAACGAGTAACTCAGTCCAGGCTTTACAGGAGAGCATCGTAGGTAGTAAATGGAAAGTATAAATAGAAATTAAAAAGCATAACCATAATTCAGGTGAAAGAAAAAAAGAAAAATTGCAATTCAATTATTTAATTAATTTGTTATTTTAAAGCAGAATAAATGTTTGCTTTATATATATACTGCATTCTGGATTTAATTTCCTAGAAAATTAGTTTGTTTCCATTCTTTTTCAAACGCATAATTTTTATTCAAGATTTAAAAAAAAAAAAAAAAAAGTAATGAGTTATGATTATGCAGTTTCATTTTTATACTATTTTAAATAAAATATTTTCAGTTTTACAAATACATATAGATATATTTTAATGCAAATTCACATCGCATTTTATGTAGATATTTTATTTCTATAGTGTACCAGTCGTTTATAAGTTCTTTAGCTGTTTACCATTCATAAAAAAAAAAAAAAAAAAAAAAAAAAACAATACAAAAAGCAATACAAAAAAAAAAAAAAAAAAAAAAAAAAAAAAAAGCAATTGTTGTCATAACAATTTGTAATTTATCTTTAATTTTAACTCCAATAAATTTTCATAATATACTTCTATTATGCAAATTTGCACGTATTGCTCTGGAGATCCCCAGTATTGATTAATAAAAGAATATCTTCTGCGAGTTTCATGTGACCCGAACATTAATAAAACATTCTAATTTATTTTCTGTGCATTCAATCTAAGTATTGGCTTTTTTTGTTTTTCAATTGCTCCAAAATTACCTATGCACTAGAAAAGTTGCATAATCTTGTTTGACTGCGCAAATTCCATTGTGCGTCCGTGATAGCAGCACCAAAATTTCCCCTGTCGGCGACTTTTTGTGCTAATTTTTTTCTTTGCAGATATCATCTCCTCTGTTTTTTCACCGTATATGAAATTTGTTTTCATTTACTTCATTAATTTTAGCCTCTAAACAGGAAAAGTTATTTTATTGCCACCCCTTTCTATTGGGTAACAATTCATTATAAATCAAGGCTTTATGAATTTATAGGAAACAAAAAACACGATTGCTTCTTAGATCTCTTGGTCATGCATGCGTAAAATTTTAAAAAAGTGTGAAATTTTTAAATGTGGCACAAAATTTCATTGAAAAATAAAAATAAAAATATAATGGTAAATTGGAGATCAACCTTGAATATCTGAGGAAATATATTTGTGGATTCACAACGCGATAACTTTTTTTTAAAAAAAAAGAAAGGAAGGAAGGAAGGAAGAAAAAGAAAGAAATCGGTGTATTAATTCGCTGCTTGTATTAATATGGAATAAATACTAAATAAACAAAATATATAAATAAACATATCTTATTTTAAATTTATGAGATATGTTTTAAAAAAGAGGATAAAATCCGTTATCCAATATAAGTCATTTAATCATATAATCAACATGTTTTGTTTTCTATTCATGTCATTAATCTGGTTCAAATTTTACAAATTTTACATGTTATTAATAATATATTTTATTTTATGTAGGCATTATAATATACATATTGCATGACATATTTTTGAATTATATTTTTCTCAGCTTTGACTTAATATTTTCAATTTAATAAAATGCAGATATTTAAATAAAAATAAAACTTGTTTTATTAGTTAAATTAATTTAAGAAAGTTAATTGGTATGTCTTTATAACCTGTCATCCATCTACAGAAGAAGAATTTTGCTCATTCCGATTCTTTCGGTTCTACAAAAATGTAACTAGTACTTCTTAATATTAATTTTTATTATAATTTTCTGATAGCTATGCGTTTTTTTTTTTTTTTTTTTTTTTTTTAAGCTTTAATTTGATCTTTTCATTTTAACAAAGCGCAAGATGCATCAGCTAAAATGAAATGCATTTTTTATTCAATTAATGTGAGAAAAATAATTTTTATATTTATATAACCTATCATCCATCCATTTGCCGAAGAAAGATTCTTTCTTAATAGCTATTGAAAGGTGAAAGAACTCACATTCATCACTTCATTGATATTTCATCGATAGCAGTCTATAATTGTCTTTAGTCATTCTCTAATGGTGCTCGTCATTGTTAGAAATGGCTTTTCATAATGCATATATTTTGCAAATGAGTGCATATAAGACATAGTAAATATATTAAGGCAAGAATATAACTAATAATTATACGATATGATTACTTTTTTGTCAAACACATTGGTGTAAATATAATAACATTTAATGGACATACATCGGTTTTTAAGAAATTAGCCTTACTCAATATTATATTTTTAAACAATTAAGGCTTTTGTGTTAATTCATGTTTCTTTTCTTTTCTTCTTCCTCTTCTTCTTCTTTTCGTTTTTTCAGCGTCTAGTGTAAAATAATAATAACTGAAATATGTCATTAAAATATTTTTTCTAATTACTGTTTCATATGAATAATAATAATAATAATAATAATAAATGGGGGATAAAAAGAAAAAGAAATGTTACTTATAGTATGATCAATTTTGTCCAAAAATTTGTCGGGTATTGTTATTTTTCAATCCATTTTTATACGTTGATTTTTTATAAACAAACGTATGGTTCTTGATATCTAGTAAAGAAAATTAAGTTAAATTAAAAAAATAAATAAATAAACGTGATCAAAAACAAAATATGAAAAAATAATGAAGTTTTTTTTTCCTTCGATTTTTTACGCAAACTTAAACTATATAACTGCAAAAAAGTCTTATTCCATTTTTTTTTTTTTTTTTTAAACTTAAGAAAAAGGTTTTTGATTTTTTATTTTGCATTCAATACTTTGATTTTGCACTCAATTATAGTTATTAATTAGGAAAAAAATAAGCGAATTTTAAAGTAGACAGAAATAAATACTTTAAATTTTCTCTCTATTATCTCATGTATTATTTTAATGCAGTATTTCTTTACAAAACCAGTTTACCTTTTTCGTTTTTCATTTGAAACCATTTTGCAATTGCGTTTGAAATATTACGATTATTAAATTTAATGTATTTTATTTTTTATTTATTTTTACTATGTAAAGCTAACATATTTTAGATATTTAATCGGAAATACAATTAGAACTTTTCATTAGATTTAAAATTGATTTTTCAGTAAACAATTAAACTTCATTTGTTTAATCAGCCCTCTCCTTGCCATTTACAAATTCATCACAACATTACTTTTTAAAATTAACAATAATAATACTATTTGTTTTGCCAAATCGTTTCACATTTTAGAAATCTCACGCAATACTTTTATGTATCAATAAACATTTTAAAAAAGAATAAAAATGAGTTAAACTTTATATTTAATTAGATTTTTAATTTAATGAGCACTTATTTATTTCTTTTCTCTTTTTCTCCTATTTTTTGTGTGCGTGATGTTGGTAGTATTCAGTTATGCATAAGATTTTTGAAGTGGTGTGTGAGCTTATTTAAAATAATTTAATTCATTAAATAAAAGATAATTATTTAATTAAATCTAATTAAAATAATTACTTAAGATTATGCAACAATCTTTAGTTAATTTGCAATAAATAACTTTCATGTTTCCTCCAAGCTAGATTTTTAATTTCCCTTTTTCAAACGAACAAAGAATTTTAATTTAATGACGTCAAATTTTTTTTTTTGAAAGAAAGATGGATTGTGAAAATATTAACAGTTGTTTATATTTAAAACGCGGGAATTTTCTATAGAAATAATTTCTTTCATTTGATATATTTTAATGTTACTTAATAGTTAATGTTAAGTGAATATGCAAAAGGAAATTAAATGTTAAATAATGATATTTAAATAAAAGTTGATACTTTTTATTAGCTTTTATTGTCTTGTAGAAATTTTCTTTATTCGTATAATTTTAATGTAATTTAATTGTTCATATTTAGAAAATATAAGAAATCCAATAAAATATTAAATATCATGCAATGTTGTTAAAATTGGGCATTTCAATGTAATAGTAACTAAATAAATGTTAATAGTTGTTATCTCTTTTTATTTAATTCACATTTTCTTTATATTGGTATTGTTTTAGTGTAATTTCAGTTAATGTCAAGAGAATATTAGAAATGCAATAGAATATTAAATTCCTGGGAATGTTTCTACACATTTCAGTGTAACAGTAACTAAATAAATATTAATAATTATTATTAACTTTTATTTAATTCATATTTTCTTAAAATTGGTATTATTTTAGTGCAGTTTTCATTAATGTTACGGCTGCACATAAGTCGTATTTACTCTTTTCTTTTTCCCGTATGTTATCCTATAGGGTATTTGCTGCTTCTTATTATAAAAATATCTCATTAAAAATTATGTTTTTCATATTGTGTGTGTGTGTGTGTGTATATATATATATGCTGCTTTTTGAACATGCAGCCTTTTAGTTAAGTGAGCAGTTAAAAAAAAAAAAATAAATAAATAAATAAATTTAAATATTTCTTTTAGAGGTTGAAAATTAAAGTCTTGAGTTTAAAATTTATTTTTTCGAAAAATTTGCTCACTAATCTGAAAAGCTACAAATACAAAGAGTTTCAATTCATAAAACAAAATTCGAAAAGCTTCATTTTTGAATGCGATAGCCTTATAATAGTAAGCAATAAAAATGCCGTATGATAATATGGGGAGAAAGGAAGGATGACTGTGACTGATGATGTGCAGCCTTATGAGAATTTGAAATGTGCAGTAGAATTCCTGGTAATGTTTCTATGGATTTTAATATAGTAGTAAATATTTGTTTTTGGTTTACGTATGATCGTGTTATCAACTCTTGCACAACCGAAACTGAAAAAAAAAAAAATATATATATATATATATATATATATATATATACTGCTTTCATCTAGAATGAATAAGTGGTCATTTTCTAAATCTGTAAGCCAGAAATATAGATTTTCGAGCTATGCGTATAAGGCACGCCAATAAGCTGAATAGACGAAATGGTCGAGAATGTTTAGTCTACACATTTCTAGATGGTGAAGTAGTATCCTGAATATTGTGAATATTATGAATTCTTTGTATTGCGAGAAATTCTCGCTTGATTTTCTAGAATTGGGTCATAAACCAAGATCATAGTTGCTAAAACTCGGCTCTTGTATTCGCATTTATTTGCAGAGATTTTTAAATGAGTTTGATCTCTATAATGTAGCAAACGCTCTAGAATTCTAATAGGGGTTTCTAGAATTCGTTTTCAAAGAGAACTAGAATTTATAAGAATGACATGGAACTATTTTTGCTTGAGCCAAAATTTAGAATCTAGATATCAGTGACAGAATTTTTTTTTTCAGTGCAATCCATTGCTAACTTTGAGTAAATAATATGTATTAGTAGCTGTAACACATATGAATAAAGTTCTTTAACCCCTTAACTCTTTTACCCGTACAGCGTACGCGCACTACTTTTGTAAAAGTTTGTAAAAACTGCACCGATATTTTTAAAAAGTAGTTTTTTCGAATAATTTTCGATAAAATAACGTGATGATTCAAAGAATAAATAACATTAGTATTACAATGCAGTAATAGTGGTGTGAACTGAAATATAAAGTTAAAATAAATAATAACAATAATAATAATGATGATAATGATTACTTAAGTTTTTATTTTGTGTTTTTAGTTAAAAAATAAAAATAAAATAAAATAAAATAAAATAAAAAAAATTCTGTCAAAGACAGAATTTAGAGAGAACTATTAATTTACTATTAAATAACTATCAATAGTACGGAGAACTGTTAATTTCAGTCTGTAAATTTTTTTATTTTTTATTTATTTTTTATCTCATTTTTTGACCGTAAAACTGGGCCACGTACTTTTTAAAATGACTGAAATGAATTAAAATAAAGTGTTGCCACCTAAAATTCATACTTTAGTTAATTTAAAAAAATCTAATTGTCGTGTCGAAAAACTGTTTGCACCCCTGGATTCATAAAAATAGCTCCTTTCATCTGGTACCGAATTTGTAACGATAGGACTGATATTTCTAATCTATTTTGCTGTTACACAAAACTGGTGACGACGTTTTTACCCAGATTGAAACTAATAGTCCTCCTAGTCCTAAAAAAGAAAAGAAAAGAACCTGTTAAGGGGTTAAAATTTGCAGTTTGATTTGCGTTTCAAAAATCTTGTTGAATAATATTTTAAGACGTGACAATAGAAATAAATAAATTTTTACTTTTAAAACCAAACATATAATTCAAAGTAATTGCTCCATCATTCTTCTACTTTGAATTTTTAAAACATAAAATTAGATTATATTTAATAAACTTTGAATTCTTAAAATAAAAATTAAAAATTATTCAATCTATCATTTATAGTTTAGATGTGAACACAATGCAGATTTGTGTTATTTTCTCAAAATTTATTTTTTGGTGCATTAATCATCGTGGCTTTTAAAATAATTAAAATTTTAGGAAATTAATTTAATATATCTAAAAATAAAAAGGAAATCATTTTAAATATTCTGAGCGCGGTCAAAATTTCTGACTATTAAATTCTTGACTATTTCATGAAAGATTATTTTAATTCCTTTTTGTTTTCCTGTATTTATTTATTTTTTATAATTTGAATTTACGCAAAAATAATTATTTAACTAAAGTCAGTAAGTTTTGAATTTTAGAAATTGGTATCATTCTGAAATAGATAACCATATTAAATATTATTTTAAATAACTCAAGAAAGCATCTGTAGAAACAGATGAAGCCTGCTGGGGCCTATACCTGTAGATCGGAGTCTTTTGTAATCTTTATTATTATTATTATTGTTATTATTATTATTATTTTAAATCCCATTTTAGTAAAATAAATTAATATATATATATATATATATATATATATATATATATATATATATATATATATTACAAATGGAAATATAATGTTTATATATAGCCAGATACAAATGAACAGGTGCATATGTTAATATGATATGCAGGCTGACATTATTCATTTATATCGAGTCAAAAATTATTATTATTTCCTTTTATCAGCTGTAATTATGATTAGGAAGTAGATAATCATATTAAATATTAATTTAAATAAATTAGAAAAGCACTTATAGCAAAACAAATGCAACTTACTTGTTGATCAAATTCTTTAAAATTTATTAATATATTTTAAATCCCATTTTAGTCAAAGAAAAAAACTATTTATTATTTATAACATGAGTCATATACATTTTGTGTACAGTCAAAAATGCAAATGGAAACAAAGCACGCGTCATATGGACATATGATAAAATTTGAAGAAATCACTCTTAATGTAGGAGAATCATTTAAAAATTCCAAAACGCTCTCTTGTGTGTTTTATTACCAGATAAATTACATGTAAGCACGGGCGAGCTATTTGCATGCATAGCTCTCCATTGACAGGCATATGAAACTTCACGAACAATACACTATAAGTGTCAAGTCGAACTGATATATGGCTAAAAATTTTAAAGCAACAATCCGTATCTTGGTCGAATAAATATTAAGCCAGTTTATTTCAATTATTTATCTTTTTTTCGAATATGATTTTAGTGATGAAGGACAAACTAAATGCGTTGTTATTAAAAAGAAGAAAAAAAAATTGTGTGTGACTCATATTTAAAGAGATTGGAATAGTTAACCTCTGTCTGAATTCGGCTAGAGGTACGAGTGATAAGTTATAAAATCTGTGATAAATTTTAGGGTTATTCTAAGAAAAAAAGGTGTAATAAGTTTTATGAACGTATAAGTACTATATCATTTACATGTCGCCTGATAAATTCTTTACATGGTTCTTTAAAACGTAAAGTAAACACATATATATACATATATGATATTGTAGAATTCAAGAAATATATATACGCATGCACACGACGTTAATTTATTATACAAAGACATTTGAAATGCCTATAATGAAAGCATTTCAGTGTATAATTTAAATCTTGAATATTCCCAAAAATAATCAATAAAAATAATTTTCATTCGGAGTTTTATAAAAAAAAATCTATATTTTAACAAGGCTGTAAGTTTATGTAGTAAATTTTAAACTCGTGCAATTTATTTTACTTTAACAAAAGCTAAAGTGTTATTTTAAAATCTGACATTATTTTAAAGATAGTCTGAACAAATCTTTAACATTAAATAAAAAATTTTAAAAATATATACGAGACGTCATATTATGGATGAACAACAGCTTTTCCAATACAAGCTCGAATTTACACATTACAATCTGAAACATGCAATTAAAATTCATATGCAGCCCTGGTATGAAATAACCTTGTTCACCATTGTTGCGATCCCCGAAAATTAAGCTGTGTCTTTATGTCAGAGCTTAACCGCATACAATATTCCATACAGTTCTTAAGCAACTCAAAGATTTTCCCTTTCAGGCTTAATCCTTTTTACATATGGTTACGTGGGCTCCAATTGTTCTGTTTTGAGGCAGGTTCATTTTAAATTAACGAACATAATTAAGCGAACATTAATTACAAGAAGCTTGAGACAAAGTGGAACAAAAAGCAATTACTCTTTCAATTAACTCGAAACTTTAAAATTTAAATAACTTTTCAAATCTTTTACCTGAGCTCGACTGGTGCAGTGAAGTAATAATAGAAGTACGTAATAATGTTCTGTGTTCTGTTTTGTTTAAATATCATTCAAGCTTTAGGATTTTCTAAAAATTTGTGGGGATAATTTAAAAATTAGTTTTCAGATTGTTAGTGGTCTTGTAATGCTACATAGAGAAATATGCTTTTTTTTTTTTCTCTATTTTCTTTTAGAAAATATTTAATATTAAATAAAAATAAATATCATACATAATATTGGACATAAAAATTAAGGAATCTCAAAAATAAATAAATAAAAGAACGTGTCTTTTGTTTTGTATTGAAAGTTTTGAACATATTTTCAAAGACAAAATTTAGAATTTTTTTTTATATGAATTCATTCAAACAAAATATATTATTTTTTATTTTTTAATTCAATCAATACCTTTATATATACATATGTGTGTGTGTGTATGTAAGAAATGTGAACAAATAAATAAGTAAATAAAATAATGGTAATAATAAATAATAATAAATAATGTTACTAGTGCACTTTGAATTAGCTTTTCAAAATGAAATTTAAATTTTATGTTAAATAAAATTTGTGTGTCAAAAACTGTCAAAATTTACAAAATTTAACCTAGTCTTCAGACAGAGAGAAAAAAAAAACATTTCCGGTTATTTCTTACACTATTATTTAAATGTACAATGAAAATGTAATACAGTCGAACCTCGTTAACATTAATTACTTTTAACATGAACTGTTTTTACAATCCCTGTTGAAATGAAGATTAGTTTAGTTATATGAATATTAGTTGCTGATAGCATGAACTACTGATAACATGAACACATTTTTTATCGCCCTTGAGATTCACGATAATGAGGTTCGACTGTATGTAATAATTTAATTATTTTATGCTTCATGTTATTAAGGTGATGACTGATTAGTGTCAATAAAAATTTATAATAATTATATTATATATTCAAAATGATTATACGCTCAATATTAATTGAGCTTGATTATATGCTCAAAATGCGTAATTTATAACTAAACTTGAATGATGAAATCTTAAATTCTACAGAACAAATGCATAAAACTGGAGTTTTTTCTGTTCTTTTCGAGTTTGTAACAATTAATGTAAAATAACAAATATTCCAGTCATTTATGAACACTCTTTCAAAGAAATTGTTTCATCTTCATTTTGTTTCCCTTTCTTTCTTCTTTCTTTTTTTCCCCTTTCAAGGAGAAAAATAAATTCTGTATGAGTACGAGAGCTACTTGAAATGTATGTTGTTTAATTCGATACATCGTGAGGTGTTGAATGCTTAATTATATAGCATCTGTGTGTGCGATATTGTTTCTCTATTTATAAGATGCCACTTACGAAAGGAACACGATATATCTGCTAGTGAAGCAAGGAAAGAATAAAAAATATATGTCAAAAATATCATGATATGATTACCCAATATAATCGTACAACGTAATTTGAAAACGATATAATTTTCATTTATTTGTCATTTTTCTCTCAATTATTAGAGCGTTCTCAATTAAATATAAAGTTTTGTTTGTCGAAATGAGAGAGAATGTATGCAAAATATCGTGAATCACAAATAAGATTGAATGCGAAATTATACTAGATTTTTTCCCCATTGTCATATAAACACATCTCCCTAAAAAACTTCAAAAAATACTGTATAATTTGTTTCGTTATCATTTCTGCATAGAAATAAGATATTTATGAAAATATTTTGTGCGTCAGTATATACGCAATTATATGTCTTTTGAACTAATTTTCTTGGATGGCGGTGTGTGTAGTAGAGAAGGCCAATTGACTGCACGAAGGTCAATCGGCGATACACTTGAATGAAATTCTCTCCGCAGAGTGTCGTTCTAAGGGATTTTATCCCGTATTCATGCGAGTTTTAGAGAAAACCACGAAAAACTCCAAACGCTAGGCCGACCATTGCGAGCTGAGTTCGAACCTGGCATCTCTCTTCTAACCAGCTAATTTACTTCAAACATTTTCAGTTATTTATATCAAAGCACTGTTTTGTGATTCATAAAATTAATTCTCACCTTATTAAGAGATTGAATATGGAATTATTAATTTATTTAAGTAAAAACAAAGTGTTTTATTAAATTGTCTTGTGTTAGAATAAAAATTTTTATTTATTTATTTATTTAAAGTCGTCCCATTACATTTTAATAGTTTGTTTCCAAAGTTACTACTTATGAAATATATATAATTCTTTATCAATACATATAACAAAAATTTTGGAAACGAAATATCTTTCATTCATTCTGATTTTTCGTCATGCAAGTTTTTTGTAACTAAAATTTTATTAATTTTCTTCATTTTTTTCCTTTAGTTAAATGGCATCAATTTCTAATTAATTTACTTGAGTCATCATCGTCTGTATTTTTCAACATGTTGACTGTGCTTCCCGACTTATAAAATATCTACTACCATCAGAAATGAGATATTTTTCGTTCATCTAAATCTCTAAGCTTGAACATAAATGGTTATACATGCCCATGCGTGCAGAAGATTTTCGATAATTACAGTATGCTCTTAAAATTACAGAGTTGTGTGTGTGCAAAGGGTAACAACGTTACACGGAAGATTGCTATCCGGAGCTATTTTTTATATTCAATATCGTTATTCTACCGTTTTTATGGTGATAGACTCGTGTTTGGAGGTTATGGTATTATTTCCGGTAAGGGTGTAGATTTCGATAATCTGTTGCCGCTTCTTTCCTCCTTCTTTAAACGTATTTTTCTTTTTTAATGTGCAGAAAATGCTTCCGCCACCTCCTCCTCCTCCTTTATAAAGACAATTATTAAATTTTCATTGTATACCTGTGGTAATAAGAAGATATTGATTTTTTTTATTCTTTATAAAGACACTTAAGAAATTTTCATTAGTTATGTTAGAAGTAGAAGATACAAGAAAAAACACGCACGCCTCGGTTATTTTATTATATACGCATATTATTATTTTTTTAGCTCTATGTCAATTTATACTTTTATTTATTTTTATGTAAACAGATGATTAAAATAGTTTTTCCTTTTTTATAAATACGTTAAATAGGCCTTAATTTTTCTCAAAAGAATATCTAAAAATTATAGTGTTAAAAAAAAAAAAAAAAAAAAAAAAAAAACCTTTTTTGTGCATTTTGAAATTAAGTGTATGACTAAAGTTACGCATATGCATCAATTGACGATGGTCTTTTACATTAATTATTATTATTATTTTCTTTTTTTTACTTTAACTTTTAAAAATCTCCAATACAACATAAAATGCAAATAATGTATTTTTTTTTTTTTTTTAAATCTTAAAATTACATTTGTTATGTATAAAAATGTATTGTAATATAAGAAAATAATTATATGAAACTGAATATAACTTCGTAATTATCAATAGTTCTAAGAATAATTCCACGGTTGACGTGTGAATTCTCTGTAGATTATGGAAGAGAAAAAAAAAAAAAAAAAAAAAAATATATATATATATATATATAGGTAGGTTTTGAAAGAAAGAGAGGTGTGTGTGTGTAGAAAGGGAGAGTACGAGAAATTCCCAACGTCATGCATGTATGATGCACCACTTTCTTGTTGTACTTATAAGTATAATACAACTATTTTGTCAACCCAGTTTTCAGCTGTATCGATTATGCAGCGAAATAGTTGCATATTTGTATCACTGAAAAATCGTCTAGGGAAATTAACACTGATGATTTAAAAATAATTTTAAATATTCCTCGTTAATTTTAAATAATATCGTACAAAGTTTCGCGATTTTGAATTTTATGTATATATATATGAACAAAGGTTTTAATCCACTTCAAAGTAAAATTGCTAGCTATGAAAAATTTATAAAAATTTAATTTTATTGCAGCATTAACCCTTTCAGGGATGATGAGATATATCATATCCTCCTAATTTAAATTCTCAACTGCAAAAACTCATCCCGCAATTTTTTTTACAGTTTTACTTTAATAATATAGAGGAAAAGCTGATGAACTGAGGAAACACTGATGATTTAAATGTTTATTTCTTACGTGTTTTACTTGTTCGTAAATTCCTGTGTTTTTTATTTTAAATGCGCGAAATTTCCTTACCCCTGAAAGTGTTGAACAACATCTGCAATCGTTAAAATACATTTTTCAAATAAATATATTGGAAACTTGATAGATAAACCATCAAAAATTTAATTTAAATAAATATATATATATATATATATATATATATATATATATATATATATATATATATATATATAATTTTTAAATAATACTGTTTTAATTATTTCATTTATGAAAATTCCTATAAATCTTAGAAAAACATCAAATAAATTAAAATGTTATTACTGAGACACTTCTGCCAATAAATGCAGAAGAAAAATAATTTTATTTACATTTTAAAATTCAGTTACAAATACAGTATATTGTAAAGTTGTTCTGCAACTAAACAAATTAAACGTGGAAGTAATAATGAGATTTTTATAACACTAAAACGACGTAACTAATTTTATAACATAGATTTAACTAATTTTATTGCAGATTTTTAAACTAATTTTATTACAGTTGATTGTTACTCAATATGACATTTTCAAATATAGTGGTTCTTTAAAACATTTTTATTAATAAAAAGGTTAATTGAAAAAATTAATTTTTCTAAAATGTACAGTGAACATTTATTTTTGCGAATTCGCCATGTAATTCGTCAATGGGAATTAAACGAACAACGCAGTTTTCAACTAAAATAATAAATACTAGGCCATGCAATTTTTATTTGATTCATGCTTGATTACTAATTAGTTTTAATTGGTTTTAGTTTAAAAAGTTTTATTACTTTTAATTGATAAAATAGATTAAGTATTAAAATTTTTCACTGTCGTCATATCATTTCGGAAGTTTTTCGAGTTTGATGTAATTATTAATCCCCTCTAGAATTGCCCTTAGTCACTAATTTTTGCGACAACTTTAATTCCTTTTCAATCCTTTTGATTTGGTATAAATCTCCTTAATGAGAAATGTTTTATTTTCTGCATTATAAGGAATAAGGAATCTTGTTATTTTCAATTTCATTTGATGTCACATACATCCTGTATATTCTCTTTATTGCAAATCTTCTCTTGCAATTTGTTTTATTTATTTTTGCAAAAGAAATTTGAACTTTTAACTTTAAAAGTACAATGGTTTATATCGCTAAAGTATAATATATTTGACTTTTCGGGGGGGGGGGGGGGGGAAGTTATTCCTATATAAAGAGATTAATACATTTTCTATAGCAAAAATGTTCACTATTCAGTGAATATATAATGTATACTGCTTCATATTATGTCAGACGCTACCATTATATTTATTTACTTATTTATTTATTTTTAATTAATAATTAACATTCTTCTCGCGCACCGCAAAGTATCACACGCCTACAAAATATAAGTAAAAAAGATCAAAACCATAATTTGATAGTAATTTCAAACATAGATGCAAAAACAACATTGACAAAAGAAAAGAAAAGAAAAAAGCCTTAAGCAAAGCAAATAACATTTTGAATTATTAACAGTCATTAAAATTAGTGTCAATAGAAACGTACTGTAAGCAAGTTAAGCCGATCGCAAGTTATATCAAATTCTTGACACTCAAGAGATCAAGAAAATTCCAATGTTTTTTAGTTTCCATTTTAATAAACTTCTTGTATGGTTAACCCGTTAACGGCCGAATTAATTTTGCAAAATATTATTAGCTGATTATTTAACTTCTAAATTAATATAGACAACTGACAGTAAAATATATTAACTTAAACAATTCTTCTGATAGTTTTAAATTTGAAACTTATCCTCATTTATTGACGCTTAGTTTTCTAGCGAGAAAACTTTGATATAACAGATTAATTTCCTATTATATGTTGACAAAGATCTCGAAAGTAAAGTATTATAATATATATTATTATTATACTTGATTTAAGTTAGTATACCTGCGCAAAAAGCAAATATATGTGCGACGAATGAAAAATCATAAAATGACTATCCAAATTATAAAATAATAGTAGGCACATAAAACTTTCAGGAATCATTTAGAGTGATGCTATAAAATGTCACTAAAAAGCAGAAATCATTCCAAGAAACTACAAAAAATATATGTGCCATTTTATCAGTTGTCCTCAAATGAGGACACAGGGCGCTAACGGGTTAAGCAAAAAGCAGTGAAATATTCAATGAAAAAAACTTTGTTCAACAACGAGATCGCATACATTGACACAAGTTTGATACAAGTTAAGACTTTAGCTTAAATTGTTCAAGATAAACACTAAATCTTCCTTGACCCATCAAAAACTGGGCAAATTTGAAATTGAGCACTATGTTCGAGAACTTTTTTTTTTTTTTTTTTTTTTTTTTTTAAATCTATTTGTAAAACCGGAATTGCAATTTTAAATGTTTTACAACTGGAAAAAAGAATTCATAGTATAATTTAGTTAAATATAAATTATATAGCAAATATAAACCTGTTAAAGGGCTCCTTTTCACCTTTAGATGTTAAAATTGTCAGCTTCATATACTTTTATATATACAATATTTACTTATAGAATTATATAGTCAATTAATATAATAAGAAATAAGAAATATCAAAGTTTTATATTTTAAATTTTCTGAAACTTATTGAGTCTGAGTAAACTTTAGAAAACGAAGTCCGGAGTAGGTTAGCCACCCAAAACAGCTGTAAGCATATTTAACTCATGCTATTCCTTGGTCAGAATTTATCAGTTTATTTATTTGTTTATTTTATTATTATTATTATTTATTTATTTATTTTTCACAAGTTGATTCAGTGCATGTGTGAAAAAAGCAATTTGTAAATATATGATAGAAAAAAAAAAAAATTACATCACTTTCTGATATTTAATTAACAGAAAAGGTATTGGTAAATTTGCTAGTCTTAAACATGAATTCTGCATTAATTTTAATGTGATAGGGTTATAAAGCATATTTTTGTCTTTGATATTTTATAACAGGATTAAAAAAAAAAAAAAAAAAAAAAAAAAAAAATGAAGATTATACATTAAATATTGTTTGTATTACACTACATGCAATTTTCGAAAAATTGCGCTCTTTTACGAGAGTATTGTGATGTTGTTTTAATTTTGAGTACATATCAACTTATCATATGTTAACTGAAATAAAATCAGTTATTTTAATTAATTAATCTATTCTAATTATATTAATTATTTCTCAGTTAGTGAGAGAAATTTCTACATTTTACTTTTGCTTTTTTTTTTTTTTTTTTTTTTCTTTGAAGAATTCGTTTGGATAAAAAGTAAAACAGGTATCTGATTTTCTTTTTTTTCTTTGATCGCATGTATAATACTCAGATCAAGTAATCTAAAAACAATACTAAACGATAAAATTCCCGCATAAAAGCTGACAGTATATTTTATTTGCGCATATAAATTCCCACATTCCATCTTAAGAAAAGCTAAAACGTCTCCTTTTTTACGTATACAAATGGCGGAGTATCAGTAGAAAAATTTAATAGCGAAAACACATAGAAAACAGGCACCCGTTTTTTGTAGATTTATTGCTTTGGCTGCCCCTGATTTCATGTTGATTTATATCAACTAAAATAATTTTATAACCTATTTCTTTAAGACTATACAATTGTAAAGAAAATGTGCGATTCGTATATGAAATAGAATAAATAACTGTAACCGAGAAAGAAAAAAATTGTATTGTTAAAAGACGTTTAAAATCTTCTGCGAATATCTTAAGTTGTGCTGTTTTTATATGAAGTGTTTTTTTACCTGTTCTGTTTTGCATATAACTTGAGCATAATAGTGGATTTAAGGATGTGATTTATTATTTACATCACTTCTTTCGCAAGTGAAAGACAAATTTCATATTTTTTATGCATATAATTTTTTCTTTTCGTTTTTCTTTTTTGTTTCGTTTCTCTTATCCTTTTATTGTTAGTGATAATTCGCTAAGAATTCTTTGGTGTTTGGAATGATATTTTTCTTTATTTAGTTAATAATCCGAAATCATAATATCTGCAAGTTTATACACTTATAGAAAACTAACAGCATTACCAAATAAATAAATAATAATAAATAATAATAATAATTTTCTATTAGTATTGTAATAAAGAAAATTTATTATATTTACAAGCTCTTCTAATTTACAGCTTCTGTATAGAATCTTACTAAAAAATACATCAACGGATTAGAGCCCTGCGTCCTGTCGGGTACCCGCGTACGATTATTATTACTTTATCGTACTATAAACCTTATTTAATTCTAGTGAATTGCGCTTGTCTTTTCGTCCTGCGGACAGTACCTCTTCAACAGCCGTGGCCCACAAGTTATTCTATGAGAGAATTTGTTTCCATAATTGCTCATTACTTAGCGTTTTTTTTTTTTTTTTTTTTTTTTTTTTTTTTTTTAAATTCCGTTTTAAAATTATGAAAACTCATAACCGTTAAATTAATACCCATTTTCATTTTTTTTTTTAAATATTTAGTATTTCATTCTGCGGCTAAAAAAATGTCAAAAATGCACTTTGCGAAAATATGCATTTTTGACCTCAAAATTAAAAATTAAAAATTTAAAAATATCAGTTTTTCGAAAATGAGCTCCAATTTAATGGTTATAAATTTTCTGAATGTGAAAACGGAATTTAAAAATATACGTTAGGTAATGTCTAATGAATAATTGCGAACACATTTTATCCCAATACCACATGGGCTTTCGCTGTGCGCTATAGTTGCTATTGATAATATTTTGAAAACAATTTAAATTAAAAAATAATTTTTAAAAACTTTGTATTTGTGATAACTTTTTCCCATAGAATAAAATATTTCACTTACCTTATATACAAATATTTTCTTGATCCGTTTGTGTATATACATACAGTCTAATCTTTGCAATTGGAAGGTTTCAAGACAATCTTGGACAATAAAAACCTTGGAAAACGCTGAAAAATAAAACAAAATTTTTATTATTTTGTATAGATTTTATTTATTTATTTTTAATTAAAAACAAAATACAATTCTAAATCTATTACTGCAAAAAATTACAGTTACATAGCGTTATTTGTGGATGAGAAATACCATATTGAAATTAACATACATACACATTATAATTAATTAAAATTATATTTTAATTGTTAAATTTCAAAATGCTGCTTGCGCATTAAGTTTTGACATTTCCATTTTTTTTTTTTTTTTTTTGCATGTAGCTTTAATTTAAGCTTTATCATTTAAACTTTAAATGATTTTAACAAAAGTTAGTTGGCATTTTTAAAATTTTTAATCACATTTATTTAAAAAAAAATATATATATATATATATATATATATATATATATATATATATATATATATATTTTTTTTTTTTTTTCAAAATAATTTTTTAAAAACTAAAAATTAATATGTATATATTAAAAAGTTACAGCTATATAATGTTATTTCTAGATGTGAAATATCATATTGAAATTAACATACACACTATAATTAATTAAAATTACGTTTTAATTGTTAAATTTGAAAATGCTCCTTGCGCATTAAATTTTGACTTACATCTCCAATACTTTTTTTGCATGTATCTTTAATTTAAGCTTTATCATTAAATGATTTTAACAAAATTTAGTTGGCATTTTATAAATTTACAATCATATTTATTTAAAAAAAAAAAAAAAAAAAAAAAAAAAAAAATCTTTTTTTTTTTTTTTCTCTGAAATGATTTTCTTTCTCTCTCGCTTTCTCTCTTTAATTTAAAAATAATTTTTAAAAAACTAAAGGTAGAAAATTATAACTACGTTTTTTGCTAAGATATATATATATCTATATAATTCAACAAATAAAATGAAATAAAACCAACCAAAAACACAGAAGTCTTCATCAGGGTTTGTAAATCTCCTGTTGGTTTTTCTAATCTTTAAAAAAAAATTTTTAATTTCATACACATAAATATTTGTTTTAAAAGTTTCTTATTGAATAAAAACATTGTTTAGCTAAGCAGCTTTTAGCGCTAGTTTTCTCTGTTTTTCGTTTTATTATAATTATCTTTAATTATATGTCATTTTATATAATACACATATTCGTTTTAAAAATTCCTTATATACAGTGGAACCTGTCCAAAGTGACCACCCTAGGGACCGGCTAAAATGGTCACTATATGCAGGTGGTCACTTTATAAAGTGTCTTTAAAATTGGAAAATAGTCACTTTAGTCAGGTGGTCACTTTACCAAGGTGGTCACTTTTACAGGTTCCACTGTATATATATACACATATAAACCCATTAAAGATTTATGAAGATTCATCAAAAAATAAAACGCATGGTATATTTTAAACTTGACGCAATTACTTAAAAATTAGTTTTGAGAAAATGATGTTATAAGTTTTCATTTTACATCATATTCAATATTTTTTTACAAATATGAACCCTATAACACAGTATAGAAAGATGGGGAATTGAAAAATCCTTTTTTCTACACATTACTACTGTTACGTAGTTTCATATTTTAGTGAAATCGAAATAATAAATTTTTAGTCCAATTTTACCTTTTTTGAAATTCCCGTCGCTCTAAATGAGATGGGTAAATGCAAAATATTTACATATCCACAAATTTATTTCTAGCAGTGAAAGATCAAACGGGAATAGAGCTATTAAGCAAAGAAAGAGGTTAACGGAAACTTAAGAAATTAGAAGAAAGATTAAATGCAGGTTCCATGTAAAACTTTGTCGATTTTTTAACCATTTAACCGATACTTTCTTGAATACATAATTTTTATCTGAATGAGTTTTAACAGATACGACATTTGTAACAAATTGAAAAATCTTTTTTTTTTTTTTTTTTTTTTTTTTTTTTAGCTCAAATATATCGAAATGTTTGAAAAGAAATTTACAATCGCAGTAGTCATGTTATTTGTAAATTTATAAATACATCAACAAAGACTTTTTAATTTTTTTTTTTTTTTTTTTTTCATTTGATACGCATATTAATTACACCATAACATTTTCTGTCTGGCATTTAACCACTACATGGCATTTTCGAGCGGAGATAAAACTCTCTCTCTATATATATAATTAAATAATTATAAATTGCCAAACAAGGGCACGCTATAAATAACAGAACACGCAGAATTTTGCATATAGAAAGATGAATGAAATCATTCCAAAAGATTCGCGCAAAAGCTGCATCATATTAAAGAATGAAAATATATTGAAAACTTTTTCAAACATTGCAGCAGATGTAACCTAGTATCACATAAAAAACTAGAAAGAAGAAGAAGAAGAAAAAGATGATATGTATATATATACATATATATATATAAATAGTGAAAATATATCAATACACATACACATATGTATATATATATATATATCGATATATCAATTGAAAATATATCAATATATTTACATATCTTTTTTTTTGTGTGTGTGTGTGATATTTGGTTACATGTGCTGCAATGCTTGAAAAGGTTTTCTATATATATATATATATATATATATATATATATATATTTAAAATAATAATAATAACAAAACAATATTCTTATTAATAATATCGTGTTTTTCGGGGATCACGCTTAAAACTGACGTCATGGTTTTAACAATCTAAGTGTATGTATTTTTGTATATATTTAGATTGTATGTATTTTCGACAATCTTCTCACGAACCGCTGATAAATGCTAAAAGACACGGAAGGAATCAAAAGATTCGAAGTAATTCCAAGAATTCTGAAAATATTCCAAGAATTCTGATTTGACCATTTAAATTAAATTCTTACCATTAGATAAAAGATATTAGTTAGAAGCCTTATAATAGCTTTTAAATTATAAATTTTATGGAGCTGATTTTTTTAAAAAAAAGCATGTTATTTCGTTATCCCCCCCCCCCCCTTTGACTTAAAAATAAATATAATTCTTTTATGCGCGAATTATAAAATTGAAATACAAAGTTATCAGAAATTAAGCTTCGAGACACATCTGTTAAAACTAACGCCATCATAGCTTTAAAATTAATAAATGCTGAAAATTTATAAATAAAATAAATAAATATGTTTATACTTTTTTTTTTTTTTTTTTTTTTTTTTTTTTTTACATAAAAATACATTATTTAAATACAGAAAATAAAATCGAAGTAATTTTTCAAAAAATTAATTGCCAATTTGGATATGTGGCGTATAAAAATTTATGGTAAAAAAAAAAAAAAAAAAAAAAAAAAAAAGGAAAGAAAAAAGAAAGTGCAGCGAACCCGAGTAAAACACTTCTGTCTGATTTTATTGTAATACAGTTGAATTAAATTGTTCAAAATGTTATTTTTAGTTTCTGTAAACCTTTAGGACTTAAAACGTTGTGATGTAAAATATAGCATTATTTTTAAAACATCATGAAAAACATGTGCTAAATGATTTAAACTGGCAAGAAAACAAAGCATATTGCTAGACGAGTGAAAACCAACTAGTAAAAGAATAATATAAAATTATATTTTATACTTTAACTAATTATCTGTCACATTGTAAAACGAAGTGAACATATTACATTGTTTTTTGAAAAGTTAGTTGTAAAGCATTTTAAAACTCATTTACCTTTATAAATATGTAAAGTAATATTAATAATATTATTTAATATTATCGATCATAAAATTTGAATGTAATTGAAATTGTGTATTCGTTCAAAACATGCATAATAATTACAAACTTTATTGCTTCAATTTCATCTTGGAAGTTTTCTAAACACTTTATAATGCATGAAGTTGGCATCTTCTATTTTTAATTTATTTTTAATTTTGATTAAAAGTTCAATTTTACAATTCAGTCTCTATATCGTATCAAATAAATTTATAACTTGCTTATATGTGCAATAGGACACAGTTTATACGTATTTTAAGAGACTGAGATATAAGAGGTATAAGTGAAAAGGCGTATAATCGAATTTTCAATAAACATTTTTCACTTTTACAAATTTAACTCTATACGAATGCATTTTTTTTTATGTAATAATTTTAAAAGATTTTCTTTCTTTTTTAATAAAAAAGTGTATTAGTTTACTATTCCATAGCAGTAGTAATATTACTATGGAATAATAAACTGATGTGGAATAATACTACTAGTAATAAAACTAATAAATAAGTTTTAATATAGTAAAAGGTTTATCAGCAAAGTGAGAATAATCACACCTTAATTGCATATCTTAAGTTTAAGTACTAATACGATTGCGTTGCTTGAATACGAATACAATATACAAATACATTTCATAATGTTAAGTAATAATTATTAAACAATTTATGTCCATTCACGTAATCATTTAATAATTATATGTATATAAATGTCTGAACTACTGTTTCATGTGAATATCAAATACAACATAATTTCATTAGAAAAAAAAAAAAAAGTAATAATAATAATAATAATTAATTAATTAATTAAATTAAGATAAATTAACAAGAAAAAAAGTTTCTAACGAAAATAATAATAATAATAATAATAATAATAATCGAAGATCGGAGAAATAAGATTTTAAATAAAAAATGACGTGTAATGGATATTTGCTTCATATTTTTGTATTAAAATGAATAGAAATGAATTGGGACTACACTATACATGTATAAACGTAAAAATAACGTATAAATGAGTGACATATAACCGCTTCTTTACTTTTAGTATATGCACTAATGAAATATGGCATATTTACGTGAAATTTCTAAAATGGCGTTTGAATGATATCCATCATATTAAAATTTGTGATTCAATTTAAATATAAAACTTTATTTAATTCGTTTATCACAAATATTAGTGTAAATCTTTATTTATTTATTTATTTCATTTTATTTTTTTATGCGGACATTTTTTTATGATACCATTATGCATTCTTCGTACACATCGGCATTGTAGATGAAAAATGGTTCTGAACAAAATATTTAAAAGCTTTTATTTATTTAAATAGCAAATGCAAAAGCTTGATCGAAGACGTTGCTAAAATTGGCAAACTCATCTTTAAACAAATGGCTGAAAACAAGCCCCGCGAAAATACTACATATTAAAGAGACTGAAATACTTTGTCTGGGAAACTTTAATATAAGGCGTTGAAAGCATTTAGCATTTGATAAATGTGATACGGTTTAGAAAACCCATATTCAAAACAGCCCGGGTCATTTAGTTTTCACTGGGCCACTTAAAAGTTCTCCTTGTGTGCATTACCATACCCTACCTGGAGAGAACAAAAGCAGCAGACTCTGCTACCCTCCCTCGTCTTTTTAACCTATTTAGACGCCCCTAAAAGAGCAAAACCCCCCACATAAAAAGACAAAACACATGCAAAGCTATTATTAATAATAATCTTCAGTGTTGTTGCATTTGCATGAAGCCTAGGTCCTCCCTACAGAGTACTAAAACTCCTGCTCTCGCAGCACTGTACTTATATATGTATATAGACAGAGATATGTTATTTCAGCACGACAGACAATGCGTTTTCTTCATTTCCATATATGCACATTTCAATGAGCTGCGAATATCCGAGAGAAAATGTTCTTCAGGAGGGGGTGACGTGGGGTGTTTTCCGAGCAACCACAAGCAATTTGCGAACGCATCTTTCCGTTGTTTTGTGGTATAGTGAATTTAACTGTGTAAAAGTATAATCTTACGATAAAACTAATCCTCCATAGGCTGGCTTCAAAATGAGGTTCTTTTTCGTCATTGAATTTTATGGAAACAGTGGGGTGTAGTATGGGTTTAAAATACACGGTTTGTGTTAGGGGAAAAGGTAGACTGATCGCTATTACGGATGCCTTGTCCTTCCTGAACGCCCCTACAAGTTAAATGTCTGACTTTAAAAGGATATGTTGCTCTGAAGATGGTAATGAGTAAATCATGCTGAGGTTTTGATACCGTTTCGTAGATGAACGTTTAATGAGTTTGCTTGTTCAATGATGTAATTTCCATACAAGTACGCCAATTTAAGTATTACGTATTTCAAATGCGAAGCATATTAATAAATGTACTTATAGATAAAAGTTACTTAATTGTTTGCTGTTTGTGAAACTTTAAGTGATTAAATTTATATAATGCTCTATGCTTAAAAAAATTAGCATAAAGTGCATAAATAATAATTTTTCTTGTATAATAAATTTCATTGTAAAGAATTATAATAATATTACGATAAAAATACTTTTCCATAAAGTGTCTTTTAAATGAATTTTTTATCGTTAAACTTTATGTAAGCAGCAGTGTGTGACAAACGTTTGAAACACCAAGGTTCGCGAGAGAAAATTATATGGATGCTATGTTCTTCACCAACGTTATTAGAAATTAAATGTTAGTCTTTGGAAAGATGTGTTTCTTTTAGGGTGGCAATTCGAAACTTATGCCAAAATTTTGATTCTATCTTATCGATGAAAATTTGAAAAATTTTGTTTATTCAGTGCAGCCTTTTAAATACAAAATCGGATAAAAAATCGGATTTTATTACTTAAAATTATTATTAATGTCATTAATTGCATTTATTTGTGTGGATAATATTCACCAAAATTAAGGTTAAGATTAAATGCCTTAAAGTATATATGCCTACCCTAAAATCGTCGTTTTGGTGAAAATTTTCGAAATTCTTTTTATTTGTTCATTTTATAGGTCACACATTTAGGATTCCAAAAATACTTTATTTTTGTTTTTACGATAACTAGAAGCAAAGTTATAGTATAAATAATAAACCGGAAGTGGAATAGACAAAGAGCGAATTCTCAAATCGAAACGTCAATCTCTACAAGCAACAAAGTTATCCAGAAAAAAACTAAAAGCTAAAAGAAAGTCAAAATTTGTTAAAAATGAAGCAAAAGAGGTCTTGACATACAAATATGGCGAGTTTTAAAAGTCTAAATTGGCTACAAAATTTTTTGTGCTGTATTTAAAATCTTTAAATGCGTTTTCTGAGAAACTGTGTTTTTCGTTATGTTTCGTTCGTCTCGTTTGTTTGCAATTACATTCATTTCTCAAAATGTATTTAGAATATTAAACTGAAATTTTGCCAAAATGTTTTATTCATCTTTAACTGTGTTCTGTATCAAGATCTAACCTCTTTGTATTTATTTATTGATTTTACTGACAGTTTTTTTTTTTTTTTTTTTTTTTTTTGAGAAGTGAGGATTGTTTTTGTTTTAATTTTGAGCTTCCATACCAAGTATGGAACATTTCAATAAAGTTTATAAATACAGCAAATCTTTTGCTACAGAACACAGGCAAGTATGTTATTTCAATACTGTGTGAAGATTATTGAAATATATTCATTAGAATCTGTTATGGAAGTAAATGAAAATTTTCACAAACGTTTTTCTACATATTTGCCTATATTTTAAAAGTTAACGAAAATTTCTGCAAAATTTCATTTAAATTCATAGATTTGTATCCCATCTTAATTAAATACATGTGTGTTTCATTAAAATTTATGTATTTTTAAAAAAGTGCTGTGTATGTAGGCACATACCTTAACTAATAATATTTTCTATAGACACTTTTTTTTTTTTTTTTTTTTTTTTTTAATACCAGAAGAAAATATATAAATTTAAAGTGCACATCATACTGTTTAAATTTATAACTTATTTATTTTATACTTTTAAAACATTGACTACCGAAATTTGTATTCTTATTTATTCCGACTTAACTAATTTATATGCTTGTAAAAAACTGCAAAAGTTATGACCTACCAATGACGTATGCGACCACAAACTTGAATGTTGCTGTGATCGAGTGGATTAATTGGTCTCCCCCCCCCCTCCCCAGAAAGAAAAAAATATGTTCCTCATGCTCCACTGGTGAGTCACGTGGTAATTACGGCGTTAAAACTTTCCTGGTATATATTATATAAACGATTTAAAATCCTCTGGGAACAGAAAAAGTAATAATAGTGCAGTTTTTGCGGCACAATACACATATTAAGTTCGTCGTAGCTATATTAAAAATAAAAAATGCATAAAAGTGTAGGCTGACATGTGTGTATTTGTTAGATTACAGGATTAAGCAGAATAGTGTTTTTAAATCATAGAAGAAAACTTCTTTTAAACGATACAAATATACATTTTTTTAAAATCCATTTTGTTAAAAAAAAAAAAAAAAAAAAAAAAACATGAGTTCCATTTCAAAATATAAATTTTTCATTAAGCTCTTTCAATTACGAAAAATAGTTATGTATATTTTTAGACGTATAATATTCATTTAAAAATAATGACCCCCGCGAACGAAGTTTGCTAGTAATATAATAATAAAACTTGTTGTTGTTGTTTTTGTGTCCATGGATTTTCAGATGACACCAAAGGCCTGGCCGATTGCGGCTGCCAACTTTGGAGCCTTATGGCTGTAGAGAACAGCCAAGTTGGTACCTTAAGTGGTACCAATCCCAATTATAAAACTTGTTAATCCATAATTTTGTACGCTACATATTTAGAAAACTTAAAATAATAATTTTATTAGTAAATAAAATAAATAAATAACATGAATTACAAAAACGTAACGATTATGCACTCATCACTATAAGGACATTAGTAATGATTATTATTTCTGAAACTATTACATTATGATACTATTACTGCATAGCATTTTCTTTTGTAAGTGGTTTCAAATGGGGTTGCTTGATTCAAGATAATTATTTTAAAATCACTGTTGTTTTTATTAAAACGATTTAAACATTGAAGTAATGACATCATTTAAAACAGTTTGAGAGTAAAAAAGCTGAAAATTTTACTTACTGTCCACCATATTTCACAGATTTTGCTTTTGTGTCTTATTATTTCATCGTTATGATATCTTGATTTCCCTTTTAGAAAATACAGGTGCATCTTTTCTTGTAAATGAGTTACAAGTTTTATTACGAAATGACATCCTCCTTCATTTCCTTAAAAAAATACCACCTGTTACGTTAATTTACCGTATTTCCTTTACTTTTATTTCAACGTGACATGTGAACCTTCCATATTCTTTTTGACAATCCTCGTTAAAAAAAAACACTATTCCTATTTGCATAACGCTGTGTCACAATATTGGGACACACTCGCAGACGATAATATGACGAGGTGTGTTGGTTTCACGCGAGCGATTTTGAGCGGAAGCTTTAAAAAATGTTTATTAGTGTTTAATAACTTTTTATAGAGGCTGAGTTCTCTGAAATCCTTTCATACATGAGTCCACTTGACAGCTTTCGTCCACGTTTGGTTAGTTAGCATATAATAATAATAATGTTGCCATAAAAATATAGAAATTATTTAAAAAATAACTTTGATCAGACGAAGCATGAACGATCTAACATAACAGAAGTCAATTAAAATTGTATCTTCTACAGATTGCGCGTCAAAACGTTTAGGTCAATAAACTTGGCCTAGTGAAAATTGAAAGTTTTTGTGGAGTTTTATAATTATTAATAATTTTTCATAAGTAATCACTTTCTGGTAGAGAATATAAAACATTTCACATAAAAACCTACTTACGATTTAAAACTTACTTGAAAGTAACTGTTTCTAATTACTATGGTATGTGTTCCTAAGTTCATTTTGTAACTTATTATCTTAAAATTATGGAATTTTGCATGCATGTGCATTGAAATATAACAAAATTAAATATATTAAAATTTAGTAGAAGGTATTTATACTAAAATAAATTAAATTGAAAAAATTAATTTGTTTGTTTTATTTAAAAATTCTTGCAGTGTTTCACCGTCTGAACTTTTTTAATTTCCCTCCTCAGTTCCACATGATTATTGTTCAAATATATATTTTGAACCTATTATTGATTTACTTTGTTCATTCTTTTACAAGTTAGTTAATAAGAAATACTTTTATGTTTCAATGATAAAATTTCATGAGAAAATTTCGTTTTTTTTTTTTTTTTTTTTTTTTTTTATAACTTAAAATTGTGTTTTAAAATCTAAATTACGATTAAAACGGAACGGAAACCAGACAAAAATTAAAATGGATTCACAAATTTATTTGAATATTTATAAAATGTCTTCATGATAATTTTTATTAGATTTAGTCAAGAAACTGTGTAGCAGGGAATATTTTAAGAAATGTACTTCTGAAAAGTACTCCTTAAAAAAAAAAAAAAAAAAAAAAAAAGTTATTTCAAATATACTTTAAATTTCTCTATAAAAATTACTCTTTCAGAGCTAGAGTGCAAACCCTCTGTATTATTTGTTACCAATAATTTTTGATAGAAATATTATCTTTATTGACTCTCGAAATTTCTGCGCTTCAATAAGTTGAATGTCACTTTCCAGAAATAGTGGTATGAAATAATTCAGAAGGTTGGTAACTCTGCAGAGCTATAAACTTTTCGTTATATTTTTTAATTCAACATATTTTACGGGTAATGTTTTGAAATATTAACATATTTTATTTGTTGATATTTTGGTAATTTTAAAGCAGGCTGTCCGTTTAGCTCTTTGCTTACTTCATTATGAAACATACAATAGCAGAGCTGCCAACCTAATCCGGCAAATTGTTAGTACCGCCCATTTTCTACACCGCTTAATTTTAGAGTATTTGTTTTCTTAATTTATCGTAAATATGTTTGAAGAGAATTACTCTAAAAATTAAGTGGTGTAGAAAAATGGGCGGTACTAACAATTTGCCGGATTAGGTTGGCATCTCTGCAATAGTCATTTAAAAGTAATTTTTAAAGATATAAGCAATGAAAATTATGCATGTGCCCTCAACGTTGTAATTAATAAGGATTTTGGGAAGTAGCGTACCTTTAGTATACATAGAGATTGAAAAGAGGTCAGGACTTAAAAATTTTTACATTTTAAAAATTTGTTAGTATTTAGAGGTATGAGTATCATACCATTTCTCGCTTATTTTTCAGAAAACTTGATTTGTTATGAGTTTAAAAATGATCACTTGTGTTAGTTATGTAAATTTCCATTAAGGATTTGATAACAATCATGGCATCCAAATTCTGTGTTCATAAGTTCATTTGTTTCAAAATTAAACACAAAAGAAGAAAATGAGAAAATATGCTGTTGCTTTAAGTTTGCACGCCAATGTATAAGTAAAAGGCAGATTTTAAAGATTCATTCACTGTTTTTTTTTTTTTTTTTTTTTTTCTGTTTTTTTTTTTTTCTTTTAAGGAATGGCGGGCTTTGAAAATCGTAAAAATCAACGGAAAACATCAATTTTTCGTTTTGTTATATAAGTTGATATTTTCAAAAGTTACAAGGGTTTCAAAAAAATAATGATCTGATTAAATGAGCTTTAAAATGTAAAAAAAAAAAAAAAAAAAACAAGCGGTATAGTCGGCGGAGATTGATCATATATATTTTTAACTTTTAAAATACTTTAATTTTGTTAAAACAATAGTAAAAAGCATACAGTTTAAAATATAAGCCTTCTAAAATGTTTGATTGATAAATAATGATAACTGGTGAAATTCAATTTAAATGCTGTTTTCTCTTAATGTGTTTTTTAACGATTTTCCCTTCTTTCAAATGCCTCTCTCGTGTCACAATTTTGGCTTAAAATTAATAAAAATTGCTTTAAGATGTTTTATGTTACATTTCAGTGAAATCTGGGTATCCGTTTTAAGTTTCGCCTATATTTAGATTTTTAAAACTCTGTTTTATTATGCGCGAGATTGAAATTGTCATAAAAAATCAGTACATTTTACAAAAATTATTCTTAACACTAAACTTCTGTACGAATAGAAAATCCGATACACAGATTTATTTAAAATATATAAATTAATAATAATCAAGCAAAATAATAAAAAAATATGAAAAATATAAACGCGAGAAACATTTTGAATTTTTAAAAAAAAATTTAAATTTTTAAAATTAAAAAATAAAATAAAATAATTTTTATTTTTATGTTATTAATATTGTAATACTACAGTGCATATATATACAAAAAAATTAAAACTTTTGCTGTAAAATTAAAAATATTTATTTATAATGCCCACCGTCCCCTTTTAAATGCAGTTATCAGTAATCTCATTAAAATAATAAATAAATAAATACTAATAATAACTTAGCTTCTTTTTACGAAATACAACACTATAAATACACAATACAATAATTTATTCATTTATTTTTCTTTTCACGAAAACACTGGTTGATAATGAAATCCACCAAAGAAACATTTTTACAATCTTTCAATACTGCAGGGTATATTCTAAGCTTATCCTATATTATAAATTACTTAGTCCTGGGTGTCGGCAGCCCTTACTTTTTTTTTTCCTCGTTATTCCACCACTGTTTCTTTATAATTACCTTCTATAGTTTATTTTCACGATTAATTAAATAAAAAGCTATTGTAAACATATAAGGATGTAAGAATCAAGGTGAAAAGATAATTACAGTTGCAGATGTTTATGAATAGAATTTGAAAATTTATGTTTCATTAGAAATTAATGTTTTTAATTAAAGTAAAAAAAGAGGGGGTAAACTGAAATTATAAGCATAACTTAGTTGCCAACTTTTAGGCTATTTTTAATGCCATTTTAATTCAGCATAAATTTTTATCTTATTAAAACTGTGAAAATGTAATAAAACAGTAATAGAACAAAGAGTAGAACATAGAATGTGCAACAATAATACAATAGAATTGGAAAATATATATTTCATTAGAAATTAATGGTTGTAATTAAAGTAAAAGAAGAGGGGATAAATTGAAATTATAAGCATAACTTAGCTGCCAACTTTTAGGCTATTTTTAATGCCATTTTAATTTATAATAAATTTTTATCTTATTAAAACTGTGAAAATGTAATAGAACAGTAATAAAACATAGAGTTGAACATAGAATAGAATTTGAAAATATATATTTCATTAGAAATTAATGGTTTTAATTAAAGTAAAAAAAGAGATAGTAAATTGAAATTATAAGCATAACTTAGCTGCTAACTTTTAGGCAATTTTTAATGCCATTTTAATTCAGCATAAATTTTTATTTTAATAAAACTCTGAAAACTGTTGCAGAAATTTATAATAAAATTTACGGTACCCCAAAAAAGCGTAAATCTTGGCAGCTTTGTCATAGCAAAAGAATTGTTCATAATTAATTAATTAATTAATTATATTTTATTATTAGAATCTTTTACAATGAATTGCTTCAGATTATCTAATGATGCTATGAAATATACACCATGAGGTAAAAATTGTCTGGCTTCAAGAATATTTATTTATTTATTTTTGAATGCGTAATATCTTTCTGATTTTTTTTTTTTTTTTTTTTTTTAAGAATATAAAATATTTTCAAAGCGGCATAATTTTTTGTGCGTTTCTGTCGTTTAATGGAATACAGAAAAATATTATTCTTTTAGTTATCGTAAGAAAATATGAATGTTAAAAAATAATTTTAAGATAATATATAAAGTAATAATAAAAAGAAAAAAAGAAAGAAAAAAGAAAAAAGCATTAAAATAACTTCGAAAAGTCAACAGAAACCTTTAATATGTATCCTTTCGGTAACTTCTCCCATTTCGCCCCCCCCCCCCCCACACACACACAAATTAAATCTTTATAAGCTATGGTCAATCATTTCTTTACATGTATAGTATGCTTTTTTTTTTTTTTTTTTTTTTTTTTTTTACACACACACACACACATATTACAGGTATAATTAATGAGTATATTATTTTTTGTTGATATACACATATACTTTCTATGTAGATACCTTTCATTATTATTATTATTATTATTACTATTTTTATTGTAGTCGTAAAAATAATGATATTTATAACACGAAATTGATAATAAACATACATTCAGAATCTGAACTACTAGATTCCGAAGAAACTAGATTCCGAAATAGGTTTTCACAATTCTACTTTCATGGAGATTATTTAAGACATTTAAGTGAAACATATTCCGTATGTAGAACGTAATAATAATAACGTAGAACATAATGACAGCAAATTTCGAATTTTCTTATCGGAATATGAATAGTGTTTTATGAATTTTAAAAATGATGTGTAAATTCATTCATTCATTTAAATAGCCCCTTTAAAAAAAAGGATTCTTTAATACACCTGTCATAAAAATAAATAAATAAATAAATAAATAAAAAGTAAATAAATAAATAACAATAATAACAAAATATTACAAAACCATTTCACCAATTTCATGTACGCAAAGGCATATAATATAATTCTTGCTTTAATTTGAGTTTACTTCCAATTAATATCTTGCTTTGCATTTCTTACAAGAAATCCAGTTTTCATGGTCGATTGAGTTCTGGTGAATAAATCTTTGTTCTTTCACCTTGAACCTTCATAGTTGTAGCAGACAGAGGATTATGGTCTCAGGCTTCACTTAGTACACAAAGTTGTGGACAGAATGATTGTGGCCGTGAACTGATTAGTTGCACGTTAGGTAATAAAATAAGGAAGATCTCGTTTCAATTGTAATTCTTTTATAACGGCACAAATGATTCTTCATATAAAACTTTTTTGAAATAATAATAATAATAAAAGTGATTTGGTAATGGCAAATTTGATTTTCTACAGTCAGAAATGGCAGGAATTCGTTCAGAAACATTATTATGAATCAATAGTTAAAAACTGTGGGAACATTCCTTTGAAGTACTAGTTTTCAAAAAATTGAATTTTAAATGTAATAAAAAATTCCTCGAATGACCTCTAGTTATCATAAGACTACATTACGCGTTATTCCAAACGAATCATGTGTCATCTTTTCTAATTAAAAATGATTATTGTACATTCGCATGTAGTATTATATATATATATATATATATATATATATATATATATATATATATATATATATATATATATATATATATAATAAATAATACTTAATTTTAATAATAATATATATATATATATATATATATTTTTTTTTAAATTCAAAGAATTCTTTTTACACATGTACATAAGCATTTATAATATTTAAAATAAATAAATAAATTATTGAATACAAAATATTTATTTATTCCTATACTGTATCTCTCTCATACCTCCACTTTTTTATTTCTGTTTCTTTTCTTTCTTTCTTCTTCCTCTTTTTAGCTCTTTGCGTATCGACAACTTTCGAAGTGTTACGTTTTTATTTTATTACTTATTTTCATCTGTGCACTCTCTCTAACTTTTTCGATGAATGTATTACGTGTATTTTTCAGATAAATAAATAGTAAAATAATTTGTTCACTCAAAATAATACAAAATGTACTCTTAGTGTTTAGTTTTTCTTATATATAAAATCAAAACTTGCGTGTTTAAATACTAAAAGAAATAAATAAATAAATCTGGGAGGAATTCATAAGCACGATATTGTACAAATTTCATATACGGCGTACATTTCCTTTTGAACTTATTATCACATACTTGTGCTGTATTGTGGCATTATTCATAATAGATTCGATTTAGAGATCATTTCTCTTCTAAAAACACACGTTGAAGGCACTATTTTGATTTATTTCATATTCTAGGAAATATTTTACCGATTAAAACTTTGAATTTATTTTTAAATAAATGAATTAATTTTTTTAATTATTTAACAAAAATTATTGAATAATGAATTTCTTTAATTTTATAATTGTCTACTCATTTATTAATTTTAATATATCCGATTTCTATATATGGGAAGAAAACCTTCAGATTCTAATTCTTTTTCTCCAATTATTATTATTATTATTTGTAAAATTGTCGTAACGTATTCTACTTTAGTTTAATTATATATATATATATATATATATATATATATATAACTACATTTTAAAATGTTTAGTTTTAATGCGAAACAATATGCTATTTAGTTAGTTGATGCTTTGTCAAATAGAAGTTACTACATAGTTAAAAATTAAGACAACTTTTAAGAAAATCTTAATGAATTTCTTTGGTGAAATAATTAAATTAATAATAACTGTAATAACCCATTCCTCATTAAAATTTTGATAAAACGTGGTTCTTGACTTGTTATGTTTTAATTTAAACTCTTTCTTTTGTTAAACTCTTTTTACATTTTTTTTTTTTTTAATTCGATTTTAATTTTTCTTTTCTCTTCAAAAGTTTAAAAATGTAATACCTAACAAGCTTAAGTATGAAACTAAAAAAAATGTGAAGAAAAATGCCTTTATTATTTTGAGTAATGCGTACAAGTACTGTCACTGAAAATTTAAAATGTTTTTAGCCCTAATTTCTTGAATAACGATAATTATACTTTGGTCAGACCCGCTTTTTGTTTCTTCTAATTTACCCTGTAACAAGTTTTAAAATTTTCTTGTTTAAAATATGGCAACAGTGTATACATATTTTTTACAACACCTGCATTTTATTTTATATTATTTTTATGTCTTCCTCTTTGTTATCATTAATGAGGGCGCCCCGCCTTTTTAGTGTTTTTAAGCGAAAATCGTTCCCATTGTTCCAACTTCACGGCTGGCTAGTTCTTTTTGATGACGTGTAAATTTTGAGGGCCGCATTTTAATATTATGCTCATAATTTTGGCAGCTGCATGCCGACGGTACAGACTGCTGTATCAGTGGGGTGCAGCGAAACAACCGACGATATTATGTATCTGTTATTCCAAAAGTTGTTTTGGATGAGATATGCATTTTAGAAAGTGGAAAGTAGAGCTCGACCAAGGGTGAAATTCACTTTCTTTGACGGTGTTTGTTTCGTATGGAAAGTCATGCATATACTCATTGGCTAATAGGTCCGTATATGATAAGGTCTTAAACTTTGTATAAGCAAAAATTATTCTTGTATATCTGATTATTGTTTGTTACAGAATGGATGGTTATTACTTTTAAAATTATTTCACTTATTACTTTAAATTATTTGTTGCAGAAAATTTTAATAAAGCTTATAATAAATCTGAAATTTACATTTTGAATTAATTAAAAAAACAGCCTTTTAATTTAAAACTACGATATAAAATGATCAACAGGGCAGAATTGAGTTATCTGGTTTACATTATGTTGTATCTGTTTACCACCATTCTTTTCATCATATTACCATTTCTAAAATTTACTGGCAGTATGTTTAAAATGATAATAAAAGAATAATGAGTTGAGAAAAAAAATAAATTCATGTTGGTTGTTAAATTCATTTACTTTAACATGTGCATTATGACGTTTACCATCTTCTATATTTCTTTTCTTTTAGTTTTCTATCTTGCATTTTTCTATTACATCTATAAAAGTAAAAAAGTCGTGTAAATCAGTTGGACCAAACAGGATCTTACAATACGAAATAGTTCGTTGAAATTTAGATGTTAAACATTACTTAGATCAATGCAATCAAGTGAACATTGTAAAAGAATTCAACAAGTTAAAATAATGTTATGAAAGTGGACAGCCATTGACAGACTATGGCAAAACCCCGAAAAGGCATTATCTTCGTGCAGGGCCTGGTGTCACCTTAGAGGGTCACTGTCACTGTCACTTTCACTGTTCTCTATGGCATTTGGTGATTAAGACTCTTCCTCTGTGACTTCTAAGCTCCTTCCTCACCAAAAGGAATTTTTACGATTTTAGAAAAGTGTGTAGCTGTCACGTAATATTAACCGAAGCAAAGAAGAATATGAACGTTTTGTCGACATTCTGTAGAATCTAAGAGCGTACGTGTCGGAATTACTTTTTATATAATCCAGTGAAAGTAAAAAGTAAAATCTAAAATGTTTAATTAGCTCCTTAACATACAAGTAACACAGTATTTGATGAGTCCAAAAAGTACTTTTAATTTGGCTAAACTGTATGTATAAGCGTTGCCGTTCCATTAATTCAATTAAACTTTTGATAAAGGATTACAAATTTATTTATTCTGTCTATTTTTTTTTTTTTTTTTTTTTTTTTTTTTTTCTCTTGGCGAGTGCATTTTTTTTTTTTTTTTTTTTTTTTTTAAACCATAAACTTTTGTTAAGTGAAACCTGGTACAACTCATAATAACGCTGCAAAATATTTCCCATAGCTCCGCAAATTAAAATGGAAAAAGTTGCTCTTGACGAGTTAGACTCGTCAAAGTCTACAGTGGCTCCTGAAATGAATGTCGACCCCAAATCTTCATTGTGTATTACGAGTTTAAATACAAAAATAACTTAAGCAGACTGTGTAATATAATGTGTCACATATTAAAAACTACTTTATAATTTTGCCGTATTTTAGATACAGCTGTTAGTTTGAGGCAACTTAGAACAAAGGTTGTCTCTCTTTTAAGCCTACCGAATATTTTCTTGAATCTACAAAGATTCTATAATATAAGCAAATATAAATATAGCTTTTGCACGTATTGACACAGAGGAGCTCAAATCAATATAGTACTGTTGTATAATCAAATGGAAACAAAACATTGAAAGACATATTCGCACTGATAGAGGCAACATTTTTTTTAACGTTGGAAGTTGTTTGGGATCGTGGTTATCATTTGCTCGCAAAATGTTTATAAATGTTTTTTAACATTACAATTATCTACATGCATTGCAATGTATTTAACATATATATATATATATATATATATATATATGGGTATTTGGAGGGAGAAGGGGGGGGGCATTAATAAAATGTTTGAAAAATTCAACGATATTAATGACGTTTACAACTTTTAGTTCTGTTTTAGGATTTCTGAAAGCTATCTACGTAACAGCAGATAGAAATAAATATAACCGAACGGAGATTATAGCGAGAATAATTCTTTTTTTTTTTTTTTTTTTTTTTTTTTTCTGTTTTATACACTTGATTGAAAAATGCTTATAAACACTTTACAATCATGTAAAGAAATATTAAATACTGAGGCTATTAAAACGATTCACATGTAACAAAACAAAAGCAAATTTGAGGCATTTAAATATTGTAATAGAACAAAAATAAACTACGTTTACTGTAGTATGGATTTATTGTTTTAAGAGTAAAATGAAATATCACCCAATAATTATTAATGATGTAAAAGAAAATTAAAAAATATATAAATGCATTATAAAATATATGGGTGATTCATAGAAGAAGGTAACATCAGTCACAAAAAAAGATGATATTTCCTCTTTTTCTGCCACCAGTATCACCATATAGAAATTTTAACGGAATATTTGCTGTGATTTTTATGATTCAATAGGATAGCGATTATATTTAGAAAATATTGGTGGAAGCAGAATTATCTCTATGTGTGACTGATGTTACATTTTTCATGGAATTGCCCATATTGGATTGCCCATATTGGATTGGAAGTGCATAGTTACGCTTTTTTGCTTCCGAAAAATTCTTTTAGAAATTTTTATTTTATTTAGTCAGTTATAACTTTACTAAATTAGAAAACTGGCGTACAGTCAATAGAAAGAAATTAGAACTTCTTCACACACCATAAATTTTAAGTCAGCACAACCGGTTTCGAAAGGGCGTAGCCTTTCTTCATCAGGTGCAAACGCGTGCTACTGCCTTGGAGGCAAAAGCAAGACCCTTGCTTTTGACAGTTTTGGTTTTGCCTCCAAGGCAGTAGCACGTGTTTGCACCTGATGAAGAAAGGCTACGTCCTTTCGAAACCGGTTGTGCTGACTTAAAATTTATGGTGTGTGAAGAAGTTGTAATTTCTTTCTAAGTTATAACTTTGTTGCAGAAATATATATAAAAAAATTATTAAAAATTTCCGGTAGCCAAAAAGTTTAAAAATTCTCATCTATGTAAGTACTAAAATGAACCTGCTTTTTTGAAACAGTAATAGTAAGTTACTTGAACCTCTCAGTCATAGCATATACTACTTCTCTGATTTATAACAGACACTTCAAATTATTATAGTAGTAGTTTTGAGGTGGCCGTAAAGTACTCTAAGACAAAATTTTCGATGATCTGCAGAAAAATCTGGACATTTTTTGCATTTTTTAATGTTTTATTAGAAATTACATTGATTGTTCGTGTTAACACTTTCACGACCGTTGACATTGTCTCACGTCATTTGGAAATCTGTAACTCCGCCAGTGGGGTTTCTTTTGCAATTTTTATGTTGCTATATTTCTTAAGAATATTCCCTATATTTATATTTGCGCAATCAAAATACTATGGCTACAAATACTTCGATTAGAAAGAGTTTAATTATTATGTATATTCATATGTAATATAAATATGTATGCAGAAAATCTTGTTCTGAAATAATGTAGTTTGAAAGAATAACGCCCACAGGTGAAACATACTACGAAAAAAACAAAAACGTGCCGTCGCGAAAGTGTTAACTTTAACTTCAGGACTTTCACTGATACTCATTAGACTCCAGACATTTCTGAAAGGGAGAGAGATTAAATGGAATATTTTTTGAGGTTTACATAAACAAAATTTGAATTGTAAGAAGCAGAAATATTAATTAATTTGAATTTCTGATCTGCATTTTGTATTTAGCTATAATTGTTTTAAATTTATCAGATTATAGAAATTCTTCAAATGTTTCAAATCTGCGTAAAAAAAAAAAAAAAAAAAAAAAAAAAAAAAAGTAATTTTTCATTAGATATTAATGTTGCGACATCGACAATATATATATTGTCGATGTCGCAGTTAAGAAAATGTCGCAGTCGATGTCGAAGTTAAGAAAATGTGGTTTTAAGGGCCCTCTTCACTCACCGCCGCTGGAAGCCGAAGCTAATGTTATTCAATGGGAAATGTTTCTTTACAAATAACTTATTAACTAATACATATTTTTAAATTCTGTTTTCACATTATGAAAATTCCCAGCTGTTAAATGGACGGACCTTTCTTAAAAAAATATTTTTTTAATTTTTTATATTTTACTTCGAAGCTGCAAAATACGAATTTTCAATATGTGATTTTTTTTTCATTTTGCAATTTCAAAATAAAATATTAAAAATTAAAAAAATACTTTTTCAAAAAAGGTCCGTCAATTTAACAGTTGGGAATTTTCTGAATGTGAAAACAGAATTTAAAATTATGTATCAGTTAATAAGTTATTTGTAAAGAAAATTTCCCCATAGAATAACATTGGCTCGGGCTACCGGCGACGGTAAGTGAAGAGGGCCGTTAAATACGAAATAGCAATTCATCACAATAGCAATCGAAATAGCATTCATCGTAGTTAAATATGTCGTCTGAAATTCTAATATGAAAGCAATAAAAAAGTGTTTACGTTTTTCCGTCGTAACTGTTTCAGAGATGGGGATTTGACATAGATTTCATATTACTATTTAAGGAGAAAAATTTTCTTACTAAATCCTAGATATAAGAATATTTCTTTTTTCTTTTTTGGTAAATCGTGGTATGAGTTATTCGCTAAATTCCCATCCCTGCTTTCTTGTTATCAGCATTTACACATCGTACTTAATGATTAAATAAGTATTTCATTTTTCTTTTCTATAATAAAATAAAAATTTGTAATGATTTATGTTTAAAAGTTTCTCTCACACTGATAAAATGGGTGCTTCCTGATCATTATTCTACAAATATTATTATATTTCTCGAAAAATCCTCCCACATAGCCACTTATATCCATTAGACATCTAAATTACACCCAATGATTCATAAAAGGTATAAAATATCTTAAGAATGGCCATTAAAAGTCCTGGATGTCCTGTACTAATTATAGATATCTATTAGATGTTTAAATATAGACGAAATTTAGACGCGCCTTTTTCGATGTCTAATAGATGTTACACGTTAGATCAAAACAAGATTTAGGTATTTTTAATATCTATTAGCAAGTCCAGTTATTGGATATTTGGAGATTTATTGGATATGTAACTGACATCTAATTATGGACGTAAAGAAGAGTGGCATTTGTCGTGCTAATAGATATCTGTACGATATTTATAGAAGTTTAAGGGATCATTTTTTAACTTTTATAGATGTTTATACATGTCTTATGGATATAAGTGACTGTGTGCAGGGCCTGATTAAGGGGGAAGCTCGCTCTTCACACATTATTTATACTTACACCGTTATTTTTTAACAAATACTTTCTTCCTATAATAAACAGAAAATTTTCATTAAAAATTATTTTAAAAGAATTCTGGTGTCTAATAACGGTGAGTAAATTGGATATTTTTACACCGTTCATTTTTTATAAAAAATATTTCCTCGTCAAAGCGTGGAATTTTTATGACATGAAGTAAAAAATAATTGTAAAAATATTCCGGTATGAGCGAGCTTCCCCCTTAATCAGGCCCTGACTGTGTGTGGGATAGTAAATCGAGAGATTTTAAATTAGGAATTTAATGATCCCCAAGATTTTAAATTGTGAATTTAGGAGTTTGCGATCACAAAGCAGGATATGTTGGTGAACCCCGCCTTAGGACATTGTAACACGACAGACACTTTTCAGTACATTTTCAAGAAGAGAATAGTTTTTTCTTTTCTTTTTTTTTCTCATTGTGCTTACATATACATAATAATTACTCTTTTTACATATGTCTTCTTGTCTTTTATTGTTCATTGTAGAAGTATCACCAACCATTTACTTCTCATTATCTCTACTTAATTCATCAATCTTGAATATTCTATCTCTTGCACTAGAAACTAAAGAACACCACACCATGAGTCACACCGACTTTGAAAATAAAGAAAAAATAGCTATCTTGCAACTGTCAACTCAAATCATTTCTTCAACGCAACCTACATTTTGACTAAACATACAAGGTTTTGACAAGCTCCGCCTACATCATTTTGCGATAGGACGAAAGAGTTTTTTGAAAGCCTATTGTTGAATATAATTCAGTGATTGACAACGCACATCGTCAGTTCTTTGTAGTTTCATAAGGTTTTTCTATTTGTTTGCTCAAGATTCGCTGTCATTTTTTCATAAGCTGTTATTAAATTAGCTATAATAACTTATACACAGTGTACAAGGCTAGGTTCTTTAAATAAAGAATACAATGACACCGCGTCATATTAAGACTTTAATTTAATATATCAAGTGGTTATTTAGTTTAAGTCATTGTAACATTATCTTAAAGAACGATTTTCATTTTATGAATGAAATGTAATTTGCTAAAGTTACTAGTTTCTCTTGCTGATAAAATGTTATCTGTATTCAAACTGCTCATTGTTCTACATAAATGGAGCTTTCGTATTATAACAGGGTTCGTACAGCCCGTATTTTTTTCAACCAGAAATTTCGAATACAATTTCTACCATAACGATGATCAAAGAGGTATAGCGGGGAGCTCCTGGCTACAAGGCACGCATCTTCTATGTATATATATATATATATATATATATATATATATAATATCTATATACAAATTGTCCACCGCACTTTAGAATGTAGAAAACGTGGAAAATAAGCTAAAAACCCATAGAAACACGGGAAAAAAGAGTCAAAATTCCATAGAAAAAAGCATGGGACGAAAAGAAAAAAACCCAGAATGTCAAGTACGAGAAAAAAAAAAAAAAAAAAAAAAAAAAAACAGCTAACACCGGAAGAGATAAAAGGACAAATTTGACTAGAAAAACACATCGAGGAGCAGGAGGGTGGGGTTGGGACATTAGACCCATCGTCGACGATTAATACGTCTCGCCTAGTATAAGAATATATATATATCTTGTATATACCGTAATTTATGGTAGATAACCCGCAGGTAAGATGCGTCATTTCTCCACCAGAAATTCTATTTAATAGAGAAACCTATAGTTTTTCGAAGGAAGAGCTCGTACAAATATAAATTTATTTATCAATTGAAATTTCTGGTGCAAAACTGGATTATATAACCTGCGGGGTATCTACCAGTAATTACGGTGTATAATTTTTCATGGGAATAACATAAATGCCAATATTTTAATGTATTCCGTAGTATTTTTAGCTCCGCCTTTATTTCACACCAATTTATTTATTAAAAAAACCTTTTTTCTGAAATATAAAACTTCGATAAAATGAGAAAAAATTATCCTTAAAAAATAGGCGGTATGAAAAAAAGGACGGTTGAAAATACTCCGGAATAAATTAAAATGTTGCCATCTATGGTATAATGAAAAGAATGAGAACGAAAACTAAACTGTTGAATAATTCCCCACAGAAACCCACAAAGGTCAATTAAATAACTAGTTAACTTGAATAGGTTTAATAATTTTAATGTATTTGAAATGTTATATTAATTTAAATTTATTAGATAATTGATAAAATTACCCACCTAATTTTAAACTTATTAGATTATAAAACTTGTCTAAAACATATAAAAGAAGGCTCTTTCAAGGTAATGTAGTAAAAAGAAGAAACTAATAATGGATAATATTAAAAGGGTTAAAAATCGAGCTTATAATAACGAAATGAACCACAAAACTTGAGATTAGCAAAATACTTTTTGGACCATATCACAAAAAATGCATAGATTATTAAATAAAATAGCTCAAACTGCCATAGAACTTCTTCAGGAGCCACCCCTAAAGCGTTGAGCAGAGAAATGCAAGGTTTCTGTTTTTGGTAAGCAATATTACGCGAAATACCAAAAGGTAGCTCAAGCCTGCTTCAAAAATATTACCATGAATTAACCAAATGAAAATAAGACAGAATACATCCTGAAATTTTAACATTCAAATTTTCGCCAGAATTAAGTACTTAAATCAAAACACGTGTTATAATATATATATTAATTGATGTAAGAACTGAAAACTATGTATATATATTAAGGGGCTTAATTTTCGATAATAGTCGTGAAAAGTCGTTTAAAAATAAAAATACAAATAATCTGTAAGAACTTTGCTTAAATTATAAAAGAGAAATACTTTAAAAGCCCCAGTTATTATTAAACTCAAAACAATACTTCAACTTTAAAATTTATTAAATTAATTTATCTTATACACAAAATGTGTAATAAACTGCATCTAAAAGTTAGGAAACGTTCATATGATCCTTTTTTTCTCTCTACTTTTCAGCATAACTTTTGAATAAGTGATCATATCAATGTAAAACTTGAATGGCATGTTTGTTATCTAATAATTAATAGAATTCTCTATAACATAGATAATAATTTTTAACTGATATTGATTCAATTTTTCTCAAAAATATGAGGATATCGGAAAAATGAAAAATTTAAACAATTTTAGAAAAAATAAAAAATAAATAAATAAAAATGAAATGAAATGAAAAATGGTGTTAAGGGTGGGCTTCTCACAAAGGTAAAATTAAATACCACTATTTTTATATACTAATTTTAGACTTGACAAATCGTTCACATACATTTAAAAAAGTAATATAAAAAATTCTTGTATGCAAATTTCCCTTTGTGAGAGCCCTTTTTAGGGTGTATTACAATTAAACAAAAATACACATGTCTAGAAATATTAAGTTAAAATAGGATTTTTCTTGTTACACTCACCGGTTTTTTTCATCCATAATGGATTTTTTGAAAAGTATAATTATTCATTTGTAAACTATAGATATCGCCAAATTTATAAAAATAACACTAAATAATTTTATAACGAATATCTCATTAAAATTTATGTGTTCGTCTTATGCATATTTTCCACAAAAATATTTTCGTACGAAGAAAGAGAGAGGGGAGAGAGAAAACAGAAAAAAAAAAAAGATAAAATTATAATGATAAAATTAACAATAATTTCCTTTTTTAAAGTATATGCATTTTTACATATCAACATAACGATGCAAGATTCATCTTAATATTAGTCAACTGTTATAGAAATATTCAATGGATCGCCTAACTTACACATTCATTACTAAAAATAACCAAGAACATAAAAGTTATATTGATCGTGTTTTTTATTATATTATTGGATTTAATACTTTTAATTGAAGGAAGGAGAAATTTATGATCATTTCTTGCTTGCAAATAAATGTTATGAACTAAAGGTTAATTTTTAAGTATGTATGGAGGCTGAATGTTCCTTTAAAGTAAAGAATTGTTTTCAATTTTGTTCTGCACCTGTGATAAATATACACACTTGAATCCGTGGAGCTACAATATATTCCGTTATTTAAAGCTGATAAATTTGGATAGAAGTATGAGCAATTTTGCACTAGTCTTGTACTAGATAGAAACAGTAACTTCTTGAACAGGAATTTCTTCCTGTTTCTAGAAATAGGAGTAATTTAAATATATACATTTATATTGCCTAAGTATTTAACTGTGGTAACGTTTTTGTTTTCCTTCTACCTTCTACCAGTATTGAGGGGGAAAATCTTAGTATTGTTGCAACTAATTAAACCTTTCCCCTTGCACCAATTTGCTGTGGCAGTAAAAGTAGTTTTACAGTCAAAGTGAAAATAAATTGAAAAGTACTATCGGACTGTTTCTAGAATACTCAGAAGGACAGAAATATGAGTGATTTTCCACTAGTCTTGCACTAGACAGAAGCAGTTAACTTCTTGAACAGGAATTTCTTTCTATTTCTAGAAGCAAGAGTTCAAATTTAAATGTCTCCATTTAAATTGCCTAAATATTTTACAGTGGTTACGTTTTTGTTTCCTTCTGTCAATATTGAGGAAAAGCATACTGTTGCAACAGATTTAATCTTTTCCCCTGCATCTGTTGTACTGCTGCAGCGAAAGTAGTTTTACAGTCAAAGTGAAAATAAATGGGGAAGTACTATTGGACTGCTTCGAGAATATTCAGAGCGACAAATATCCATTTTGCACTAGTCTTGCAGTAGACAGAAGTAATAACTTCTTGAACAAAAATATCTTCCTCTTTCTAGAAACAAAAGTTGAAATTTAAATATCAGTTTTTATTGCCTAAACATTTTACCGTGATAACGTTTTTGTTTTACTTCTACCAGTATTGAGGGAAAGATTTTTGGTATTGTTGAAACAGATTAAAATGTTTTCCCCTGCATCAATTCTGCTGTTGCCGTGAAAGTAGTTTTACAGTCAAAGTGAAAATAAATAGAAAAGTACTGTCGGACGATAACGATATATGATCAATCTCGTATTGGACTAATTTGAGAATATTCATAGTGACAGAAATATGAGTGATTTTGCACTAGTCTTGCACTAGACAAAAACAATAACTTCTTGAACAAGAATGTGTTCCTGTTTCTAAATATAGGAGTTCAAATTTAACTGTATCCATTTATATTGCCTAAATATTTTACAGTGGTAACTTTTTTGTTTTTCTTCTACCAGTACTGAAGGAAAGATTTTTAGTATTGTTGAAACAGATTAAATTTTTTTCCCCTGCATCAATTCTGCTGTTGCAGTGAAAGTAGTTTTACAGTCAAAGTGAAAATAAATAGAAAAGTACTATCGGGCGATAGCGATATATGATCAATCTCGTTTTGGACTAATTCGAGAATATTCATAGGGACAGAAATATGAGTGATTTAGCACTAGTCTTGCACTAAGCAAAACAGTAACTTCTTAAACAGGAATTTCTTCCTGTTTCTAAAAATAGGAGTTCAAATTTACTGTATCCATTTATATTGCCTAAATATTTTACAGTGATAACATTTTTGTTTTCCTTGTATGAATATTGAGGGAAAGATTCTTAATATTGCTGCAACGGATTAAATCTTTTCCCTTGAATCAATTGTGCTGTTGAAGAGAAAGTAGTTTTACCATCAAAGTGAAAATAAATGGGAAAGTACTATCGATCTCTTTCGAGAATATTCCTCGAAATTACAATTTTGATTGTACTGATTCCAGAAGTTACACTAAATAAAGTGCATTCATCGACTAGAACCGGCCTATTTCTTTTAATTCTTGATAATTTTTTGTGACAGTTTTTTGGTTGTGTTATCAGATCACTAATCCTGAAATTCCACTTAAAAAATGTACAATAAAATAAAACAATAACTCTAATAAAATAGCGTAAATAACTTAATAAAATAGTATGTAACTGACATGGTGCTGATTGCATCACAAAAGCCTGCTGATCAAAATAACATAGCATATTAACTTATATTAGAAGAAAAGGCCCAATTAATTTTAAAGGGATGGTGTATGTTATCAATCATTTTTGTAAATGACTTGGAAAATTGCGTACACATGCATTGAAATATAATGATATTAAGTATAATAAAATATTTCTAAAGCATTTTTAATTTGACAAAATAAAATTAAAAAAATTAAATGTTTAATTTATTTTTTTAATGCTCCCTGCTACCAAAATTTTAAATTTTTCTCAGTTTAATATTATCATAGTTTAACAATGTTTTCCAATCGTTTTAAGGAATTACTTTGTGGATTCATTGATAAATTATTATTATCATTATTATTACTATTATGTTTGAATGCTAAAATTTATTGACATTTTTAGCATTAAGACATAAAAATATTTTTTATGTTAGTTTTGTTTTTTAGTTTTATTAAATAGTATTACGCTATATTATACGCTATAATATTACGATATTATTATATTGATTAATAATACGCAGCAAAATATGTTAATTTTTTTATTTCCATTTATATCTTACTATGCTAAATATAATTTAGCACATTTAAAGTAATAATACGAAAAGCATATTGATTTCTTAAAATTATAATTAGTTAAAAAATATTAAATTTTAATCCTATGCAGACTTTTCTTTTCTTTTTTTTTTTTTTTTTTTTTTTTTAAACACATTTAGAGAAAACATAAAAAAACCATTCAAAGTTAAAAGTGTTGTGACATAGAAACTCGAGTATGCTTTCTTTTATTCCTTTTACGGACGTCCCAGTTTTGGAATATTTCAAATGTGTTTGTCTTGGAAAATTGGAAAAAGATATCATCATATCTTCCTTTCTTAGAACTCTGTGAACTCATTTTTTTCCCCCCCTCTCTCTCTTTCTCGGACATTAATAAGACTTTATAGCGCATGTAAAAACGACTGACATCAAATTTAAGCTGCTTTAATTTTTCTTATACTTCGGCTGGTTAATAGAATCATTATTCAAGAAATAAAGGCGTGGTTGATACCATCGCTAACATTTTTCAACACTCCAATTAAATGATTTCAGAATAACTCCTTATCTGTAACTGTATTTCATATTTTACTAAGTTTCACCACCATGCGTCATCTTATTATTTTTTTAATCGTTTTTCTTTCCAGCTTTTAAATCAGAGAACTTATAAAAACTAAACAGTTACACGCAGGCGCAGAGATGGCCTATACACGCCCAAATTCTAGACAGTGGAATTCGAAAATGTACATACAAAAAAAAAAAAAAAAAAAAAATCTTTACGCATTAAAAGTAAATGTTGAATTCAAAAGGCGAAAAATTAAACATAAAAAATTACTCGTTTTTTTATTTCTTTCATGCAATGAGAAACAAAAATATAAGAATGAAACAAAAATAAAATAAAATAATAATAATCCATTTATCAACTCTCTGTGATACAGATCCTGACCTTGGTTTTCTCCGTCCATAGCTTTTGATTCTACTGGCAACTTTCAAGGTCAATTCAAGCTGTCTACGTTGAAAATAGAGGAGATACAATATAATTTACTAGTTGAAAAAAGAAAAATAACTTTAAAAATTACAGTTATTATTAATATTTTTTATTCGCCAGGTCGTATCACTCCCTTAATATATTTGTTTGTTTATTTCGAAGAGGTTGATACTTTAGAGTTACAACTAAACCTGTATAACCGGCCTGGAAGGCACTTTAGCGTGACACAACAAAATAAATATCATTAAAAATGGATAATATGTTACTTGATGGCCAGCTTTTATTACAGGGCTGGCCGAGCCGACTCTGATGCCATTCCGTTTCTTGAAAAGGCATGAGAGGGGAAGACGATAGGAGGGAGGGAAAGGAGGAGTTAATAACTGTGAAAATCTTCGGTGGTATTTCGGAGTTTCTTCTTTAGTTGTTTTTTTCAGATTTTCTTAAGTTTTTCTTTTCTTTTTTCTTTAAAGAACGCGTTTAAAAACTGATTAGTATATTGCGTGAGTGGACGCCTTTGAAATCAGTTTCACTGTCTACTCTGCTGTCCAATTGGAGGGGTTTGGTTTTTCATTTTCTTTTTGTTTTTCTTTCTTTCTTTCTTTTTTGAAAATGCGTAAGTAAGCCTCCAGGCACGATGTTTTCAAAAGTGGTATGAAGTCGAATGCTGTATTACTTGTTGTTCAACTATCTAATTTGACTTCATTTTATAAGAGTCTTATTCTTTTTAAATTTTATTTTTATTTCACGCTTTGAAATGAAAAGACTTTAATTATAAATAGGATGATACGTTGTCATTAAAAGAATTTTATTTTCTTTATCAATGCCTGTTTATTAGTATGAGTGACAATAAAATAATGTGAATGAAAAATATTTTAAGATTACATTTTTATTATTTATTTATGTATTTAATTTTATTATTTACTTATTTATTCTCATTTCTTATGCATGTAATTTAAGTTTTCATTATTAAGAATCGCTAAGAATATATTTTTTATTCATGGAACTAAAATCAAATTCAGTTTACGAATAACTGGCAAGGTCTTTCTTTCTTCTTTTTCCAACCCCTTGATTTCTCAATTCTCAATTATTATTTTAATAATACATGCATTTCGTGAACATTTTAAACTTTATATTCAAATGCAAAAGGCATATTTCTGTTTTTTCACAAGTTCTTTTTTTTTCCCTCTTATTTTATTTATTTTATTTTGCTTTTTTGCCCGATGATTGATTGATTGCATGCCTTTTCTCAATAGTGTGCATGGGGAAAGATGAAACAATAAGGGAGAGGAAGAGAGAAATTTGAAATTTTTCGATGGAATATTTGGTTCAGAGTATATCTTTTTTCTAAATCATTTCTTTCTTTCTTTTTCTTTTCCTTCTACTTTTCGAGACATTCAGAATTTATTAATGTATTTTGTCTTAAAAATTAGTGTTTTTTTTTTTTTTTTTTTTTTGGCACGTTGCTGTCCAGTTAGTTGTTGTTATTTAATACGCTAAAATGAAGATAAAAGGCTGTGGAGATGATAATAACTTTAAAAAATTTTGAATGGAATTTTATTTTTGGAGTTAATTTCTCCTATAATTTTCAAGCTCTTTCTGTTTTATTCTTCTTAAGTTATTTGTATAAAACACATTTTAGAAGTAATATAGTCGAGCCTCTTTTACGTGAACACTGTTGACGTGAATTACTTTTAACATGAACTGTGTCCACAGTCCCTGTCAAAAGGAATATTAGTTTCTGAGGTTCTGATAACATGAACTACTGATAGCATGAACAGATTTTTTATCTCCCTTGAGATTCATGTTCGCGAGGTTTGACTGTAATATATTTTATATTTGAAATTATTATTTCATTTTATCATCGTTGCTTTCTAGTTAAATGCGATTATTAATGTTATTATTTAATACGCAGATAATACTTTGGAATGTGTTTATTTTTACCACGTTTTTATTAAATCGCTTACTTGTTTGTTTGTCCAGTACAAATCTTGCAATCGATTTTTAACTAACTACATGACTAGCTAGACATTTGAAACTTTTAGAATAGCTCAGAACACGATGACAATGCATTCTTTTAATACTTTTATTCAATTAATAAATGTTTGAAAATTTTTTTTAATTGCTCTCTTTATTACGCATTTGATCATTTTCTTTCAAGTTGATGGGATAATTCATCAAAAAAATTTTAAGTATTTATTAATACATAAAATTGTCAAGTTTATATGATTCAACAGAAAATTTAAAAACGTGGTATATAAAAAGTTCTTTTTATCTTGTAATTATTTATTTTTTAAATTCAAAATCTGCATTACTAATTGTTAAATAAGAAATCTGACTCCATTTCATAAAAGCTTTCTGCTTTTCAAGGTTTATCTCCATTTCATTCTTTGAGGAAAATTTTAATTAGAAATTAGAAACTACTGTTTCATAAAATAATTTTTATGTGGTTTTTAATTTTATTACATATCATGTCTTCCTTTTTCTTTAAATAATAATAATATAATTAGCATTTAACTGACGATATTTTATTGTATTTAAATATATTACTATGTTTTAAAAATTCTAAATGTTAAATTAGTTATTCAGAGATTTAGAGTGAAAAATGGAATTTTTATACTATTTCTATGAAAATTATTGTTAAATGAATGTCATTTCTAAATATTCAATTAATTGTTCCTCTAATTTAATATCTGTGTATTTATCGTATATGAAAAACTTATATAAAACCATATATTCATATATATGTTATTAACCGGGATCTATCTTAAAATATAAATGGCGGTACCAAATTTCTTTTCTTTTAATTTCTTTCTAAGTCTTTTCTTTATATTTACTTTACTTTTGTTCTTACTGCAATTTTTTCATTTTTTCTTTTCTTTTTCTTTTTTTTTTTTTTTTTTAATGTATAATTATGATTATTATTTACTATTGAGAATCTGCTGTTTTCATATATCTCACGATTTGATAAAATAAACTTTTCTGAGATTTTTGTGTTTATTTAGTTTAAAAAAATCTATTAATAAAATTAATAGTTCACAAAAATACATTTTCTGCTTAAGTATAAATTCTTCAAAAAAGGCGTGCTTATCTGTTGGATTTTTTTTTTTTTTAAGTATTTTTTATTTTCAGTTAAAAAATTCACAAAATGAAATTCGAAAAGGTCAAAGCACTAACATTCTTTATGAAAGTTTTAAAAGGTCAGCGAAGAAGAGAATTTTGCGAAGACTGAAACTTCTTTGCATTACTTTAAGAAGAGTTTCATTAAAAAAAGAAGGAAAAAAAAAATCATTTTATAACTTTTATTTTTCATGCTTTATCAAATTTTACACTTTGAACCATACCTTTCAAAAACTCTTTCAATAAAGTATAGTTTCATTTTAATTTTCAAGTCTTTCACTTATGTTTTTTATGAATTCAGAAATAGTTAATGTCAACAAGCAGTTGACATCATTTTGTAGCACTTTTGAAAAGTTGAAAATGCTACACTCATGAAAATAGTTTTTAAAAATTCTTAAATTCATTTAATCAAAATGTTGTAAAAAGTTTTGTTTGAATTTATCGAAAAGAAAAAAATATCATTTCATAACTTATTTTATCGGATTTATTATTAAAAGCTCTTAATAAAAATCTTGCAATTTAATAGTGCACCTTAATTAAACTTAAATAATTTTAAAAGTGTTTTACTTACATAACTTGTGATAAGCGATGTGTCATATATAGAGTTGACAATTTCAAAATATTTAAACTAATATATTCTAAAACAAATAAATAAATAAAAATTATTTGTAATTAAGGAAATGTCCAAAATATGTTTAAAAATATGACTATTTTACTTAATTTTTAATTGAATTAAAATTAAAAGACACTTTATATTTTATTGCAACTTGTTTTATTTTTAGAATGTTAATTTAGTTAAACATAAAATTCTACAATATTTTACAATTCTTTCTATGATATATAGAAAAGAATTTGCACAAATGTTTTCCAAATAGGTAAAAATAGAGAGTGAAAAGAAAAAGAAAGAAATTTTAATTAATTTCTAAGGAATTGGAAACCGTAGTTTCTTTAGCATATTTATATGCATTGACGTTGTAGATAAAATTCTTGTATAAAATTTCAGCTATTCTATGTGAGATTTGTTGAATTTTTTCTGTATTAAACTTTATTTATTTATTTATTTTACAGAATGTTACTTCCTAATAATATTTACTTAAATTTATATATTAAATATTTATTTAAAAAAAAAAAAAATACTTGAATCTTTTTCTTGAATGTTTTGAAAAAAGTCTTTTTTTTTTTTTTTTTTTTTTTTTTTTTTTGCAAATCACTGCCCCTATGATATATAAAGTAGAATACTATAAAGTTATATACATGAGGAAGCTAAGATAAAATTAATTTTTTTTTTTTTTTTTACATTTTAATCCATTTATCAGTTTAATATATATATATATATATATATATATATTACTCTAAAATATACTGTATGCTCACTATAAACTGTTTATAAATATTTATGACTCAATTTTTTTAATTAAAATTTTTTTCTGTAAATCATTTATTGCAGGATCATACATCGTAAAGAAGAATGTTAAAAAAAAAAAAAATAATAATAATAATAATAATAAATTCTGTTACTCTTTTTTAAGTTTTTAAAGGACAAAATCCGTAGATTTAAGTTACACTATTTTTTTTTTTTTTTAATCGAATTTTCCCAGTCAAGTTACATAAAACTTCTGTTTTAGTGAAAAAATGAAAATAATTTTAAGTGACTTGCCTTGATATTTAATTCTCATAATTTGAAAATTTTTGTTTTTAATTTATTAATTTATATATATTGTACTAGAATCGGATGTATAGAGATTAAATTTATTAATATTTATTGAAATTTTATTTTTCCGACTGAGTGAAAATAATGCCTGAACCGGGAGTCGAACCCCGGATCATTGACTTACAAGGTCAAGGCTCTACCAATTGAGCTATATAGGCCGACACTCCGGTCAGCATTACTCAATCAGACAACCTTTAGGCAGAAACATCTCTGGTCTATCATGTAGATAGCTCGACAGAAATAAGCCGCAGGAAATGGAAAACACCATTAGATAATGGGAGAAAGAAATACAATTTTTATTAAAATCACACAATCAACTGTGGAATAAAATCATATTTATTGAAATTTTATTTTTCCGACTGAGTGAAAATAATGCCTGGACCGGGGAGATGTTTCTGCCTAAAGGTTGTCTGAGTGAGTAATGCTGACCCGGGTGTCGACCTGGATAGCTCAATTGGTAGAGCCTTGACCTTGTAAGTCAATGATCCGGGGTTCGACTCCCGGTCCAGGCATTATTTTCACTCAGTCAGAATAAAATTTCAATAAATATGATTTTCTTCCACAGTTGATTGTGTGATTTTAATAAAAATTGAATTAAATTTATTAAGTTTTTTTTTTTTTTTTTTTTTTTTTTTTTTTTAAGAGATGAAAACACTGAGTCTAATTTTAATAGCTAAATTTATTTCTGCGTGTATACTTTCCCTCCTGCCTTTAAATTATATGGAAAGATAGTTGTCTAAATTTTGACGTTCGTTTATAAATAATTAAGGTATATTCCGATATTACGAAAATATTAGTTATATGCTGGTAACAGGAATTATTGATTTCATGTTTATAAAATGATAATAATATTGGAATATTTGCCATTTGTCTAATTTTTATTGCGATTGATAGACATTCGCAGTTGTGGTGTTTAGCGCTGTTTATGTTTTCAAAATATTTAAATATATATTTTTTTATTATTATTTGCTCGAAATTACGTCATTAATGGTTTAATAGAATGCAATTTATTTTATACAAAAAAAATTCATATTAAAAATTTATATGAAATGAAGCGTTCAAATAATAATAATGTTCTACTGATAATTTTATCCGTGTGGAGATTTTGGTAATTTGTAGGGACTGCATTCCGTATTAGGGAAACTATAATTTTAGCTGTACTACAGTTTTCATGTCCATACCACTCCGAAATAGTAGTAATGTTTCTGAAATTTTTGCGCATATATTACTACCAGCACTTCTCATTAAGCACTTCTAGACAAAATTCTCGTAAAGAACGATTACGCACACATTGAGACAGAAACTATTAAGTGCCACATCAATAAAATCTAATATTCTCCAGACTTAAGTTACTTTGTTTCTAAACCGTATTTCCTCCGGCATCCCCAAGCACGTGGCAACTCCAAACTTTTTCTCTCGGGAAAACACAATTTAAGCTGAAGTTTTCTAATTTTAAATAAATTCCGCGCGTGGGAAACAATGCATTTAGTTCTGTTTTGGGCGAGTTTTAAAATGCGGCAATTAAAAGATTTTTCGGTTTCCTATAGTGTTGTTCTCTTTTTAATGAGTTGCACTCCGTTTTCATTAGTAAACTTTGGTTTCAACGCGACTTTAACTGGCGAAGGAAACCGGTTCCGAGTAATTGCCGGAAAGGGTAAATTAAATCGAAGGACAGGAAGGATATACCCTAACGCGTGCATCTCAGTAATAATATTTACACAAATGGATTATGGGGCTCTGATATTTTTTTTGTTTATTTATTTACTTGAAGCCGTTTAAAGTATGTCAAACAGTGTTTTAAAGAGAGGATGCTCCTGTAGAATATTTGTAAATTTTCGTTTTAATAGCCTTCTTAACGTTGCCTCTCTTGCTCTCTCTCTGCTGTCTCTCCTTCTCCCTTTTACTCTGGAGGCGGTGACAGTTTCAAATACCTTTTTAAAAGGAGAATAGGTAAATATTTTCGACTGCGGAAAAATAATCCAGTTTGGGAAAGTATTTAATCATTTTAAAACTTTTATTTTCTAGGCGTTGGTATTTTAAATTGTTCTTCCCAAGAAAGAATCTTTAAGATGAATTTGTGTGTATTGTTTAATGAGGTTAAAGTCGACGGTACATCATATTGTAATGCGTGCATATTTTCTTTATTCTCGTTGTCTTAAATTTTCTGTCTGTTGTGTTTCCAAATATTTTAAACGTCTCATCATGTTAGTTATCATTCACGAGATATTTTAGAGGAAAATAATTCTATCGCTGTATAATTAATGTATCTGAAATTTTCTTTCGAAATATTTATTGCTAATGTTGTTATTTAATGTAAAAGTTATTCACATCAGCAAATGAAAATTGATTAAAATTTCATTTAAGATTGTTACAATTTAAAAAAATTATATATTACATTTCGTACAGATTCGAATGCCATAATGAGATATTTTAACTTCATTAAATGCTAAAATGACCAGATATTTCGGAAATCTTAAAATTTTGCATGATTGTTATTGTTATTGTTGAAAAAATCTGTAAAACATTAATATTTAGTATAAATAATTTTGTATGCTTGCAGCGAAAAAAAAAAAAAAAAAAAAAAAAGTCATAAAACTAAACAAGATTGCATGATTGAGAAGTTTTACTTATGCGCCTCATCAGCTCAGATGAAACGTTCTTTGATTTAAATTAAATAGTGTTTATTTTATAAAGAGTGTTTTTAATTTATTTGATTTTTCCACTAATCTATTAGTTTATTAACCAATCATTCAGTCAATTTGGAATTTGAATCATTCATACATTTAAATATCTATCTTATATTCATTTTATAAATATGCTACTGTATATTCAACCACGTACACACGCACCCATACACACAAAGACACCATACTGACAATGCATATAAAACATACAAATAATTCTTTGACGTTTGTTTGAACGAAATAGAAATTTGACTATAACAAATATAAATTTAAGAATCGTTCGTAATCTAGTGGTTTATAATTTTTAAAAGCAGTACTCTTTCGTCAAATGAAAAAAATAATTACATTATTAAAAATCCTAATAATAAGGCATTTAAACATGTCTGTGTTTATGTCGACAAATGGCCATGAAAGTGTTGAAAATAAAATGTTTAAGATTATATTACGAATTACAGTGTAGGAACCTTTTCAAAAATTACGCGGTAGTCACTCACAAAATAAATTACTTTGATTTCTTAAACCAAAGACATATATGAATTTAGATTAATTATTTTAAAAGAGTAAAATATGAGAATTAGAAACAATCGAATGTACACATGTATAGAAACTTGTATTTATTCATGCGAAATTTCTTTTTCTACCATGTTCGCTCTTTTTAGGCAAGATTAGTTCTTGTATGTGTGTGTGAGGGGGAGGGGGTTAATTTTCATGTAAAGGCCATTCTTTTTCATCTTTAACATAGGAACACAAACTATTATAATATAATGTGTTTAGTAATAATACATATCTTTTATAAATTTATAAATTATCGTAAAAGATTTCGTAGAACTGTTGTTAAACTTACTTTTAAAAACCTTTTAGCTTTATAACTTTCACTTATATGTAAGTTACAGAATCTGAAGCTAAAAAAGGGAACACCATGTCAACGTTTAATAGACGATTTGAGATCACACAAAAGAAAACTGTCTTAAGTGACAATGAAAACGAACCTAAGTAGCAAGAAAAATTGCGAGATGCTAAAAGTAACTTCAAAATGAATTTCCTGATATATCCGAAAGATGCATTTTTTCATGCCAATGGTTAATATGCACAAAGATATATTTGACTGACAAACTTGATATTCTTATCAAAGAACGGAAGAAAAAAAAATGACAATAATGATAATGAAATGAAATTGTTAGTATAAAACTTTACTTTATGGAGTTTTAGGAAGATGGGGAGGGAATTCTTTTAGTTTGAAAAGTTTAAAGTTATTTATTAGTACTCATGATTATTATATTATTGTATTTATGTACCTATGGAACACACAATTTCTTACATTGTAAAATATGCACTCATATGAATTTTTAATTGGAACAGAGAAAGAAAAATCTGAGATAAAATTGTTTCACTATAAATCTGTGTGTTGGTGACCTATATCATAACAGCATTTACATTAAAATTTTGATATTAATATAATTTTTTTTAATGCAAATATCTAATATGTGATGACAAATAAAAATCAATGTCATTAGTATTTATTGATATTTGTAGAAATATTATTTGTATCATAAATACATAAATATATATTATATTTGAAAATAATCACACAGTAAAAATTTTTAATCTTTTTTTTTCTTTCTTTCTTTTGCCTATAGTTGATTAGAATAATTTTTTACTCCAGATTTTGTGTTCGTACAGATTATGTCAGAAAATTTCGTAGGCTTTAAATTAGAGCAAAATAGTTAATTCAAATATCATGTGTAATGACAATATATAGTAATAATGTAAGACTTTAATTGATAAAAAAAAAAAAAAAAAAAAATCATAAAAATATTTCAATGAAAATATAAAATTATAATTTGTTTTACTTAGCAATTTATTTGTAGATGAAATAAATACGACGGGTATTTTAAAGACGCCAACATTTTAACTGAATTTTAGTCATTTCTCTTTCAAATTCTAAAACAACGAAAATACTTCAAAATCAAAGCTCTGCGAACTCAAATTAGATTATTTCCGAAGTGAAAGACAGTTGAAAAGTTTACCAAAAACCTCAAAAAGGAAATTTTCATCGTTCGGCAACAACCTAGTTAAAGCTATCCCTGGAGAGGAATCAAAACATGGGTCGGTAAGTTTCCGTAAAATTGTCGTCTATGTGTGCTTTGTAGAACTTCTCTTGCATCTCAAAACTTTTCTAACCCTTTTCTATGTAGTTTTTTTTTTTTTTTTTTTTTCTTTTTCAGCATTTGAATCATTTTGAAAACTCTAAAAAGAATTAAAAAGTATGCGTACAGTTTTTGGTAAATGGAAATAAATTTAGTTACAACTGTAGATTCTATGAATAATTAAGTTTTTCTTCTTCTCTTTTCTCGTGATTACACGCAAGAAGAAGAAAAAAAGAAAGTGTTTACTGAAGGTTTAATGTTAGAACTTTCCCCCTTTAAAACCTGAGGGAACGGTGTTTAAAATGTGAGTCTGAAGACTGCGTTTTATTATTTTTATCAATTAGGTCGTCCTGGAAGGTATTATTATTTTATTATTTTTTTATTGATAAAATAATGAGTTTGTTTGCTCTCATTATTTTTCTTCAAAATTTTATTTAAGAAAGGAACTTTTACCAATAATTTCAGAATTTTCTTTCTAAAGAAAGAAAAAAAAAATTAAATTGAAAAATGCAAGAAAGAAAACGCTTTATTTATTTATTTTAATTAAATTAGTTTATTGACAAAGTTAACAATGCATCATTGTTTGTGTAACAAGTAATTTTTTTTATTAAGGAAAATTAATATATTTAAAAAAAAAAAAAAAAAAAAAAAGAACATATATATATTCTTTATATATACATATATATAAAATGCGCATTTTTTTTTTTACTTTCTTTTAGATAACTTTCAAATTTTATTTATTTATTTATTATTATTATTATTATTATTATTATTATCGTTGTCATTATTATTACTATTATTATTATTTGTACTGCATTAATTGTTTGGAGAAGACCATTTCACATAACTGTGTCACAAGCATTAGCTTAGGACCTAATTAAAAACTTTCTTCTTCTTTCCTTCTTTCTTTCTTTTTTTTTTTTTTTTTTTTTTTTTAATTTCAGTATAATAGTTGCATCGAATATATAAATATATATATATATATATATATCCCATTTGTTATCATGCAGTTATTTTTTCATTACACCTTTCTTTCTTTTCTCTTTTATTTTCTTTTGCATCTTCTCGTAAGTGTTTGGCTTAACAGTGCTACTATATAGTTCTAAATCTTATGATTTGAAGTACCGTACGGTCTTGTTGAGGAATTTTTTTCAGCTTTTGAGCGTTTTTAAAATTTTAAATAAGTTTATCACAGCTCCTTCCCCCCCCCCCCCCCCCAAAAGAATATGCTATGGATAGACATTCTTCTGTATTATTATATCTTTCTGTATTATTATATCCCGTCCCCAGTAGCACGGTAAATATCAGGTAATATCGGTGTCGTTGGACAGAACAATATTGTAGAAATCGAAGTACGCTGGACATGCCGTTTTGCAGTATATATCGATTTACATTATTTATAACGATGATAAAATTATATACTCTTCTCCATTTCTCAAAAAATAAAACATAGTGTAAATTATAAACAGAATGTCTAGCTTTTCATAAAATTACGAAAACTTTAATATTGTTCAATATCGCGCAATATCGAAAAGATTGGTAAAAATTCCGATTTTAGATGATATTGGGTAATATTTTGGGCAATAATACTGTGCTACTGGAGGGGGAAGGGAGGAATAGCTCTAGAAACATATTGTGTATTTTAAAAATACATATAATGCAAAATAAATTAATTTTATACATCGAAGTCCAATATATTAAAGTATAAGTAATGTATATTTAAATATATTACATATTTTAAATCTAAAACGTTTGACCTTGTAACAAACTTAAAAACATAAAGTTGAAAAGCAAAATTTAAGTTCCGCATAATTAATATTGTTTAGTCACGTTAAAGTGACTAAACAACTTTAAAATGAGGTTATTTAAATAGCTGTTTCATCATGAACAATATCCATTGCCTAGAATATAAGTTTATATATATATATATATATATATCTTTTTTTTGCTATTTTTTTTCTTGAATGTAACATATATATCATAATTTTAAGTCATGTATGTTAAAGGTAATTTTAAAAGGATAATTAAAAATGAACATTTGGTATATTGCACATTCATCATATAAAAGTGAACTTAAACATTTTTAAAATTTCAATTATAAATCATCAAATTTTATGACATACTGTGTTTACCCGCGTAGTAGTCGCACTTTTTTTTGCCTAATTTTTATTGTGAAAGTCCAACTGCGACTATTATGCGAGGAAATCTATTACATAATATGATACACTCTAATGCTAAAACATTACTGGTATATCAAAACATAATAAAATTAGTAACTTATCAAAGGTTTGCTGTTTATGAAATAGTCTTTTCATCAGTTGCACACACACAAGAAAAAAGAGGCATTTTTTACAGTTTTTCTTTTACGTGGGAAGTATTTGAACAATTATTTTCTGCCTCTAAACGGACATGCGACTATTACGCAAGGACGACTATTACACGAGTAAACACGGTAAATTAATTGAGTTAATTTAAATTTATTTTTTATATTCCTACGACTAGTTTAATAACTTTCAGCTATTAATGAAAAAAACAAAAGAAAAACTCTTTAATGATTATGATAACGAAATTTTTCTATGCTATAAGTCTTTTCTAATATAGGCTTATAACCCTGTATCTATTTCAAAGTGCCATTAAAGTAAATAGCATATAAAATCGAATTTATCGAAGAAGGCTTTGTAAAAAGTATCTGCAGAAGCAGGGGTGTTTGTGTTCAGGGTTTACCCCTGAATTCAGGGTTTTTACTCTAAGCCATCTGTATTTTCATATTTTTTACAAAGTTGTTTTTTGCTTTCGTTGGTTGTTCATTTGTTATCCAGGTGATATGTGAATGAAATATAAAAGATTGAGGGCTTCTGACCTAAATAATTTGAGTATTATTTGGCATTTTGGGTTTTTCCTAATTTGAGGCTCTAATTTTCAGGGGTTTTACCTTTAAGTCACAATCACCCCTGCATCTGTAAGTATCTGTAAGGATCGAACGTATATGCTTCACTTTAATCTCACTAGATATTTCACGTATAATTAAAGGGAGTTTTAAAGCATGCTGTCACTGCATTGATTGCCATTTTTCATGATCTTCATTTGTATTTTAATTTATTTGTATATTATCTGCAGAATCTTTAAAAAATGTATAAAACTTATGAAACATCAATTCCGGGTGTCCCGTAAGTCTGTAAATATTTTAAAGTTTCATAAAAATTGAAGAAATTGGTAAAATTGAACGCGGTTTGCGAAAAAGATTCTCGTAAATTTTTATATTTATTTATGTATTTATTTTGGTAAAATAATAATAATAATTATTATTATTATAGTTAAAATTTATGTCGACCGAGGGCGCTGTATGAGAGTAAATCACTCATTTTTGAGAAAAACTACATTCATTTACATGCAGGCAAATGTTAAGCAATATTACTTCTATTCATATGTGTCCGCCCAAGTTCCATAAGTTAATATACAGTTTGCAAATAAGTTACAATACCGCTAACTGCAGCTTCAGTCGACGATTCTTGGTGTGGTAAAAAAAGTACTTGAAGGAAATGGTTAAAATTTTATATGCGATTATGCTCTAATGGTATTTATGAATCGACCATAATGAATTTTTTCATAAATATAAATAATAATCCATATATTTTTCTTATATTAATACTGTTATGAAAAATGTTTACTTTCTTTTATGGGGAAAATAGTTCATAAAGAAACAAACATGTTCTAGTCGATGTATGCACTTCTCTACACAATACAACAAAACTATGATTTCAAGGAATATTCTCGAAACAGTCCAACCAATCCCTTGGAACAAAATCTCTCAGAAGGTAGAATAGTTTTCTGCAGACTATTCTCTGAAGACTCGGTCGTTTATCCATTGCTATTTATAGCTTTTATCGGTTAGAATTTGACGTCGTTCCTGTAAATCCTGCTAGAATCCGGCAAAAAGTTCCAGCAATCGGTTTATATTCATCATAGAGCTTCGAAATTTCAGTAACCATAAACTGCCATTTTCGACAAATTTGGTGGCCAAGTTGGCAAATCCGAAAGTCAACGCGCCAAGACCGACCTAACTGGACGTGAATGAACTGCCCCTTTATTTCAAATTGACTGTAAAACTACTTTCACTGCAACAAATAAATTTAGGCAGAAAAGAGATTTTATCTGTTGCATCAGTACAGTACCATAATTCAAATTTCTGAATTAAAGTATTTGTGTTTGTGCATGAATTAAAGCCGCTTGACAATTCCAGGAATTTAGGCCTTTATGTTTCTTTCTATGGGATCCTACCTCTATTCATCTGAGTTTCCGATAAAGCCAGGAAAATTTTCTTTAAATTATGAAAAGTATAAAAGCGTTTGTGTTTGTATTTTTACGTGCTAAGTTTAAAGAAGTTCTGAAATTTAATTATTGAATATTTAATTCTAATTTAACATACTGTTGTCGTCTGATTTCCAAATTTCTGTTAAGTTATTCAAAATCGTGAGTCGTGACTGTACTACAAATACCACGTTCATGAATTGGATTTGGCGCTTGTATTTAGTGAAACATTTACAGTTAATTTATCAGATTTATTGCAGCCTAGTCAGTTAGCAAAGAATTTTTCCCATAATGTTAAACCTGTAGGCATAAGATGTATTCGTTTATATATAAATATTTCACGAGAAAAATCAAAATTTTCAATTTATATACATACATACATATATATATATATATATATTTGTGTGTGTATGGTTGTATCTTTCCTAGAGCTTTTTTTTTTTTTTTTTTTTTTAACCTCTTTTCTAAAATATGTATTTGTAATGTGTAAAAGAAAAGAAACACATTTTTGAAAGGCTAAAAAAAAAAAAAAAAAAAGAAAAAAATTTGTTTTGCTCGTGCGATATCTTAGGAAAAGAAAAAGAATAAGAATAAGAATATAAGTCTATCTATAGATTTAACATTACGGAGAGTAAAATTCTTTGTTGACTGACTCTCTTCCTCTTTCAAAATTTATAATTTGGTTTAAACACTAGTTAGAAATTTTAATTACATATTGTTATACAGCGTAAATCTAACTAAATCTTCTAACATTCATTCATAAGTGATACCATTTATTTTACAGGCAATGATGACTACAATATATTTTTAAAGCTAAGAAAAAATTAATCATTAATAGTTCGAAATTATATTTACATCCTGTGGCTATTTCCTCCATGAAATGAAGGGGTTGGGGGTGGAGGCAGTAAAAGAACCTGACATGACTCTTCTAAAAAATGTAGGGGAAAAAAAGAGATACACTGTAAGAACATAAAAAGAAGGAATTTAATCGCACAACCAAACAAAAGTAAAAAAGTAAATTGAAGCGAAGAAAGCTGTCGACGGAAGTCATCCTATAAAAAAAAACAAAAGAAACAAGATGGCTGATATTTGTTCAGTCACGTGATATACTGTTCCGATTTGTTCTGTCGTTAACGGAAGACAATCGTGTGCCACCGGCAACCAATCAGATGTGAGATATGGACGGGCGCGTACGAACCGTAGTGTCCAAAAAGAAAGTATTTCAAGTTGTAACGCTGCTGTAGGCAAAATAATTTTTCAATTGATATTTCTTTTTTTCCCCTATCGCCATTTTTCTAATGTGTATTGAAGAGTTTGATACTTTCTGACTTTCGATTTATTTCACGGCGGAATGATTCGAATCTTTTTTTTTTTTTTTTTTTTTTTTCCCCTTTACCTTAGAAAGTTTAATAATTATTAATTTTTTTTAGGTAATTGGAAAAATAAAAAGTAGCTAAATTCTGTTTTATTTAGGGGTTTGGTGATACCAATGTAGGAGAAATTGTTTAATATTATATGACATATTTGGCTACTAATTCAGTTCAATAAAAAAAAAAAAAAAAAAAATGATTTTTCTAAATGTATTTTAATTTTTGGAATACACTTCACTAGAAGAATACATTTCAATTTCAATTTGGAACATTTCAATTTTTGGAATACGTTTCAATAGGAAGAATATTTGTAAAATTAATTTTAAGAATATTTATTAATGATGTGTGAAAGTGAAGAAAATTTGTCGTACTTTAACTTTTACTTCTTAATTTATGCAAGGCTGTGCATTATTAATATTTTAGTTATAATGTAAAAATAATAGAAAAGCTAGAAAAGAAAAAAATGAAATAAAGAATATTTAAAAAAAAAAATTAAGAGCATATGTAAATGATGGGGGAATAGAAAGAAAATTTTTAATTTTATATTTCATAGTTTACGCGTTATAGTGTAAAATTAGCAGTCTATTATAAAAACTTTTATAAGTCTATTATAAGTCTATTATAAGTATCTTTTATTAGAACTTTTCCAGAGTTGAATTTAAAAGTATCTGTAAATGATGTAAGAAGATGAAAAACAGTTATCAGTGTTTATTTTAACTTAATAGTTTACTCGATGCTATGAATTATTAATATTTTAGATATAGTGTATAAAATAACCGAAAAAAAAAAAAAAAAAAAAAAAAAAAGCTATTTACTGGTATAATTTATAATGTATATAAAAAGTTATTTTCCCCTAGACTATTCAATTTTATATCTTATCCAATATTTTAATGTTCCTTTATCTTTTTTTTTTTTTTCTTACACACACACACACACACATCGAATGATGCATTCTTTTTGTGTTTGTAATTTTATATTTTTCCCTTCATATATTTTTCTCTTTAATTTTTTTTTAATTTTTGATTTATTAGAAAGGGGAAAATATTAAAAAAAAAAAAAAAACTTATTATTATTTTTTCCTTTAATTTACAGTTCTTTATTCCTTTTTTCCAATTAGTATGAAATTAATAATTGAATAAATTAAGAAAAAAAAAGAAGAAGAAGAAGAAAGAAAGAAAAATGGCTTGTGATAATTTTCATAAATGTCAAATTAAATTCGAAAATGAATACTTTTTTCCCACCGCAATTTTTTACAGTGTTAAACTGTTTATAATTCTCTTTGTATTAAGTAATTCAACTGCACCTTAAAAGAATGGCATTTTTTTTAAATTTGATCTCCCCCTTCCCCTTCTTTGCTCTTATCTTTTATCTCCCATTCTATATATTTTAAAATATTCTCTCTCTCTCTCTCTCTCGTTTTTTTCAGCATATCCTTTTCTTTTCCAAAAAATTTTAAAAAGTCCAAGGTATGGCTTATTTTCACGCGTAAAAAAATATCTCTTCAAAAAAGAAAGAAATTGAAGGCCTTAAGGAAAACAAACAAAGTAAAAAGAAAAAAAAAAAAAGTACGAGAAAGAGGGAGGGTTGGAAAGAAACTGCATTACAATAAGAAAGCGTACTACGGAATAGCGTGCGGGCTTGCGTTTATCATTTAATAATTTCGACTAATACCTGCATAGCTTGTCGTTTAATATCCTCTCATGATTCCGTGTCTATAACAATGCCGTGCAAATGAAAGCACCGGGGAGCCCGCATTATAAAAAAAAAAGTATAAATAAAAAGAATATAAAAAAATGTTGTGTGGAATAACACATAAAAAGTGAGGCATATTCGTAAAAACCCTCCAAAAAGTACCATCTGCGCCCGTGCGAGCAACAACATTAAGCAAAAACAAAACACACTGAGCAGCTGCTTTAATTTGAGGTTTTTCTGCAAAAATTATAATCCCAAATGTTATATGCTTTGTTTTCGGCATAAATAAACGCTGGTGAGGAGCAGGGGGAAAAAAAACTGCAACTTTTGAAGTTTGGTTTGAAGTTTTTATGCTTTGTTTAGTTGTTTCTTGGTTTTTAAGCGCTATGTTAATCTGAAGTTCCCAGTTTTTCCGAACATTACTTTTATTGTGTATCTTTTTTTTTTTTTTTTTTTTAATCTTCCCATATTTTTTTCCCCTGGTCCTCTTCTTTCACCAAGATTTTTTTAACCTCTCATTTATACAGAATTTTCTTTTCACTGGCTATCTATCGTTTGTATAAACTTTATATTAAATTTTAAAACATTTTTTTGGAAAAAATAATAAATTTCTTACTTCCAACATTGTTTCGCAAAATACGTTTTATATACGTTCATAATTTTTTTCTCTCTCTTTTCTGTTTAAAGTATTAGCATTTATATAACTTTTCAAAATTTATTGCTTTGTAAAATTTTATTTTATTTTTTCTCCCTTAATATCATCATAGTTATTGTTTGTATCGATAATTTGTTGAAACTATGCTATTATTTAATGTTATCGCCTTTTTTTTTTTCTTTAATCGAAATTTTATTGAATATGTTATATATTCATAATTTTATCGAATATTTTATTTTATACCGCATTCTTAAAAAAAAAAAAAAAAAGAAATAAAGAAAAAAGAAAAAAAAAAAAAAAAAAAAAGGGGGGGGGGGGGGGGCATTACTTGAAATCACATGGTATTTTTCTATCAAATACTCTATATAAATTTTATTGAACCAGTTTTTTTTTTTTTTTTTTTTTTTTTTTTCAGACCATTCAATCTTTTTATTACACCCTTTTCTTTTACTTGGTAGGCTGTATATTTATTTATGTGTGTGATTCAAATCTTAGTTTTCATCTCTTCCTAAAATCCGATTGACCTCAAATAAATGCTGCATACATGATGCATGCTCAAATAGACTTGGGGATGGGGGGAGGGGGGGGAGGGAACCTAGACTCCAACTCTATTTTTTTATTTTTACCCTTTTTTTTTTTTTTTTTTTTTTTTTAATCCACTTTTTACTGTCCGATTGAGCCGAAATTTTGCATACAAGTATAACTTCAGTGACATACTTTGTTTAGTTGTTTCTTTGTTTTTAAGCGCTATGTTTATCTGAAGTTCTCAGTTTTTTCCGAACATTGCTTTTATTGTGTAGACCCCCCCCCCCCTTTTTTTTTAATCTTCCCATTTTTTTTTTTTTTTTCCCTGATGCTCTTCTTTCAAGATTTTGAATGTTATTATTTCACTGAACTTTAGAATGTTTAAAACGGAGTAAAAAAGGCTAATAATCCATAGAAAAAAGCATAAGACGAGAAGGAAAACTCACAATGTTAAGTGTGGAAAAAAAAAAAGACCAACAGCGGAAGGAATAAAAGATGAAAATTGATTAGAAAAAGTCATCGAAGCTCGGGAAGGGATTGGACTCGGGGCTCTGAAGCTATGCTACGTCTCGCCTATTATGTCTAATCTATTAATCTAGTAGTAACGAACTCAGAAGAGGGTGTCTGAAGCCCTGGGCTTCCAAATCCATTTTAAAATTTTCAAAATTTCGAACAACAATAAATCACATTTTACAATAAATCACATTTTGTTTAATGTAAGAATTTGACTGAATAACACTTATGTCTTTTCATAGTCTTGAATAAAGTATTTGCTCGGAGAGGCGTAAGTTAAGGTGGAGTGGATATATATATATATATATATATATATATTTTTTTTTTTTTTTCAAAAGGATTTAACTATAGCATCCCAGATTTGAGTTTTAGTTAATGTAAGCAGAGTTACAATTTATATTACCGTTTGTCTCAGTGGGCTTTTTTTTTTTTTATAACATTAAATATTTCCTTTTGAGAATGAAAATTAGAGCACTTAATTTACTTAAGGAAATAAAATATTTTAATTTAATTTATTTTATTTATTTTATTGCTCACTAAGAATAAAAGCGAGTTAAAAGACCACGTGTTTAAAGAGTCTAATTCAAGAAACAGAATTCGATTTTTTTTTTTTTTTTATGAGATATATTTATAATATGAAACAACAAAAATCTCATAGATTTACATGGGGTAGAGAAAAGAGAAAATCCAACAGATGAGCAGCATTAAAGAAGTTAAGTTCTTGTAGTATAAAGTTTTTCTTACTAATAGTTCCAAAAATTACATTTAATTTTCATAAATTTATTGTTAATGTAACTAAGATTTTCATTTATTTTTTCCTATGCCGATTTATATTTTCTTTTTCGTTCTTTTTTTCTTTATTTATTCATAGAATAAGACTTAACCTTATTTTCTTCAAGTAAAATCTTGTTAAATTGGCGATATTATTTTTTTATGTAATGTACTTTAAAAATTTCTTTAAGTTCAGCACAAGTTTCGAATTAATATTATTCGTCCGTTTTTTTTACTATCTGGTAATATTTGTTTCATTATGAAATATATTCAACTCGTTCAAAGAACAACTATTTTTTATTTTATTTTATTTATTTATTTATTTTTTCTGTAAAAAATCAACATGTTATCATTTTTTTGCAGAAATATTTTAAAATAAATATTTAAAACTAATGCCGTTCTTTCACGTATGTTTTTTTTGTGTTTAATCATGCAATATATATTCAGTGTTATAATAATCCATTTTCCAGTATTTCTTTTTGAGTATTGATTACTGCTTAATTTTAATTCTGAATCTATTGAAAAATAACATTAAATTTACAAAATAACAAAATATTTATAGTAGTGTAGAGGAAACTAGAATTGCAAAACACATTTGATTTGCTACCAGTACATGAACAATAATATTTCATGGAGTGAAAAGAATAAAAATTCCATTAAAATGTAATTTAGAAATAATCTCTTTCAGATGATAATATATAAATGGCTTTTCCATTGATGTGTAATCCATAAATATTAAATTAGACTGTCTGTTTTGAGACGAAAATTTTTGAGTCAATATTCCTAAATAATATGACACGTTGAAATTTTATTTAAGCTAATTAATTTTAACTCTGTGAGTTAATACAAAATGATAAGGAATCATAATTAAAATGAATAGTTTTAAATGCGATATTTAGCCCGATTTTTCCATTAAATAGCCTGACTTTTCCATTTAATTTAGCCAGATATTTAGCCTAATTTTTCCATTAAATAGAATTAGGATATATTTGCGCGATGAATGCAATAGAAAATTAATATATATAACAATGATAGCAATAATAATAACAATAATAATAAATAGAAAATTTAAATATTTGAATTTTTGTAAGTATTTCAGATAACAAAAGTTAAAATGAAAATTTGCCTTATCTGCAAATTTTATTTATTTTATTAAATTTGCTTTCCCTATTATTATTGTTATTAAACTGTTATTTTAAGTATTTTGTTATAAATTGACTGTTATAAAATTTTATGGAGTAAAAACAATGGAAATTCCATTAAAGAATATATATATACACATTTATATATACATTTGTTTTTTCAGATTGTATTATAAATTGGTTTTCCACTGACCTTTAATATAAATTCTACTGTCTGTTTTGATACAAAATTTTTTGAGTCAGTATTACAGATTAATTTAACGAATTGCTATAAATACGAATTCACACTAATATCACCATTAAATAGGATATTTATAATAGATATTTCCGTGCGATGTATGCAGCACCAATAAAAAAACTAATAAGTTTACAGTCTTTATAAAACTTTTTCCTATCTTTTCCTATTTTAATTCACACAGTACAAATTATTTATTAAAATTATTTTCCATGATGAATGCAGACGATTTTCCACTCAAAAAAGTATAATTCAAAGTGTCAAAAGATTTTTTTTTTTTTTTTACCCTGCAGACGATATCTGAAATTTTTTTAATTAATTAATTAGTTAAAAAATAAAAAGATAAATCGATAACTTTGTCTGAAATGGTCGAAGATATGTTGTTAAACCATTCGTTTAATGGGCATTTATGAGTTTTCATGAAAAATACTCATACTGAAAAACTTTACACCGCTCAGAGGATATTAACCCACTGGTGGTGCTTGGGATGCAAAATGCTCCTGCATATACAGAAATTTTTTCCTAGATAATTATTTCAACTATATAAATTATTCTTTTTAATTTCAGAATTATTTATAAATTACAATTCTCAGTGTGCACATTTTTACGAAATTTTGTCCTATAGTATCACATTAAAAAACATGAAAAAAAAAAAAAAACGGGATGAGTACACCACCTGTTGAGCTACTTTCACCAAAAACTAACTTTTACCTTAGACCTTTGCCTAGTATTAACCCAGCACTAACTTAAGTCAAAAAGTCCAACGAAATATAAAAAGGCATATCAAATTCTGTCCATTTATTCGTTACATATAGCGTCAACAAAATTTTCGATACACACACACATAAAGACACACTTTTTCTAAAGATTGTGAATTTATGTACAGGAAATTTCAAAACGTGTAAACCCATCAAAAACCGTGGTCAGAAATTTCATGAATCCAAGTCTTTCCACTTATATATGTAGAAGAAAGTAGTATAATAATAATAATAATTAGAAAATTAAAATAATTGAATTTTTGTATGCATTTAGGATATAAAAATATAATTAAATTTTGCTTTATCTGCGAATTTTATTTTAGTTTGTTTAAATTAATTTTCATTTATGTAAAACTTATTATTTTATGTACTTTGTTACAAATGAGTGTTTTGTAATGAATATTTTTTACTCAATATTTTAAGAATCAATTGAACACGTTAAAATTTTATTTAAATTAATTAAATTAAAATGTATGATTTGTTATAAAATAGTAAGAAATCATAATTGAAAGAAAAATTCTCAAATGTTAAATTAGTGTAATTATTTTATTAAATGTAGTATTTTGACATGATGTGTGCGACATTAAGTAAGATAACAGTAATAGTAATTAATAAAGTACTTGTCTTTTTTTTATATATTTCAAATATAAAAATCAAAGTCCCCCCCATGGTAGGAGGTTTCATTTGTGTATCAGACTTTTTTTTTTAAATTAATATGTTGCTTTAGTTTGAAGTACTTTTACATGTACATGCTTGTCTGCATGAATAAAAAATTTTTAGCCAATATTTCAGAGTAAATAAAATATGTTAAAATTTTATTCAAATTAAATTGGACTCCATAACTAAATGTAAAATAGTAAAAAATCGTTATTGAAAGAAATAAATTTAAATTAGTGTTTAAATAATTATGATTGTTTTAAATTTATGTCTGATTTAGTATTATTGGCGCGATATAGTTTTAAGTGTAATTTCTTACTCATCTATATCACGAAGAAGCTGATTTAGAAATACAGAGTTAAAAAATGAATAATAGATAATAATAAAAAGTTTCCATTGAGTTCTGACTTTAACAAAATGGAACAATAGAAACTTCATAGAAGTTTAATCAGTGGAAGTAATGCTCAAACTGAAGAAATAAATCTTCAGGGTCGTCCCTCATATGCATAAATAAAACTATGTACATTTTTTTTAAATGATAACTAAACAGTACAGATACGCTTCTTTCGGCATTTAACAATATGTGCTAACAAAAGTTCCATAATTTTTACAGTGGTTCAGTTCAGATTACTGCCAAAATTCTGTAATATATTCAAAAATACGGCTTTTCAGGTATGCAAAACTGCGCATTAAAAGATTAAATTAAATTATATTACTTTATGTTTTTTAATATTATTGATATACTTTATTCATTTTAAGAATTTTGATAGGTCAATCAAACCTTCTACTAAGACAGATTTTTTTTAATGAATAAATTCATTTTTTATATGCTGAAAACGACACATTACATGAGTGATTATTTTTATCACAAGCAAAATCAAAAATGAATGCTTATCACTTTACAGTTTTCTTGAAGTTTTTACCTCTAATAACAATCATTCATCCGTTTAGTCCATCTCTTACTATTCCTTTTTTGTCACTGTAATTTAAGTATTCCCGTCATGTATAGCTATGTAAAATGGATCCCATTTGCATACACTTGTGATAAAGGCGTACTTCAGCCACCTCAGGTGTGAACACGTATAACCGTGTTAACACTTAAAAACATTTAAACTTTTATCAGCTTTGACTGAATGCCATTCTTTAATGACCGTACTAACGCGTGAGCGAAGTCATTCCGCTTATATTCTTTTTTATGTTTTCTCTTGTGGAAGCTGTATATCTGCTGTATATCTTCGTATCGTTGAAGGTGTTGTTATTTGGACATCCCTTTGTTGGTTTCGGATTATCTAACTAGTGATCTAACTGTTACTTTCATTCTTACCAATTATATCACGATAATAGGTATTACAAATTGTTCACGTGCATACGTGTATATTTCATTTTTTAAAAATCCGTATAGTTACTGTTCTTAAATTTAAGTGAGTGTCTACTTCAAATATAATCCCTAAAATGTATTATTGTTATTGTTATTATTATTACATCATTATCATTATCATTGTTATTATTATAATTGTCTTTGTTATTGGGACATGCTATACTCCTTTATTTACTTACTTTTTTACATTACAAAGCAAATAACGTAAAAGTATACATAAAAAATGATATTTTTGTATTCTGATTTAAAGTAGGTTTTTTTAAACAGGGAAGAAGCATTTATTTATATTTATTTTCTTCTGCATTCAATAGAAAAAAGTATTAGATATGTAAAAACATTCGATTTCACGATTTTATCTGTTTTAAGTGATGCTGAACGCATTATAACCATTCTTGAAAGGATGCGCATCTGCCCATCTGTCTGTGTGTGGTGAAATTTTGTAGAAGTTCTAGATCAAGAACTAATGCCCAAAATTTCATCACGAATTGATTTGTATAAACTTTTGGGGCATTTCATTCAACAAGTAGCTCTACTGTACTTCAAATTCGCTCGCTTACGGAAGGCTATATCGTAGTTTCTATTGTTTATAATTACATAAATTTTAATGCGTGAGAAGGTCATTCTAAAAATCTATACTGATTCAGTATAGGTGCATATTGACCAAGAGGTAGTGTAACTATATCGCAATTTTTCCCTTTTACTGAAAAGCTATATATTAGCTTCTAATATATGCAGCACACGTTCTATGTGCGATATCCAAGAAAAAAAAGAGTGTTGACGTTATTTGAATGTAAATAGGCTGACAGGTAACATTGTTATTGCTTTTCTTTTGCGATTTTTACTTTCCGAACACTATAGTGAGGAAAGTATTGTAATCATGTCAAAAATCCGAATTTGAGATTTTGATGTTTCTATACGTTTCAAGGTCCCCTGAGTCCGTTTCCACTATTTTTACGATGATGTATATATGTGTGTGTGAGTGAACACGCTGGCGTCAAAACGCTTTGTTCAAATAAGCTGAAAGTCGGTACATATATTGTAAGTCACCATAGTATGAATCCTATTGATTTTGGTGAATCTAGCACTTATAGTTTTTTTACAGGGACACCAGGAAAAATTCTTTATCATTATGGCCTATAAGCCAAATTTTTAAAAGTGCGATAGCGTCTAAACGCTTTATTAATCTGAGCAAAAAAATTATACACATGTTATAGGTCACAGTTGTACGAACTGTATAGATTTTGGTGAATGTAGCAATTACAGTTTTTTTACAGGGGCACAAAGAAAAATTCTTTATCATTATGGCCTATGGGGCCAAATTCTTAAAAGTGTGATAGCGTCTAAACGCCTTATTAATCTGAGCAAAAAAATTGTTCACATGTTATAGGTCACAATTGCACCAACTGTATAGATTTTGGCGAATTTAGCACTTACAATTTTTTTACAAGGACACAAAGAAAAAGTCTTTATCATTATGGCCTATGGGCCCAAATTTTTAAAACTACGATAGCATCTAAACGCCTTATTCAGTTGAGCTGAAAATTTATATGAATATTATAAATCACTGTTGCACTAACTATAAGCATTTTCGAGAATCTAGCATTTATAGCTTTTTACAGGAACACAACGAAAATTCTTTATTATTATGATCTATGGGCTCAAAGTTCAGTTAGCGTTAAATAAATCATCGTGTAATATATGGAAAAAAATACTCAAACACTCTATTATGGTTTTCTCTCTTTTGTTTTTTTAACAACTCCTCTTTCTTTATCTACAAAACTGTTAATTATTCAATGTTCGGAAAGTCGAGTGGAGTCACTCCAGATTTTTTTATAACAATATATCAGTTCTATTGGTTGAAATTGCTCCAAACTGCATATCTAAAATATTTATTGCGAGAAGTATATTGATTAAATTTTTACGCGCGTTAACCACTGTGTGACGCTATTATATATAATGATATTGAATGTAATGGGCACAACACACTGAATTTTTAAATGGTTGTATTTATTCTATGTTATATTTTCCGAAAAAAGTCGTTTGTCTGCTCATTTCAATCGTTTGTCTGTTCATTATATTTTTTAAAATGCTTTAGAATTTCTTTCTTTCTTTCTTTCTTTTTTTCTTTTGTCGTTTAAAAGTAAAATATTTTTTATATTTCATTGCAATATATTTTACGTCTACTGTCTTAGAAAAAGAAACATTTAACTCTTTTCATCCGACTCCCATCCAAATCACTGCGTGAGATTTCGATCTCTAGTTGTCCTGCATGTAATATTTTCAGACTGAAGCATTCAAAATACGTATTAAAAATATTAAAGACAATCTATAACCCATACCCGATTTTGTTTTTCTTATTTTACATGCAAGATGACAGGACTAGTCTTATGAATTTATAATGGGAAATAGGTAGTTTGCTTTAAAATAGATATCAGCAGAAAATAATATTTTGTAAGAGAGAAGGGGGGGGGGGATATGGCTATTTTCTTAGAAATAGTGTATTATTAAAGAGTTTACAAGTAATATTTAAATAACAGTTTCGGGCAACTGGCAACTGTTTGCGCAAGGGAATTTTTTCAACATTCGTGCGCTATCAGTACAAAATCGAACGTCTATTAAAGCATTTGTTTCAAAAGCTCATGTCCAAGGCCGCAGTTAAAAAAACTTTTCGGGGTGGGGAGGGGACATAGTGTTGAGTGTTAAAAATGAAGTACAACTCAAAAATTTTCGATAAAGTATTATTATTCCGACATTAGTAAAATGTAACAACGAAAAGAAAGCATCAACATTTTAAAGACATTTGAATTAGATTCAATACAGTTCAAATATAATTTAGGTAGTGTTTCATTATTAGGAATGTTTCGTAAGCATCTGCAGAAAAAATATGAACCTTTTCCAGGTATCCATTTTTCATTTTCTTATTTTACCAATTTCATTAAAATTAAAAATATTATATATCATTCCAAAAAAGTATTTAAAAAAAAAAAAAAAAAAATCACAATTTTATAAATTGTACAAAATCGAAATTGACTAAATGTTCCATTTCTCTTATTCTTAAAACAAAGTTAATTGTTCGGCAAACTTAAAAAATAATTAAAAAATAATCCAAGAAATTACTTTATGTAACTATTTTTACTCGCAAGAAATACCTGCCCTTCATCGAGAATACAAAAGAGTGAAATTTTTTGATACGTAATAATATTAATTTCTCTGAGTAAATTAGAAAGTACGTTTATGAGACTTGCATTCCCTTCTCTCCATCTGGTTTCTTCATTAAAGGCAGGTGAAGCTGCAGTGAGGTTAACTTTAATTATAATATTTCTTATATAAAAGAAAAATAAAGAAAAACCCCTCTTAAATTCCATTTTACGAAAATTTTCTCTTACAATCGCCAATCTATATTAATCATCCCCAAACGCAAAACCTATGATCGCAGAAGATACTTTGTTATGCTCCTTTCCTATCATTACTTTCTCATTTATTTTCTTTGCTCTCATTTGCATGTCATTTGCATGCTTATCTGGACAAGTCATTCGGCTAGCTTCCTGTCACTTGCGAAAAGGAAGGGGGGTTGATTTGATACAACTCCCCCCCTTTTTGAGAGAGAAAAAAAGAAGAGCACCGGGAAACACGTATGACACAATGTGGCCAGTCTGACATACACTTTTTCAACACTTTTCTTTCTCGGACTGCAGAATGTAATGTTCTTTAGATAAATTGTATCTGTGAGCCAGTATGTCAACTTATATTTATTTTCTTTTTTCTTTTTATTTTTTTCCCTCTCTCTCTTTCTCTCCTTTTTAATCATTCGAGTGTGGGAAAAAACACTAAAATAACAGTTTTAACAATTATTTCCTTGATCAAGAAGCATTTGAAATTAACCATTTAACACTATTGTCCAAACACATTTCATGCAATACATCTGACAAATATTGTATTTATTAACGCTATAACGTTAATAAATGCAAATAGTGTTTCCTTAAAGTAATCTTTTCAAATAGTTTTGTAATCTTAACGAAAATTTCTAGGAGCATGCAGAAGGGAAAGAAAAAAGACTATGTTAAAGAAATAATTATGTAATATGTAATAACTTTTTTTTTTTTTTTTTTTTTCTTGTGGGAACAATCTTAATTGTTATAAAAGAATAAAAGCAAAACACTTCGTAAACGTCATTTTAAACATATTTATATATTTTGCAAATTCAGTGATATAGTTTACTGCTTTCAGGAGTTGATGCAGTAAACAATTCCGACCGTTTCACTGCCCTTTCAGAAAAATTTATAAAAAAGACTTTCTTAAAAAATTCACAAAATGGATCACTTCACAAAATTTCAGTTCAAAAAAAGGCCTTTTCACAAAATTCAAATTTATAAAATGGCCTTTGCACAAAATTCAAAGTCTTTAAACAGACCTCTTTACGAAATTCGAGTTCATAAAAGGGTCTTTTCGAAAAATTCTAATTCATAAAATGATTTTTTCGCAAAATTCAGTCATATAAAATGACTATTTTACAAAATTCAAATTCATAAAAGGGTTTTTTCACAAAATTTAAATTTATAAAAGCGGTCTTTTTACAAATTTTAAGTTAACCCTTTATAAGATTAATTCTTTTACAAGATTAAGTTATCCTTTTATAAGAAAAGTTATCCTTTTATAAGGTTTTTTCATGACCAAACTTCTTTTCAGTATAAATTACTGCATATATTTGAAACAGCGAAAAATTATTAATTTGATATTCAAAATAAATGTAGTGATTAGCAAGATTAAATGTTTTTTACGCATCATCCCCCCCCCCTCCCCACAATATATATGTACATTCACAAAAAAAATGGGACCCGAAAATTAGAACCTGATAATTTATCCAGATCAATATTAAATGCAAAAACACGCAAGTCATCTAAATAAATGTGTTCTAAATGTTATTAAATGCAATTATTGCCCCCCCCCCCCACACACACACATGTTGTATATTTTACACAGCTTTATCATTTTTTAAAAATTAAATTAAATGCATTGATGCCTATTGCAAAAGATTTAATAAGGTAATCTCATTAGTATTTATTTTTTCTTGCTATAGAAAGAAAAGAAGGAAAAAAAAATTCTAAAAACTATACAGAAATTCTTGACTCACTAAGAATAATCTACTGAAAAATGTTACAACATATTAATTATCTATATTCATCAGAATAATTTTACAAAGTAGTCAAAAATTTAATTTATTATTATTATTATTGTGTGTGTGTAATTATATGGATTAATTGCTTTACAATTTAATCTAATTTAAAAACTTTGTTAAATATATTAATTAGCATTTACTTTTAAATGTTGAACGATGCAATTAAGTAATTAAGTAATTATTAACTAAATAAGTAATTTTATATTTATATTATTATTATTATTACTAGTATATAACCCCGTCAAAAATGACGGAATGTGAAATCAGTTAAGGTAGTGAATCAAGAATGCATTTCCAGCTTCGCTGGACACTATATTTAAAGGGGACTAATGTGCAAGTTGCACCTGACGGGATTAATGTGCAAGTTGCACAGAACGAACAAACTATTTCTTTTAACGAAAATATTAGGTCGTTGCAAAAGTTCGTGCGGACGCGGATCATTTTATTGCCTCCAAAGACGAGAGCTTCTATCGCCGTGGTATACATTTGTTACCCGAAAAATTGGCAAAGGCTGTAGAAAGTAATGGAGAGTATTTTGATTAAAAATTGTCATTTGATTTGATGTATTTTTATGAAATGAAGCAATAAAAAACCGCACGAACTTGTACAACGACCTAATACATACTAACCCTGGAAGATAGGTGTAATATAACGTATCATATTATATATCATATTTATCGTAATATAACTCAGTACTTATTTTTCGCTTCCTTCTTCGACTCGTTTTAATAAGTATTTTTTATATGCATGGGCAAATTTTATATATTTTAATTTTTAATTTTTCGCGTGAAAACAGTATTTCACCTTATGCCCTCCCCCCCCCCCCCAAAAAAAAAAAAAATATATATATATATATATATATGTATATATAACAATAACAGGTATTTTTTTTTTTGGCAACAATCATAAATTTAAATGTCCAATTTTGAAATTATTTTCATATTTTAATTAATTCTAAAATATGTAATCAAAACTTCGTTACAAATAAGGTACCAAATGAAAGGTACCATATTTTTGGCGAAGTAACCTTAGGTACCTTATTTGTAACCTTATTTATTTTAACTAATTTGATAAATATGACGTCACAATCAACTGTTTGTTTATATCACATAAGTACATTATCATGATTGCAAGAAAATGATGTAATAACTATTAGCCCATAATTTTTATGATTGAGTTTTATATTACATTTTAATTTTATCCTCCATGGGTATTTTAGAATTGTAATGGTAGTTATAAACTTTTGTTGAAATCTTTTTACATATTGAGATTAAGGGAAAAGTGTAAGCACAAAAAATGTTCAGTTTTGAAAGATCTTTCTAATGATGTAACATTTATGCAGATTAATAAAAAAAAAAATAAAAAAAAATAAAAATAAAAATACATAGCATTTCTAAGGGGGAAAAAAAGGCTACGAAAAGTCTATGTTTTAAAGCGGTCTAACCGGAATTGTTCCTGACAGAAGATGGTCATTATTAATTATTAATTATTATTATTATTATAAGTAGATTTTTTTTTAATGCAATTCAAATTGTAAGTGGATTTTCCAAATTAAATAGGGACTTGTTTTTACTACTACCGCATTTTAAAGTCCAAATCAAAGTCTGTAAAAAGCATTAAATATATATATTTATATTTATAATATGAAGTTTTGATCGAAACTTTAAAATATCCTTTGTAGTTTGTAGACACTCTTTTTTTTATGTATTATTAAAACAACTTTAGAATTAATACAATAACACAGATCTACAAAAATGAAGTTGACAAAATTCGATTTGATTATTTTAGCTGATCTTTATGTTTTTTGATGTGCTGAAACCGAAAATGCAGCCCATTTTTCTCCATCACGTATAGATTTTTGTCAATACAGGGTGTTCACCGTATGAAAAACATAAAGAAAAAGTTTTAAAAAAGCATATACGTATACCATCATAACAATAGGTTGAGTGGTTGGTTGGTATGATTTTAAGCGCAATTACAACAATAGATATCCATGATTAATTAATCATAGAAACATACTATAAAACTTATCATATAATTATATTGGTGGAAGAGTAATGGAAGAAATTGTATAGGTAAAAAATATGTCCTATTTACTGCCAGAAATTCTCTGTAATTTGAGAAAATACGTTCTGACAACGTAATTTTTTCGGAAATTATGCGTATTTTCTCAATTTACAGAGAATTTCTGGCAGAATATAGAACATATTTTTTACAGTTTAGGCACCCTGTATTGACAAAAATGTATATGTGATAGAGAAAAACTGGTTTCATTTTCGGTTTCAGCACACCAAAAAACATAAAGATCAGCCAAAATTATAAAACTAAAATTTTACATGTCGACCAGTGTAATTAATAAAAATCTAAATTTAATACTCATATAATACTAGCATGTTTTGTCCGCTTTACTGGTCACTGTATTTAAATAAATTAAAAATAAATAAATAAATAATAATAATAATAATAAATAATAATAATCACTATTTATTGTATTACTTTATAAAGAAAAACATAAAGAAAAAGTTTAAAAAAAGCATAAAAAAATAAAAGAAACGTCTATAAATCAATTACATACAGTTTTGGGCTTTAAGGTTTCTCTAATCCATCCCATTTCCGCTGCATGTATTTTGCCGCCTAACCGTTTCAGGTAGTTGGCACAATTGGAGGCGGACATTTAATTTTAGCATTGTGTTGTACTGTTTCTATTGTACTCGCTTTGGTTTTAAGTTGATATTTTTTTAACTAATCGGAATAATTTAATTTAAATGGGGAATTCGCGATTCTTGAATTATTTCACATCTTTTCATATATATCGCTTTTTTCTACGTTTAACAGATTATGATTACACCTTATTCCTGACAAAACGAATTTATAGTTCCAAAGTATTTTTTTTTATTTTTATTATTGTTTTAATTAATGTTGCATATTTCTTAAGAGTGCATAGTTTTTTATGCAATTCAAATCGCATGTCGAATTTCGAAAAGATTACTTGTGAAATTTTATCGCGAGTTCTGTCCACTTCTATCGCATTTTAAAGTTCAAATCTAAGTTTAAAAATATTTTAATCAAATAATATCAATCTTCAGAATTTATTTATTTATTTCTAAATATTTAAAATGTTCCTTGTAGTGTATAAGAGCTGTTTTTTTTTTTTTTTTTTTTTTTTTTCGCATAGTATCAAAAATTAATCTAAATTAAGATTTATATGTCAGTTGCCAATGCATGTTAATTCTGACAAAGTAAAATTAAAGGTTTTAGATAAAATAGGTTTATAAAAAGTAGTTTCTACTCTTAAAATATTCTTTGTTAATTTTATTTACTGCGCTTTTAATGTTTATTCTACTATCTACGTGGATTTTCATTGTAAGCATTTTTAATTCACCCTTGTTCACTAGTTGCCATAGTTGCAAGTTGCAGATGTTACAAGATTTCTTTTTTCTTTTTATTTTCCGAACATATATTATGTAAGAAAAGTATTGTAATTATAAAAAAAGAAAAAAAAAATGACTATGAGATTTTGGTGTATTTATACATTTTGAGGTTCCCTGAGTTCATTTTTGTTATTTTTACGGGAATGTATGTATGTGTGTGTGTGAACTTGATAACGTCTAAATGTCTGAAAGTTAGTAGCGTGATAGCGTCTAAACTTTTTATCGAATTGAATTACAAATTGGTAGGTAGGTTACAGGTCATTGCTGCTCATTTTGTATAGATTTTGATGAGTACAGAATTTATACTTTTTTTACAGGGACACATAGAAAAATTCTTCATTATTATGGCCAGTGGACTCAAAATATTTGAAGTGCAATAGTGTTTATATTCAACATTCGATTAAGATGTAAAGTGGTAGGCGTGTTATAGGTAATTATCGCTGGAACCTTACAGATTTACATGAGTTTAAAACTTATAATTTTCTTTTACCAGTATAAAAAGTAAAATTTTATTATAAATTAAGCTGTTATTATATATTTATTTCTAATGTAATAATCTTAAAAGTTTTAAATAAGGCAGGTTTCAGGGGTGAAAAAATATTATAGTCTTAAAGCATTTTTATCAAATTTATTTACAGTTATCACACGTGAATTTCACCGTAAGCATTTTTAACGTGTCATTTTTCACTTATTTTCATCATTACAAAAAATTCAACATTAATATTTCTATTATTTTTATTTATTTATTTATTTTTCGAATCAAATTGCTAGTAGAATTTCAAAAGTTACTTCTGAAATTATATCGTCACTTTCTTATATTTCTCTCGCATTGTAGAATCCAAATCTAAGTCAATTATTGAAAAAATAATAATAATGAAAAACAAGTTTATATTTTTAAAGCATTTTTAATCAATTTTATTTACAGTACATTCAATATTCATTCTATTTATACATGAATTTTCATTGTAAGCATTTTTAACTTGTCATTTTTCACTTGTTGCCATAGTTTCAAAAGTTTCAACATTAATAATTCTTTTAAACACGCAATCGGTTACAGCTATATAAATTTTAATTAAATTCGTGTCATTAAATATTGCTTTAGGGACTAACAATAGGGCAGAAACAGAGCAACGTTGTATAGGAAATATATAATTCATTCATATGCTTTTTTATTTTATTTTATTTTATTCGACGTGTTTTTAAAAGCTGAGTGAAATTTTCAAACTAAAAACATCACGCAAATTTTCCAATAAATTTATTGTTTAGTTCTTTTTCTTTTCCTTTGTTTTGTTTTTAAACAAAATAAGTAAGAACCAAGATAAAGATTGCAATGTTTTTCTCGTCAAACATTTTAATGTTTAGCGAATTAAAAAAAAAAAAAAAAAAAAAAAAAAATGGCATGTATTGATTTAGTTTGTTTAAGTCGCTTAATAAAAATGACGTGTGAGTGAAATGTTTTTATTATTTTTATTATAGGGGTGGAAAAAAAAAAGAGTAATTTTCACAGGTTTTTCCTTTGACAAAGAAAAATGAACAAAAGTGGTAAATGTTAAAAAATTCTTTTAAACTTTGAATAAAAAGAAAGAAAGAAGGGAAAAAAGTAGAAAATATTGTTTTTCTGATTGTACTGTTTAAGTTAAAGTCACGGAAAAATTCAATTAATAATTTCATTTTTCCGAAGTAATTAATTATTTTTGCTTTTAATATTGAGCTCATGTGTATGAGTCAAAATTCATTTTTATTGTTTTGTTTTGTTTTTATTATTTTAATTAGCGCCATTACCCCGTATATGTGTTTTTTAAAGGGCTTTTTTCTCATAAAATTTGCAAAAATATTTTTATGTCAATAAAATGGTTAAATCAGTACTTGTTAATAAATGAATTTTTTCTTTCTTTCTTTTTTTTTCTTTCTTTCTTTGTGTGTGTGTGTAACTTGAAAAAAATAAAAGTAAAATAAAGATCGAAGAAGAAAATGAAAAAGAAATAAAAGGAAAATGTAGGAGAAAAAGGAGAAATTGGTCGTAAATAACTAATTTCGAAGATTTCTTGTGTCGTAACAGACATAACACTAGCCCGTTAATAATGATGAACTAGTATAACAGGCACGAATTAAATTGTAATTCAAGTTTTTACCTTCGATAAATCATAATCTGCCCTAACTGAATAACGCAAAATGGATTCGTAATTTTAAATGTTCATCCTTTTGTATGGCCCTGTAAAAAAACTATTAATGTCAAAACGTGTTTCCAAATTGGAACCGCAGTATAATCTAGTTCTTTTGTGTAGTCCTGTAAATGAACAGTGAATGATTTCCCTGCCATATTCTATATGAGGCATGATTTTATGCATATAAAAATATATATTCATTTCATTTGGTTTAGTGTAGTCTGTAGATGTTAAACTCTACTTACCTGCAATTTACCCCATAGACGTAATGTGTTT